>CM066037.1:173968446-175168446 GCA_033557465.1 Ichthyophis bannanicus
ATCCATTTTCTAACTTCCTATTTCTACCCTCTTCCCTCCTGTCTTTTTCTGCTTTTCATCCTTAATCTGCCCCAGTTCTGTTCCTATCACTCATCCCCTGTCCACCTAAGTCCCTTTCTTATATCTTACCCCCAAATCCAGACTTCCACTTTCCCTTTTGTCTCCTCCATTTCTACCCTCTCTTACCTTCTTCAAGGACCTGTCTCTTTCCTTTGTCTCTTACCTTTTCCATAGCCCTCAGTCCTTTCAATTGCTTCACAAACCTTCAGGTCCTTCATACCCTCTCCCTTCCTCATATATCTGCACTTGGTCTCACAGCCCTACTCATACCCCTCCCCAATCAATTACTACCCATTGTTGTCCTAATCTCTGGTAAATATCTTAGTCCCCACTATTCCCACCAGCTAATCTCCACTCTTTCACCTACCCAGTCCTGAGTCCCCACTTACTCTCCCATTACCCAGACAGACTTAGAGTAGGCCATCTTCTTTTCTCCCACCCAATTTTAGAGTCTTCACCTGTCTGTCCCTGCTCTTCTCCATTCCCCTGTCCCCAGTACCTACTCTTCTGCCTTCTACTTCCCTTCCACAGCACCCACAAAGTTAATTTCTTCTTCAATATTCATCCCTTTCCTCTTTCTTACCTCAGCATCCATTCTTATGCTCCTACCTCTCAGTCTTTCCCTCTATATGATCTTGTTTCTTCCCTCTCATACACAATATCTGTCCCCCTCTCCATCCTCAATCTTCCAGCTTCTGCCTCTTTTTCCCCACCCTAACCCAGGATCATCCCCTTTCAGTCCCCCTCCACCATTAGCTCATTTCCAGTCCCACGTCCCCCAGCATCAGCCTTCTTATAGTTCCAGCCCACCCCACCATCAGCCTATTTTCAGTCCCACTCCCCCCAGAATAAGCCCCTTTCAGCCCCAGCCCCAACCTTTACAACATCAACTTCCTTCCAGTCCCAGTCCCTCCCAGCATCAACTCATTCCCAGTCCCTCCCAGCATCAGTCTTCCTCCAGTCCTACTCCCCCTCTCATCATCCCACTAGTTCCATTCTCCTCCCCAGCATCAGTCCTTTGCAGTAATAGTCAATCCCCTGTCAACACCACCACCATCATCATCATCATCAAATCTGTTCAAGTGCCAGCCCCAGCCTCTGTCCCAGCCAGATACCTCCTCTCCCCCTCCTCCCTGTTACAGCTGTACTCATTACACAGCCACAGGAGCATTTTCCTTAGCTCCTGAGGCTGTGCTATGCTGCAGCCACCAGCACTGCCACATTTCTAAAAGTAAAATGCAGGTGCTTCTTCTCTCCTTCATGAGACAGGAAATGCCCACCTTTCACTAGGCTTAACACAGGAGAATGAGACAGCTGGCTAGACCACAGGAGATCTGTGCTGGAAGTCTAGCAAACAGCATTTAAGAACAACTGAAACACCAGGGATTCAAGCAAAGGGTCCCAGTGGAGCAAAGCTGCTATCAGCAATGGTGTAAATTTTGCCCAAGTAACCACTGCAATGAGGGGGGGGGGGCCCATGCAGAAAGGGGACCTAGCCGATCCATATGATTCTAAGTTCCTATCCATCACCTCTTCTTTTATTCTTCATCTCTGTTCCTTGGCCCCCTACTCATCACCTTGGTCATTGTCTTGATTTGGTTTTCTTCTCTAACTGTTTAATCTCCAACTTTTCTATCTCAGTTCTTCCTTTATCTGATCATTCTCTCCTAAGTTTCTCCCTTCATCACTCCCTACCTCAATCACGCCCTGCTTCCTCATGCCTCTTCAGTAACCTTCATTCTATTGACCCTTTAACTCTCTCCTCTATGGTCTCTCCTTCTCTTTGTTCTACTTTGTCTTCAGTATCTGTTGATGAAGCTATTGGTTTCTACAATACCGCACTTTCCACTGCTACTTGACTCTCTTGCCCACCTATCTCCAGCTCTGTCAGACACTCCTTACCTCTGCCTTGGTTGTCCTCCACTTGTCGCTTTCTACTCTTGTACCCACTCTGCTGAATGTACCTGGTTAAAATCTAGCCTTCTTTCCAATTTCTTACATTTCAAATTCATGCTTAACTCCTTCCAGGCTGATTTAACTCTCGCTAAGCAAAACTACTATGTTCACTTGATTGAGTCCCTTTCTTCCAATCCCCGTCATCTTTTCTCTACACTTAATTCTCTTCTTAAGGCCCCTCCCCCTCCTATCTCTTTCTCTCTCTGCCCAATCTCTTGCAGAATTCTTCCACAACAAAATACATGAGATTTCTCTTCCGTTTCCTTCCTTATCTTCCTCTCTCCCTCTTCACCCACAATACCAACTTTTCCCTTCAACTTCGCCTACCCTTTCATCCTGTCCTTTGATCTCAGATGAAGAAACGTCTCACCTTCTCTCCTCAGCCAATCTTGCTACCTATTCTTCTGACTCCGTCCATTCCGATATCCTTGTCTCCATTTCCTCCATCGTTATCCCCTCTATTTTTCATATTATTAACCTCTTTCTCTCCATTGTTACTGTCCCTACCACTTTCAAGCATGCTGTGGTTATTTCCCTGCTCAAGAAATCTCTTGATCCTAACTACCCTTCTAACTATTGTCCAATCTCCCTTCTTCCCTTTGTTTCTAAGCTTCTTGAATGCACTGTCCTTCACCGCCGTCTTGATTTTCTATCCTCTCATACTCTTTTGGAATCTCTTCAGTCTGGCTTTCTTTCACCCTTTACATTCTACTGACACAGCTCTTGCCAAAGTCTTCAGTGACTTGTTTCTGGCGAAATCTAAGGGTCTTTACTCAATCCTTATCCTTCTTGACCTTTCTGCAGCATTTGACACTGTAGACCATTACCTTCTACTTGACACCCTATCTTCGCTTGGATTCAGTGGCTCAGTTTTGTCGTAGTTCTCTTCCTATCTCTCACAATGCTCTTTTAGTGTTTATTCCAATGGTTCTCACTCTTCCCCGATTCCTCTCTCAGTTGGTGTTCCCCAGAGGTCTGTTTTAGGCCTGCAACTCTTCTCACTCTACACCCTATCCATTGGCTTTCTCATTTCTGCACATGGTTTTCAATACCACTTCTATGCTGACGATTCTCAAATCTATCTGTCTCTGCCTGTTATCTCCCAGGCATTGTAGGCCCATATTTCTTCCTGTCTCTCTGATATTGCCACTTGGATGCCTCACCACCGTCTTAAACTTAATATGAACAAAACTGAACTGCTTATCTTTCCACCCAAATCCTCCTTTCCCCTTCCTCCTTTCTCCATCTCTGTAGAAAACTCACTTCTCCACCCTGTTACCTCTGCCCGTAACCTTGGTGTCTTTGATTCCTCTCTTTCCTTTTCTGCTCATATACAACAGACTGCAAAAAACAGTTGTTTCTTTATCTATAATATCTATAAAATCTGTTCCTTCCTCTCCATTAATACCACACAAATGCTTGTCAACTCTTTGATTTTCTCTCACCTTGACTATTGCAATCTCCTCCTTAACGGCTTCCCTCTGAGTCACCTCTCTCCCTTTCAATCAGTTCAAAACTCTGCTGCGCATCTTATCTTTCGCCAACCTCGCTTTGCACATATAACCCCTCTTCTCAAATCACTTCATTGGCTTCCCTTCCGTTGCCACATCCAATTCAAGCTTCTCCTTTTAACTTTTAAATACGTTCATTCTGCTGCTCCACCCTATCTCTCTTCTCTCCTCTCTCTCTACTCTCTTCCTTGCAAACGTTTTCTTCTTCTAGCTTGCTCCTTTCCCTGCCCTTTTCCTCTTCTGCTAACTCCAGATTTCGGTCCTTTCACCTTGCAGCTTCTAATGCATGGAACTCTCTTACTGATGCTGTTCGTCAGGCTTCATCAATCCCCCTCTTCAAATCTTTACTAAAGGCTCACCTCTTTGGTCCCTGATCCCCGTTCCATTGGCCTCCTTTGTGATTTTGTCTCTCTTCCATACTCTATCCTCTTTCCTTCCTTGTCCTGTTTATCTTGATTAGATTGTAAGCTCTAAGGAGCAGGGCCTGTCTTTTCTGTGTTTGTACAGCACTGTATACGCCGCATAGCGCTCTAGAAATGTTTAATAATAATAATAATAAAAATAATAATATCTCCCATTTTCTCTTCAGGCCTGTCAGCCCATCAGGCCCAGGCTAAAGTCTCACGATAATAGCCACAATGCATGAGACTTCAGCCCACGGCAGGAGGTGAAGGCTGCTGGGCCTAAAGAAAAAAGAAACACGAGGCAGTGTGGCAAAGACTTAAAAGTAAGTTTGCCGCGGGGTGGGGAGTGGTGGTGGCAGCCGCCATCAATGGGGGGCCCTCAGCAAAATTTTGCTTGGGGGCTCCTCATTAGAACTTATGCCACTGGCTATCAGAGTTTTCATTTCCTCAAGAAAGTGAGTGGGACAGAAGAGGTACATCCCAGCTCTGGTGTGAAGGACCAATCTTCCCAGTGAATTCTGACAAATCTACCAAGGGAATTTTAAGATTTTTGTTGAAAGGAATTCTGGGTGTTTCCTGCTGTAGAGTGATTCCCTCATTCTGTCTCTCTCTCTAGTGATACTGTATATTAAATAATGGTAAGGTTTTATGGATTTTTCCTTGAAGATTAGGCCATTTGACAGTATTTATATTAATGCCTAGGCAGTTGGTGACTTAGCGGTTTGGGGAGGCTAAAATGGGGTGGGCTAGTGTGGGGTGAGGCCGAGTTGAATTAAACTTTTTGGAGCAGTGGCATAGCCAAAACTGATTTTTTGGAAGGGTCCAAGGTTAACATGGAGGGGGGGACACTAGACATACAGGTTTGAGTCATACTAGTTATACTTTTATTAACAAATAATGCTATTGTGTGCACCCATCTTTGATGATATCCCTCTACCGCTAACCACTTCTATTAAATACCTTGGGGTTACTTTAGATTCAGGTCTATTCTTCAAGACTATATTGGCTCTGTGGTAAAAAAATCTTTCTATATCTTATGTCAAATCTGGTCAATTTGTTCATTCCTTGATCCTTTGGCACTCACTACTCTGGTCTTATCTTTAATCCTTTCACGATTGTATAATTGCAATATTGTTCCTGCCGGGCTCACAGACTATGAAATAAAATGACTACAATCTATACACAACACTGCTGTTAAATTATTTGCACATTCCTCTAAATTCAGCCGTATTACTTTGTTGCTGATCCATTATCACTGGTTTCATATTCACTACCACATACCATACGAGATCCTGACATTCGTTCATAAAATCTTACACACTGGCAGTCCTTCCTATCTTTTATTTCTGATTATTCCACATGCCCCTCTGCATCTTCTTCGGTCCATTCATGCTAACTACTTCCATCTCCCTTCCATCAACCAAGACCATTATACATCAATCAGATGCTCAGCATTCTATTTTTGTGCCCAAAGTCTATGGAACACTTTGCCATCTGATCTCCACCAGGAGCCCTCCTACTGAATGTTTAAATTGGTCCTCAAAACTTATCTTTTTCAAATAGCATTTGACTTACCTTCCTGATCTCCCACTTTGAACAGCCCTGCATACCTGCACACACTACTTACTCTATCCCTTTTCCCTTTCTCTCCTTTCTCATTACCTTGTCTAACTGTGAACATATCTGTCATTTTACTGGAGTTCCTTTCCCAGCTATTTTTACTAGATGTTTTCATGTAAACTGTTTTGATAATGTATTGAAGGGCAGTATATCAAATTTTAATAAACTATAACTATAAACTTAAAAATGGATTTCTGCATCACAGTTGACACTTTACATTTACTCAATTATTTCAAGCATTTATCAATGCTAAATCCCACATGCACCTATGGAAAAAATTCAACTATATTTAAAAATATCTCAAGAGGCAATGTCTCGTAACTCAGTTTAAACCTGAACAGACAAGTCTGCGGTACAGCCAACCACCTCAATGTACATCACATCTTGCATAATGTTCTAAAACCTCAACTATTGTTATAACAAAATAATTAACATTAGTTAACATATATACTTCAACTTTGTTCTATGACAAATAAGGTGACATTTTACTTATCAGTTAATGTCTTTTCCTTGAGTCTTAATAGACCACTCCAGATAAGTCGATTGTGATCTCCAGGAACAAGCAGGAATGAGTCTTCACATATGGGTATCGTCGGTACCGACGGAGCCTGCGTGGGAACGCTTCCCAGCGTCCAATAGAAAGCTTTTGGGAGCATCCCACAGCGCCTGCGTGCTGCCTTCCCGCCTTTCCCAACCGCCTCTCTCCAGTTCTTCTTTTCCGCGGAGCCAGCAGGTCGTGTTCCTGTCACCGCAGAAGAAATTCTTTATTTTTTTCCTATTCTTTTGTGTCACGTCTGCCTTCTTTGACGTCGGACCGGTACCGCCAGTCTTTTCTTTTCTTTCTTTCTTAAAAAAAAAACAAAAAAAACTTTTCTTCACTGTGCATTTTCACTTTTTGGGCCTTAGGCCTAAAAATATTTTCCTCATGGAGAAGCCCGCCTCCGGGTTTAAAAAATGCACAAAATGTGGCGGTACTATTTATGTCACCGACACCAATGACTGGTGTCTAAAATGTTTGGGGCCTGACCATTCCATCACGGATTGTATGCCCTGTACCATGATGTCTAAAAGAGGTCGGCAGAACCGAGCAGCCAAGCTCAGTACCCTGTTTCCCTCTGATGCAGCTTCGGTGGCATCGACATCTTCCAGGGCTTCTTCTTCCTCCCATGGATCTCAGGTAACCAAGCATAAATCTGGCCGGTCCTCGAAGGGTAGATCTCCTTCCAAGCATCGAGATGCCTCCGGGCTTGCCCTCGAGGATTCCGCACCGGCAAAATTACCCCGGCGGGAAGCTCCGGCTTCCAAAGCATTGTCTATGGGGTCACAGGTTGACATCGATGGCTCGGCCTCGACAGATCACCTGTTGCCGTGTTCTGGGGTACCGGTGGCTCCCACTGGTACCGACATCCAGACATTGGTGGCGTCGATGGATCAAAAGATCCTGACCATGCAGCGCACCCTAGCAGCATTCATACAGGCTGCGACGCCTCCGGTACCGCAACAATCCCTGTTGTCGGTACCAGCTCCGGCACCAGCATCGCTCCCGGTGCCGGTACCGATCGCATCGACATCGGCTTCGGTGTCGGCTGCAACGGTACCCTGTCCTATGATGCCCATCGGTACCGAACCGGTACCGGTTACTCCTGATACCGATCCTACTCGGTACGGTTATCGGGCTTTACAGGAGCATCCAGACAGGCGATACTTCGATTCCTCTGAAGACTCTAATGAGTCTGAGGGTTCTGTCGAGGCATCCATGCTTCTTCCTCAGGAGTCTTCTTCTCCTAAGCGAAGAATGTCTCCTCCAGAAGACTTGTCTTTTCAAGACTTCATCAGGGAAGTGGCCAGGGGCCTCTCCATCACAGTGGCCCCTGAGTCAGAACCCAGAGCCAAGGAATTGGATATTTTACAATATCCTAAAACTCCTAAGGAGGCAGCTACCTTGCCTATCCATGAGATTCTGTATGATCTCATGTTGAGGATGTGGGAGACACCTCTTACCATCTCTCCTCATTCTCGCAGGTTAGACACTATGTATCATGTCCCTCCTTGTCCTGGCTTCCACAAGACTCAGCTCCCTCACCACTCTATTGTGGTAGAGTCTGCCATGAGAAAGATAAAGAGTGCAAAGAGACACTCATCTAATCCTCCAGGACGTGAATGCAGGACCCTAGATGCTTTTGGTCGAAGGGTTTTCCAAGCTTCTATGCTAGCTGCCAGGATCAACTCCTATAGTCTCTATATAGGGATGTTTCTCAAAGAAGTCACAGATCATTTGCAGACTTTAACCCCTTTTATTTCAGAGGATAAAAGGCAGGAGTTTCTCACTTGGCTCAAACATGCACAAGATGCCTCCAAATTTTCCAACCGTGCAGCCTTTGACTCTTTTGAGTGTGTAAGCAGAGCTTCGGCTATTGCCATAGGGGCACGCAGAATTGCTTGGCTACAAGCTTCTGATTTGGAGCTCTGGGTACAAGATGAATTAGGGAATATCCCTTGTACAGGTGAAAACCTTTTTGGTAAGGATTGGCAAGCAAAGGCCAATCAGATGGATGCTGAAAACCCTGCTTTGGATCGACTTTCAAAGTCTACCTCTGCTCCTGTTAAGAAAAGATTGTTCAAAAAGACATCTTTTTCTAAAAAGGGAAGATATTATCCTGCTTATAGTCAGCAGGCATCTTCTGCAGGTCGTTTTGCTGCAAAGTGTCAGCAACCACCTAAACAGGCCAAATAAAGGCTGCTAGGCCTGCTATGACCCAGCAGCCTCAGCCTCCTCAGGGCCTTGACTTGCAGCTAGAGAACTTAGCCTTTCTGGCTCTGGAAGAACCAAAGCCCCTTACCATTCCAGGAAGGTTGACTTACTTTGCTCCCAGATGGGAACAAATCACAGCAGAGCAATGGACACTCTCTATCATAAGGGAAGGGTACAAGCTTCATTTCTTAAGCCTTCCCCCTCACACCATCGTGAAACAGTTCAATTCTCCAACATCTTTCCTCGACCTTCTGGGTCAGGAGATTGCCGCCCTTCTTGCCCAAGGGGCAATAGAAGAAGTACCTCTTCTTCAGCAAGGCACAGGGTTCTACTACCCTTATTTTCTTATTCCAAAGAAAACAGGGGGCTACAGACCCATCTTAGATCTCAGAGAATTGAACACATTTCTATTCAAGGAGAAATTCAAGATGATTTCTCTCGGTGCTCTGCTTCCATACCTTCAGAGTCAGGACTGGCTTTGTTCTCTAGATCTCAAGGATGTGTACACCCATGTCCTCATCCATCCAACACACAGAAGGTTCCTTCGGTTCCTTTTTGGAGAAAAGCACTACCAATACAGGGTGCTTCCTTTCGGTCTGGCCTCCGCACCAAGGGTGTTCACGAAATGCATGGCAGTAGTAGCTGCATTTCTATGCACCCTGGGAATATTCGTTTTCCCATATCTGGACGACTGGCTCATTCGAGCTCCCTCTCAGTCAGAGGCCAAGATTTGTCTAACCTGCACAATGTGTGTCCTTCAGTATTTGGGACTGGTAATAAACATCCCAAAATCCAATCTCACCCCTACTCAATCTCTGGAGTTTATAGGGGCTGTCCTGCATACTACAACTGCAAGGGCCTATTTTCCTCAGGCTCGTTGCCTACGCTTGGTGCAGTTAGCCTCCCAAACACAGTTTAAAGTCCCATTTAACTGCTCGGGAAATGTTACAACTCTTAGGCCACATGGCATCCACCGTGCATGTGGTTCCATATGCTCGCCTTCACATGAGGGCAGCTCAATGGACTTTGTCCACCCAATGGACTCAGGCATCAGGTTGCCTGTCAGACAAAATAGCAAACTCCAGTCGCCTTTTTTGGTCTCTCCAGTGGTGGAAGTCCTCTCAAAACCTGTTGCTGGGGTCCCCTTTTCAGCAGTCACTTCCCCAAGCAACCATTACAACAGATGCCTCTCCAATGGGTTGGGAAGCTCATCTGCAAGTTCTCTCCACCCAGGGCATCTGGTCTCCACAGGAGACTTCTCTACACATCAATCTCTTGGAACTCAGAGCAATTTTCTTAGCTCTCAGAGTGTTCCACTCCCTGCTCAGCTACAGGACAGTCCTCATCCACACGGACAACCAAGTAGCCATGTTCTATGTGAACAAGCAGGAAGGGACTGGCTCTCTGTCGCTTTGCAACAAAGCTTTGCGACTGTGGGCCTTCGCCAGAGAGCATCAGATTCATCTTATGGTAGTATATCTTCCAGGCGTTCAAAACTCTTGGGCAGACAGACTCAGTCGAGTTCTGCTTCCACACGAGTGGTCCTTCCACATGGACCAGGTAGCCAGGATTTTTCGAATTTGGGGAACCCCGGACATAGACCTCTTTGCAAGTCCGTGGAATGCCAAACTTCCCCGGTTCTGTTCCAGAATTCCATGTCAGGGAGTTCAGGTCAAGGATGCCTTCCTTCTTCACTGGGGTCAAGACTTCCTTTATGCCTTTCCACCCATTCCCCTAATTCCCAAAACACTTTTCAAGCTTCAGAGAGACCGAGGTTCCATGATCCTCACAGCACCACATTGGCCACGCCAAGTGTGGTACCCTCTACTTTTGCATCTCTCTCAAGCTCCCTCCCTGGAATTGGGCTCTGCACCAGATCTTCTATCCCAGGAAGACGGAACGTTGTGGCACCCAAACCCCCCGTCTCTCCATCTCAGGGCCTGGTTGCTGAAGGCCTAGACCTTCAAGTTTTTCATCTCTCTCAACAAGTCAGAGATATTCTTCATGCTTCTAGAAAGCCTTCCACTAGGCGTTCTTATGCTTTCAAATGGAAAAGATTTACCATTTGGTGTTCAGAGAAGGGTCTTAACCCTCTTGCAATACCTCTGAATTCTTTACTAGAGTATCTTCTGCATCTATCCCATGCAGGCCTTAAAACGAATTCAGTAAGAGTCCATTTGAGTGCTATTGCAGCATCCCTCAAACCTCTCAATGGATAGCCTATTTCCTCTTATCCTCATATAGCAAGATTCATGAGAGGCCTTATTTTAACTAAACCTCCCATTAGACCACCTCCAGTGGCATGGGACTTAAATCTGGTTCTTGGCCAGCTTATGAAGCCACCCTTTGAACCTTTAGCCACCACCTCCTTGAAATTTCTTTCTTGGAAGGTTATCTTTCTCATTGCAGTCACCTCAGCACGTCGCATCAGTGAGTTGCAAGCCTTGGTGGCTAATCCTCCTTATACAAGGTTCCATCATGATAAGGTAGTCCTCAGGACCAATCCACACTTTATGCCCAAAGTGGTCCCGCCTTTTCATCTGAATCAAGAGGTATACTTACCTGTCTTTTTTCCAGGACCTCATGCATCAAGTGCAGAGAGGAATCTTCATACTTTGGATTGTAAAAGAGCTCTCGCCTTTTACTTACGAAGAACACAGCAACATAGAAAGTCTTCTCAACTCTTTGTTGCTTTTGATCCTTCCCATTTAGGACTTCCAGTTTCTAAGAGAACACTGTCCAACTGGATTGCTCAGTGTATTTCTTTCGCCTACCAGAGTAGGAACCTTTCTCTGGAAGGCCATGTCACAGCTCACAATGTGAGGGCCATGGCAGCCTCAATCTCTCATCTAAACTCTGTGTCCATCGACCAAATCTGTCGAGCGGCCACCTGGGCCTCGGTTCATACCTTCACAGCCCATTACTGTTTGGACAAGGACTCCCACCGGGATGCCTCGTTTGGTCAGGCTGTTCTCAAACACCTGTTCCATTCCTAATCAACTCCTACCCACCTACCCTGGTTGGATGCCAGAGATCCATGGGGGGAGGTGGAGCCCTATTCAAGGACACACAACTCTGGGGTCTCTCCCTGGCATCTGCAGCTAGGGAGTCCCCATATGTGAAGACTCATTCCTGCTTGTTCCTGGAGATAGCACAGTTACTTACCTGTAACAGGTGATCTCTGGGAACAGCAGGAATAAGTCTTCACAACCCACACACCTCCCCTAGGAGTTGTATCTTTCTATCTATCTTTCCTTCCCTCTCTCTCTCTTTGTCTCAGCTTTAAAACGCGAACTGGAGAGAGGCGGTTCGGAAAGGCGGGAAGGCAGCACGCAGGCGCTGTGGGATGCTCCCAAAAGCTTTCTATTGGATGCTGGGGAGCGTTCCCGCGCAGGCTCCGTCGGTACCGACGATACCCATATGTGAAGACTTATTCCTGCTGTTCCCAGAGATCACCTGTTACAGGTAAGTAACTGTGCTTTCCCCTACCAGCAGATTGGTGGAGACAAAGAATCAATGAAAATTCCAGGTTTCATTGATATCACTCTATTTGTCTCAGCCACCAGAGGTCTCCACAGTATTCATCCCAAAACATATGGGAAAAACATGCCAAGCCTCACACAACCTTAATTGTGGGCAAAAATTCATAATCAACAGTAGAGAACTATGTACAGGAAAGCATAAAACAGAAGGCTGTCAGTAGAAGATGAACCTGAAAAGCCAAGTATAAAAATTATAGCAGACTCAAGGGTACTGCAGAAGAAGAACAGAGCAAATACAGTTTCAGGGGCGGGCTCTGGACTGGTCTAGCAAGACTCAAGGAAAGGACATTAACTGGTAAGTAAAATGTCACCTTCCATATCATCCTGCTAGACCAGTCCAGACAAGTGGGATGTACCAAAGCTACAACTCCAATGAGCAGGAAGAAGACATAGCAGCTCACAAAACCCTTGATCCAAGGCCATGTCCACCTGCATGTGGACATGCAAGTGATAATGCTTGACAAAAAGTGGAAAGTGATGGTCGCATTGCTGCCTGACAAATGTTCGCAGGGGCTACTGAGCTCTGCTCCGCCCATGAGGACGCTTGTGCTTGGGTAGACAATTCAACAGTATTTTGACTTTCTCTTTTGGCAGGAAACTCTGCCCACTCAAGTGTTGCAATGTGCTCACAGAAACTCCAGAGACTGGGAAGGCACAGCTGACTCTTTCTCCAACTGAAGGCCACAGCTGGCTCTTTCCCCTAAGAAGAATACCACTCAGGACACAACCCAAGACACTTCTGAAAGGGAATGGGCCCAGATGAGCATGCCATCCACATAAAGATGGACACAGATTCTTTGGTGCCGCAGCCATAACCACCATAACCTTGGAGAATATCTTTGGGACAGTGGATAGCCCGAAAGGGAAGGCAGCAAACTGATAGAGAGAGCAAAGCATGGCAAAATGCAGATACTTTGCAGATCCAGCCAGATCCAGAGAAGCCCAGAACTCCCCTTGGCACACTGCTTGAATCACTGGAGCACAAAGTTTCCATCCAGAAGCGCAAGACATGCAAGTGCTCGTTGATCCTCTTGAGGTTCAGAATGGGACAGAAGGATCTGCCCTTTTTGGGCACCACAAAATAGATGGAGTGTCTGCCCTTGCCCCGCCCGTCTGCAGGAAAGGCATCACCACCTTTAAGCATAGCAATTTGTCCAAGGTGGTCCGCACAGTAGCACTTTGATTGCAGACCCAAAGGGAAGATGATGAAGGCATCCGGAATCGGCTCTTTGCATTCCAGAGCACAGCCAAACTGAATGGTGTCTAGCACCCAGCAATCCTTGGTAACCCGGGCTCATTCCTGAAAGAATGGCAAAGTCTGCCTCCAACTAGCGGAATCAGGGAATGGGCCCCCAAATCTTCCTTGTTCAGCCATGGAAGAGACCAAGTCCCTGGGCCACAACACTCCATGAAAGGACCAGGAACGAGTCCCAAGACCTAGGGGAATCTGGCCAGCGTGCCCTCAGTAAACGGGCAGAGGCTGATGAGAAGGGGCACCAGCCTGCTTCACAGGCCCCTTAGACCTGTCTTCTGGAAAGCGGTAATATTTTGTCTCACCTAGGTCCTTCACCAGCTTCTCCAAATCGGATCCAAACACAAGCTTCCCCTGAAAAGCCAGTTGGGCCAACTGGACTGTGGAAGATGTGTCTTCTGCCCAGTGCCGAGGCCAAATTCAATGCCATGACACTGTCATCAGGGCACCATCCCTGGCCACCAAATGTACCAGGCCATATATGGAATCAGAAAGGAAAGACAGCAGACGCCAAAAGAGGGGTAGTATCATCTGGTAGAAAAAAACGATTCCATTGGAGCAGAGCTCAAGATGTCAGGCTGGTACATACTACCGGCTGCAAAATAGCCACTGCCATGGCAAACTGGCTCCTCAACAATGAATCCACCTTACAGTCCAGAAAATCCTTTAAGGCCGATCTGCCTTCCACAGGAGTGGTGGTCCATCTGGTAACCGCCGTAACTTGCACATCCAACTTGGGAATGCCAAACCACTCAACGCACTTCTCCTCCAGGAGAGTGGAGATCTTCTTACACACTCTTAACCCTTTAGGTAAGGAGTCGGGAGAGTCCCACTCTGACCAGATCATATCCTTGATCACATCCAGGAATGGGAAGACAGTAGTGGATTTTCACATCTCTTGAAGGAGCAGGTGTACCTTCAGCTTCTGCCTTGTGCTAGAAGCATCCATCAAGTTCAAGGCGGATAGTGAGACCGCACTTTGAATATTGTGTGCAATTCTGGTCGCCGTATCTTAAAAAGGATATAGCATTATTAGAAAAGGTTCAGAGAAGAGCCACCAAAATGGTAAAGGGGATGGAAGGATACTCCTATGAGGAAAGGCTAAAAAGGTTAGGGCTCTTTAACCTGGAAAAGAGACGGCTGAGGGGAGATATGATAGAAGTCTATAAATTAATGAATGGAGTGGAACGGGTAAATGTAGATCGATTGTTTACGTTATCAGAATATAGAAAGACTAGGGGGCATGCAATGAAGCTACAGGGTAAACTATTTAAGACTAATAAAAGAAAATATTTTTTCACTCAACGTGTAATCAAACTCTGGAATTTGTTACCGGAGGATGTAGTAAAGGCTGTTAGTGTAGCTGGGTTTAAAAAGGTTTGGACAAGTTCCTGGAGGAAAGGTCCATAAACCATTATTAAGAAGGGACCCAGGATATCAATGCTTGACCCAGTACAAGCATTGAGGAACCTGTGTCTTTTGGGGAAACTGCTAGGTACATATGACCTAGATTGGCCACTGTTGGAACAGGATACTGGGCTTGATGGACCTTGGCCTGACCCAGTATGGCATATCTTATGTTCTTATGAGACTCTGGCAATCAACGCCGTCAGCTCCTCCTTCCAGAACAGGCAGATTACACTGGCCTCCTCACAATCTTCTGAAGACAAGAGTACTTCTTCATCGGGGGGCGGAGCCCGATGTCCAGCGGGATGGTCGCATAACGCTGAGGCTCCCGAGAGGCCTACTCAGAATCCTGAATTAACACCGGACAAACTTGAATTTCTGCTCTGATCTTGCCGGGGCATATTGGTGAGATGGCGGGGACCAAACCTACGCGTCTGGAATTTGGATCTCCAGCGGCTTCTCACGGTAAACGCTCCAAAACTGAACCCCCGTCCCCGCAGAAGGGGCCGGCTTTCCGCGAGGGCCCCGAAATGCAGCAGGAAATCCTCGCAGAAATTAGAGGGGTTAAGGACCTCGTGCAGTCAAACGGTGAAGCACTTCGAGCGCTGAGGGAAGATCTTGGTGTACTGCAAGGCAGGCTAGAGGGGCTCTCTTCGCGTCAGGACAAAATGGAGAGTATACTAGACTCCCATGCGGTCCGGCTGTCCAAACTCGACAAAGTTGAACGTCAGGTGCGGGCCTTGCAGAAAGAAGTGGAAGATGGCAATAATAGAGCGCGCCGCAACAACCTACGACTCGTGGGCATACCGGAGGGAGCGGAATTGGGAGACATGAAGGAATTTTTAAGTAAAATCCTCCCTTCCCTGCTCCAAATCACCTTTACCAAAGAATTGGAGATTGATCGTGCTCATCGTGTTCCAACAAACATAACGCTCAACAGGAAGACCCCGCGGCCTATCATCTTTCGACTTTTGAGATATCAACATGTGGAACAAATTCTCAGTGCCTCCCGGGCAAAGGGCCATATGGAGTATGAGAGCCACAAGGTCTCCTTCTATCCTGACTTGGCTAAACCCACGGTCGACCGCCGAAAGCGCTTTCTGGAATTTCGGCCGAGGCTTCAACAACTACAAGCACGCTATGGCCTGATGTACCCGGCCAAGCTCCGAGTCACGCTTCACAATCAGACAAGAACATTTGAGGACCCTGATCTACTAGCGGAGGTTTTGGACTCTAAAGAAGCCGACTTGATGCGCTGACTTCCAGCATATTTCTGCCAGTACTCTCACATCCGCTGTACCTGCCATATTGGATTTACCGCAGCGCAGTGAAGAGTCTGTCGAGGGCGGTTTGTTGCCTTATTTTGAAGATATTTGGGACCCGACTCCATCTACCCATAGCAGCCTCGACGAGTATCAGAGATTTATTTTATTTATTTAGACAGTTTTGTATTCCGCCTTATCCTTCAATCAAAGCGGTCACAACACAGTTGGGGGATACATTTAACACACAGGGATATGAGACACATACACTAATACTTACAGGGAACGTGGGCAATGGAGGGTTAAGTGGCTTGCCCAAGACCACAAGGAGCATCTGTGGGACTAGAAACCCCAGTCCTTCCAGCCCAAGGTTGCTGTCCTCTAGTGGGACTTGAACTCCCGACCTTCCGGCCTGAAGTACCTTGCCCCAACCACTAGGCTACTCCTCCCCATGTGTTTCTTATGATAGTGTTTCTTATGGACTCTGGTGTTTATATTCTTTTATTATGTCAATCTCTTCCTCTCTAGGGCCTCCTCCCGCAGACATCTGGTCGCCATATTCATTGGGGGTTTTGCTTCTTCTCTAAGTTACTTTGGTACATACTTTTCAGTATGGGTGTATTGGCTAGCATACTTGGTGTTTATGTCATTATTGTACAGATTCTGCTTATGTTGTAAGTTTTCAAGCGCTCTTACCTAAAATGTTTATTATTGATTGATGGCACCATGTCAGATTTTCTTATTGAACGTACAAGGAATCAATAATCCGATAAAACGGAGGAAACTCCTAAGCTTTCTAAGTCATGAAGCTGCGGACCTGATTTTCCTCCACGAAACACATCTTAATTCGAAGGAAACTTTCAACCTCAATATTAACCCTTACATGGTGGCCACCTATTCCCCAGCCGTTTCTAGGAAATGTGGGGTTGCCATATTGGATAGGAAATCTCGGTATGCTACTTCGTTGCAACCTGCTTAGCTACAGCGGGTAGATGGCCCAGAGGTTACTTTAAGATAGGTATCTTTTAAGTTACCTGTATATGCCTTCATGCTCCTAATGTGGATGACCCTGCCCTTTTGCTATTATTGCTCAGGTTCGCAGGCCTCTGCTAATACTTCCTTGATATTGGGGGGGATTTCAATTTAGTTCTGGATCCCCTGATAGACAAATAGCCGCCTAGGACAAGTGGTCCCCCCATGAGTCACATCACGCTTACCTCAGTGATCAAAGATATTGTTCTAGTCGATCCATGGAGGTTACTACACCCCAATGAGCTTGACTTTACCTTCTTCTCTTCCCCTTACAAATCCCAGTTTCGCATAGACTCCTTTCTAATCTCAATACTGTTAGCTCCTCAGGTGGACGCTGTAAAGATTCACTCTCAGCATATTTCAGTTCATGCTGCTGTTTCTTTTCAATACCACACTACTGCACTTCAAGGGAATCTGGGGGCCTGGCTCTCTGATAGAGCCCTATCAATTCAGCCAGAGTTCCGGTTAGAAATTCGAGCAGCCATACATGATTACTTCCAGGCCCTGGTACTCCAGGGGGATCTGGACACCTCAACAGCTCTTCCCTGCAGCTCGCTGAAAATCTTTCCTGATTTATATAAGGAATTTGCGCTACTAGCGCAACATTACTCTCAATCGATGTAGCTTCCATGCTGCCTCAAAAGTGTTCCAATCATGCCGCCTTCTATCTTTATTAAGGATGGGCTAATAGAACTATTTCACTCTATTAGTTGTCCACATGGGATAACCTCTAACCTTTACAAACTATTATGTCAGGGTACAGATACTGCCACTTGTAGAGTTCAACAAGCCTGGGATCGCTAACTGTAAATCACTTTGATCCCTGTGCGTTGGAGCGTTTCCTGGAGCAAATTAGTGCGGGTCTCCCGCTTTGCCTTAGTTACCCTAACTTAACTCTCGTCTTTTGCACATAGCTGTTCTTATATTCCAGGAAAATAGCCAAATGAACATAACTGCTAGGGACCAGTGTAGGTCTTGCTATACTGATGTGGGAACCCTTACTCATGCTCATTATGAATGTTCTTAATTACAGGTTTCTGGGGGCGGGTCTGGGGTCGTATTTCACTTATCTTGCATCTTCACGAGCCTCTTTCTTGGAAGACTGTGGGACTCCGCTTAGTGGCGGAGGTCCCCTCTCTTCCTAAGAAGGGTTGCTCTTTCCTGATGTCATGCTGGGTATAGCCATATGTTTAATCCCGAGGACTTGGAAGGATAGCTCTCGACCTACCGTCAATGAATAGTGAACCTTGTCTGCTTATATAGCATATATGAGCAGATATTTCGGAGAGCTATTTTCCATGCCCAATTCATTATCGCTTGTCTAAATGGCAGATACTCAATGATCATGTATAATCTGTTTATTGCTTGACATGTCTGTTTAATGTACATTCATCATGTTTCAGATCGCCGTTAAGTTTTGTAACTCAATAATGTCAGTATACGCCCGCTTCGAGAATGATTCAGTTTTCTAGAGAAGAAGCAGGGGGGAGGGGGGTGGCAGGGGTTTACTTTGGTGTATGTATCACATTCCATGTATGTATTGTCTTTTAGTTGTATGTCTTCCTTCCTTTGTTGTTGTAAAACGAAAATAAAGAATTTAAAAAAAAAAAAAAAGAGTACTTCTTCATCCACATCAGAGCCCAGTACCAAGCTATCTGAATCCAAGTCATAATCAAAATCTCGGACAGCTCCATGCTGTTTCTCATCTCCAGGGGGTACTCCATGCTGGGGATGCTTAGCCAAAGGCAATCGAACACTGCTTCCACTCTCCGCCTGCTCCACATGAGACTGCACCCAGAGGCCACAGAGTCTGAATTTCTATGCCGGAAGGACCAAGCCTGCTGCAAAAAAGAAAGAATTCTTGGAAGGACAATCTGGAGTCCAGAAGCTCTCCTCTCGGAAATGACCCCTCCAACACCAGGGCGCACAGCCATCACAGACCCCCTAGAGGATGATGAGCGGCTCACAGCACAGTTGCCAGATCCACTGACTGGCTGGATATCTTCACCCATAGCGCCATCCATCACCTCCTGCCCTGAGGCAGGCAAGGCCAGACTAATTGCATCCCCTGGCTGAAAGAGGGGGAGCAGACCCTCCAGGGACAACTCAGAAACTGCCATGTCCAGAATCCAGAGATGAGGCACCTTGCTTGCCAGAGGTCAAACGTTTCCTGGAAGAAGACACAGAGAGTTAAGGCAAGTATCACAACAGCACGCACTAGGACTGCAGAGGACCGAAGGCGTGCATTAACTGCACTTTTACTGTGGTGTGCGTTAACTGCACTTTTATGGTGATGCACGTTAACTGCTGTTTTACTGCTATGCAGGTGCTAGGATAAGAATGCACATTGGAGCCGCTTGGGCAGAACGTGCATACAGACCGCACGACCGCCAGGCGCACAATAGGAGAAAACGCTAACGCATTTAGAAAATGGCAGGAAATCCCTACACTGCGCCAACAATTGTCAGCAGTCTACCCCGGATTGTATCCCACAAAGACTGAATCAGGAGCCCCTAACAAGGACAATGACAAAGTCAAGCCTTGGTAGTCACCCCCTGAGAGACCCAGGCAGAGGATCCATGCCGAGCTCAGCTTTACTCCAATAATACTGTTTCACAAGCTTTTGCAGCACTGAATTTAAGGTGTCTAGCAGACAAATCCCTCTGACAGCCTTCTGCAATCTTTGGGAGAAAGCAGGGGGCAACAGAGGAGGAAGGAGGGGCATCGAGGTTGTGTGAGACTGCTGCACTCTTCCAGATCCTTCCAATTTTGTAACTGCTCAACAGGCTCTTATCATGATAAGAATGTAGATTTGAACCAATTTCTCCTCCTCCTATGGCTACCAAAAAGAGCACAGTCTAGTGGAGCCTCCCACATTGTGCTCAAGTGAGAGAGTCACCCTCAAGGTGGTCATTCATGAGCGTTTAATCATTCTTTTCCTCTCAGTCAGACTTCAGAGAGGAAAAAAATCTATCCACCATTAGCTGGATACAAAGAAATACTGAGGTGACCTCTGGTGGCTTAGGCAAATAGAGGCATAGGAGTGATATTGAAACCTGGGCTTTTCATTGGTTCTTTGTTTCCACCAATCTGCTGGTAGGGGAACACAACCTACTTGTCTGGACTGGTCTAGCAGGATGATAGAGCTTCCCTCCTCCTAACAAAGAACACTGAAAGCATGGACATGTTAATTATCGAAAACATGCACCTATCATTTTGCCTACTATACAGGCCACCTACATCTGACCAGACATTGTTAAAACTGTTTGCACTGCATCAGTAAAGAAACCATTAATCTTACTAGGTGACTTTAACCTAATATCTGCACATAATACACATGCTACTACCTTCTTCAAAGCTATGACCAACATGGGCTATCAACAAATGTGCCTACACACAATAAAGGTAATACTTTAGACTTAGGTGTATGTTTACTAAACAGTGGTAGCAGCTTCCATGCGATATTGGAGCCGTGGCCCCATTGAATTCAATAGGGCCGCAGCTCCGATATCGCACAGAAACCGCTACCCCTGTTTAGTAAACATACCCCTTAGTATTTCTACCTGAAGTTGTCTACCAACACTACCACTAATCTCCACCAAAAACCTTAGAAATCCCATGGTCAGATCACCATATAATTAACTTTACTATCTCATCTTAACTTCCTGCCTAAATACCACAAGTCAAAGATAATCCAAATAAACATTATAAAACATTTAATAAGGACGCATTCCTAGATGAAATCCTTTCTCAACTCGACACTGAAACATGTGAAATGGATGAACTTCTATCAAACTGGAATGATACCATCTCAGCTGCCTCTACTATAGTCACCCCTCCTAAAAAGACTAATAGACAAAAAGGCCTTACAGAATGGTACACCCAGGACCTTAAAAACATAAAAAGATATTTACAAAGGACTGAACGCTCCTGAAGAATCTCTAAATCCACATAAAAAAGAGATATACATGAATACACTTCGATATTACAGACAATCTATTAATAATAAAAAGAGATTGTGAAAGCCCTGACTCAAACCCCCAGTTCCGATACAAACATCACCAGTATTAGCCCACAAGCCCTAGCTAATTTCTACTCAAAACAAACTAAAATTAAAGCTAACAACCACTAACATGCTAAAAATGGTCAACTTATCATTGATAAAAGGACAAATGCCACAAACACTAAAACAAGCGGTAATCTGATTAAAACCGCTCTGATTAAAGGATAAAACGGTATATAAAACCTGTTAAATAAATAAATAAATCGGCCCAATTCTTAAGCACAAATCCATGGACAAAACAAGCCCTAATTCATATAGGCCAATCTCAAGCCTCCCATTCCTGGCAAAAGTCATTGGAAAAAAACATACAAACTCAACTCCAGAACTATATAGACCTAAACTCACCTCCTGATGTAGAAACATTGCTACCAGCCCTCATGGACAAGCTCATTAGAGGTATAAACAACGCAAAAAAGGCTTTCATCCTGATATTCTTAGGTAATGCCTCAGCCTTTGACAGCATACACCATGACATACTCCTAAACAGACTCCGGCAAATAGGATTACATGGTACAATTATTCAATGGTTTCAGTCCTATCTGTCAGACCGCACCCTACAGGTTAAAATTGGCCAACAAACATCCAAAACATATAGACAAGAACAAGGATTACCCCAGGGTTCATCCCTCTCAGCACTTCTATTTAATATTTATTTACAGCCTATCTGTAAAATCTTCAATAGTTACAAAATAGGATACCACATTTATGCAGATGATATAATGTTGTATCTACCTGTTAGTGACCAGATTATAACATGTTTCAGTGAAGCTTCAGAATGGCTGAACTCTCACAACTTGAAAATCAACCTTGAGAAAACTGAACTGTAACACGTCACTAGGAACAATAGCTTTGTCGTCCCCCCACCCCCCACCACATTATAGCTTAAAGAAGCCAACCTCATAGTAAAAAATGAAGTCAAGTACCTTGGGGTTACCCTGGATAAAACACAGCATGGTTTCACATATAAAATCAACCACGAGTAAGATATATTTCAAACTGAGACTGATCCAGCACCTTAGACAACTACTATCAAGTTATGACTTTCAATCAGTGCTCCAGGCTATATTCACACCTCACTTTGATTACTGTAACAGTATCCTCCACGATCTCCCTAAATAATTGATAAACCAGCTACAACTTGCACAACATGTAGCTGCGTGTATAGTGGCAAAAGCACATACCTCTGACCAGATTACCCCCGTATTATAAAACCTACATTGGTTGCCGATCCAAAGCCGCATCCAATATAAATCATTAATGACCACTTTCAAACTTGTAAAAAACATAGCCCCGTCCTACCTCTTCACACTCATCACCACACACTCGAATGAACGAGTATGAAGAGGACGCTCACAAAACACCTTGGTTGTCCCCCCAGACTTTCAAAACGTCACTCATTCAACCACTAATAGAGCTTCTACTTACGTTGCGCCCGTGCTCTGGAATTCCCTCCCAGAAACTATAAAAAGCATTAATGATCTGGCTACGTTTCAAAATGAGATTAAAGGACACCTATTTATTGAACACTTTGGAGACATAGTCCAAAAAACAGAGGTATACCTAACCTATACCCTACCCCCACACATCCATCCATACCTTACAGACCTCCCCCTGTCCAACTTAACTCACACACATGATTGAATTTAGACACAGATGATCACATTCACTCATCTTTTATTATCACATCATACATGAGTGGTCTACTTGAATGCACATTAGGCCATATGCATATATTTATTTTATTTAACATTTCTTATATACTGCTTTTCATGTTATCAAGGCGGTTTACATTGAACAAACTGAAATTACATTGAACAGGGCATTATAACTTGGAGATAACTATTCTACAGGGAACATGGGCAATGGAGGATTAAGTGGCTTGCCCAAGACCACAAGGAGCACCTTTGGGACTAGAAACCCCAGTCCTTCCAGCCCAAGGTTGCTGTTCTCTAGTGGGATTTGAACCCCTGACCTTCTGGCCTGAGGTAACTTGCCCCAACCATTAGGCCTAGTAAATTACTCTAATTGTAAATAAGTTAGTCACGTTGAATCCTCACACACCCTGTTACATTTGATTCACTCCCTCTAAATACTCCACATATTAGACTCACTCAATGCATACACACTCTATAAATATGTTATGTGTAATTAGTTCATGCTAACACCCTACGCTTAACTTACTTAATGCTTCACCTTACTATAATTACTACGTTGCTCTACTGTTTGATGTAATTGGTTGGTTTCATTTATTATAAACCGCTTTGATTTCCTGAAAAGGCAGTCTAAAAACTCTCAAATAAATAAATGTACAGTAATAAAACAGGTAAACACCTCTGCAGTATTCTTTTCTTTTTATAGCTATTGCAGTTTATAAACACGTAAGAAAAAGAATGCATAGAAAGCAAAGAACACATTATAGAAGTATCAGAGTGAATCAATGCATTTTTGTAAGTCTGTATTCCACAATATTCAAACCAGGGAGCAACATAACGACAATAAAACAATAATCATAAGAATACAAGAGATATAAGAGGTGCAGGGTAGAAGTGGGATATTTTATTTCACAGCCAACATACACAAAAATTATATTTAAATTTTGATGTCACCTCAGTGAGGGCTACATACAGTCCCTCCACTGCCAAAACACCATGCCAGTTTGTAGAGTGGAGGCGTAGACTACTAGTTAGAGCAGCAGCCTAGGACTCGAAAGACCAGGGTTCAAATCCTACCGGCACTCCTTGTGGCCTTGGGCAAGTCATTTAACCTACAGTCCTCGACTAACTCGCCTTGAACTACTACTAGAGCTAAATACTAATAATAAATAGAAAAAAAAGACACTCATGGTTTGAGCAAAACTAACCCATTTGGAGAATCTGCCTCCAAAGGTATGCACATATTTTTTATGCATGCACAACTATACAGTTATTCCCTTAAACAGGATGCCTAGACATGGAAGGCACATAGAAAGGCGGCATAAGCACCTATATGCCTTCATGAAACAGCCTGCCCAAAGGCTGCCACATATGGTTTCACCTACTCCGAAGCAGAAGTGACTTTGAGCATTTAGGTGCCAATAGACATTGGCACACATGTGCATGTCTCACAAGTGCTGATCCTACCCCTACTTGGCCCATACCTCACCCCCCTCCAAGAACAACTATGCCAGGGGCATCCAACGTGTGACCTATGGGCCAAATGTGGCCGGCTTGAGATTTTTAGCAAAAATCGTTTCTGTAATTAGCTAGCACCAATGATTTTGAAAAACTACAGGGCTACTTGGTGAAGATGAAGTCATAATTGTAGAAGAGATTTGCAAATTTTGATGAGCATCAGTCATGCTCTAACAGGCTGAAGTATTTCTGTAGCCGGCACGCCTATGCATTTCTGATCATGCGGACCACTGCTGAAATAAGGTAGATGCCCCCAATTTATGAATGTATCACACAGAAGTAGGCACAACTGGCCAATATTCAGTGGCGACTGCTAACTGTTGCCACTTTAACTAAGGCCTAGATATTCAATGCCAGGGTCATATATGGCCACAAACAAGGACTAATGGTGCTTAGCTAACCGGGCTAGCCACTGCTCAGGACAGCCTTCTTTCATCCTAACTTTAGCTGCTTTAAGATAACTAGCCAGTAGCTGAATTTTGTCACTGACTGCTATCTTTAGCACTGCCCCTGGAACACCCTAATGCTATGCAGTTAGCCTCAGACATTTAACAGGGTTAGAAGGGGATATTCAGCTGTACAAAAGAGCTGTGAATATCCCGGTCATTGTGATACCGCGGTTAGCAGGACTGCTAACCACACTAATTGCTTTGAATATGCTCTCCCAATACCTTCTGAATGCTTATTTTTATGTGTTTATTGCCTAACACAATTTCTAAAGTTCCTACTTCAGCACACAGAGCTACACACTCAGGTCGCTTATAAAATTACCCCAAGAGGGTAATTTTATAAATCATTTTGGTATGTAAAATGTCCTGTTACATGTGTAAAAGGCTTCTTATAAAATCAGATCACGACTAAAAATACACACGATACAGCAAACGTGCACAGGGGTGGGGTTAGGGCAGAATGTGGGCACAGTTGTAATTTACACACATATTTTGTAAAACATATGCATACGCACATAAAGTACATGCTAACAGTTATATCTGCTCTCAAGCAGGGGTAATGTCTGTGCCTTCAATCTAGACACAATTTCTGCAGGACTTGTGATAGTATTTTAAAAAGACAAATAGGTGCCTATGTGTCTTTATAAAATAAACTAAATATAGACAACTTCCTGCCCTATTAACCTAGGCACCCTGTTATAAAATTACTTCCGCAGGGTCTAAGTCTTATCCTTTGTGAAGCAGGGTTGGATGTATGGCACAGATTAAGCCCTGTCTCACACCATGATTGTTTGCAACTAAAACAGAGTCGTATTGCTATACACCTACACTGTGTAAGTTCCAGGCAGCTTCTCAGTACATAAATCATTTCTGAGATGCTACTACAAGTGCAGACTCATCACTGCAGGGGACCCCAACATCTCCATCCACGCATCGAGGCCTTAAAGTTCAATCGCCCTCTGGGATCCTGTGCATGAATCTAGAAGCACTTCTGAGAATGCCACCCCTGGAAGTTCTGGATTTAAATCTCCAATCTTAAATTTAGCCTCCAAACCGTCCTACATCATCACCATAAGATGTGGCTCCTCCCTAGCACTCTCTAAACTCCTATCTAAGGGTTTGACGTAATAAATGGCACTAAGCTATGCTTAGAGGTTTATGTCCAGATTAACACAGTTTTTTATGCTCTACAATTACTTCCAATATCACATTGATTGTGTTGCACGAAAAGTTGGTGCTAAATTGGAAGTAAACCCACTCTCCTGATTTTAGCACAATTAGCATGGAAATGCATGCTAACAAGCTCCATGTGGAATTACTTCTAATACAACAAACTGTGATAAAGATTAGTACAGATTTTTACTTCCCAATTAATGCTGAAACTTTACTTCATCTCTGGAAGTGAAGTAAGGTTTATATGTTTCTATTGACTTTCCGATGTAAATCAATGGGAAGCTCAATTTACAGGATGGGATCCTGAAGTCCAAGGCCCCTGGTGATGGGATTTCTAAGTTCAGTGACCCACAGCTCTGTGTATCTCAGACTAGAGAGCCCCCAAATCTCTAACTTCCCTTCCCAATGAACCAATAATACATCTTGGTTCCAAAGAAGCACTAGCCATTCTCTTTGCAATGCCGTCATCTTGGAAAATACTGAGAATAAGCTAATGTAATTGACATCAGCTGAACTATTGCCATTTTCCAAGCACTGTGAAGAGGGCAATGGTAGCCACTTTCCTGAAACCAGGTAAGTATAACTGGTCCATCAGAAACGTTCAAAAGAGATATAGGGACTCTGGTCAAGGATACGAGCAAGGCATGCCTTTGCTTGAGATATACTTGTAGGAGGTGCCTTGGCTTATGCCAAAGTTAAAATGGATGTAAAGTTTATTTCAAAGTTAATTTTACTTTCTTTTTGACGCATTACTTCCAGTTTATTTAATTTTTTTTTTTTTACTTTGCTTCCATTTTAGTGCAAAAGTTTTACTTCACAGCTTTTTGCACCAAATTAGCTTATTACATGAGAAGTAAAATAAAGAAAAAACCTGTTAAAAATCTACATCTGAGGCTGTAATTAATGTGCGAGAGCCAGCAAGTTAACAAATGATCCTCATGACCACCAGCCACCAGAGGAGATAATGTACTGCTACATTATGCTACAAACACTATATTTAAATAAAGAGGTTATACAAAGAGAATCCAAAAGCCTCCCAGCTATCTACATTCCTAGGGCTGGCCCAAGAATATCAGCCGCCCTAGGCAAACCTTTTGCCATTGCCACAGCGGCGCCCCCCCCCCCCCCGGCAATCCTTTAGCCATTGCCACGTCCATCACCCAAATCTTCTAGGAACAACTGTGGCAGCTTCATTTACCCTTTTGGTGCTGACATTTAGAAATGGGGGGAGGGGGGGAGGCAGCTAAGTTGGCTGCCTTCTGCTTTGACTGCAGTCCCTAAAATTGTGACATTTTAAGTGATTGCTACTGGAAGGGCTGACTCTGTGCATTCCTAATGATTAAATTGCCAAAAACAAATTGCTCTGATATTCCTTCTCTCTTGGGAACATCCTCAACATGAGAGGATAACATACTGAATAGAAAGCAAGTCTTCTTGCCACGCCAAGGTGATGCTCTCTTCCCCAGTGACCCTGCTCTGGCCAACTCTGTCTCTCTAGCCCCCAGAGAACAAACGTGTTCTCCAAGAGCTAGAAGCTCTTTGCACACCTTGTTCATACCTACAAACGCCTCCCCTCAACAGGCATATAACTGAATGTGTGTGTGTATGTTGTGGAGTCAATGCTGATTCTTGGTGACCCAGCCCCTGTGTTTGTTGAACTTAAGACCAGCAGGCCCCTCCATCTTGCCACATCTGTTTTTGTTAGCCATTAAAGGAAGTGGAGATTAGTTAAAGTTTAACTTCCTTAAAAATGTTCACTGCATGGCCTTATTGAGTATTAATATGGATTTAATACACCTAACCTCTCTAGAGGGGTTAAATAGCCTAGTGCGTAGTCTCCTGGGCCTATTTCCTCTGTAGACCAACTCTCAGAAGCTTTCAAGACCTTCAGAAGCTACTTCCAAAAATACAGACAGCTGCTTCCTCCTGAAAGCTTCCAGCGGGAGGTCATGTGTTAGCTATTGGATATTACCAATAGCTTGTCCAGTGTAAGCTTTGATAGGAGTTTTCAAAAGCAGATGCATAGCCTAGAAGTAAGAATGTGCATTTGGTTTGTGTTCTCAGTTGGGAAAATTTTATGCACGTAAAGAACACGCACCAAATCAATTTTATGTACATAAAACTTCTAAATTAACATGCACAGTTGATTTACAGTATAGGGGTTAAAACATTTTTTTATGTTATTTAATCAAACTATACATGTATTAATTTCTGAAACAAACTGAAAGAAACATTTGAAAGTTTGGCTAAAAAAAACCTGAAAATGATCAGAAAATAAACCAAAAAATGTTTTCTATGCACATTTTCCAGTGATACTGTAAAGGCACAAAAGGGACATCCACTCAAGCTGGGATCAGAAATGTGAGGCAGCTCGTTAATCAGAAATTCTAGGAAATACTTTTTTTTTGGTTATGTGAGCTGGGAATATTTTTTGCACTGCTCATTGGCATAAGAATTTGCAGCTGATGCAGCACATGGAAATAAGCTGAGTCAAAAGCTCTTCTGTACAGCTGTGATTCTGCATCTATGTATGAGAAATATTACGGTCTCAGAGGAATGCCTCTGTGCAAGTATCTGCCAATCATACAACACAAAAATAGGACCTTCCTCTTGCAGCGCATGCATTTAAAAAGAAGTCCCCACCCCTAAAGGGCTCATTTCATTGTGGATGTAAATACTCCAGCACACACGTTTGTTTTGGGTGCTAGAGGATTTGTAATGAATGAACCCCCTCTGCTTTACATGCAAGAGCTTAAGCATTAAAGTTTCAGGTTATGCAGGTCTGTAGGTACAGTACACTCCTGCTCCTTTCTCCATGGATAAGTCGAGTAAGGCAGCCACACGTAGGTGATGTCACTACCTAATGGTGCCTATTCAGATTTACTCTCTTGGAGCCCAAGAGAAGTCCAGAAGACCTTTCTGGGCATGTGTCACAGCCCTCAACTAGTGGCAACTGCCACGCATGTCCATGCCTTGCCAGTCTGTTTTATTCGCCTGTGTGTCCAGATGGATCCTTTGCTCTATCAAAATTTCTTTGCAGTTTGACTTCACCTCTCTCATCTTCCCCATGGCTGAAAAGGCCGACACCCCTAAGATTAAAAGAAAAACAAAAAAGCCCGACAGACACTCACCATGGCACGGTCTCTCTCTGCGCATTCTTCCCGATGCAGAGAGAGACCGTGCCACGGTGAAGGATTGCATGTCTCTTCCAGAAGAGACAGTCACAGAGACTCATGGTGCAGGAGCTCAATATCTCCCAGCAGACATGGGCATAGCAGGCAATGTAGAAGGAGTTCTTCTTCTTCTCATACATTTTCCTGCTCCAGGAGTGCTTTCCCATGTGAAGCATGCCAATTTCGTTTCATTTATTAAAATCTGATATACTGCTTTTAGAGTGCATATCAAAGTGGTTTACAATAATAGAGAATATTCAGTGGGACAGCCACAGCCATCATCTCCAGCCTCCAGCATGGCCCACTCTCCTTCCTTGATGCCTCAAATGCCTGGGGAAAAGCCAGAATGAGTCCTCATGCTAATGAAGCTGTTAAATGACTACCTGCAACTGCACCTTGTCTCCCCGGTGACATCAGGACAGCTTAGCAAACTTCCTTCACGTCACACCATTACTCGTACATCTTCATCTCAGGATAGCAATAGAAGGCATCAGTGAACCTCAATCGTCAGATCAAGATCTCCAGTGTCCATCAGATCTCTCTTCAGCCCAGACAAGAGCAACGTCACCTCAGATAGCAGATCATGGAATCCTTCCTCTCATAGCATCTCATGGGACAGATTGCCAAAATCTTTTTCCGAACCCTAGAGACCCGTTCCCCTGATATCCCATTGGGGCCATCGCCTGATCTACCTGAGTCGGATCCTTCCTTGGATGATACTTCATACACAAAAATGTTGCTTAAAGTGCTCAGATCCCTGGAGCAAGAGAAAGATCCTAGCAGTATGATTCACGGGCTATTAAGATATAGAATGCCCCTAAGGACGTTGCCTCTCTTCTGATACACCAAGTCATCATAAAGCTCCTGTGAAAAATCTGGCAAATCCCTCTTACAGGTCTGCTTACCTCTAAACGACTGGAACTAACATACAAATTCCAATCAGCATCAGGCTATCACAAGCCACAGCTCTTACACCACTCTCTTATCATCGAGTCAGCATTTAAGAAGGCAAAGAGTTCATGAAACCATTTGAACTAACCACCAGGTAAAGAGCATAGGACCTTGGATTCCATCGATAGGAAAATCTTCCAAGAGAGTATGCTCAACTCCCACATTACAGCTCACCATTTTCAACTAGTCCTGTAATTTTATATCATAGTTGAAAAGATGCAGTTTACTGTCTCCAACCTGCCTAAGGTTAGCCAGTCCCCTCTCTTTGACAACATCACAGATGTTGATAAGTACGTGAAACAACTCATTGGGATGACTCAACAGATTCAACACCACAGCCATAACAGCAGCCACTGCCATCAGGACCTGATAATTGGCCTGGCTATATGCTTTGAGTCTCAGGAAGGACATCCATAATCTCTTAACAGATGTTTCATTCACATAAAATGACCTCTTCAGGGATAAAGTTAAAGAGACGGTGACCACCATCACAGATAAGATAATTGTGACACGCTGCAAACCCTGTCTACAGAAAGCATCTAGACTCAAACTTCCAAGAAGAAGCACTTTTCTTCTATAGGGGATCCTACTACAAATACAGATAAAAGCCATACAACCATTCTTCTGCAAGTTTCAGTAAACAATGCTCCAGAGGCAGTGGAACACCTTTTGGGTTGGAGGAACCAAATAAACCATTCTCCAGTCCAGCCCCCAAGCTTTCAATTCCTGATGCTGTGTTGGGCAAAATATTGATGGGGCCATGGCCCCTGTGGCCCACTCCTTTCCGCTGCCTATGTGATGCTCTAACTGCTCCCAATAGAAGCCCAGGGAGTAGAAGCAGTAGAAAGCATCCTCAGCTAATACTCAAAAGAATAACCTGTCATTTTGACAATCAGCACAACCCAGTGAGGAGTCACCTCTGCTTCTTTTACCATTGATGGACTGTCATCACAACCAACACCTGGATTCTCAAGGCTATCCAGAACACTCTGGTTCTGCATAACCTTCCAACAGCTCCCCCCTTTCTGTACTCCACTACACCCTCATCCATTTATTTAGTTAACAGGTTTTTTATATTGTTTTATCATTTCAGTCAAAGCAGTTTACATTGTAACTTAAACTTGGCAATGTACATTAAACAGGGCCATTGATAACTTGGATTTTTCTGAGGCAATGGAGAGTTAAGTGACTTGCTCAAGGCCACAGAGAGTGCTAGTGGGAATCAAACCCTGGTCTCTTGGTTGCCAAGCCAATGCTCTAACCACAAGGCTATTCCTCCACTCCATTTACATATTTGGTGGATTTTCAGATTATCCTACAGAGGTTTAAGCCCTCATTCAACCCAATGCCATGGAGGATGTACCTCCTTCAGAGATCAACCAGGGCTTCTACTCCCACTACGTTTTCATTCCCAAGAAATTGGAAGGTCTGCATCCCATTCTCAACCACTGCAAGCTGAATCAGTTTGTCAACAGGGCCAGCCCATCCATTGAGCAAAAATGGTTTTTGCACAGGGCCCCCCCTGCCCGGCACAGCCCTCCCTGCAGCATCAGCTCCCTCAGCGTCGGCTTTCAGAGTTTCCCATCAGCCCCGGCGGACTTAACAGAGCCGCGAGAAAGGGAAATTCTCCCTTTGCGGCTCTGAAAAGCCTGCGCTTTGGGAGCTGATGCTGCAGGGAGGGCTGTGCCGGGCAGGGGGGGCCCCGCGGGATGCCTGATTCTGCCATTGCCATGGCGGCAGCGGCAGCAGCAACCGGTTTGTTCTTTTTTTAATCTACCTGGGCTGATGGGGGGGAGGGGGGTTAGGACTGGTAATGGGCTATGGGGGGGGGGCTAAGACTGGAAGTGGGCTGATGGGGGGGTTAGAACTGGTAATGGGCTATGGGGGGACTAAGACTAGAAATGGGCTGATGGGGGGGGTTAGGACTGGAAGTGGGCTGATGGGGGACTTAGGACTAGTAATGGGTTATGGGGGCTTAGGACTGGTAATGGGATATGGGGGGGCGAGGACTGGAACTGGGATGCGGGGAAGGCGGGCTTGAACTGCAAATAGCTGATGGGGACGGGGGCTTGGAATGGAAATGGGCTGAGTGGAAGGGGGGCTTGAACTGTAAATAGCTGATGGGGTGGGGGGCTTGGAATGGAAATGGGCTATGAGGGGAGGGAGCTAGGACTGGAAATGGGCTGAGTGGGGGGGCTAGGACAGGAAATGGGCTGATGGAGGGGCTAGGATAGGACTGGAAATGGGCTGATGGGGGTGCAAAGATTGGGAATGGGCTGTGGTGGGGGCTTGAATTGACATGGACTCATGGAGGGGCTAGAACTGGAAGTAGGCTCATGGGGGGCTTGGATTGGAAATGGGCTGAGTGGAGAGGAGCTAGGATTTGACATGGGCTGATGGTGGGGCTAGGAAAGGACTAGAAATGGGCTGATGGGGGGCTGGGATTGGAAATGAGCTGAAAGACGGACTCAGGTAGGACTGGAAATGGATGGGGGAGCTAGGACTGGAAATGGGCTGATGGTGGGGCTAGGATAGGAAATGGGCTGATGGGGGGGCTAGGACTAGAAATGGGCTGATGCGGGGACTAGAAGGGAGTGGGTGCTGGGTGGGGCTGGAACTAGAAGGGAGCTGATGCTGGGGTAGGATTAGAATGGGATGGAGCTGGGAGAGTGAAATGGAGAGGGAAAAATATTTTCTGTGGGAGGAAAGACAAATCTACAATTGGCTGGGTATTGGGAGAGTAAGTGGGGATTGAGGATGGGGGGGTAAAATTTGAGTGGATGAAATAGGAATGAGGAAAGAGCAAAAGGAGAAAGATTAGTATGTTAAAGCAGATGTAGAGAGAATGCAAAAACACTAGAAGAGAGAAGAAAGGACAAATGGACAGCAGACGATGGAGGGTTAGCAGAAGACACGAAGAAACCAGAAGAAAGTGGCTGGAGCAATTGCAACTGAAAAAGAAATGCACAAAAGGTAGAAAACTATCTCTTTATTTTGAATTTATTAACTGGAATATGTCAGCTCTGGGAAATGTGCATCATTAACGTCTGCGCTTTGTTTAGTACAAGAGGAAATTAATTTATAGTTTTATTTCTACAGTGTTGTTGTACATTCCAAGTTTGGCTTTTGGGATTCCCAGTTTAATTATTGTCTTCCTGTTTCTAAATTGTGATTCCTTGTTTGGTGATGGTCTATGTTCTGCATGTGTAATTGAGCTGAGGTATTCTGTTTATGTAATTCCTATTTGACATTGCCACTTGTTCTCTTTCCCCAGTAGATCATGTATTGTTATTCTCTGAAATGTATTGGTTTAATATTTGCAGTGTTGCCTTTTGATAGGTAGGGTATGGTGCTTTGTGAGTCCTGGTAGTGCTGTTAGGATACGGCGGGTTTGCTATGGGTTCTAAATGGGCAGTGTTTGTAATAGTTCCTAATGTGCCTGGCGGTTGGCACTGGATTATAGTAATGTAGAAATCGTTTAGTCTTTCTTTATCCATACACTCATTAAGAGGCATGTTTACTAAGAGTTAGTGTATGGTAACATTACGCAAATATTTATGTAAATGAGACCCCTTATGCAAATGAGGCCCTGCACCGAGTCTCCGCACATGGCCCTGCGCCCCCTTGGGCCGCCCCTGTCTGTCAACCATTAGTTCAAAATGCACTCTTCCTGTCCCATCCTTCCATGAGTCCACCAGAATGATTGGATGGCCTTGATATATATATATATATATATGAAATATGTCTATATGCACATCCTCATTCACAACTTCCATCAGACGTTTCTCCACTTCTGTCTCTTGGAGAAGCATTACCAGTATAGGGTACTTCCATTCAGCCTATCGTCAGCCTGCAGTTCTTCATCAAGTATATGGTCATGGTTATAGCACATCTTGCAAACAAGGAGTCTACGTCTTCCTCTAAATGGACAACTGATTGATCACCGAGTGCTCCCCTCAAGAGACATGACATTCCCTTCAATCTGCAATTTCATTACTACATCACCTGGGATTCATATTCAACAGCTCCAAGTCCATCGCAGTTTCTGGAATTCATTAGGGCTCTCATTATCTGCATATCTACCAAGGCATTTCTACCACAATTATATATCAAAACTATTACTCTCCTTGCCTCAAAGGCCCTGAAATCTCAGTCCACTATGGCAAGGGTGATCCTGTGGCTGCAGGGCCACATGGCTGCTTCTGTGCATGTTGCCCATTTGCAAAGTTGAGGATGCATCTCATCCAGTGGCATCAATGGAAACAATCCACTCAGCCTCCTTCCTGCAAAATCCCATTGATTCAGTCTTTCATGAGGTTATATTGCCCCAAATTGTTGGTGGAGAAGAAGCCCTTCCAACAGCCTCACTTCCAAATGATTCAAAAACGATACCTCTACCTTAGAGTAAGATGCACATCTTTTTCACCTCTGAAATCAAGGGAAGTAGAGTTCATTGAAGAAAGAGTTACACATCAATCATCTGGAACTCAAAGCCATATTCTAAGCTCTTCAGGGACTTCATTAGTGGCTGGCACACAAGGCTGTCCTTGCCCAGATGGTGATGTACTATCTCAACAAGAAAGGCACAGGTTCATTGTGCCTTTGCATAGAAGCCCTGAAAATATAAAATTAGCTTTCTTGTCAGGAATCTCCCTAAGAGCTACCTACCTTCCAGGATTCCAGAATGTTCCAGCAGATGATCTCAGCAGAAGCTTTGACCCTGGATCATACAGTGATGGCTGACATTTTCTGGCACTCCAATGATTGACCTCTTTGCAATAGATGCCAATGCCAAGTGCCCTCTATTTTGTTCCAAGAGCCCATCCATTCACACTTTTGCTCAGGATGCTTTTGCATTTCCATGGAACCAAGGGCTATGTTACGTTTTTCTGCATCTGATGCTGATTTCCAGAACCATCCACGATCTGCATCAGGAAAAGGTGCATGATCCTCATCATCCCGCACTAGCCCAGACAGAGTTGTTTTTTATTCCTGCTCTGGCTCATACTGGACTGTCCCATCCATCTGCCCATATGCCCAGACATCATCATCTAGAGGGCAGTACACTCTCATATATCCCAAACTCTCCCAGCTAACACTGTTGGCATGGTTAGTAACAGGAGCGTATTCTGATGCTATCCCCCAGACACTCAAGACATCTTACAGGCATCCTACAGCCCTTCTATTAGGAAATCATACAGATTTAAGTGGAAAAGGTTCTCCATCTGGTACATCGGCGACAACCCATATATATACCCTACTGCAGATATTCTATGCTATCTGTTTCACCTGGCCCAAAGGGAACTAAGGACTTCCTCAATCAGAGTGCACCTTAGTGCCATCTCAGCCTACCATGAATCCACGGATGGTGTCTTTGTTGCCATGCTGCAAATAATTGCCAGATACATTAGAGGAATTCATAACGTAAATCTGCCTTTCAAGTATCCAGCTAAGCCATGGAACCTTAATCTTGCCCTATCACAGCTCATGAGGCCCCCTTTTAAGTCCATGTCCTCCTCTTCTATTGTCATGAAAAAGGACGTTCTTCGTTGCTGTAAGGTCCTCATGATGCATCAGTGAGATTCAAGCTTTGTTGCACAATCCACCATACACACAGTTCTTCCTGAATGAAATCATCTTAAGGACTCATCCCAAGTTCATCCCCAAATTGGTTTCTGAGTTCCATATTAACCAGAATGTGATCCTTCCATCCTTCTTCCCACCGCCACATGTATCATCACAAGGTGCATTTCTCTATACTCTTGATTGTAGAAGGGCTCTTGCTCTTTACACTGACCACATCAAAACTTCTCACCAGACATCCCAGCTGTTCCTATTTGATCCAAATTGCCCGCAGCATCCAGAAACTAAGAGAATCCTCTCAGCAAGGATCACTGCATGCATCAAGTACTGTTACCAGCAAGTCAACAAACAGTCCCCAGACAGGATCACTGCTGCCGTACTATGATGGCATCAGTTGTTAACTTCCACTCTTTCTCCATCTTGGACATTTGCAGAATGGCCATGCGGGCATCCTTTCATATGTTCATTACTTATTACTGTCTGAATCAACAGTCAAGCTCAAATGCTGGTTTCGGAAGAGCTGCTTTTCAGAACCTGCTACAGCAGATGATCACCTACAGTGGACTGTAATGGACTGAAATGCCCTTTCACGTTCCGAGTTACTACATGGCAGTATTCACTGCATTCTCTAATTTTGATGCACATTAACAATGCTCTGTTAAATAAAAAGTGCACGCTATCCGATACTATCCTTCTTGTGTCTCTTCACATTATCATCAACCTGCCACAGCATCACGGGCTGCAAGGATTTCTTTTGCTTGAGCTGGTACTGCCTTTGCACCCTGAGTTTGGGAGTCACCTATGGGTAGCTGTCTTATCCAGCTTGTCCAAGAAAAAGGTAGATTGCTTACCTGTAAAAGATGTTCTCCATGGACAGCAGGATAAGCCAGCCATGTAATCCTTCCCACCTCCCCTTTGCTTAATTTTGATGTGTAGAATCTGGAGATTTACTAGTTAGTTTCCTAGCTTTGGAATGACGGCAAGGCACGGGCATAAATGACAGCTGACACTAGATGGAGGGCCTGCTGCACATGCCCAGAAAGATCTTCTGGACTTTTTATTTGTTATTTATTTATTAGGGTAACATAGACCACCGCTAATGGCTCTAAGAGTCTGCATAAGTGGTGACATCATCTATATGTGGCTGGCATATCCTGCTATCCACAGAGAAAACCCTTTACAGGTAAGTAGCTTAGCTTTCTCCTCTCCCCTCCAAAAGAGGGTACAAACAGGTAGAAATGCGTAACTCATTCTAAGCCCAGCATGGCCCCTCCCAAATTACAACTACCCTATAGCTAAATACTGCCCACAGGGTAAAGGCGAGGAAAAGAAACAGTTTCTGGCAAGAAGGATGTGATCCATGTAACGGTACACAGGAAGAACAGTTTGATTTATTTTCAACAGCCAGATAAAGGAAAATGAACACACACTATTGTCTCACTGAAGAAAAATGAAAACTTACTTAGTGCCAAAAAGCTCTAAAAAGGATAAAGTGCTATCTTTCTCATTCTCATCTGCTGCAATGGGAGAGCCTGTGCATCCGGAATGTGCTGGAAATCCACTTCAACAGCAGACTAGTCAAATACTAGCTAGTAAGAGACCATGAACTAGTGGCAAAGGTCTGTCTTTATCAGGAGCTCTAAGGTACAGAAGGCCCTCAGACCATACAACCACATATCTCTTCTAAAAAAAAACCTGGCCTGACCTTGTGCATTACCATTTTATTGTACTTTATCTTGCTGGGATGTTTGTGTTTTTGTAATCAACTGTAATACCAATCAATCTGATATTTCAAACTATGTTTAACTTTGAAAGAGAGCGCTCAAGCATTATACTGAGACATTTGCCCATAAAAAATGTCTCTTGCTGTTTGTGACTACTTCTACAAGAGGGACTGCTGTCCCAATGTTGCTTTCGTTCATGAGGTGGGAGCTGGAGAGAGATGTTTTTAAATTAGGCCAAGGGTAGAATGACCAAATTTTCGAAGAGCAAATCTCGTGCACCTGGAAAGGCCTGAACTGGGCTGGGAGGGGAGGAGCTCTTCCCTCCTCGGGCATCTTTTCCCCATAGATTTCAAAATGACCAGTCTAGGTAGCATTCAGTAATTTCAAAAGTTTAAAAAGACAGAAGTAGCCCTTCTCGAGTTATAAGCCCGCATATATGCATAAATGCTTAAACTTTATTTTGTACATATAGATAAATATTCTATATATTTCTAAAATTCCTTTCTTTTTAGAAAAGAAGATCATTTTACATCTTCTACTAGGATCGAGAAGACTGCATCAGAAGAGTATGCCGGAGAAGCAATGTCTTTTGCCTCTGTCTCCACTGAAATCGGGACCAAAAGGTGGTTGTAGTCCATGGAGTCGAGGACACTACCTCAACATCGGGGACCATCCCTGAAAATCGGGGACATCTGGTAACCTCAGGCAAGGGGCATTGTCCACTTTCACGTTTCATGCACTCCCTAAAGAAATAGGGACTGATATGTAATGAGATTAACACAGTTAGCAGACCTGCTAGCCACGTTAATGGCATGGGCCAGCATACTCCATGGCGCTAACACCGTTATTGCCACTGAATATCCGCGGATGCCGCCGCTGCGCGCCCCGATGTTAAGCAGCGAGCATCAGCGGGTTCCAGGGATGGAGCGGGGGGCTGGTACCCAGGGATAACGGGCAACAGCAATATTCGGCCTCTGTCCGGTTATTCCTATGCAGTAAAAGTTCAGCATAGTAAAGGCTGACCTAATTTTCACCACCGAAGCTAACTAACAGCTGAACATCATCGCTGCCCAGTTAGCTTCTATGCTTCCCGGCTGACCTGGATATTTTATGTAGTGTTGCCAACTTTTTGAAAGAGAAAAATCCGCCAACCGTGGCTACTCATGCTCCGCCCATCCCCATCCCCACCCTGCCCTTTCCCCGCCCCCTGCCCAGCCCCCTATCCTGCCCCCACCCCACCCTTGCTCCACCCTCTGTCCCCAAAAAACCTGCAGAGAGGGCAATGTGCGAACTGAACAAGCAAGACTGCTACACATTCTTAACCCTTTCAGACCTGAATTTTTTCACAGACACCATATATATATACATGGAATTCAATGAATAACATGACGTCCATTACAGAGGACATACGGTCTGAAAGGGTTTTAAACAGAAATTCTATACTGACAGAATACGCAGTATTGGTTGTACACACCCACACCCACACACAATACAGACAGGCCTTCATCAATAAACGAGCACAAAACAAAAAGAGAAATATATAGACAAAAATTAAACCGAAACCCTAAGAAGCCAGACTCTGCATGCAGTGCAGCATCTGATAAATAAGAGATGCAGTTCCCCATACTGTGTAAAATATAAAGGTAGCACAAAGTCCAATCATTAAATTGAAAAGAAAATTATTTTTTCTACCTTTGTTGTCTGACCTTTTTATTCTCTGATCATGCTGTTCTTGATCTGAAACTTCTGCTTTCCTGTCTTCTCTTAGCTCTCTTTCTGTGGTCTATAGTCCATCTGCCATTTCTTCTCTTCTTTTGTTTTCTTTACTTCCTTCCATCAGCCTATTTCCAGTCCCAGTAACCCTCCCCAGTAACAGCCCCCTTTCCAGTACTCCTCAACCATTACATTCCAATGTCAACCCCCTTGCATTCCCAGGACTGTTAGTGGTGTCCATTCCCTTCTAGTTCCCTTCCTTCCCCACTGCCAACCCCCTCTAGTCCAAATACTATCCCAAGTATCAGCTCACTTCCACTCCCAGTGCCATCTCTGCATCAGCTCCCTTCCAGTCACCCTACCCTCTTCTGTCCATCCCCCTTCCAGTGCCATCCCCACGTGTCTGCTCCCTTCCAGTCCCAGTTCCCCCTCCCTTTCAGCCTCCTCCCCATTACCCAGTCACCTACCAGTACCTTCCCCAGGTGTCAGCTCCCTTCGAGCCCCCTCCTCCTTACCCCCTCTGTCAGCTCCCTTCCTGCCACCTCCTTCCTCCCCTCTGTGTCATCTCCCTTCCAGCCACCTTCTCCCCCCCCCATTTCAGCTGCCTTCCTGCCTCCACCTTCCCCGTCAGTCCCTTCCTTCCACCTCTTTCAGCTCCCTTCCAGCCACCTCCTTCAGCTCCTTTCTAGCCACCTCTTTCCCCCCTCTTTCAGTTCCCTTCCAGCCACCTCCTTCCCCCCTCTTTCAGTTGCCTTCCAGTCCTCACCTTCCCTCCTCTTTCAGGTCCCTTCCAGCCCTCACCTTCCCCCTCCCTCTCTTTCGGCTCTCTTCCAGGCAACTTCTTCACCCTGTCAGTCCCTTCCTACCACCTCCTCTCCCCCCCCCCTTTCAACTCCCTTCCAGCCCTCAACTTCTCTCTGTGTCAGTCCCTTCTGCCAACTCCTTCCCCTTGCAGCCGCGGCTCCTGCTTCTTATAGAGCGGCAGCTGCAATAAAACTAATTTAAAAACAAAATGAAACCTGTGCAGAGCTCTCCAGCCCCCATTAAGCCCCTGCTGCAGCGCTCACGCTCAAAAGGAAGTGACGTTACAGGGGGTGGGACGTTGCAGCAGGGATTTCATAGGGCCAGAGGACTCTGCATAGGTTTCCTTTTGTTTTTAAATTAGCTTTATTGCAGCTGCTGCTCTGTAAGAGGCAGGAGCAGTGGCTGCAAGGGAAAGGTGAGGCTGCACGGGGGGGGGGGGGGGGGCCAGGGAATGCAGATGAAACGCTGGTTTTCTGCCCTGGCTGCTCCCGGTCTCACGTCCAGAGCAAAAAAACAGCTTTTCAAGGGCTGGTTTTAGATCTCTGCCGGCAGCCGGCCTGGCCACGGAAAAACCTGCCGGTTGGCAACCCTAATTTCATGCCAGTGGCCAGATATGGCTTCAGCACTGAATATCCAGATCTAAGTTTCGGTGGCGGCAGCTAGCCACTGCCGATGAATATCGGGCCCATAGTGACTTGCTTGCAATTGTTGTTTTTGGAAGGTCGTATTTTCAAGGTCTGGGCCCTGTGTTGTTTTGAAAAGCTTCCCAAGTTTCCATTTCTAGAACTTCAAATTCTGCCTAACCTGACACCTGTTTATGCCATATGTCAGCATCTTTCAGTCTCAAAGAAGAGCAGATTTAGGCAGAACGGAGTGTACAGAACATCAAGGAGTGAGCGGGCTGCATGAATCCTTGGAAATAGTGCCTTTAGAGAACAGTAATTACAGAGAAATAATTATCCTTTTACCAAAGGTAAAGAATTGCATGGATTTATACCAGTGACAAATGGTAAATGCATAGAAAAAGGGGGTCTGATAAACCTCAGCAAAGTTATCCAAAAGCTAAAATGGACCCAGGTGGCTCAGAAACATATACTAGGAACAAGCCAACTAAACTCTAGGCACCAAAGGAGAGTGTACCAATGGTTCGCTTAACCAGTGCTCAGGAACTTCCCTGAGCTGAAACCACAAGTCGACACGCATAAGAAAGACTTCCAGCTGAGTTTATAATCAGCCAGTAAGAGGGAGCGTCTCTTTTGAGCTGGGTCAAAGTATGCTGCTAAAATAGGGGAAACTCCCTGAGCTAAATGCAGCAGTATAAACATATAAACACAAACAAATTTGTAAGAGGTGAGATGCCTGAGCCAAATCTGATCTAAGCTAAGTAACACGGTTAGGGAGCAGAGTACAAGGAAGTAGAGCTCACACGTAAGAACAGCAAAAACAGGTTGTAAACAAAATAGCATGTGTGTCAAGGCTCCAAGACATCGGGTCATTTGTCAAACAGGGCTAAAATACAGACATCTCATATGCACACCAGTGCAAATAAGGGCCTTAGAGATGGATTCTAATGCTACTGAAAACATGGGACCCAGTAAATGTATAAGTCCACAGGCCTGGGAATTTCCACGCATGATCCAGACAGTGCAAGGGAGGCGTGTGAACAGAATGACCAGCTATCTATATGCCCCTACTATACATTTAACCACAGGTGGTGACCACATTTTTTATATATTAAGTGCCACTGTCTATTAGTATAATAGTACTGAAGATTTTTTTTTTAAATGTCGTGGCTGGTGTTTAAAAAAAGTGCAACCACCGCCAGGTCTGAATGCTGACGCGACGTGGGACGCCCATTTAGGAGGCCGAGAGGAGAATGCAGCAAGTAATGACTGAGGAAGGTTGGGTCAATGGTTTCACTTGCTAGCCTGAATGTAAAAAGAGCATCCTCAGGAGTTCAAATAGTGGTAACTAGAATGTATTTTTGTCCACGTTCAAATATGCAAAAAGGCTCTTTTTTGGCTATGCAAAGTTCCTCCTTTGACATCAGCACTTCTGGAATTTGATGGATGAAGTCCAGGAAAGCGCTCAGAGTGATGTCTACACAATCCAAGGGCATGAAAACAAAAAGGCTTGCCCGTACTTTAAGATCAACCCTGCCTCATTTGAATATTTTTTCCAACACTTATATAATTCAGCTCCATAGAATGTAACATTAAAAAAGCAAGTAACATGACACGTATCGAAAGCTTCCTGATAAGAGTCCAGAGGAACACCTACAACAGCTTGCAAAGATACAAAGCATGAGGAGCCGCTGGCATGGGCGGGCAGAATATGCCAGAACACTACAAAACACTTTGCTGATGTCGGCAGTCTTTCTTTATCAGTGATGGACAGCTGCCCAACCCATTACAGTAAAGCACTGACAGCACACCAGGCAAAGCACACCTTGCCCTTCAACAGACCGGTCAATGGGCAACTTCTAGAGCAAAGGTTCCCAACCCTTTTGGTTGTGTGGACTCCTTTTTAACTTCCAAAAAATGCAGGGACACCTAACTCATCCCCATGGCTCTTCTCAGACCTCCTCCTCTCAGCACCAAGCCCATCTCCCTTCCCCTTCCATTCTCCACCAATCTCTCTCTCTAGTCAAGTCCCATAGTCTTTCTCACTCTCCCTCTCTCGCTCCCCAACTAGTCCCCTCTCTTACTCCCTCACAACCAGTTTCCCTAGTGTCTATCTCTCCTAGGCAGTCCCTGCCAGTCTTTCTCTACAATGGTTTCTTTATTCCGCATGTATGGATTCTAGCAGCATGAAACAATTTCTGTGTCCTGCGGACTCCCTGTAGGTCTCATGGACCCCCATAGGTCCATGGATCACAGACCACAGGTTGGGAACCACTTCTTTAGTGCATTTTCATGGCTTGAGAGCTCACAACAGCAGAGAACACAACATAAGACAGAAAGGGATGAGGGAAATGAAGCTTCATTTCCCCCAAAGAAAGGCTCCATCTCTTGCACACCTATCCTGCCAAACTCCACACAGAGTATCTCCAGGAGTTCAGCCAAGGGTCTCACCTAAGTCACTCTGGATACCATCAGGCACCCACACACCTGCATACCACATGCACATTGGGAAAGTCCCTTCACACCTCCTTTTTCAGTTCTGTACACAGATACAGCAGATCATCAACCATGAAATGAACCATACCACAAATACAGCGATGTTAACCTTTGAAGAGAGAAGAGTGCGTGCTGCCGTACCCTGCTCCTACCCCTTTCCAACAGGTTGTTCGTCCCCGGCACAGGGAGGCAGAGAATGTCTTTCGACTGTGCCAAATGATAACAAGCTGTCACAGTCTCTTTGAATGTGGCATCAGATGCTTTAAAAAGCTAGCCATCATGTCAGAGTGGCTGCTGGACAAAATGGCAACCTGGATAAAAGCTGCTTTCTGTGGCTCTCTTCCCTTCTGGGCTTGTAGGGCTGCCCCTGCCTGGTGCCCGGGGTAGTTGCCCTTCTGGCCCACACCTAGCAACAGCACAGCGGCATGTTCTAATACCCTTTATTGACGGCTCCAGTCAGAACGTCTCCTAGCTAACAGCTCCCAGCTTCCTGCTTTCCTGCAGCTGCTTTTGCCAGATTAGAAGCAGGGCACAGACAACCGACTTAGCCAGTTCCCCTGTTTCCAACACCTTAATGTGTGGGTGAGGATAACGGTTGTCACACGTTGTGGTAAGTTCAATGTGTGCAACAAGAGTGAAACAAACAGTAAGAGCTACAGTTTCATGACAGTGACCCCTATATAGATTGTTGAATATATGCTACTTTCTCTATTGGGTTTTTCAAACGGAAATGGCCCCATCACTGTCACTCTTCTAGCCCGAGAGCCAGAATAGGACAATCTCCCTCTTGCTACCAGGAGGGGCAGATGAGGAAGTCACATTTGCCTCAGTAGCCTCAGTGTGGTCTGAAGATTACAAGGGTGTGGGAAATCAGATGTACAGTAGCAGGTAACACTCTGCAGTGTTGTCCACCACATCCCTCATCACTGGCATGACTGCCTGTGATTGGCTGAAAGCACACTGTTCCACGGCATCTGTGTCCGACTAGTATGCTGCTGTGGCAGTGCTTTAGGTGAGTGGCCCGCAGCCCGTGGTCTGCAAGGCTATCACAAGGGGCCTGAGGAAACGAAGTTGTTTGCGACAGACCTTATAATTCTATCATTTAAGGCTTTATGAAGGCAGTGTGCACAGGATCATAATTTTTCTATGGTAGCACCAATCCTCTGGAATATGTAAGGGCAACCCTACTTCAGCTAAGACAATAGATTTCTCATTCCTTGCACATATGTAGTATATACCTCTGTATCCTCTGGAGCCCCGATGTGGTGACTCGAGCTGTAAATAGTTGCTATGTTCAGCCACAGTTGTGTAAATAGCTCCATGTTCAACTAAGTCCAACTGTTTTCTGTAATGTTATAATGTTCAGAACGTTCAACGTATGGTTCCTTGTTGTTGCTTTTGTTCAGTGTAAACCGCCCCTGATCTCTGGAAGGGGCGGTAAATAAAAGTTTCCAAATAAATAAATAAAATATGCTCCCATTAGAATTAAGGGCTATGCGTGATTTATTACAGTTTAAAAAAAGAGTGAAGGCATTTCACTTAGGAAAGCATTTAATGATGAGATGTGTTTATTGTTTAAGACAAACTTGATTGACCACCTTTAACATCACGCATCAAAGTGGTTTACAATTTAAAAAATATACATCAAAACAAAGAGCAACAAATCAACAGACAAAAGACCCAGACACAGAAGAAACAAAAAAAACAAAAGCAAGTAGTGCAGCAACAGCAACAGCAGGCTCTTTACCCCACAAGCCCTAACCAGCAGCACACTTTTTTAGTACTGGTCATATTTAAGATTTTAATCTAGAAATACTTGAGATATTATGATGAATTATTTTTTGTTTTAGTATGTCTTCATTATTTTTGTTTATTGATTTTAAAGGCCTTCTATGTTACTTGTAAACCACCTGGAATCATGGAGAGTGGGTACTGTAGAAATTTATTAAATCTATAAAATAAACTAAATATTTATTTGTTAAATTTCCCTTTTGAGGAATCAACAATGGTTCGGGGCCAAACATGGCAGCCACTGGAAGGAGAGGGGTCAGAGGAGGACAGTGCACGGTAAGGAGTGGGAATGGGTCATGAGGGAAAGGGTCAGAGACTGATGGAGATGGTTCTCAAATTGTGGGTTAGCATCCCACATTAGGGGTCACATCATCAGCTGATAGAGTCACAGCCACAGGGCGATTCCCCCTCCCTCTGAATCTCCACTATGACCCATGCCCAGTAGTGGCATTCATGGGCTCTGCCCCCTCCTCTTGGATTGGAAGCCTTTGAAGATGGCCAGGGTCCATGACACATGCTCACACAGAGGGCTCAACTGACTGCTGCTACTGTGGTAGCTAACGTCATGCTTTTGATAAGATGAGAAGATGGGCAAGTCGAGAGAGAGAGAAGAGTGGAGATCTAGCTTGCTTTCATCATCATTTGGGGACATGTGAATTTTTAAGTATTAAAATGGGGTCATCCCAGATAAACGTTTGGGAAGCTTTGTGGTAGAGTGCTTTCAAAAGGGGGAGAAAGACTGGCAAGGCAAAGAGAGGTTGGGAGGGAAAGAGAGAATGGCGAGATTAGGCTGTTGTGAGAAGGGGGAGGAGGAGAGAAGAGATAGAATGGTGAGACTGGGTTATAGAGGAGACAGAGAGATAGAATGGTGAGACTGGGTTATAGAGGAGACAGAGAGATAGAATGGTGAGACTGGGTTGTAGAGGAGACAGAGAGATAGAATGGTGAGACTGGGTTATAGAGGAGACAGAGAGATAGAATGGTGAGACTGGGTTGTAGAGGAGACAGAGAGAATGGTGAGACTGGGTTATAGAGGAGACAGAGAGATAGAATGGTGAGACTGGGTTGTTAGGGGGAGAGAGAGAATGGGGAGGCTAGGTTCTGGTGGAAGCAAAGAGAGAAAAGGGAGATGGGCTAGAGAAGAAACAGACTGGAGAGACAAGCTAAGACAGAAGGGAGAGAGAGAGAGAGACTGGTGGGGTGGGGAAAGGCTGAGAGAGAGAATAGTGATGTTCCAGCCCATCCCCACCAATCTGACTCTCTCTGTATGCCAACTTCCCAACACATCCTCAGACAGTGAACACATAACTAATTGTCTTTTAGATATATTTTCAAAATTTAAATGGATAACATCGGGCCATTTACAGTAAATGGGTCAATGGCTAGATGCTTTCTGTATAAATAGGGGCTTGGGTTGGGGCGGGAGGAAAACCACACTAAAAATAATTCATTTAGCAGCGATACTCAATTGCTAAACAGATAATTATTCATTTGGTTTAGTCCTGTTAAATAGCATGCCTAAACTAAACAGATAGAGGCCAATTCAGATCGGGGGCCGTCCGGACGTCCAAAAATTGGACATGCCCCAAAGTCACCCAATTCTGCAACCGCAAGAGCTATACGTTCCCATGGTTGCAGAATCGGGGTGCTTGGACGGACTGGATGGGCCCCATTTATTATAATTCAATATATTATTATTATTATTATTATTATTAATATTATTAATATTATATTATTAATATTATTCAGCGAGAGTTCTAATCGGAGCGTCTAAGAAAGATCATATCACACCCATCCTAAAACATCTTCACTGGCTCCCCATACAGTCCAGACTATCTTTCAAAATTCTGCTGCTTACTTTCAAATCAATCAATGGGCTAGCCTCTACATCATTAGCAAAGCTTATCCATACCACACCATCCAACAGGTCCAGGAGATCAGCAGCTATCAACACATTAGTAATCCCAAAAGAAATAACCCAATGCACCCATGCTACAGTTAACAGAGCTTTCAAACTATGTGCACCGAGAAGCTGGAATTCTCTTCCACCCAACATACATGCAATCACTGACTTGGTCCAATTTAGGAAGGCAGTGAAACATTACCTATTCCTTCAGTACTACAAGATAGACGAAGATACAGTAGTGTCACCCGCAGTCTAAGATAGATATTATGTCTAAACCTACCCTATAAGACACTCATAAGTATAGCCTGTATAATATGAAAATCCGATGTAAATAGTTACCCCAAGTTAACCAAGTTTTATTTCCTGTTTCCTGTAAGCACAGTTCATTATATGCAACGTGTATGTTTTATGTTTTATGTAAACTGCACTGATGTCGAATAGCGTGGTATAAAAGAAATGTAAATAAATAAAAAATAAAATAAATATTAAAGACATTCCAATGGATACAACATTCAGCAGCACGGTTGATAGTTTCTATGCCTTATAGGGAATATATTACCCTGGCTTTTATTTTTTTGCCTTAGCATGAAAGTGCAAGTTAAATTTAAGTTCCTGGTTTGAATATTTCAAGGACTGAAGCTCGTGAAAGAAATCTCTTTCTTTATCTGTGCTGTTTTGTGAACGACAGGTGATACGGACTCTATGTTCAAACGTTAATGGTCTTCTTGAAGTGCCATCAATACGATTTGCCAAAAGAATGATTACTAGGGGGATGTCTGTTCCCTTTGTGGCCCTCAAATGTGGAATGCATTGCCCGAAGATCTCCATTTCAGAAATGATTTGAGGGACTTTTGCAGCAGTTGGAAAACTCTATTATTCAAAGAATTTTATAGGGTATGAAGTTTTAGGTAAAATTATTGTTTAAGATACCGTATTTGTATGGTATGTGTCATGTGATGTCTATTTAAGTGCTGTATATGTTTTTATTGGAAACCACTCAGAATGTTTAGATGGGCAGTCTAGAAGTATTTTCAAATAAATACATTTTAAAAATGCCCTCCGAGAATACCTTGGTCAAACTCTCAACATCAGGAAATACTTGTTAAGGAGACCAATGCAGTTGAACTCATTCCACCATGGGAAAGAACACAGGGATTTTACTCAAAGTATTTTTTTGGTCACAAAATAAAATAAAGGGAGTCCATCACACCCTAGAACTGAGGGCTTTGAAGAAATTTCTGGTCTGGGAAAAGTTCAGGATGGTTTCCCTGAGCACCTTATTTGCCCTGGGACCCACAGAACACCACTGAGCAAGCCAGAAGCCCAGATCCAGCGAATGACTCACCCAGGCAGCCTCTCCCACTAACCTTGAACATCAGGACCCTCTCCCCAGCCAGAGAAGCCTCAAGCCATGTGGAGGAAAGCTCCTCCCATCAGTCGACTTCATCTGCTGGCGTCGCTTGCTCTGTTAAATGCCACACACCCATGCACACGGAAGGAGACCCACAGGACACCACTGAGCAAGCCAGAAGCTCCGATCCAGCGATTGACTCACCCGGGCAGCCTCTCCCACTAACCTGGAGCATCAGGACCCTCTCCCCAGCCAAAGAAGCCTCAAGCCGCATGGAGGCAAGCTCTTCCCACCGGCCGACATCATCTGTTGGCGCTGCTTGCACTATTAAATGCCACACACCAGGGCGTGGCCCTTAGCGTAGACCTTCGAGCTAACCAGAGTCACTTTTCTACCCTCATTCCCACTCCACAAGAAAAGCCAGCACAAAGGTAAGCACTCCATCCAACCATTTCGAACACATTCAAATTCACTATCTACAACTTTAAGCGCACTCAAAGAAAACAGCACCAGGATCCTCAAAAGAAAATGCTCACCTTCTATGCTCTCCTCTACTCCACTCTGGCCTTCCTCATACTATTTTACACAAAAGAAGCTCTTCTCATTCGTCCTTTTTGCATTTCCATTAACAAACGATATAGCAATGTTACGAGCACCCACCACTGCAAAGGAGAACATCGGAACTCCACCTACCTGATCAGAATAAACCCCCAAGAAAGCACAACCCAAAACAATCAGTCACCTAGCACCAAAATCTCCACGCTCAAAAGCGCTCTCATTAATACCCAGGCAGCAAGAAACAAAATACCAATCCTCAATGACTATATAATGAACAAATTGGACATAATCTGCATAACAGAGTCCTGGTTCACCAACAATGATACCATTTACATAAGAACATAAGATATGCCATACTGGGTCAGACCAAGGTCCATCAAGCCCAGTATCCTGTTTCCAACAGTGGCCAATCTAGGTCATACGTACCTAGCAGTTTCCCCAAAAGACACAGGTTCCGCAATGCTTGTACTGGGTCAAGCATTGATATCCTGGGTCCCTTCTTAATAATGGTTTATGGACCTTTCCTCCAGGAACTTGTCCAAACCTTTTTTAAACCCAGCTATACAAACAGCCTTTACTACATCCTCCGGTAAAACCACCCCAATACAGCATCTTCAGCTGTCCGCAAAATCACAAGAGAGGAAGAGTCATCACAATTCTGACGAAGACCAGTCTACACTTTAACTTAATATCAGCAGAAAGCACTGATGGCACAGACATACTTAGCATCTCAAACAGAGCCATGACCTTATGTCTGGTATACAGATCACCCACCCCACCAGCTGATGACCTTGCAACCGAACGGGAAAATGCAATCAAACATGACTCACGCAACAAAAGCCTAATACTGCTAGGAGACTTCATCCATTTTCTCCCCCAAAACAAGCCTCCACCTTCCTGGAAGTCATGGACTCACTTGATTACACCCAAATTCTCAGCGCACCGACACAAGACAAAGGCAGCATACTCAACCTCATCTTCATTAGCAACACTCTAATCCACAACACCACTCCCCCTCCACCTCAGCAGCAAGCAATACCCTAGTCTGACCACAAACTAATAAAGTTCCACTTTCCTCATTGCCCATCCCTGCCCAGGAACCCTCAGAAAACTCAATGACATTTCAAGCAGTTTGACAAACAAGCCTTCATCAATGCAGTAAATGCCACACTTAACTCAGAAACAAATGACATAGACCTCCTCATAAATAACTGGAACCAGATCATAGGAGAGGCAGCAGCAGCACCAATAATGGTACATCACAACAAAACACAACAAAAAACTCCATGGTACACCCCAGAACTCAGAGAGGTCAAGACACAGCTAAGATGGATTGAAAGAGAATGGCGCAAATCCAAGCTAACCATGGTCTGCAACAACTACATGTTACTCCTCACAGAATACCATAAAAAAGTCAATAACTGCAGAAAAACATACCACACCAGCCTTATAATGAACTCCCTCAACAAACCAAGGGGGCTCTTTGACATAGTTAGAAACCTGGTTCCCCCCCCCCCTCCATACAGAAGAATGAAACAATCACACCCAGTCCCCAAACCCTTGCAAACTACTGCATACCCAACAACTCAGCAAACCACAACAAATACCACTCCATTCAACTATCAGCAAAAAAAAAAACATAGAAGACATCATCACAACACCCAACACCACTACCTCCCCTCTGGACCCCTGTCCAGTCAGCTGGATAAAAGTAGCCAAAGTAGAACTAAGCCCCATCCTCACTAAAATAACCCAGCTCTCCATTGAACAAGGATACACACCTACCTGCCTAAAAACTTCCTCCATCCGACCCAAAACTGGATCCCAAAGACCCAGCTTCTGATAGACCCATAGCCAGCTTCCCCTTCATAGCAAAACTAACAGAAAAGATAAGTCAACAACTGCAAAAACGTATCAACAACCACTCACCACTAGACCCACATCAACATGAATTCCGTCTGAATCATGGAGTAGAAACACTCATAACCTCTCTTATGGATATAATAATGGAACACAGAAACCACAGTAGGTATTCAAACAAGTATTCTTAAATAAATCATTAGCCTTTGACACTGTCAACCATTCTATATTACTACAACGGCTACAGAATATTGGCATCAAAAATGCAGTTCTATAGTGGTTCACATCCTATCTATCAAAGTGACATCAACAGGTCAGATTGAGACCCAACACTTCATCCATATTCTCTGAACACCAAGGGAGTCCCCCAGGGATCAACACTTTCATCCCTCCTCTTCAGCTTATATCTCCAGCCTATATGCAAAATCATGTAAACCCATAACATTTGCTACAACATATACACAAATGACATCATGCTATACACGCCCTTCAACACCCGCAACCCATCATTCACACAAATACTACAATGCAAGACGCCACTCAATGGCTTACCAACAACTCATTAGCAATAAACTACAAGAAAATGGAAATACTGTTCATCACCAGAGATGAGTCATTTATCACACCCACTATTCTAATCATAATGAACCGAAAGTGCAATCCAAAGTAAGATACCTAGGCATCACTATTGACCAGCGCCTAGACCTGAAAGTCCCACATAAACAGGACAGCCAAAACCATCTACAACAAAATACAGACCCTTCAACAACCCGCCCATTTCCACACAGCCTTTCAAGCATCATCTCCCCCCACTTTGACTTCTGCAACACAATTTATCAAGGTCTACCAAAAGCCACCCTCCTACCACTCCACACAGCCCTACATACAGCAGCTTGCATCATACAAGGTGCCACAAAATATGACCACATCACGCACATACTGAAACAACTCCACTTGCTTCCATTATCAAACAGAATCAAATATAAAGTCATACTTTATATTTTTATGTTTTATGCCTGTTCTATGTAACGTTGTTTGACTGTCAACATTTCTTGTAAACCGCTCTGATACTAAATAGTGCGGTATATAAAAACTAATAAATAAATACTTCTCACATTCAAAGGAATCCAGAACCACTCAGCTTCCTGCCTACAAACATTGCTACAAAAGCTACAATGTTCTAGATCCAGAAGACAAACGACCCAGAACATGTTGAACATCCCACAAGAGAAATTAAAAAGCAACCAATATATGCCTGTAACAAATCTTTCCTACTCTATGCACCAAGCATATGGAACTCTCTACCTGAAAGCCTCCACAACATCACAGAAATGACAAAATTCCATAAACGTCTCAAGACATACCTGTTCATAGACAATTTCGGACCACCTGAACCACCAACGTCCCCATCCTAAACACCTTTATCGCACCCCCTCCCCACTTTAGCTCTAAACCATTGTCACTGTTTCGTGCATGTCTCTGACTCTGTAAATGCTCTGACTCTCTGTAAATAGGAATATATATACCCAACCCCACTTACCTATGCCAATACCCCATGAAAAGAATTCCATGTATGCTGCTCCTACTGTATACATAATGTTCCATGTATATAAGGTCCTGTTTCAATGTACACCAACAGTTCTGTCACTTGTAAACCACTTTGACCCAGTGAAAAGCGGTATTAAAAAAACAAAAGTTAAATATATAAATAAATAAATAATATTTATTTGAAACATATTTATATTCCACACAATCCCATGATCTTGGCAGATTACAATAAAGCATACAAACACGTTTTTCAAAAAACTCACTGGTTTATGCTCTTTGGATGTAAAGGTGGCATACACCCACACAGAGATACATCCCAGTCACTGAAAGTATCTCAGTTTTGTAATAAGGGAATAGAATTACCAATATTGTGTCCTGCCATTTGGTCTAGGTGCTGCTACCCGAATATGTGGCTTTAAATATCAGGCCCAAAACGTCTAGCCATGTTAGCCGCTCACTTATGCAAACTGAGCATAAGTATGTTTTCCTGTCTGGACAATTGGTTGCTCAAGAGTCCATATCAGGAAGGGGTTCAGAGATCCATGTAAATGACCACCCAGCTGTTTGAGTCACTAGGGTCCATCACAAATTAATCAAAATAGCAATATCCCAGTTGAGCCCATCATCTCATTTGGAATTCCTAAGGGTTTAGCTAGATATAATTCAGGCAAAAGCCTTTCTCTCATTGAAGAGGACTACCATGCTGGTGTTCACTGTGCAGTACATTTTAATGAGTCTGCAGACATCAGCTACGGGCATGCTGAAGATTTTGGGCCATATGACTTTCAGCAGTATACAACTCCCCTGCCACATCTCAAAAGAAGATGTGCTCAATTGGCTTTGAGTTCACAGTGGTCATAAGATATGCCATACTGGGTCAGACCAAGGGTCTATCAAGACTAGTATCCTGTTTTTAACAGTGGCCAATCCAGGTCACAAGTACCTGTGGTATATAGATTCCATGCTATTTGTCTGATGAGTACGCAGTGGATTTCCTTGATCCTCTTTAATAATGGTTTATGGGCTTTTCCTCCAGGAACTCACCCAAACCTCTTTTAAATCCAGCTACACTAACAGCTTTTACTACATCCTCTGGTAATGAATTCCAGAGTTTGATTATGCATTGGTGAAAAAATATTTTCTCAGTCTTAAATGAGCCACTTAGAACGTAACAAGAGTCTGGGATTGCCAAATCTCTTAAGAATTCCCTGTCCTAGAGGATGGAACAATTAGATGTGGCTTAAGAATTCCTTCTTTATAAACTGTCTTCAACAGAGGCATGTCAAAACAGGGCTGAGGAACCCATATAGATTGGACTTCACTCCCAGGGTCCCTAGTCTGCCCAAAAGAAAATTCATCAGATAAATTTCCTAGAATTAAGTGTAGTATGCAGCGCTCTAAAAGTTTTCAGAGATTAGTTTGCCAACAAAATTATTCTAGTCTACAGGATCAATCAAACAGTCATGTACTATATAAAGAAGCAGTGAAAAATGGGTTCTTCTGTGTTAAAAAGCAAACCGGAACTAGAGCCGAGCGCTGCGACGCGAGGGGACCCGCTAAAAAATAAAAGTCACAGAAAGACTCACCGCAATTGCCGAACAAAAAGGCAATGCCGCTGGAATTAGTCCCGCTGCTAGCGGGACTTCACAGCCCGGTAAGGAATAGTGCATAAACCTGGGGCCCCCAGGCTCACTCTGATGTGATAGACAGAGACGGTGACCGAGGCAGGCTCTACCTCACACCGTTCAGTATGGCACAGCGTCCCCAAAAACTACCTGGACTATAGAAATAATCAGCCCTGCTAGAGCCAGATTAATAAACTTAAAAACAAGAAAGCAATGCAAGTAAAAATTTGTGAATGAGGGAGAAAGAGGGATTCGATCCTCCTTAGCTGCTGAGGACTGACAGACTGCTGGATTACCCTCAGGGGGAGTGGCTTCACCTCTCAGGAAAAATTTGAAGTCTTCAGTCCTCAGTTGCTATGGGGGATTGACAACCCTACCTTTCCCTGGACTGGCCCGGAGAAGCGATAAGGAATTGTCATAATATGAAACTGGATTATCTTTCATGGGTTGTCTCTCAGAAGCTACAAGTTTGACAGAAAAGGCTAATATCCTTGTAGACAAGCTGAGCTGTGTACTTCAACCACATCAGTAGTCCTCAACTCAGAAGTAGCAGATGATTTTTGACAAGTGGGGCACACCCGCAAAAAAGATCTCTTTACATCTCCTCACAAAGTACCTCAGTTTTGCTCCAGGATAGGGACACATGGCAGACTAGACTTGGGATGTTTCCTCTTATATTGGAGATAGAATCTTCTGCATTGTAGCTCCGATTCTGCTCTTAGTGAAGGCTCTCCTAAAACTCAAGAAGGACCAGGGAACTCTAATTCTCATAGACTTTTTTAACCAAATCAAGTTTGGTTTCCTCTCCTTCAGGAGTTATCTGAAAGGACAAAACACACTGGGGAACTTTCCAGAGTTAATCAAGCAGGCACAGAGGACAATGCTGCAAATCAATATCAGGGCCCTCTCCCTCACAACCTGGATATTGAGAGGGTCACCATGGCTGCCCTGATCTGCCTGGTAATGTATCACAAATACTTCCAGCTTCTGGGAGAGACTACATTAGGTGATCTTAAGGGTGTTAAGTGGAAGAAGTTGGCTATATGGTGTGATAATAAGGCTCAAGATCCCTTTTCATGTGCGACAGAAAACCTGCTTGACTATCATCTATGTCTATTCAAGCCAAGCTTAAAGACCAACTCTATTACGGTTTGCCTTAGTGCAACTGGAGCTCATTTTTAACATATAAAAAGGAACTCCATCTCTATAGAGCCTTTAGTTTCTCAGTTTACGTGGAGCTTGTTTCTACTGAAGCCTTCCATCAAGCCATCTGCTGTTCTTTGGGACCTTAATATTGTTCCAGCTCAGCTGATATTAAGTTCCTCTTTGACACAAGACTATTGTGATCTCAGATATCTAACCTGGAAGATCTTGTTTTTAGTGGTGGTCACTTCAGCAGGCTAAGTTAGTGAGCTTGAGACCTTAGTGACTGATCCACTACCCTATACAATTGTTTTCAACAAGAGGATAATTCTGCACATGCATCCAAAGTTCCTTCCTAAGATGGTGTTGAATTTTTACCTTAATCAGTCAAACATCCTGCTCACATTTTTTCCTAAGCCATATGTCAATGTTGGTAAATGTGTCTTATACACTTTGAATTGCTAATTAACCTTAGCCTTCTATTTGGAATAGATGAAAGAGCTAAAAAGGGCCACTCAGAGGGAAAGGAAATAGGAAGGGATAAGGTGGGTAGAAGGGGAGTATGAGGAAGGGGGTTCTCTTTCTTTTTCTTCATTTTGTTCTCCTTCCTTTACTTTCTTAAATGCAAGGCATTGATAAGGCAGGAAAAGAGAGAATTTGAAAAGGATCTTGTCATGGAAGCAAACACACTTAAGAAAATCTTCTTCAAGGACATTCGTAGCAAAACACCTGTGAGAGAGTCAGTTGGGCCATTAAATGATAGAAGGGTAAAAGGGGGACTAAGAGAGGACGACCCTGGAACGCATCGCAGCCATCTTCAAAGGCTCCCCGGTCAGGGTAGAGCACAGGGAGATCCGCAGTTTCCCGCGCCTGCACTCCAGCCCAATTGGGGTTGTGGGAGGTCTCAGCGGCTTGATAAAAAGGTGCCGCCGGCAGGAGAGAGCCCCTGGAACGCATCGCAGCCATCTTCAAAGGCTCCTCGGTCGGGGTAGAGCACAGGGAGATCCGCAGTTTCCCGCGCCTGCACTCCAGCCCAATCGGGGTTGTGGGAGGTCTCAGCGGCTTGATAAAAAGGTGCCGCCGGCAGGCGCACCCACGCCTTGCGGGCCCGCGCCTTGCGGGCCCGCGCCTTGCGGGCCCGCGCCTGAGGGCCTCGCAAGAGGGCCCTTTGGCGTGGCCCTTAGGCGGGGCACGACAGGCGGGAAAAAACGTTAACTCAGGCGAACCACCACCAAACGAAGCACCGGAACATCGCCACACAACAGATATCGAGAAGACCAGCTCACTAGCAAGGAGACTGTAAGTCACATCACCCATAGCCACAGTTTGAAAAGTCCACATGAAGTAAAACATGAGCACATAACACTATTATAAATTCTCCAAAGATACTATATACCTTAGATACAGTGAATGTACCTGCTCATACTGTTCCATAACTCATCTCCAGTATTATGCTATACTGCTCTTAACAAATACCCTCTGCTAATATTCTTGCCAGTATTCACACATGTATCTCCAATGTCGCTAATGTTTTGAAAATATTGTTGATATATTCTCCTGGATGCCAATACTCCACCACTTCTGCTGCTGGCATCATCTCAAGCAACATTGTGTCTCCACTGTTACCAGTAACCCTCTCATGTATTTACACTGCTGTTAATACTTCACCAATATTGTTACCTTCTTCCACTACCATTGCCAGTATTTTACCTGCAACATTTTGTCTCCACTGTTACCAGTAACCCTCTCATGTGTTTACACTGCTGGTAATACTTTACCAATATTGTTACCATCTTCCACTACCATTGCCAGTATTTTACCTGTCTCCCTAAGGTCCCTAATATAATAATAACCTTATTAATACTAGCACTGATTTACAACACTCAGCCTAATTCTGCTACTGTTGCCAGTAATATATTTAACCACTGTAGTCAGTACCATCCCCCTACAATACCCCTTACTGTCATCAAAAGCCCTCCCATATATTACGCCTTCTCTATCACCAATATCAGTCCCTCACGCAAAACAGAATGGCCGATCTAAAAACAAAAACATTGCCAACCACTTTCTTACTCATAGTCCTCCTACTGCAACAAATCTACACATACAAACCAAACAATCCAAGAAGCAGCCACACCTACTCAAACAACCCAGAAGAAAAAGAAAGAATCACAAAAATGGTACACTAAAGACATCGCCCTGCTAAAAAAGCTATTACGTAAACAAGAAAAAACCTGGAGAAAAACAAAATCGCAAGATAACAAAACCAAATATATTACCTTACTTAATAAATATAAGGATGCAATCAACAACTCAAAAAGAGAATACTACTCCAAATTAATAAACCTTGCTCTCAACCGACCACGAGAACTCTTCTCAATCGTAAAAACACTAACAAAACCATACAACCCAGAACCGAACCAAGACATTATAAGCATACAAACCTTAGCATCTCATTTTGCTGAAAAACTAAAGGAAAAACCTTACCCCCCGACCACCACGACAGAATACATTCAGAATAGTAACTATGAATGGACAACCTTTCACAAGGCTGAACGAAAACACATCCTTAATATCATAACAATAATCAACACTACAACCTCCCCACTTGACCCATGTCCGATGTCATGGATCAAGCATACTAAGGACTTCCTTGCAGAAAACATCCAACACATAGTAAACCAATCACTCTCACAAGGAACTATGCCCACGCCCTAAAGCTCTCCTCGATCCGTCCCGTAATAAAAAACAATAAGCTTGACCCAAAGGATCCCAACTCTTACAGGCCAATAGCTAGCATACCTCTAATCGCTAAAATAAAAGAAAAAAACATACAACTCCAACTACAGGACTACATAGATGAGCACAAACTCCTTGATGCACATCAATTTGGATTCCGTCCCTCCCATGGAGTTGAAACCCTCCTAATCGCTCTAACAGACCTCCTCATCAGAGGCACTAATGATAATAGCAAAGGTTTCCTTCTCCTCTTCATAGACCTATCTGCTGCATTTGACAGCATCAATCACAAAACACTCATCAACAGACTAGAAAACTTAAAAATAGGAGGGACAGTCCTAGAATGGTTCAAATCATACATTTCACACAGATTAATACGGATACAATTAGGCAAAGAAACTTCAGAAACTTTCCCTCAAGGTCAAGGTATCCCTCAAGGATCAGCCCTCTCCGCCCTCCTCTTCAATCTATACCTCCAGCCAATCACAAACATATTCAAGAAGTATAAAATCAACCATTTCATATATGCGGATGATATCATGCTTGCCATCCCTATAAACACCAACAACCCCAAATATGATGCCTTACTCCAGTGCATGAGTGAGACTACCATATGGCTTGAAAACAATCACCTAAGCATCAACCTCAAAAAAAACAGAGGCAATGTTCATAACAAGAAAACCTGACACTGACTATAACTACCCTACTACAATCACAATAAGTAACACACCAATACCTGTTAAAAACGAGGTAAAATACCTGGGTATAATCCTGGACCAATCACTCACCATGCTACCACACATAAAACATACAGTAAAAACAATATTCTATAAACTCAAGACAATACAACACCTGAGACCCCTACTCAACACAAATGATTTTAGATCAGTAGTCAACTCTCTCATCACCCCCCACTTCGACTACTGCAATAGTCTCCTAAACGGCTTACCACTAAAAAGCATATACCTCCTCCAAAGGGCCCAAAACATATGTGCCAAGATGGTTACAAAAGCTAAATTAACTGACCATGTGACCCCAATACTCTTAGACTTACATTGGCTCCCCATATGCAGCCGAATAAAATATAAAATCCTCCTAACTACTTTTAAAATCATCAATAACATCTCTCCCTCACAATTATCAACACTAATACAACCCCCATCAGAAACCAGAACGCGCAGACAGAATGCAACCCACTCCCTCAACATAAGGACAAACTTTAGAAAAACCAAAGCAACAACAAGCGACAGAGCCTTCTCCTATGCCGCCCCTACCCTCTGGAATGAAACTCCTTTAACCCTCCGCATGATAAAGGACCTCCACCAATTCAAAAAGGAATTAAAAACATACCTGTTTACAAAACACTTTGAGATCCCCTACCAACAAAAAACCTCTCCTAGACAATCTCAAAAGAATATCCACAGTCCTCAAGACAGAACAAATGACTAACACAAGAAGAACACAAGAAAGATACTTAACTTAAGACACACAACACCCAAAACGATTTACCCTAACCGACAGCTACTTCTATAATGTAAATAACTTATGTTAATTAACTATGTCATGCTCATTGTTCCACAACCTGTATATAAGTTACGCTCAATATAATTAACCTGTATATAAGTATAAAAATTAAAAAAAAGTACTATTGTTAATGTTAAAATACGTTCCATGTAACAAAATGTGTACATAGTTAAAACTTGTTCCATGTAAGACATACGGAAGTATGCTAATCTTTGTTCAATGTAAACCGCCCCTGATCTCTGGAAGGGGCGGTATAGAAGAAACTGTTAAATAAAATAAATAAATAAAATAAATAGCAGAGAGACTGAATGAATTCTTTGCTTCAGTCTTTACTAAAGAAGATGTAGAAAACTTACCCCATGCCAGAAATGATATTTAAAGGTGATATATCAGAGGATTTGAAACAAATCTCAATAAATCAGGAAGAGGTAATGCAGTTAGTTAATAAACTAAAAAGCAGCAAATCACCTGGACCGGATGGCATACATCCCAAGATGCTGAAATAATTGAAATATGAGATTGCAGACCTACTATTAGTAATCTGTGACCTATCGTTAAAATCATCTGTAGTACCTAAAAATTGGAGAATGGCCAAATGTAACGCCAGTTTTTAAAAAGGATTCCAGGGGTGAAACCGGGAAATTACAGACCGGTGAGCTTGATGTCTGTGCCAGTCAAAATGGTAGAAAGCATTATAAAAAAAACAAAATTACTGAACACGTAAATAATCATGACTTAAAGGCAGAAAGCCAACATGGATTTAGCAAAGGAAAGTCTTGTTTCACTAATCTCTTGCATTTTTTTTTTTACTTTTTATTTAAACAGATCAGATGACACACTCCAGAATACAAAAGAAACAGGCCATTCCTGAGATAACAATTGACTGGTACAAAAATAAAAATAGGAGATAACACAAAGACCCCTCCCCTAAGAAATTTCCCTATACAAAAAAATCCTGCATATAAGCCTTTAAACATGACTTATTTGTTTATTTATTTATTTACGTTCTCTTCTATACCACACTATTCAAATCAGTGTGGTTTACATACAACAGAACCATATACAAAGCAGTCGGGCTGCATTGTATTTACAATGAACAGGAACCTCAACTGGGACATAACTGGGGTAACTATCTACAAAGTATATACACTAGTAACAGTCTGAATCTCCTAATATTTACATGGAGTGGTGTTGGTGGGGTTAGCTGCAGGAGAGTGTGTTGGGTGTGTTGTTGGTAAGGTCCTGTAGCTTGGGGTGTCTGTTTGTGCGCTGTCTTCTGGGTAGTACTGCAAGAATAGGTGGTGCTTCAGCGCCTTCCTAAATTGGGCCAGGTCAGTGCTTGCTCTAATGGCTGTCGGGAGGGCATTCCAACATCTGGGTGCATAAAGCATGAACACCCTGTTGGATATTGCGACTTCACACACACATACCCTTACTCACCCACCTGATCCTCCCACCACTTCTAATATTTGTCCCAAACATTATTATATAAGTCTATTTTTCCCCGCATCAAATAAGACAGTCTTTCCACCTAGCAACTGCGGACACCTGCTAGAGCCATTGCACAAATGGAGGAACCATCTTCCAATGAGCTGCTATAGTAAAACAGACAGCCAACATTAGCTGGCTAACCAAGGCTTGCTCCTCCCGGGACAAAGCAACATCCCATCAATATCCCACCACACACCCCAAGGGTGTCAACACAATTTGTTGCCCCAACATCATCTCAACAATTCCTTGTACCTTCTACCAAAAAGACATAACAAATGGACAAGTCTGCCATATGTGAAAAAAGTCTGCAGAGAGCCCACAACCCTGCCAACAGCTCCCTGAAGTAGCTCCCACCCAGTGCAAATAAAACTCAGGGGAATGATAGGCCCAATGCAACAACCGCACCATAAGCTCCACTCATCTACCGCACATGGACACCGAACCGCATCCCATTCAGAATCCTCCAACTCCTCATCCAGATCTGCATTTCAACACTCATAAATGCGACGCAGCTGTGGCAGAGGAGAATCAGAGTCAGTGATCACACGATACAGAACAGATATCCATTTGAGGCCATCATCAACGGCACACAAAAAAGCCTCCAAGAGGGTCAAAGCGTGGCACTGCCATCGCCGATCTCGCAACCGATCCACAGCTCCCCTCATCTGCAAGTAAAGAGACCAAGTCCGCAACTCCAGGGAATTCTCCTTCGCCAACTCCTCAAAGTCTCGGCACACCTCTCCAACTCCCACTTGCCAAAGAAATCGCAACCCTTGAACTTCCCAATGATTCATCTCTGGATAAAACATACAATATGCTAATTTATGATTCTTACTAAGTTGAGCAATCGGGGACATCTCCTCCTCCGAAATGTGCAGATAATGACATATCCGACGCCAAATCCACATTGTACGAGTTGTGCTAGGATAACATTCTGTCGAAGAAAGTGACAGAAGTGGTTCTATTCATTACCAACAAAAGAGGCAAAGTAAACCCTATCTATGCCCTTTCCAACTGCAACCAATTAGGCTCATAAGTCACCATGTAACCAATACTTAACAGCCACCAACTGAGAAGCCCAGTAATAAGCCTCCAAGTTGGGAAAACCCATACCACCCTCTCCTTTGGGCCTACATAACATGGTAAGAGCAATACGAAAACTTTGATTGTGCCAAATAAAGCTATAAACCTATTAATCTTACTACAAAAAAAACTACAAAAAAACCAAAAGTGTGCACAGAAGATACTGAAAAAAATATAATAAATGGGACAAAATATTCATCTTCACTAGATTAATCCTCCCGCCTATGACACTGGCAAATCCATCCACAAGTGCAAATCCTGCTCTATTCTAGCCAACAAAGGTCCCTAATTAAGTTTATAAAGATCACATAGCTTGAATGGTATGTCAAGCCCCAAATATGTAAAATTAGAATCACGTCAAAAACACCGCAGCGTCAGAGGAAGATTAATCCGCAAACCCAGCACCCATAACTCAGATTTCCTCCAATTAAGCTGAAACCCAGCCACTGCCCCAAAATCTAATAGCAACTGCCTCAACACCAGTCCCAAAGAGTCAAGCCCTCCTAAAAACAACAGCACATCATCTGCATAAAAAGAGCTCGACTCCCTCCACTCTCAATCCCACAATCTCATGGGAAACACATATAAAACAGGCCAAGGGCTCCAAGGCAAGATCAAAAAGCATAGGTGACAAAGGGCAGCCTTGCTGAGTACCATTCTGGATTAAGAAAGGGGTGGACAATACTCCATTCACTACAAGCCAAGCACTCGGTTCCAAACAAAGAGCCACCACCCACCCTATAAAAGGCTCAGGAAACCCATAGCAGCACAACACTGCAAGCAAAAAGGGCCATCTCAACCAAAAGCCTTAATAGCATCTAGGGACAGCACTGCTCCAGACACACAGCTACGTTCTGCCAACTGCAACAGATGAAAAAGCTGAGTATTATCTGTAGAGCAATGCCCCTGCACAAATCTGGTCTGATCAGGGTGCACCAAAACTAACAGCAACCCCTTGAACCGAATCTGCAACATCTTTGCAAGAATCTTCAAGTTGACATTCAACGGCGAGATTGATCGGTATGCTTCAAGGTTCTGCCTATCACTCCCCTTCTTTCCTTCTTTGGGATAAGAACCACCGTAGCAACAAGAAGATCTCACAACCTGCCCAACCCCATCCCCATCTGAGCAAATACTTCCCATAAAAAAGGGGCAAATTCCTCATGAAATACTTTGTAAAACACTATAGGGTATCCATATGACCCAGCTCGCTTATCGGACGCCAACGCATCTATGGCCCGTTGCACCTCCATCTCCAAAACTGTGCAGGAAAACCCCATGCATTGATCCATCAATAACCTCATCAAAGAAACCTGATCCAAGCAAGCATTACAGGCATCAATAGTTGGGACCCCACCCATCGCATACAAATTCCGAAAACGAGACACCAACAAACTGGCTATATCTGCGACAGCCGTGCGACCCCCCTCCCCCCCCCCCCCATCCTGCAGCCAACCAATCATTGTGGCAGCTGCCTGATACCGGACTGCACAGGCCAATAAAGCCCCTGTTTTATTTCCATGCTCATAATACCATTGCTTAGAAAAACAATAAGATAACTCAATGTTATCTGTATCCAATGCCCACACTCTGTCCTGCAGCAGGCACAACTTATGGTAAATACGAGAGGAATGTATATGTTTATGCCTCTGCTCTAACAGAGCAATCTGCTGTTCAAACTGGACCAGCTCCCCCAGCATACGATGTGCCAAATAACTTGCATAACTTATGATACGGCCCCAAAGAACTGCCTTGAACATCTTCCAGTGCAAAACTAGATCATACACCCAAAGATCATGTATAGCCTGAAAGTCCCTCAATAAACTGCACACCAAGTCTCCAAGGCGTTCCGACCCAAAAATGAAATATTCAAATGCCAGGAGCCACTCCAAGCAGGAACCCCTCCCAAAATGTCTGCAACAGTACCAAGTGGTGCTCTCAAAGTTGACAAGTAAGGATGTCATTTCCAAACCAAAAAAAACCCAGACACTCCCCCCTCGCCCCCAAGCAAAGAAAATAAAATCCAATCGACTGTAGGACTGATGTCGAGGTGAAAAAAAAGGTATAATCCCAACAACTGGGATTATCTTCCTTCCACATATCCTGCAGCCAAAAATGTCCGAGATTCCCTCCTACTTCCCAAATGATTACCCGATCTATCAACAGCATTATTCATACATACATACCTTCCAGTCCCTGCCTAATATCAAAGGAAAGGCATTCCAGCCATCCAGCTTCTGAATAAGATTAGCAAAAAAACTTATCAGAGTCTGTGTTAAGATCATACACATTAACCAGCCCAAACTTTAAATATGCTAACTTACACTGCAGAATAACATACCTCCCACCCACATCAATCTCCGACCGGAAGACATTAAGAGACAGAGAATAATGTATCAACACGCAAACCCCCTCATGCCTGGAACCAGATGTGGCGTAGAGAACTTGTCCTACCCAGTGTCTACACAATTTATCATATTCAGCTTTGGTTAGATGGGTCTCCTGTAAAACAGCAATCTGTACTCTCTCCTTTTTTAAATATTTTAAAAGCCAGGTGCACTTAATGGGGCTCAAAATTCCCCAAAACCATGACCAGCCCTTTAAATAGCCATCCATCCACCTCATACATAATTATGAAATGCAATGCAATGTGTGCCTTTGAGTCAGTCCTGACTCCTGGTGACCCAGAAGCTCCTGGGGTTTTGTTTTGTTTTTCTTGGTAGTGTCACCAGAAGTAGATTGCCAGGCATTTCTTCTGAGGCAATGGAGGGTTAAGTGACTTGCCCAAGGCCACAAGGAGTGCTAGTGGGAATTGAACCCTGGTTGCTTGGTTACCAAGCCAGTGTTCTAACCACTAGGCTACTCCTCCACTCCTTATGAAAACCCCTTCCCAAATAAAACTGGCACAAAAGCCCAACAGAAATCAGAGCCCAAAAATAATCATTTGCAGTAGTACCAGTCATAACATCATAACAAATATAAACCACAACTTGAGGTATATACCCAACCATTCACAAACTTTTAATTAACTCCCACCACATTCTCCCTACCCACTGTGCAATCCCCCTGCCTCCACCATCTCCCTCATTCAAACCAATAGCCATCTCCTCAGACTCTGCAACCCCATGAGAAGAAAAATGAACAACCCCTCCTCTCCCCCTCCCCCCCCCCCACCGAATCTGCAGATGGGAACTAAATCAAGACCCTTAGACCACATGTGCTTCAACTTTACCTTCCCATAACCCCCAACCCCATTTCTATCTCATAAGCAGCCTGCATCACCACCACAAACCACCACACCTGCAGCCAATCATTCTCACCTTCCCACCCATCCAATCTCCCCCCCTCGTATACCACTAATCCCCTCCTCCACTTCCCAATCCTATCACCTACCTTCCATGACCCTCTTGCAAACATCCATCCCACACTCACCCTCAACCACTACCAACTAACTACCAGCATTCACACCAACCCACCATCCCCTGTCTCCCTACCAGAGTCCTCCATACAAAAACATTGTGATCTACAATCTTGTAATCTCTCCCCCCCCCCCCCCCATGTCCACAGAGTTTCCTCAACAGCAAATGTCCAAAAATAGACAGAAGGGTAGAAACAGCCATCATCCCCAAACAATCAACAAAAAGCTCCTGCAAGTTCCAGCCACCAGCAGCAGCAGGCCATAATTACCTACACAGTCTGCAAGCTGATGAAGGCCTCTCCTTCAAGTGCAGCAACCAATTTGAGCAATTAGTCAGGGAGGAGCCTCATGAAGAGCCCAAACAAACTGTTCAGCCGCAGTGATTGATGTAAATATCTGCGCTTTACCATTGTGAATGACCCTAAGCCAGGCAGGGCATAACATCACATAACTGACCCCATGCTCTTGCAGGGCTTTCTTCACCGGCTGGAAACCCTGACGCTTGTGCTGAAGATCTGCAGAAAAATCCTGTAAAATGTAGATCCATTGATTCTGAAAACAAAGGTCTCTCACTTTACGAGCTGCCTCCAACAAACACTCTCTGCTTATGAAAATAATGATGAATGCATACAATCACCGCACATGGTCTCTCATGCATAGCAGAAGTAGGAGCGAGGGCCTGATGTGCACAATCCATTTTGATTCAGCCCTCTGCTCCCTCCATATCCAAGCAGGCATCAAAGCAGAGAAAAACGTCACTAGGTCAGTCCCGTCAATCTTCTCCAACACCCCAACCAACCTCTATTCTGCTGCCTACTCCGATTTTCCAAATCATCACACCGCTCGTTCAACTACTTGTGCCCCTGCTCCAACACCTCAATCTTTTGGCTCGCTTCCATTAATGAGGCCTCTGCTTCGCCAATGCACTCCACTATTGAATTCACTCAAGCTACTGTCTCCCCCCAACTGGGGAGACCAATTGTGCAACTTTATCCGCAACTACCTCCAAATGAGAGTCCAACCTGCTATGGACCTGTGCTGTCAAGTGATCCATTACCCCCTCGATTGCTCCAATCAGCTCCAGAATGAGACCATCCTCCATCAGAAGATCCTCCTCCTCTGCCGGCAAGGCCCTCTGAAGTGACGCCTCCACCTTACTGATATGTTTGGGCTTGGTAGCCGAATCCTACCACGGTTCTGGTAAAGATAGTTTGCCAGCCTCTTTAGCTATCCGTCCAAGGAAAGAAATTGAATAAGATAAAGCTAATAAATCAGGATATAATGAAAGCAATGGCAGAAACCTCAGAGGTACACATCTGCTCAGTTCAGCTGCTCGAGCACCCCCTCTCTTACATTTTTTTGAAGGTGTGAATAAACAGGTAGATAAAGATGAGCCGGTTGATGCTGAGGCACAGTCTGATTTGGCCGTCCAGCCCCCTGTGCGGCTGACAAGAAGCGTAATGCCCAGAGGTAGACCCGATTCTGATCCCACGGGTGCTAGATGTGCCCGCGGGATCAGAATCGGGTTTATGGCCTGAACGTGCAGGTCGGGCCCCGATTCCGGTCAGCCTGCATGCACAGCAGAACCCCAGCTACCTCAGCTAAGCTCCTGAATGGAGCTGCAGTGCCATGGCGTCCCGTTGCCATGGCACCGCGGCTCCATTCAAGAACTGCAAATGCCGGCTGCCGCAGTTTTTCCCCACAGCCGGATCCTCGTTCTGGCCTCCCATGGCCAGGGTTTGGCTGTGGGGAACTTATTGCACCCTCGTACCTCTTTGTCCCAACGTCCAAGAGGACTTATTCCACCTCTGTGGTGGAATAAGTCCCCCATCCATGTTCACGATCCCAGAAGTACAGGGCCAACATCAGAATCGCGGCTCACCCATGCTCTGCCCTCGCCCCTGCTTCAGTAACGCCCTCTCCTGACCCTGTCTATACCTCCCCGTACAAACGAGCTGTTCATACGGGGAGGCATTCTAGATTCTCAGAAAGCCTGTGACAAAGTCCCTCATGAAAGACTCTTGGGGAAAATAAAAAGTAATGAGATAGGAGGCAGTGTAGTATTGTGGATTAGGAACTGGTTAAAAGAAAACAGAGGGTAGGGCTAAATGGCCAATTTTCTCAATGGAGAAAGGTAACTAGTGGAGTACGCCAGGGATCTGTGCTGAACCTGCTGCTTTTTAACATATTCCTAATGACCTGGAAATGGGAATAACGAGTGAGGTGATCAAATTTGCAGATGACACAAAATTATTCAAAGTTGTTAAAACACAAAAAGATTGTGATAAATTGCAAGATGATCTTGATAATTTGGAAGATTGCACTTGTCTACATTTAATTTCATTTGCCATTTGGCTGCCAAAAGTTATGCACTTAGGGAAGAGCAACCTAAACTACGGTTACAAAATGCAAAGTTCCACATTAGGAACCACCACCCAGGAAAAGGATTTGGGCGTCATGATGGAACACATTGAAACCCTCTGCTCAGTGTGCAGTGGCAGCCAAGAAAGCAAACAGAATGCTAGAAATCTTAAGGAAAGGATATTATAATGCCTCTGTATCATTCCATGGTGCGACCACACCTTGAATATTGTGTGCAATTCTGGTCCCCACATCTTAAAAAGGATATACCTGAACTAGAAAAGGTACAGAGAAGAGCCACCAAAATGGTACAGGGGATGGAGGGATACCCCTATGAGGAAAGGCTTTAAAGGTTAGGGCTCTTCAACTTGGCAAAAAGACGGCTATGATAGAGGTCTATATAATAATGAATAGAGTGGAATTGGTAACGTTGATCAGTTGTTTACTGCTTCAAAAAACAGAAAGACTAGGGGATATTTATTTAACAGCTCTTATATACCGCGCTATTTGACATCAGTGAGGTTTACATTAAACAAAATACACTCCGATTTAGAGAACTTGTCCAAGTTACAGGTAACAGGGGAATAAAACAAGGATTAACTGGGAAAAAGCATATGAATAATTAAATAAAAGCAATTACATCAGACTAGAGATCTTGAGTGGGTATAGAGACATGTCATAAATAACATTTAACAGAGCAGGTATATACAGTGAAATATCATAAGGTGGAACGGTCTAACATCATCATTTAACTATTATTGCTGAGTTGAGATAATGGGGTATGCAATGAAGTTACAATATAGCCCATTTACGAATAAGAGGAGAAAATATTTTTTCCACTCAACGTGTAATCAAATTCTGGAATTCGTTACTGCAAGATGTAGTAAAAGCTGTTAGTGTAGCAATGTTTAAAAAAGGTTTGGAAAAGTTCCTGGAGGAAAAGTCCATAATCCATTATTAAAGTGGAACAGAGAACCCCACTGCTTACCCCTGGGATAAACAGCATGGAATCTGTGTACCTTTTTGGGAACCTGGCAGGTACTTGTGAACTGGATTGGCCGCTGTTGGAAACAGGATACTGGGCTTGATGGACCCTTGGTCTGACCTAGTACAGCATCTCTTATTTTCTTATATTCACATCTCATTATTGTTTGGAAAGGAATTCCTGACATAACAATAGCTTTGGTCATTCTGTCCTATGGAATATCTTTTAGATTTAGAATCCCATTCCATCTCCCCTATTGTCTTGGAGTGGCATGTTTCCTTCATTTTTTAAGTGTAAATCTGGAAAAGGCTTTTTACCATGAAAACCTGTTGTTGGTATCTGCCCAATGGCAGTGCTTTTAATTTCCCATGTTATTTTGAAGGCAACCACTTGTGAGACCTTGCAATCCTGCTGTCCTCAGAGAAAACCAACCTGTAACTGGTGTTCTCCGAAGACAGTCAGATTCAAGGACTCACATACCCTCTCTACCACTCCCAGGAGGGGTATTCTAACAAGCTGAACAGCAACTGAGAAGGCCCTATTTGACAGCATAGCACAGGAAGTATGGCGTATGTTTAATTGACACTCTAAAAGCTTTCAGATGTTGTCTGAAACTATATAAGATATTTTCACACTTCAGGCTCTATTGCATGACATCACCCACTTGTGAAGACTTGAATCTTCCTATCCATAGAAAGCACGTGCTACAGGTAAGTAATTTGGTGATACTGTAACGTTCTGTATCAAAGTTTAGGCTATAGAATACCGCATCTCATCTTTTTTCAAATCCAAAGAAATATGATCGTATCATCCCCATTAGGAGGTGGGGTAGCCTAATGGTTAGAGGAGTGGTCTAAGAACAAGGGCAGTCCGGTTCAAATTTCTCTGCCACTCCTTATGATCTTTGACAAATCATTTAATCCTCCATTACCTCCAGTACAAACGTAGATTGTAAGCCCTCTGGTGACAAGAAAACACTATTGTAACCGATCATAATTCACCTTGAAGTTCTGAAAAAGGTGCGAGTTAAATCCAATTCTCCTTTCCCTTTCCTATTTTACGTGAGCTCCACTGGTTGCTAGTAAAGGGCATGATTCATTTCAAAATTCTTTGGTTTATAAAAAAGGCATTTATGGAAATCATCCTAAGGATTTGGATGATTGGTCAAACAAAATGAACCTAACCTAGCTCTTAGTTCCTCTCAGCAGGGAGTTACTCCTTTTGACTTCCCTAGATGGATAAGGTTGGTGACAAGAGAGAGAGCTTTTAGCTATGCAAGCTGCAGGCCCTAGAATCAAATCCTCTTGAGTTAAGAGAAGAATTAGGATATGATGCTTTTAAAACAAGGCAAAAAACTTTTTTTTTCAAAGATTTATGGAATTTGATGTGTATTTTTGTTTTTGTATCATTTAAGTTCTTTTTAATTTGTCTATTTTAGCAGTATCTATTATGTGCTATGTTTTTTTGTATTTTTATGACTTGTATTCTGCTCCAATGTGGTTCATGAATAGTGGATTATTGAGCTAACCACAGCAAATGAAATGCTAGGGATGAAGTGTTAGAGGCAAGAGAATGGGTTCCAAGGAAGAAGGGGCTCCCTGCCTCCATTACTCATTTGTAGCAAAAGCTTGTGTGCACCTCCCTCAGTAAGAATGGGGGTGAGGGATCGGTTGAGGGGTGCTATTGATGGATTTCATACAAAGACTAGGGAACACATCATGAAGTTACTAAATAGTACATTTAAAACAAATAGGAGACAATATTTTTCCCTCTCACTGCATCATTAAGCTCTGCAATTTGTTACCAAAGGATGCGGCAAAAGCTGTTCGTGTAGCTGTTTTTAAAAAACGTTTGGAGAAGTTCCTGGACGAAAGGTTCACAAACCATTGTTAAAATGGGCCGGAGAAAGCCCTGCTTATCCCTGGGAAAAGCAGCATGGAATCTGTCTACCTTTTGAGATCCTGCCAGGTACTTGTGGCCCGGATTGAAACAGGACATTGAGCTTGATGGACCTTTGGGGTCTGACCCAGTATGGTAACTCTTATGGCACCACTTGCCCTAGAACCGACCCTATCAACTGTAGTTCAAAGATGTTGTAGTCCGTAAGTTGGAGGTCCCATGGGTCCTTTATCTTCTAAGCACATGTCGTTACACAGGTTTCTCCCTACAAGTTCCTTTTCTCAGCTTTCTGCCTCTAGTTAATTATGGCTTAATGGTGTCACAATTGTGTTCCAAGGCCTCCAGAATAGAGTACCATATTAAACTGTAGATCAAATAAATAAAAAGAATGCCATCAGTCTAAAAGAATAGCAAACTATGAATGCTCAAACCACAGAGGAAAAGTGTTCATGCATACCTACAGGCATTTCAATGCACGCCATGGTAATCCTAACTACAGATTGGGCAGAACTGCTGAAATGAGCATTTAAAAGCAATTCTGAAAAAAAAAACGCAAGAATAATGTGGAGAACAACATGTACAATTCTTTTTTTTTCTCTCTTTACATAAACATATACATTTTTTCGCTATGACACAAAATAGAAATAAACCTTTATGTGGCCCATTGATAGATCACCATACAGAAGGACTGCATATACATTACATATAGGGCTTCTGATTCTAGGATAGTATAACTCGATATTTAATTTTCAAGCTAATACTAGAAATCTACCTATGTTGGTAGCTTCACAATGTGAAGTAACATTTTAAGTGGATTGCATTTTTACTTGGCTTTTAAATTTAGAATTGGTCTATGTTTTCTCTCAGTCCCCCTTATCACCCCCAGCAACCACACATTTCCTCTCTCTCCGTCCCCTTCCTTCACGCACTCCTCTCTCAATCCCCTCCCCTCCCCTCCCTGACCCCAACCCCAACACACTCTCCCTGCTCCCGTGATGCCACAATACTCTCTGTCTTTCCCCCATCACCAGGCCATAGCACTCGCTCCGCTAACAATGACAGACTGATTACTGGCTTTGCATGTTTATGTAAGCTTGTGCAGTTTCAGTGAAGATATATGTGGTTTTAATTGGCAAGGCTAAGATGCTGTGTGATACTCAGGTGGGTAAAGGTAAAATATGGGCTGAAAGAAATTAACAGTTACTAGAATAAAATCACCATTTGTGTCAAAGAATTACATTGGATTTCTTGATTGCAAACATTTCAGCACTGTTGTAGTGGTTACTAGGTTGACTTTGTGAGAGCTCTCTTACCACATTTGACTCTACATCAGGCACTAATACTAATGCTGTTAAAAGGCAGCAAGGCTCCCAGACCCATAGGAGTTGTCTTCTCAAAGTGGGTCCTGGACTAGTCTAGCAGAATTAAAGGAAAAGAAATTAGCAGGCATGTAAAAGTTCTCCTTCCTTATCATTCTGCTGGATTAGTCCAGACAAGTGGGATGTACCCAAGCAGTCAGGACCAAGGGTGGGAGGACGACAATGCTCTGGACAGAACATCCACTCCAGCTCCCACACACAACCTAAAGGGCTTCACAAAATGTGCTCAGGGATGATCAGACGTCTCCTGGAGACACCAAAGCAGACTCAGTCCATGACAAGGCTTGTGCCCTAGTGGAGTGAGCTCTGACTCCCTCCAGCACATGTTTTATACAGGGAAGGCAGGCTGAACTAACAGCCTCCTTTAATCAGTGGGCAGTCAAGGACTTAGCTGCCACCTGCCCCTTCCTCAGATTGCTGAAGAGGACAAAGAAGGTCCAACCGCTGGAAAGAATTAGTAGCTCCAAATACTTCACCAACACCATCTTCATGTCTAACGCAGCGAGGGTTCTGATGAAGATCCTCCTCCAAGAAGGAGGGCAGGATCACAGATTGATTAAGATGAAAGGGAGACAGCACTTTCCTCAGAGAGAAGGATGCTGATGAGATGACCAGAAACAGCTCCCTGAACACAAGGGGCAAGAAGCGTGCAGTGGTCACTGGATACCTTTAATTAAATAACCCCAACGCGTTTCGCGAAGTTTACTGCACAGGTTTGGCTTGTTTTTAGATTTTCTATGAGTGCGATACTACTGTAATATGTTTGTAATTAGCATCGTCGATATCACTCCCGGCAAGGTTCATCCATTTCTGTTTACACCTTCTTAGCAGTTTTTCAATCACAATGGTTTTAATTTGGTGTCTTTTATAGCTACGTTCATTATTATTCCTTAAAGAAACATCCGTTTATGTTTATACCTCTCCAGTAATATTTCATTCAGAGTGTTTTAATTTGGTGATAAGTATAGCCACATGTTACGAGGTGCTATTGTTTAGCCCGCAATTGCATGTGTCCATCAACTACATTCTGAGTTTGAATGTCCTAAAAGTTGAAATACAGGATATATTATGGATCTTTTGTCAGCCTTTTCCCATACACATGCGATTATTGTTGAAACGCACTTTGAACATCTATTCAGTAGAAGCAGCTGTACATTGAGAAAGCTTTTCCGGTATGGCGCTCATAGTGTTTTTTAACAATTTTATGTTTAAAAGGTTAAGACTTCTAACCAATATCTTCTTAGCTCTCGTTTCAATAAGACACATATGATGAACATTACTATCCCTTATGGCCATTCTCCCATTACTAAGATCACTGTTGTCAGTTTCTTTTATACATTATTTTATCCAGTGAATGCAACATGTATTTTCAGTTTTATTAGCCGCCCTTAGTTTTAGGATTGTCATTCTGGCGCTTCATGCTTCACATAATATTAACATATTTTTTGATTAAGATGACATATTCATAAAATATGTATTGACACCTTATTACTATCAAGGTTATCAAGGTTCCTTGTTTTTTTATCATTTTTTATGTTTTCAGTTTTTCCAATGAATACAACATGTATCTTATGATTGTCATCCTAGCGTCCCATGCTTTCCATCACCTTACATAATTTTTGATTAAGATGACATGTTAACAAAAAATGTATTGCCCCTTTATCACTATCAAGTATACACCAAGGCTCCTTGTTTGTTGTCAGTTCTTCAGTTTCTTATTCACTTCCTAATGTTTTTATATTAGTATTTTTTATGTACCAGACAGCTTGAGACAAATTACAGGACTAAAATATCCTTTTTGAACAAGATCTTTTACAAAAAAGATGCCACGTCACTTTTCAGTTCTCACCATAACAGTATATATATATATGAATGATTTTATTTATTACTCTTTACAACATGAGTATATTTATTTTTTATACCTCAATTTTATTGTACATGATATATATTCTTTCAGTACTTTTAAGTGTATTAGTATTTCTATGTTTTATCTTTTAATTTTTAATTTTTATTTCATTTTGTTTTTATTGTAAGCTGCATACCCCCTGAGGAAGGCGTTCGCCGAAACGCGTTGAGGTTATTTAATTAAAGGTATCCAGTGACCACTGCACGCTTCTTGCCTCTTGTGTTCATCTGACTGCTCCAGCAAGAGCGTTTCTGCTCTTCCTTGTGTCTGACCAGAAACAGCTCCCTACAGGATATATGGCTTGCAGCTCCAATACCCATTAAGAAGAAGCAATAGCCATCAGAAATAAACCTTCAGGGTCAAATCCTTGAGAGATGCCTTCCAAGGGGCTCAAAAGGAAACTTTTCAGTGCTTTTACTACTAGAGAAAGGCTCCACTGTAGCACTAATAGTCACACAGGGGAATGGATCTGCTTCACCCCACTAAAGACACACTTTGAACTCGCCCTTGTTTGCATGCAAGAGCCACCACCTGAACCTTGTCAGAGTAGGGAGGTAAACCTTGGTCCAAACCACACAGTAAGAGCCATGTTTCCACCCTCTTGGCAATCCAAGACCTGAGAGGAATGCCACCCTTCAAAGACTCTGCAGACCCCAACACAGGCCAAAGTAGTAAAGGCTCTCTGGGCCTTAAGAAGGGTATAAACAACTTATGCCTCTCAAGAGCCAAAAAAGGCAAGTCTACAGCCACCAGGACAACTCCCCCTTGATCTTCCAGGGAAGAGGGTGGTGCTGTTCAAACCACTGGAAATAGGGTGCAGAGAGACAAAAGGTGCTTCTGCAGAGGGCACATATTCACTTTGGCTCAAGGCACCTGCTCCAGAGTCGAAGCCATCAGTCTCAGGAGTTGCAAGCAGTTCCATGCCCTGGGAGCTGCCTGAGAGCAAAAATCCCTGACTTATAATCTTGAAGGATTATAAAAAGGGACTGCTACTTCTGGAGAGAAATTTGCAATTGTAAGTATTTACTTCTGGAAATTTTTTCTAAATCTTAGGGAAAATGGAATTCTTTAGATTAAAGCTGATTAATCTATGTAAATTAGAATCAAGTGTATTTGTTAAATCAGTCAGGGCCTAGTATCAGCAAAGAGCTGTTAGTAAATTTGAAATCTGAACGGGTAGCTCTCAGTTTAAATTTAAAACCCAGCAGAGGGCTTTCGGTTTAAAATCAGAACACAGCAGAGAGCTTTCTGGTTAAATTTAAAACCCAGCAGAGAGCTTCTAGTTTAAATTTAATACGCAGTCAGGGCCTAGTATCGGCAAAGAGCTTTAATTTAAATCAACTCAGAGTACAACTTAGCATAAAAGGAAAAACAGGGTCAGTATTCTTTAAGTAATAAATTGTTTCTAGAGACCTTTACAAAGAGGCCTTTTAGATAGGAGGCAAGAGACCTATGAAACTGTATTAAATAGGTGTTAAAGCCAAGGGACAGATCAAAGGGGCATTTTGGAAGACTCCCTATACCAAGCAAGGGCTGTGTGAATCATGCATTCAGGAAACTGGTCACAGATTACCACAGAAGCACAGGACACGGTACTGTGTAGCAGACAGCTCTTAATAAGTCTTCTTTTCCTCCCTCCCTGACTCCCAACCACCCTGGGGATAATCGTAGCTTTATAGGTGCTTAAACCTCTTACAGGAAAGGAGGTGCCATATTCACTTTCAGGGGCAGTTGTTTCTCCTCATCAGGCATACATTAAGGACCTGAGAATAGTTAAGCCTGAGGTGAACAAAGTCCATTGAATGTATTAGGTTTAGTTTTATTAGTATAAGCATCCCCAGAAAACCTTAGTAAGTAAACAACTTAAATATCTAAACACGACCCTAAAACTAAGATGCAGATAGCAATCCAGCAGCAAGATGGGGGCTTTCCAGTCATTTGTATTAAGCATTACATGTATGATTTTCTTACAGTTGATGAGGGGTTGTACGTGTGCACTAGGTGCAAAGAGTTCTTTGCTCTCAGGGAATGAGTCCAATCTCTGGAGGTTAGAGTACAGGACTTGGAGGACATAAGGAAGACAGAGAAGTACATAGATGAGACCTACAGGGATGTAGTACTGAGGTCACACCTCCAGTCTGGCAGCATCCCTGTTCCCATGGAGCAGAGAAGTCACGTGACAGGAGAGCAGCACCCTGGTGAGGCAGGAAGTGATCCTGTCCTCCAGGTGATGTAAAATCCTCTCGCACCAAGGAGGTTTTTCCAGGGCCATGTGCCCACGAGGGAAGGGTTAGGAAAGCCGTTACAGTTGATGATTCGATCATTAGGCATGTAGATAGCTGGGTGGCTGGTGGATGTGAGGATCACCTGGTAACATGCCTGCTTGGTGCGAAGGTAGCGGACCTCATGTGCCACATAGACAAGGTCTTAGATAGTGCTGGGGAGGAGTTTGCAGTCTTGGTACATGTCGGTACCAATGACATAGGAAAATGTGGTAGGGAGGTTCTGCAGGCTAAATTTAGGGTTTTAGATAGGAAGTTGAAATCCAGAACTTCCAGGGTAGCATTCTCCGAAATGCTTCCTGTTCCACACGCAGGACCAAAAGGCAGGCAGAGCTCCGAAGTCTCAATGTGTGGATGAGACGATGGTGCAAAGGGTTTTGGATTTGTTAGAAACTGTGAAACATTCTGGGGAAAGGAGGGGCTTTTCCGAAGGGATGGGCTCCACCTTAACCGGGATGGAACCAGGCTGCTGGCATTAACCTTCAAAAAGGAAATAGAGCAGCTTTTAAACTAGATAATAGGGGAAAGTAGACAGTCGCCCAGGAGCACATGGTTCAGAACAATGTATCCTTGAAGGATACTAGCAAAAGACTGAAATTAGGGCATATCAGTAGAGAGGTTCCAATAAAGACAAAAGTAGCCCAAATGCCCTTGAGTACAGAGCAGACAGAGCTTAAAGATTCCAAATTACTCCTGCCTACTGATAGACAGATCAATATGAATAAAATACAGCCTCTAATATGCTTGTATGTAAATGCCAGAAGTCTATGATGGGTCTCTCAGAGACATGGTGGAAGGAGGACAACCAGTGGGATACTGTGATACCTGGGTACAAACTATATCGTAATGATAGAAAAGATCAAGTTAGTGGTGGGATTGCACTCTATGTTTATTTATTTATTTATTTATTTATTTAACAATTATTTCTATACCGCTCTTTCCCAAGTATCAAGTGCGGTTTACAATGAACAGTAAATTATATGGTATGTGAAATAGCATACCTAGTCGTTTTACATAGAACAGGTGGAACTATTTACAAGTAACAATATAAAATTTGGACAGTAAACTGTTAGAACATATTTACATTGTAGATACTTACAAGTTATACCATAGATCAATTGTGATGCATAAATTATTCTAAATGTGGCAGATAATATAATTAAATTGGGAGAGTCGTCATCTGTATATTTGAGTGGTGTGGTTAATTATTGTGTGGTTAAGTTATTATTTGTTATTTGTTATGTGTTTTGAAGTGTTGTAGTATGGTTGTTAACCTGTGTCTCTTTGTGTAATCTGATTAGATAGCGTGTTGTAGTGTAAAGAGAATAAATGGGTTTTCAATTTCTTTCTAAATTCCTTTATGTCAGACAGTAGGCGAATGTTGTCAGGTAGATTATTCCAAAGGATAGGTGCTGAATGTGAGAAGGCTCTCTTGTTGGTTTGTTTTCTAGCTTTTGTGTAATCTTTTGGTACTGCTATAGTGTTTGTGTTTCTGCTCCTTTGTGATCGTTTATCTGTTTCTACCTTGATGAATGAATTGAGTACAGATGGTGCTAAGTTATTTATTAGTTTAAATGTTGTTAGAAGGATCTTGTATTTTATTCTGCTGTAAATAGGTAGCCAATGAAGTTCAGCTAGGATCGGTGTGATATGTTCTATTGGGCTGATATTCATTATTATCCTTGCAGCTATGTTCTGAGTTAGTTGTAACTTTTTAATATTTTGCTTTGTGATGCCATTAAGGATTATATTTGCAAAATCGAAGTGTGGGGTTATGATAGCTTGAATTATGTTTGTGAAGTCTTGTAAGTGAATCAATGGTCTTAATTGTCTCAATGTCTTAAGTTTGTAATGTATATTTTTTGTTAGGTATTTTATGTGTGAATCCATGTTGAGTTTATTGTCAAGTATCACCCCTAGGTATTTTTTCTTTTTTTATGTTGATCTCATGGTTATCTAGGGTAATGGTGCTTGGGGGTGTGTATGTTTGATTTTTAGTAATATATAGTACTTCAGTTTTTGAGAAATTGATGTGTAGGTTCTGATCCTTGAGCCATATTGTTAGTTCTTTAAAACATTCTGTTATTTGTTGTAGTGGAGGGTGCGGGATTTTAAATGGGAGGTAGAACATTATATCATCGGCGTAAATATGGTAGTAGATGCCATGACGTTTGAAAATGTTGCTGACAGGTTGTAGGTAAATGTTAAATAGTAGTGCTGATAGTGCAGATCCTTGGGGAAGGCCTTGTGTTTGATTAAAGGTGTTAGATGTTTGGTTGAGAATTCTCACTGTTTGGGTTCTGTTTGATAGGTAGGATTTGAACCAGTTATAAACAGTAGATGTTATTCCAATTTGTTGAAGTCTGTTTAACATTGTTATGTGACTGACGCTGTCAAATGCTGCCGAGATGTCGAGGAATACTAGGATGAAGGCTTGTTTAGTGTCATCAATTCCTCTTAATAAAGTATCATAAAGGACTGTTAGTAATGTTTCAACCCCATGAAAAGGTCGGAAGCCATATTGATGTTCGTCAAGGAGGTTCAGTGTATCGATGTATTCTTGTAGTTGGATTTGAACTATTTTTTCAATAAGTTTGGCCATGAAAGGAATACTTGATATGGGTCTGTATGATTTTGGGGATAATTTGTCTAGTGTGTTATTCTTAAGTATTGGTCGTATTTGAACATGTTTGAGAGATGGCGGTAAATAGCCTTTTTCAAGTGATAGGTTGACCAGAGGGAGGATGAAAGAAGAGAGTATTGAGAATGTCTTTTTTATCCAATCCACTGGGCATGGATCTAGATATGATGTAGTAGTATTGATTTTAGATATAGTAGTTTTGAGAGTGGTCTTTGAAATTGGATTGAAGTTGGACCAGTTATCAAGGGTAGTGTGCTTCATTTCAGTGTGTGTTATTGGGGGGGTCATTTGCTTTTTTGTTTTATTAATATAGTATTGTGCTAATTCTTGTGGGGAAATATCTATGGATATTTCGTCTGAGTTGTATGTTTTGGTTGTTAGGTTCTGTATTATACAGAACAATTCTCTTGGTCGGTTAGTGGAATTATTGAGTATGTTAGAGTGATAGTTTCTCTTAGAACTGTCTGTTGTTTCCTTATATATGTGTAGGGTATTTGTGTATTTCTCATAATTTGTTATTAATTTGGTTTGTCTCCATTTCCTTTCTTCCATTCTCAATTGTCTTTTCAGTTTTTTGAGCGTCGTGTTAAACCATGGGGCGTCCCTTTTTTCAGTTTTATTTTCATTGCTATTATGGTGAGACAGGTTTGGTTTTCTTTCTGATGCCATGGAGATATATTTGTTCCACGTTTTGATTGATTCCTCGAGATTTGTGGGTGTTAGAGTGAGGTGTGGAATTATTTGATCTAGGAATTCTTCTTCGTTGAACTTTCTGAATCTCTTAGTTTGAGGAGGTTGTGTTCGTTTAGTTTGCTTGTTGTCAGGGATATTGATATCAAATTTCAGAAGGTTGTGGTCTGACCAGGGAACTGGTATGTTTGAGAGTGATTCAGTGTTATATAAGTTGTGGAGTGAGTTTGGTAGGAAGACCATGTCAAGTGTTTTTCCTTTATTGTGAGTTTGTTCTGTTATTATTTGGTGAAAGTCCATATTGCTTATCACTTCTAAGAAGTGATTTGTTAGAGAGAACATTGAGTCACAAAGGATTAAAGTTTTGCAGGAAACAAAATTCACTGTAGAATCTCTATGGATTGAAATTCCATGTAAAAAGGGGAAGGGGAAGGCAATGGCTGTGGGGGTGAACTATCGACCACCTGGCCAGAGTGAACAAATGGATAATGAAATGCTCATAGAAATCCGGGAAGCTAAAAAAAGTTACAGCACAGTAATAATGGGTGATTTCAATTACACCGATATTGACTGTGTCAGTGTCATAGTAGGACATGCTAGGGAGATAAAGATTCTAGATGAAATAAATGACTGCTTCTTGGAGCAGCTGGTTCATGAACTGACCAGAGGGGAAGCGATTTTAAACCTAGTGGAACACAAGATCTGGTGCAAGAGATAAGGGTGTTGGGGCCACTTGGCAATAGTGATCATAGCATAATCGCTTTTGATTTAATAAATGAAGGAAGGACAATAAGGAAATCCACAGTACTACCTTTTAACTTTCAAAAGGGCAACTATAATAAAATGAGGAAAATAGTTAAGAAAAAACTAAAAGGAGCAGTTGAAAAGGTTAAAGATTTATATCAAGCATGGATGTTGTTTAAAAATACTATCTTGGAAGCCCAGACCAGCTGTATTCCACGCTTTAAGAAAAGTGAAAGAAAGTCCAAAAACTGCCAGCATAGTTTAAAGGTGAGAGAGGATGTTGCCAAAAAAGCATCTTTCAGGAAATGGAAAAAGGAGTCAAATAACAAAAACTGGAAATAACAAAAGCATTGGCAAGTTAGATGCAAGGTATTGATTAGAAAGGCAAAGAGAAAATTTGAGAAGAAGCGTGCTGTGGAAACAAAAAAGTGTAATAAAGACTTTTTCAAGTAGATTCATAGCAAAAAAACCTGTGAGAGAGTCATTTGAACCATTAGATGACAGAGAAGTAAAAGGGCACTAAGAGAGGACAATGCCATAGCGGAGAGACTGAATGAATTCTTTGCTTCAGTCTTTACTGATGAAGATGTAGGGATGTTACCCATGACTGAAATGTTTTTAAAGGTGATGCCACAGAAGAACTGAAAGAAATATCGATATACTGGGAAGATGTATTACAACTATTTGATAAACTGAAGAGTAGCAAATCATCTGGAACAGATGGTAAACATCCAAGGATGTGGAAAGAACTGAAATATGAGAATGCAGACTTACTATTAGTAATCTGTGAACTATCATTAAAATCATCTGTAATACCTGAAGACTGGAGGATGGCCAATGTAACGCCAATTTTTAAAAGGGGTTCCAAGAGTGATCTGGGAAACTACAGACCAGTGAGCCTGACGTCAGTATCGAGAAAAATGGTAGAAACTATTATAAAGAACAAAATTACTGAACATGTAGATAGTCATGGCTTAATGGGAGACAGCCAACATGGCTTTGTCCAAGGAAGGTCTTATCTTACTAATCTGTTATGTTTTTTTGAAGATGTGAATAAACAGGTAGACAAAGGTGAGTCAGTTGATACAGTGTATCTGTATTTTCAGAAAGCCTTTGACAAGGTCCCTCATGAGAGACATTTGCTGAAATTAAAAAGTCATTAAATAGGAAGCAGTGTACTATTGTGGATCAGGAACTGGTTAAAAGATAGAAAGCAGAGGATAGGGCTAAATGGCCAATTTTCCCAATGGAGAAAGGTGAATAGTGGAGTACCCCAGGGATCTGTGCTGGGTCCGCTGCTTTTTAACAAATTCATAAATGACCTGGAAATGGAAATAACGAGTACGGTAATAAAATTTGTAGATGACACAAAATTATTCAAAGTTGTTAAAACCCATGAGGATTGTGAAAAATTGCAAGAGGACCTTGATAAACTGGAATACTGGGCATCCAAATGGCAGAAGAAATGTAATGTGATCAAGTGCAAAGCTATGCACCTAGAAAAGAACAACCCAAACTATGGTTACACGATTCAAGGTTCCACATTAGGAACCACCACCCAGGAAAAAGATTTCGGTGTCATTGTGGATAACATGTTGAAACCGTCCACCCAGTGTGCAGCGGCAGCCAAGAGAGCAAATAGAATGCTAGGTATCAAAAGGAAAATGAATGGAGAATACAACAAAGGATATTATAATGCCTTTGTATCGTTCCATGGTGCGACCGCACCTTGAATATTGTGTGCAATTCTGGTCACCTTATCTTAAAAAGGATACAGCATTACTAGAAAAGGTACAGAGAAGAGCCACCAAAATGGTAGGAAGCATACCCCTATGAAGAGAGGCTAAAAAGGTTAGGGCTCTTCAACCTGGAATAGAGACGGCTGAGGGGACATATGACAGAGGTCTATAAATTAATGAATTGAATTGAACGGGTAAAAGTAGATTAATTGTTTACACCATCAAAATATAGAAAGACTAGGGTACATGCAATGAAGCTACAGAGTAACCTATTTAAGACTAATAAGAAAAAATATTTTTTCATTCAACGTGTAATCAAACTCTGGAATTCATTACCGGAGGATGTAGTAAAAGCTGTTAGTGTAGCCGGGTTTAAAAAAAGTTTGGACAAGTTCCTGGAGGAAAGGTCCATAAACCATTATTAAAGGGGACCTGGGATATCCACTGCTTGCCCCAGTACAAGCATTGTGGAACCTGTGTCTTTTAAGGAAACTGCTAGGTACTTGTGACATAGATTGGCCAATGTTGGAAACGGGATACTGGGCTTAGTGGACTTTGGTCTGACCAGTATGGCATATCTTATGTTCTTATGTTCTTAAATCTGTGCATTTTAGAATTCAGTTTTTTTGTTAAATCAGTTAGGGCTTAGTACCACCAGACAGCTTTCATTTGAATTTAAAGTCAGAGAGGGCTTAGTGTCAACAGTGAGCTTTTCATTTACATTAAATCAGAATATAGTTTAGCATAGAAGGTAGAGCAGGGAAAATATTCTTTGAGTAGAAAGAAAGAAATTGCTTCTAGGGATCTTTACAAAAGGGCCTTCCAGTTAGGCGGCAAGAGATCTGTGAAATTGTTTTACATCGGTGTTAAAGCCAAGTGACGGATCAAAGGGGCAATTTGAAAGGATCCATCTAGCAAATCAAGGGCCTGTGTGAATCGCCCAGGAAATTGTTAAGAGATTATTTTAGAAGTACAGGTCAGGGCACTGTGCAGCAAGCCAGCTTTTACTAAATGTTCTTTCCCACCCATCCACCCCAGGCTAATCAATAATAGATTAATTGTTGTGTTAAGTGCCGTTGAATCGGTATCAATTCATGGTGACCCTCTGGATAGTTAACCTAAACTATATTTAATTAAGATTAATATATTAATTAAGGCGCTGAAATTAATTAATCTTCAAGTGAACAAAGTCCCTTAAACTTATTAGATGTAATTGTATTAGTACAAGTATCTCTAGTCACTTTAAGTAAGTAAGCAACTTAAATAGCTAAACAAAACCCTAAAACTAAGATGCAGACAGCGGTCCAGCAGCGAGATGGGGCTATCCAGTCCTTTGCATTGAGTGTCACATCTACGATTTTCTCCCAATTGTTGAGGGGACTTACATGTGCACCAGGTGCAAGGAGCTCTTTGCTCTCAGGGTATGAGTCCGATCTCTGGAGGCTAAAGTAGTAGACTTGGAGAATCTAAGAAAGACAAACAGGTATATAGATGATATCTACATGGATGCAGTACTGAAGTTCCATCTCCAGTCTGGCAGTCTCTCTGTTGCCATGAAGCAGAGGGGTCACATGACAGGACAGCATCACCTTGGTGTGGCAGGAAGTGATCCTGTAGCTAGGACTTGTCCTCTAGGTGATCTAAAACCCTCTCACACTGAGGAGGTTTTTCCAGTGACATGTGCCCATGAGGGAAGGGCTAGGATGGCCGTTATAGTTGGTGATTCAGTCAGAGATGTAGATAGCTGGGTAGCTGGTAGATATGAGGATCGCCTGGAAACATGCCTGCCTGGTGCAAAAACAGCAGACCTCATGCGCCAGCTAGACAAGATTTTAGATACTGCTGGGGAGGAGCCTGCTGTCTTGGTACATGTTGGTACCAGTGACATAGGAAAGTGTAGGAGGGAGGTTCTGGAGGCCAAATTTAGGGTTTTAAGTAGGAAGTTGAAATCTAGAACTTCCAGGAGAGCATCCTCTGAAATGCTTCCTGTTCCATGCGCAGGATCCAAAAAACAGGCACAGCTCCAGAATCTCAATGTGTGGATGAGACAATGGTCCAAGGAAGAGGGTTTTGGGTTAGTTAAGAACTGGGCAACATAATGTGGAAGGCAGGGGCTTTTCCAAAAGGATGGGCTCCACCTTAACCGGGATGGAGCCAGGCTGCTGGCATTAACCTTTAAAAAGGAGACAGAGCAACTTTTAAACTAGATAATAGGGGAAAGCTGACAGTCGCCCAAGAGTGCATGGTTCAGAACAATGTATCCTTAAAGGATACTAACAAAAGAAAGAAGTTAGAGCATCCCAACAGAGCGGGTATACTACCAACCGCCTGGCCAGAATGAACAGATGGATGATGAAATGCTCAAAGAAATCAGGGAAGCTAACAAAAGTTACAGCACAGTAATAATAATGGGTGATTTCAATTACCCCAGTATCGAATGGGTCAGTGTCACAGCAGGACATGCAAGGGAAATAATTTCTAGATGAAAAAAATGACTATTTGTTGGAGCAGCTAGTTCATGAACCAACAAGAGGGAAAGCTATTTTGGACCTAGTCCTTAATGTAACACAGGATCTGGTGCAAGAGATAAGGGTCTTGGGGCTATTTGACAGTAGTGATCATAGCATGATCACATTTGATTTAATAAATGGAAGATGGACAGCAAGTACTACCTTTTAACTTTCAAAAGGGAGACTATGATAAAATGAGGAAAATAGTTAAGAAAATACTAAAAGGAGCAGCTGCAAAGGTTAAAGATTTACATCAAGCATGGGCATTGTTTAAAAATACTAACTTGGAAGCCCAGACCAGATGGATTCCACGCTTTAAGAAAAGTGGAAGGAAGTCCAAAAAATTGCCAGCATGGTTTAAAGGTGAGGTCAGAGAGGCTGTTGTAGTCAAAAAAGCATCTTTCAGAAAAAGGAAACAAGGAGTCAAATGACAAAAATGGGAAACAACATAAGCACTGGCAAGTTAGATGCAAGGCATTGATAAGGCAGGCAAAGAAAAAAATTTGAAAAAAAGCTTGCCATGGAAGCAAAAACACATAATATAAACTTTTTCCATTTAAAGCAAAAAACCTGTGAGAGAGTCAGTTGGACCATTAGATGACAGAGGGGTAAAAAGGGGTATGAAAGGAGGACAAGGCTATTAGCAGAGAGACTGAATGAATTCTTTGCTTCGGTCTTTACTGAAGATGATGTAGGAAGTTACCCATATCTGCAATGGTATTTAAAGGTGAAGTATTTGAAGAATTGAAAGAAATTATTGATAAACCAGGAAGATGTATTAGAGTAGCAAATCACCTTAACTGGATGATATACATCCAAGGGTGTTGAAAGAACTGAAATATGAGATTGCAGACCTACTATTAGTAATCAGTGAACTATCATTAAAATCATCTGTAGAATATGAAGATTGGAGAATGACCAATGTAATGCCAATTTTTAAAAAGGGTTCCAGGGGTGATCCGGGAAACTAGATCGGTGAGCCTTACATCAGTACCAGGCAAAATGGTATAAACTATTATAAAGAATAAAATTACTGAATATGTAGATAGTCATGGTTTAATGGGAGAAAGTCAACATGGATTTAGCCAAGGAAAGTCTTGTTTTACTAATCCGTTATATTTTTTTGAAGGTGTGAATAAACAGGTAGACAAAGTTGAGCCAATCGATATAGCGTATCTGAATTTTCAGAAAACCTTTGACAAGGTCCCTCATGAGAAACTCTTGGCAAAATTAAAAAGTTATTGGATAGGAGAATTAGGAACTATTGTGGATAAGGAACTGGTTAAAAGATAGAAAGCAGAGAATAGGGCTAAATGGCCAATTTTCTCAATGGAGAAAGGTGAATAGTAGAGTACCCCAGGGATCTGTGTTGGGCCAACTGTTTTTTAACATATTCATAAATGAAAAGTGAGGTGATCAGATCTGCAGATGACACAAAATTATTCAGAGTTGATAAAACACAAGAGGACCTTGATAAATTGGAAGACTGGATGTCCAAATGGTAAATGATGCAATGTTATGCACTTAGGAAAGAACAACCCAAACTATGGTTACACGATGCAAGGTTCCACATTAGGAACCACCACCCAGGAAAAGGATTTAGGCATCATCATGGATAATACATTGAAACCCTCCGCCCAGTGTGCAGCAGCAGCCAAGAAAGCAAATAGCATGTTAGGAATCATAAGGAAAGGAATGGAGAATTATAATGCCTCTGTATCATTCCATGGTGCAACAGCACCATGAATATTCTATGAAATTCTGGCCGCCATATCTTAGAAAGGATATAGCGGAATTAGAAAAGGTACAGAGAAGAGCCACCAAAATGATAAAGGGGATGGAAGGATACCCTTATGCGGAAAGGCTTAAAAGGTTACGGCTCTTCAACTTGGAAAAGAAACGGCTGACGGGAGATATGACAGAGGTCTATAAATTAATGAATGGAGTAGAACGGGTAAAAGTAGATAGGTTGTTTACTCCATCAAAAAGAAGAAAGACTAGAGGACACGCAATGAAGCTACAATGTAACCCATCTAAGGGTAATAAGAGAAAATATTTTTTCACTCAACGTGTAATCAAAGTTGAATTTGTTACCGGAGAATGTAATAAAAGTGTAGTTGGGTTTAAAAAAGGTTTAGACTAGTTCCTGGAGGAAAGGTCCATAAACTATTATTAAAAAGGACCCGGAAAATCCACTGCTTACCTCAGGACAAACACTGTGGAACCTGCAAGGTACTTGTGACCTGGATTGGCCAGTGTTGGAAACAGGATACTGGGCTTAATGGACCTTGGTCTGACCCAGTATGGCATTTCTTATGTTCTTATGTTATGTTCTAATCTCTCTGTGGCGAGATGCACTCTGCCCATGGAAGTGTCGAAGCAGGCATCTAAATATTTCATGTCCGAGAGGAAGATAAGCTGCTCATGGGGTAGCTGATCACCCAACTCAGCTTTCCCAGCGTCACTTGGGACATGTCTGCATTGGACTCCTCCTGGGAGTCAGACCGAACCAGTCAGTCACCTAAATATGGTTGAACTTGTATCCCCTGCTTATATACAGGAAGGCCACCACAACCACCATTACTTTTAAGAAGGTGCAAGGGGTTGTGTTAAGTTCAAAGGACAGCGCCCCAGGACCAGCCCAAAGGTTTCTACTGGCCTAGGTAACCCCTCCTATGCAGCCCCCCCCCCCCAGCCCACCACATTGCCACCACCACCACCACTGCCATGCTTGCCTCCCACCAACATCCATTGCCCCCCAATATTTGTGCTGAACTTGATGACAACCAAGTATGGCCCTGAGGTTTCTCTTGTGGGGCTCAACAAGGAGTGTGGGGGTGTTTCAGGGCATGAAAGAGTTCTTGTGTGGCCAGTTCCTCCCGTCTAAATCCAAGAAGGCTCAGTCCTTTTGTGGATCCTAGCACTTGAAGGACTCAGCAGGAACTTCCTTAGGAGCCAATATTTGGGGGGGGGAGACAAGCTCAAATTTAAGGTACATGGGGAAACATCCAAAAAAGAAAAAGAAGCCAGATGTAAGCTACAAATATACCCTTAACATTTGTTTTTTGTTTGATTCTCCAGTTTAATTTGTATTTCTTAGTTGGTGAATCATTTCATTACAAAGTATTGTTCGTATCAATATTTAAACTTGAATAAAGTTTTTAAAAAAGCCCATCTGCCCTGCAACCCTAATTTATTCCTATACTACCAACAAACTGGATTATTGTAACATATCAGGAGTTGCCGAAAAAGGATCTTTGCTGGCTGACAGTAAGACAGAGTACACCAGAGAGCCTCCTTTTGGAGAAGAAGGAAGGTGACCCTACTTTTCCACTGTTATGTAAGCACCACTGACTTCCAGCTGAAATGAGGTTAGTATTTAAGAGCTTATGTTTGGTTTTTAAAACCTTTCTAGAAGGGAGCCTTAATATTTGTCTAGATACCTGACTTAGTATGAGCCAGCACAGGCTTTACACTCATTGCAGCAAACTCTGTTGGCACTTAGATGTCCCTAATCGATCTTAGAACCCTTGGGGACATTTGCGCCCATGTCCAAACTTAGACCTTCTCCGGGCACGAATAAGCATTGGAAAAGGGCTCGTTTCTGCATTAAAACCTCTGGATTGTAATGAGAAGTTGGCACTACACAGTACTCTTCACAATGGCAATGCCATGTTGTGCGTGTTTGGGAAACTTGGTTTGGGTTTGCACCATCGCTGCATATTTCGTAGACATTCCCAGTATTAATTATACCAGGGATGCCTATGTAGACGTCCCTGCAGACATCCATGTCAGCCACGTCAATGTTTGTGAAACTGTGCCCGAACTTGGATGTGCTTCCTGATTTTAGGAATGATCAGGCTTGGATGTCCCAGCTGGCACTGGGACGTCCTTTTTAAAATGTGCCTTCATGTGTGCCAGTGTTTCTGGCAGAAATGGCACGTTGAATTCAGGTGCAGAAATTTACATCTGCTCAAGAGCAACTGGAACGCTTCACACAAAGTTCGCAAGTGTGTATGTCGATTAACATATTTTATAATCAATGCGTGTGCTTGCAGACTCCATCTGTTCCACCCTGACTGCGCCCCTGGCTACACCTTACACACACGTATGTGACCACATATATGAGAAAGTGACCTTATAATAGGATTCCCTTTAGTAGCCTAGTGATTAGAGCAATTACCTACTACCCATAAGATCAAGGGTTCAATTCCCACTGGCACTCCTTGTGACCTTGGACAAGTCACTTTACCTTCCATTGCCACAGAAGAAAAGGCCTGGCAATCTACTTTCAGTGATACATTGCCAAGAAACCCCAGAGGCAGCTGGGTCAGCAGAAGTCAGCACAAACTTGATAGTACTAAAAAAAAAAAAACCTCACCCAGGGAATATTAGGGTATAAAAGTTGGAACCAGGAGCTTGTGGGGAAAGCAGTCATTTTATAACAAGTCCCTATAAAAATTGTCTAAAATGTGCCTATTTTATAAAGGCCAATTATCCCAACTTATTATTTCTATTGTCCCCAATGAACCATAAAACTCTTAGATACCCCGAACTAGGACAAAATTCTTACATTCCCCAAAACAAATTTAAATATACCTCAAGAAGCCCTCAAATGGAAGCAGGTCCAGGGCCAACAAATTAGTGTCTAAATTTGTTTCTTTACAATAAAACTGAAGAAAACAGAAACACGATCCCAAATCCACAACTTTATCCACAAAAAAGTAATAACAGAAAAAAGCAAAATAATTTGCAGGAAAAAATTCCAACTGTTAATTCAGCCATTTAACAATGCTTACAGGAAACTGGAAAGATACTGGATGCCTGGTTCTGAGGACAGATGGAACCCTGCTTATGTGAGATAGAGTTGGACTATTTTTGTGATGTCTAAGAAGATTCAGACAAGTAACAATTGTGATACAAGTAAATAAGATACAAGTAAATAGGAGACATTTATACTACGAGTCAAACAAGTGGGAGCAATAATGAGAACATTAGAGCACAAAGAAAAAGTATTGTACTGACTTTTCAGCTCCCTTTGGATAAAATTCAACAAGTGCAGCATTTTTGAAATGAACTGTGTATATATATTGTTGCTGTTTACGCTCCATTTTCGTTGTTTGGCAAACTGTTAAGAGGAGTAAGGTGTGAATAAGTATCGTTAAATGACCGAATAAACAGTTGACATTTTTTTCCTGTAAATTATTTTGATTTTTTCCAATAAAACTGAGGAACAGCAGCGCACTGTAGAAACACAGACAATCACTATTAGCCAAGCAGTCTAGTGACAAGATAACAACTGCATGGAGGCTGGAGCTTTGGGTGCTTTGACATTGCAGAAGCTAAATATTAGTTTTATGATTATAAGTCTATCGGGCATATGATGAAGTGTAGCTGAAGACAAGCTTTTGATATATTATATAGAGGAATGCATGGGGTTTGGACACTCATTTGGTAGCCCAGGAAACAAACGATAAAACCGCAGGATGGCAGCATGTCGGTACAAATATATGACCTGCTCAGCATCCATTTGAGGTCTCCTTGAAGTACATGTGAATTTGTTTTGGGAATTTGCGTTTTATCCTAGTTCGGAGTATTTATGAGATTTAGGGGCATGTTTACTAAGCCGCATTAGCATGCGCTCTCTGCCGGGTAAGCAGCTGTCTGGCTGTGGCAGTAATTAACATGAAGCAACTGCAGATAACGCAGTCACTTTCTGCGCTATTTGCATAAAGCGCGATATCCGCACGAGTGGGTGGGATTAGGGCGGAGAGTGGGTGTGTCTGCAACGCACAGTTATCATGGGCCTCAACTGTGCACGCTAACCATCGGATCTGCAGAGAGGGTTGGTGCAGCTAATGCTACCTCGATAGATGGCGTCCGCTGCACCCACAATACTGCCCGACGGCATGCTGTGTACTTTCAGTGTGTTATCTGCTGAGGAAATGCTGTGCCGCACCCCCAACAGATAGCGCCGTGCTAGCTGCAAAAGCCATGAGTTATCTGCACTTTTTTGGTGCATTAGCTGTAAAACTTTAATGCGGTTTAGTAAACATGCCCCTTAGATTTTGTAAAGGCAACATAGGTGACTATCTGCCTATATAAATTACGTTCTCAGAACTATTCTTGGTAGGGTACAAATGCTCTCACACAAATTTACAGTTGCTCCAAGGCAGGTGCAGCTATGCACACGTACACAAGTACTTATATAATGTGTACATGGCTGCTCCACTTAACCCCGGGGTGGCCAACTCCAGTTCTGGTGCACCATGACTCAGCCTGGCTTTCAGGATGTCCCTAATGAATATTCATGAGGCGTATTCGCATCCACTGCCTCCTACTGTATACAAATTACCTCATGAATATTCATTAGGGACATCCTGAAAACCAAGATGGATTGTGGTGCACCAGGACTGGAGATGGCCACCCTTAGCCTAACCTATGTCCCTAAGAACACCTACACATATAGGAGGTAATTCTATAAGAAGATGCGTAAATTTATGCATCACTGCCACACATATATCGCAGTCTTTTATGCATAAAAGTGTGCACTTAATGCCTGTAAAGTGCATTTTATCAGTACACACCCGGAGTCTATTGCACATAAGCAAAGTTTGGACACAGCCTGAACTCAGGGGCATGATTTATAGAATATGATCACATGTGCAATAGACACACACCATCATTTCCACGAGCTCTAAAGAAACTATGGCTTAAAAAATGTACATGCATGTACTTCCGCTAGTATTCTCTAAAGCCAATTACCATGCAGTTTATAAAATTACCCTTAAAGGAGGTAATTTTATAACAAGCTGCGTAGTTATGAGCCATCCATGCATGTCAATGATGTGTTTTCCATGACCTCAATGTATGTCAGGCTGTCCTATTCTATAAGGACGTGCGTCAGACTGATGGCAGGCATGGGGAGGAGCTTGGGCACAGCATAGGCAGAGCCAAAAGTTGCACAACGTACACACATTTACACCAAATCTAGGACTGGTGCAAATGCTTGCGCCTAGGTTCCGCATTCATATCTTATGACTTATGCCCCTATTCTATAAAGAAATGTGGGTTCCCGCTTTTCTTTCTAAAATAGGCATGATCTGCACACATTGGAACGCAGGCAAAACTAGGCGACCCTTGTAAAATTACTCACATATACTCCTGTGCAATTTTATTATAGCCATTTTCAATGAGTAAACGGTGGTTGGAACACAGAAAATGCTTTATAAAATGACTCCGATAGCACCCACTTTTATGCAAAACACAGGAAGGTGTTTTAGGCGGCGGGCCGCTATCAGCACTTCCGCATGCATTTTATAAAATGCACACCTAAGTGCCAGTTTCCACCAGCACATGCAAGTCCAAAGTTACTCCCGCCTTGCAGAAGCTATAACTGTGCAGGAGCTTTCAGGACACAGTTTAGAAAATGGTCACTTCCAGAGTGAAAAAAAAGGAAGTCCAAAAAAACAAAAAAATCCATTCTGCTATATCATAGGCTTAACTAAATACCAGATATCAAAAATATCTCATTCATAGGCATAAAAAAAGAGGAGAAAAAGGCCTCAGAATACATGGAGCAGGCTAGGCATCTAAGCACGCAATGCCTCCATCCATCACATCAACGGCTAATAAAAACTCCTCTTATAAACATATATAACATTTACAAAATTATTTTCTCTCTTTCTCAAATCTTCATCATTTCTTTGTCCATTTAAATTCAAATTAAATAACACTCTAGACTAGAGCATGTCACCACTAAACTTAACTGAAGCAGTCTCAAAATCACATCCAAGTCCCCAGGCCTTCATCCGATATCCCGACGCCAACAAGCACATCAACTAAGCGTTTCACATGGCGCTTTTTCAAGGGGTCCTAAACCGATGCATAATGCCCCCCCTGACTGCTACCGTCCCTCGGCATGCTCAGCTTTCAGAATGACAATGTTATAAAAGCATTTACGTGCAACATATGTGCGCCTATGCGCCCCGTTAGAAAACTACCCTCCATGTAGCAGTAGCCAGGAAGAAAGCTTTTAGTTTAGTTCTTTTACCCCCGTGAGTAGAATTTCCTCTCTCTGGAGGTGCAGATGGAGGAGAATTATCTCGTATTTCAGATCATAGCCTGGTTAGTCACTCAGATTTTTAATTAAGCTGGAATTGACATCAGACTGCCTCTGCAGTTACTTTGTGTTCTTTACAGCACTATAATGAGGTTTCACTTGTATGCAATGTTTTATGTGTATTTTTGTAGGAGGTTTTCGTTGTAACATATTCCAAACTGCCTTTTTTTGGGGGGGGGGTGAGGGGGAGGAGGATAAGAAGGAAGTGGCTGTTAAGTTTAACAAATTTAATTAATACACTTCGGTATAGCAGGATCCATGGCTCTTTCCAATTTTTCTTTTTTTAAATATTTACTGGTTTCTTGCTTGTGGAAATGTGAAAATCTTTAAAATGTCAGTAACATGGAGACAGCTTTGAAAGCTCCTGGAAGTGAGAAGTAATTGTAGTTAAGGGTCACATTGGAAGCTGGATTTAGAGCCTACGATAGAGGGTTCTGGAAGCTGACCTTGAGCATCTATCTGTACTGTCCAGGAGCCTCTAATAACCAGCAGATGGCTGATTTTGGTACCCATCCTTCCAGATCTGAAATTCTTGTCTTTAGGTGCTAAGACACAACCCCTTTATCCCTCCTGGAATTCAGGATGGCTAAACAAGCATCCCGATCTCTGGGGATGCAGATTACTCCTAAAACGGAGGCCCTTTACAGGATTACCTATCTCATAGTTCGACAAACACTGAAGGATGGCTTGGACCTGCACTAGCTTGCCTACTTCTTGGAACCATTTGCTCAAAATAACTGCCCTCCTACATCTCCTGTACTTAAAAGAATTAATAATAACTATAATTTTGTATTTCTAGGTTGCCTCCCTAATTTTAGTTCAACTTAAGGGAAGGGGAGGGGCAGGATTTTGGATTTAGCTCAAGTCTTGTACAGAAGTAGTTCAAGGCAAGTTACATTCAGATACAGTGCATAGGGTTGTTTACATTTTTCTGGTCAGGTAAGTCCCTTCCCAAAAGAGCTTACAAATAAATTAGGATAGGAGGCTTAAAATCTTAAATAAATCTAGTGGGTACCTAAGGCAAAAAAAGTGACATGCCCAAGGTCACAAGTAATGTCGGTGGAAGCCACTGGATTTCATCCCACTGTTCTAACCATGAGGTCACTCATTTCTTACTTCAACAGCACGACATTCTTAGATCTTCATCTGTATCTCTACAGCGTTATGTGGAGTTGAAAAGTGCCTCATATCCATTTCAATACAGTGAGACGAGTGAGATCAAACCTTGCCAAACCTGTGCCTTTATTGCTTGGCAGCTAGGATGATTTGTATCAGGAGTGAGACCGGCTCAACTATTATGCAAACTAGGTGGTCACCTACAGGCCGATACAGAAAGACCAACACGCCCTACACTAATACTTACAGGGAACATGGGCAATGGAGGGTTAAGTGGCTTGCCCAAGACCACAAGGAGCATCTGTGGGACTAGAAACCCCAGTCCTTCCGGCCCAAGGTTGCTGTCCTCTATTGGGATTTGAACCCCCGACCTTCTGGCCTGAAGTACCTTGCCCCAACCACTAGGCTACTCCTCCCCCTTGCCCCTCCCACTAGGCTACTCCTCCCCTATAAATGGCAAATGAGCTACATGTATTAAAATGGCATGCTAATATTGTCTGCACCCAATGCAGAGAAATGCGTAGAGGATTACATAACCAGCCGAGGCAGCAATATCTCTATGTCTGGGTCTGAGGTGGCTTAAATGTCTTACATGTGCCCCTGACCGTATTGTGATGGCATTGGGGGCTTTCCCCGATGCCTGGATCATCTGAGGTAAAGGGTCAAACTTCCTCTCAGATGATCCAGGCATCTATGAAAGCCCCTGATGCCATCAAAATACTGTTGGGGGGCTGGTGCCCCCACACTGACCCCCGACAGAAACTAAATCCCTGCTGGCCCAGAGGCCCTGATCCCTCCACCCACTCACTCATCCAATTAGAAATAACGCTGGTGGCCCAGCAGCCCCAATCCTCCCACACACCCACTTACAAATAACCCTGGTGACCTAGCGGCCCCGAACCCCCCACCTCCCTCTCCTTTACAATGGAGTGGGAATGTTGCCCACGCACTCCTGCTGTTGTGCTGCCATTTTGAAAAATGGCAGTGCCTGGCCCCATGTGGTGCATCCTGGGATGCACTGGGCAGTGTCAGACTGCCATATAAGGCATCCCAGGATGCACCGCAAGAGCAGGAGCACATGGGCAACACTTCCGCTCCACTGTAAAGGTATCGGGAGGAGGATGGGGGTGTTCAGAGCTGCTGGGCTACCAGGGTTATTTTTAATTGGGTGTGTTAGGAAGAATTGGGGCCGCTGGACCACCAGAGTTATTTTTAAGTGGGGAGGCGGGGAAATCGGGGCCGCTGAACCACCAGGGTTATTTTCAAGTGGAGGGTGGGGCAGCTAGGCCACCAGGGATTTGATTTTTATCAGGGTGGTTGGTGTCAGGGGCACCGGCCCCCAGACAGTATTTTGATAGCATCAGGGGCTTTCACCGATGCCTGGATCATCTGATGGGAAGTTTGATCATGACTGACTTATTCAGTTAAAAAAATCTCTGGGATGAGGCCTATTTGCCTGAAAGCTAATGGGGGAAACGAGGGTAAGGCGGGCACAAAATTGACTGCATTAGGAGCCTAATACCCTGCATTGTCCTTGATTAAGAGCTGAATGGGCTCTGATCCTCCCTCGTCCTGAGTACCTCTTATGGACTTGCAATCTAACTAATGTTATCTGGCTGCCTTTTTGTCCTCACCCTCCGATACACCATCTGTCCAAGGGGCCCTATTGTCTCCTAGCTTCAGATGCTGCCGTAAGTACTAGCCATGGTTAAATGAGTTTATTGATTTATTCTGTATTTTTATGCTTACTTATATTTGTACTGTATTATTGGCTGTTAGCCGCTATGAGGAATATTTTTATACTATGAAGGGGGGATATAAATCAAAATTGCATTGTGCTGCTTAATACTAAAATCCGGCAGTCAGTATACAAATTCTTAAATAAAACTCCCCATGTGTTCTCGCACCTCTGACTCCCACAAGGCTTACAATCCACCACAGAAACAGCTGATTTTCTCAGAGAAAGCCCACCTAGTCACTGAACACTTTGGAAGTGAAACATAACAGATACAATAACTCTCATACAAACTCAAACAAGGTTATTATGTTCTCCTTTTAATTTCATCCCCCCACCCTGTTGAAAGCTCTCCCTCACCCCAGTTACAACTCCGTTATATACATGGTGGCCCAAAAAAAGTGAGAACATCTCGTAAATTAAAAGCTTAAATAGTTTACTTATTTACCTTTTTTGAGTTATATAACGTCTTTATTTCAACAATTTCCGGTCACCATCTTTTTTTTAAAATTTGTCAATAGTTTACATCTGTCTTTTTGAATTTTTAAATAACTTATATGCTACGAGATGTTCTCACTTTTTTTGGGCCACCCTGTATATTCCAAAAGTTGAATGTAATGTGTTCTTTGTAAACTCTGCAAGTTAAAGTTATCCGTAAGAGTGATCTATAAAACGGTTAAATAAATAACTAACTAACAGTGGTCTGCGACAACCCTGAATCGATTCTCTGGGCACATTATTTTGGGACACTTATATTCTCTGGTATATCAGTCAATTGTGGCAAGTAATAATCTCAGTAAGATTTCACGTGAAGAAGTGCAGTGTCATGCACTTGGGATGCAGAAATCCAAGGGAATTGTATGCGATAGTGGGTGAGAGGCTGGTGTGCACGGACCAGGAGAGGGACCTTGGAGTGATTGTTTCTGAGGATCTCAAGGTGGTGAAACAGTGTGACAAGGTGGTGGCCAAAGCCAGAAGAATGCTGGATTGCATACAGAGAAGAATTACCAGCAGAAAGGAGGAGGTATTGATGCCACTGATGAGACCTCACTGGGAGTATTATGTTCAGTTTGGAGACCGTATCTCACAAAAGATATAAAAAGACTTGAAACGGTTCAGAGGAAGGCAACCAAAATGATCTGGAGCCTGCGCCAGAAGACGTATGAGAAGAGACTTGAAGACCCAAATATGTATACACTAGAGGAGAGGAGGGACAGGGGAGATATGATACCCTTTAAGTATTTAAAGATCTGTATTAATGAACAAACAAACCTTTTTTAAAGACGGAAGAAGCTGTAAAACTAGAAGGCATAACATGAAGCTGCAAGGGGGTAAACTGAAAGGGAATGTCAGGAAATACGTTTTCACTGAGAGGGTGGTGGATGCTTGGAATGCCCTCCCGAAGGACGTGGTGGGGGCAAACACAGTGACAGAATTCAAAATGGCATGGGACAGACACAGTGGATCCCTTTATAGCAACAGCAAAAAATCTAAATAAATGTAACTATCTCTTATATCTCAACAAATAGGGGTGACCTATACGGAGTGGTGGGTACACCCCTAAACAAAAGCATGGGGAGGGGTGAGTTGCACGGAGCGGCAGATGCACCTACTCTTGCTGTCTTGCTGGGAAGACTAGATGGACCATACTGATCTTTATTTGCCGTCATATACTATGTTACTATGAATTTCAGATACCTACACTTATAACCAGTATCTTCATTTACAGTACTGAAAAGTCCTCCTGAGTCCTTCCATATGTGATTGGTTCTCACGGCAACCTGACATGATTGACTCTGTTTTATCTCTCCCTCGGTCTAATCTTAAAATAATTACTTTGTTCTATCAAACTCTGGCAGCACATGAGACACTGAGGGAGAATGTTTCTCCACTTACCCTTATTCAAAAATGGAATTGCTCACTTCAAGACAATCTCGGTGAAAATGAGAGGTCGCATATTTGGTGCCAAGCTCACAAAACGTGTTTACTACAAGAAACGGGAGCTAATGCATAGGCTATTCAGCACACTTACAAATCCCCTCTCCTGTTCTCCCATTATAGAATTCTTAGTCTTCTAAGCTGGACGGACTGCAGCTAGAATGATCTACATTTATACGTGGTGGCTTTCCCAAACCTGTCCCGAGGGCAGGGACGGTGTTAGATATGAAAGGGTCCAGGGCAGAAATTGGCGAGGGGGACCCAAAACCTGCCTACAAAGGGCAGGCCCAACCATTACACAAACTAGTAACTGCCTAGGATGGCAGCAAAGAGCAGGGCATTGAAAGCTACACAATAAATACTTAAATACTTAAAGAGAAATAATGAACAAACAAACTTCTTCCAAAGACGGGGAAGCTGTAAAACCAGAGGGCATAACATGAAGCTGCAAGGGGGTAAGAAAGGCAATGTCAGGAAATACTTTTTCACTGAAAGGGTGGTGGATGCTTGGAACGCCCTCCCGATGGAAGTGGTGGGGGCAAACACAGTGACGGAATTCAAAATGGCATGGGACAGACACAGTGGATCCCTTTACAGCAACAGGATAAAATCAAAATAAACTGAACCATCTAATTTCTCAACAAGTAGGGATGTCCTACATGGAGCAGTGGGTTCACCCCTAAACAAAGACATGGGGAGGGGTGGCCTGCACAGAGTGGCAGGTGCACCTACTCCTGCCATCTTACTGGGCAGACTAGATGGACCATACTGGTCTTTATCTGCCGTCATTTACTATGTTATTATGTAATAGATTCTGACAGCCAAAGGGGGCATGTTTAAGGTTTGCCTAGGGCTGCAACACCTTGAACCAACTCTGGGGCCGCCCCTGTGCCTACGGGCTATGTCTCCTTCAGCTTAAGACAGGCTTGGGGCCCCTTGTGGAAAGGGGTCCAGGCCTACTATCCCGTTTGCCACCCCCTAATGCCAACCCTGCCTGAGGAACCCCTCAGCCAGTCATTTTTTCAGGATACCCTCAATGAATATGCATGAGATAAAATCTGCACGCACTACCGCCACTGCACGCAGATTTATTGCAAGCATATTCATTGTGGACATCCCAAAAACATGACTGGCTGGGAGACCTCCAGGACAGCTTTGGAAACCCCTGACCTTGGTCTTTTGAGCTCAAGATAAACAAACCGCACAATCAGTGGTCTGAATTTTACTTGTTCTACAGCAGTGTGCTTTTTAGGCTATAGGGATGGGGACGCTGGTCCCTCTAAACTTAAGAAGCTATTTTCTCACGGGACAATATTTAGCTGTTGCAGTTGGTGCTTCTTCAAAATGCTGGCCATGGTGCCCAAAAACATCTGGAGAGTCAGAGCCGCCCATAGATAGGAGCCTGTGATGAATATATGGCCAAGGCCACTCTCTGCATGGAGTTTGGGCACCCCTTTTTGCTGTCTTAACTTTATGCAGGTAACTTTCCAGCTGGGGACTGAACATTGCCACTATCCAGATAATCTGCAACTCTGCCCACTGACAAGCCTAGCACTATTGGGATTTGGGGGGGGGGGGGGTTAGTGCTATCAAGTCAGTGTTGACTCATAGTGACCCAGCTGCCTCTGGGTTTTCTTGGCAATGTATCACTGGAAGTAGATTGACGGGTCTTTTCTTCCAAGGCAATGGAGAGTAAAGTGACTTGCCCAAGGTCACAAGGAGTGCCAGTGGGAATCAAACCCGTGATCTTCTGGGTGCCAGGCAGTTGCTCTAACCACTAGGCTACTCCTCCACACTATTGGGATAGTGTCACTCATTCTAAGGGATAGCCCTGGCTTACAGACAGCAGGTGCTACTATCCAGATAAGTGTAACTATTTATCTATCATTTCATACGCGATGCAAGGCACACACTATAGCTTGCCTTCTAGTCTAAAACCAAACTAGGGTGTCTGGAGAAGACACAGCTCAACAGTACTAATACAGATTCATACGGAACCTCAAGAAGGACCTCATACCTAAGTCTGTCTAGCATCCTTATTGGTCCTGACAAGTCAATCTGTGATTAACTTAATTTGTTTTGTATTTCTGTAGTTTGAGGATATGGACAACTATCCACAGGGTCTCCAGGAGTCGGCATCGATTTGAGGGCACTCAACAGCATCTTCTATATTCCCCTAACTGCAACACATTTCCATACTCGGAGTTTCACTATGTGCTGTGCAACAGGGTCTGAATAAAAAATCATTACTTTATAAAAACAGTCTTTAGCCTTCAACAGTACGTAAAATAGAAAGCCTTGCACGTAACATTTTGTAAGTTTAAAAGGAACTAGAATATAAGAAAGTCCTTTCTTCCTGCCTGAAAACCTTCTGAGCACTGCGAACACATATTTACACACTTCCATCCTGCCTGAAAACCTTCTGAGCACTGCGAACACATATTTACACACTTCCATCCTATGGAGACCGATCCACGTCTCGCTCACTTTCTCTTTCACTTTGAGCAAATGTTAAAATGTCAGCTCTTGGGACATGAGTCTCTTTAAGCTGTGAACAGTGGAAGGACAGACGAGCTTGCTGCAAGTACTCAACCAAAACCATCACAGACGACGACGCCCAGCACTAGAGACCAGACCAAACTGAAGTCTTGTGAACCAAATGGGCTTTTTAAACCAAATGGATTTGAAACTAACGCAGCGAACAAGGGCCGACAGAAAGCGTGCTCCATTCATTACAGAAATAGCTAATAAAAACGACCATTTCCAGCCAGAGCCCCCTTCTGACCACTTGCACAAGCAGCCTGTTCATTCTGCTTCACAAGCACCGAGAGCATAAGGGACTCCTCCTCCCCTCCATGCACCCTGTGCCCACCCCCCTTCTGTCTCTAGGACACTAAACTCATAAATAAAAAAAGACACAGAAAAAGCGAGTGACTCAAACCATCAGAGAACACCGAGAAGAATGGGAGAGGGCACATCCACCCACAAGCCATCTGATCAATGACTCCAGGCACTGTGAAACTTTCACTTCAGATAGTAAACTGAAAGGACAACAGCAAGCTGATCTGAGAAGCAAGGAGGGAGACGAATCTGGCATTCCAAGGTTAGGGAAGGAGAAATGGTCAAAATAGGGTGTGTGCATGTGCGTTTCAATAAAAAATAAAATTGGAAAAGGGGGAGGGGGGGGGGGCCAAAGAAGTGCCCGATCGGAAACGGGAAAGGATGAAAAGTCGGAGACGGACAGGGCTTTAACAGGTGAAAGGCAGAGAAGGTGTGCAGTAAAAAAAAAAAGGGAGCGAAACTGACTGACAGCTGTTAGGGAGGAGGGAGAGACAAAGGTTATGTGCCAATTAGGAGGGAGGGAAAAACTCCGACTGTAGCTGGAAAGCTGAGTGAGAGGCTGATGCCAGTTCAGAGAAAATGAGAAAAAATGACTTAGAGAAGTGGCTGTCACTAATTAACACTCACAGGGAATAAGAAAAAGAGACAACCCCGGAGAAGGAAGAGAGAGAAAAATAGCTGAGAATGAGAATAACAGGGAAGGGGACCAGAGAGGTGCATGCAGTTTAGAAACCAGGGTGCTGCCTTGGTCCTGAAGGAAATGGGACTCTACAGGTTTCGGATTAAAATAGACGGATGTAGAGCAGCTTCAAACTCAAAAAGAGGTTATGCACCAGGACATCCCTGTATAATTTTCATACTGGGCCAATTCAAAGTAACGAACCTAGAAAGAATCCCATTAGGATATAGCGAGAGAGAGAGGAAGTGTCAGGTCATGGGGGCATTAGGGACAGAGTGAAAGTAACTGAGAAGGGAGATTGCTGCTAGTTATCGGGGGGAGGGGGAGGAGAGATGACTCAGAAAGTGGAAGTATATGAAAATGGACTAGCTGTGGCAAAATGGCTATGAATAGTTGAAATAAAAGATTAAAATTCTTGGGAAAGGAGGAAAACGCTAGAGTTGCAAGAAGAAAATCGATAATAGTTAATTAGGGGCAGCCATATCTATTGAGAAGTAGAAAGTGAGATTTTTTTTTTCCTTCAGAGGAACAGCCAGGGCTGATATAAGAAAGGGACGAGGGTGAAGAGGGAGAACTCTAAAGAACAGAAAGGAGAGACGAGCAAAGGATGGAGATGTGAAAATAACCGGAGATCGCGCTATCTAGTCCTCGGAGGGGCGAGAGAGAAAGGCACTCGCACGACTTTGGCTAGGGAGAAATGGGAAGTGAAATCGAACATCGCGGAATGACAGGTTGCTCGGAAACGAGTCGGAACGAGAGAGAGCAGAAAGTGCGCGGCGCCCAACTTTACCAACAAATCGCACTCGTTTGCTTCGTTTTCCTCAAGCTGACAGGGCGCAGCGAGGCTTCCCCTCGCCCCCGGTTTCTGCACCGAATCGCTTTAATGCGTGCGATGCTGTCAGCTCCCCAGCCCGAGCCAACAATGCAACGTGTTGCGAGTGGCCGATGCCCAGCACATCCCGGCCTGGGACCGGACGAGGCGAGGGAAGGCCGCTGCCCCTTTAAATCGCTCCTTCCCAGCCCGGCCTCCGCCTGGCGATCGGGGAGGGAGGGAAGCCCCGCAAGCGAGCCGCAGGCCGGAGCGCCGGGAAATGCCGATGCGCCACCTTGCAGCACGTTTCGGGGCAGCAGCCCTCCGGCTCCGCGCACGCCCGAAAGCCCTGGCGCTCGCCCCTCTCCCTCCTCCCCGGCGGCGGCTCCTCACTCACCTGCGACCCGGGGCTCGGCTCAGCTCGGGGACGCTGCGGATCCCAGGTGTCCCGCAGGCGCCATCTTTCCGGCTTGCTGCTCTCTAAGTCAATTTGCATCAAGAAACAGAGGAGGGAAGCGAGCGAGCAGCTGCCATCTGCGGGGAGGGGGCGGAGTGAGCGAGGGAGGGAGGGAGGGGAGGGGAGGAGGCTGCTGCTGCTCCTTTCGCTGTCGCCGCTGCAGCCGCCCAGTGTCCCGTGCGAGCTGGGGAGGGGGGACCGGGCTGCACTGGCCCTTGCCAGGGGGCTCCCCTCCCCCGAGTCTCTGCTGCTCGGACTCTCCCAGGGGGAGGGGGGACATTGGGACAGCTGGCGAGGGGTGGGGGGGACCGAGAAATAAATCTGGGAATGACCTCGCTCAGTGACTCCATAGGATCCCCTAATGCACGGACCAGTCCAGAGCCCGGCATGGCATTTGGGCATCGGGAGGCTATTTCTTGGACAAGTGCGGTCGCCCTCCTGCCATGAACCGTCCTTTGCACGTGCTACAGGCCAGCCCTTAGTTTGGGTCGACAGTAGTCCGTTTGATTTGTTCTGACAGTCGCTTTTATCAGTTATGGAGTTAGTCTTTAAAGATGAAAGTATAAGGTGGACAGCACCCAGAAGAGGTTTGAGCCCACAGAGGTCACCCTTGCAGGTGCCCCGATATGTCCTGGCATACTTATTCTGGAAAGCAAGACCTAGAAGGCATAAAGGACAGAAAAGGACACCATGCCACCTGATGGACTAGTCCCATTAGCGCAGTTTGGACCCCAGAACTGTTGGGATCTGAAATGTCTTTATCAGCCATCAGAGAGAGGGTTCTAGCTCTATATGGTAGTCAGTCTTCCAAAAACCTGAGACTTCCATCAAGGGAAGGACAAATGACAGGGCCTGTGAAAGGGCATGGGGCGACCTAGGCAATTTTCAGTTTTGCACCCCTCCCTTCTCAATTACTTTTCAGGCTTCCCCTCACCAACATTTGATCATTAACCCAAACCCACCCCTCCTAGCACAATCCTGTAAAAATGCATGGTTGGATCTCCCATCCTGAGAAATTTGTTGTGTGTCTATATATACTCGCACATAATGAGAGCAGTTTCCAAAAGCCATTTAAGTAGGTAAAGAGGCTGTTTGAAACATTCCCTGCCTTCCCTGTGGGTAAAATTATGGGCTGAAGGATTTTGGAATTTGTGTGGCTGTCAGGATCTCGTGTTTTGCTTTGACTCCAGCTGCTCTTTGCCACCACCCTCCAGGAACCAAAACTTTTCAAAATGATCCAAGGTGCTAAATGCAACACAAATTATCCCTCAGTGGAATCAAGGAAGGAATTTGCCATGGAGGAGGCTTCGATGCAGGCAACATAATGGAAGGTGGATCTGAAGCCCACACTGCCTCGCTTCTGTCAGGGAGGTTTCCCAGAACGTAGTTCAGTCTAAGGAGATTTCTCTGTGTCTCTCTAACCAAGCTATAGGAAACCAATGGGTATGTTTACCAAAGCGCAAATGGTTGCAGCTAATGCTGGGTGATAGCTGCAACAAGTCAGAGTGCATTCTCCACATTTCCCCTGGAGACACTGTGAAGAAAACTCTGGGATGGTAGGAGGATAGCTTCATGGATACAGCTATCATCGCCCACTGAGGTAGTAATAGTTGTATCCCCAAAGCCTACAGAAAGAGCTACTACTGTGCGATGTGAAAGTCTGCGATAGCTACTCTAATCTGGAATGCCCACGCCCCACTCACATACCACTCATTCGAGCAGACACTATGGGAAGTGCAGCTACTGCGGAAAAAGCCCCACAGTAGCTGCTTACACAAGGCACTAGTATGGAATAGTGTTGACCATGTCAAGTAAGGGCAGTCTAATAGAGTCTTATATCCACAAACATTTCTGGGGGAGAGATGATAAATAACTTCAAAATTCCATTTGGTCACTATTGAATTTTATTGGCCATTAGCTGCTTTAAGGAATATTTTATACTACAAAGGCAGGATATAAATAGAAAGTGCATTGCATAATACATGGCTGTCAGCATAGAAATTCTGACAAATTATAACAAACCTACTACTGTTAACTCTTAGGTCTTACAAACTGAAGCCATATCCCCAAAAGTATTTCTTGTTTAGTGTTTACCACGACTGTCGGATTGGGTTCTTTGTATTTTTAAGGGGATATCATGAGTGCAAATGATCTATTGCTGTCAGGGCCATCCCTAGGGGAAGATGAATTGAGGCAATGGCCCACGCACTGCAGCTTGATGAGTCCCACTTCAGTCTTCATCTTCTCTCCAACTGGCAGGATCTTCCTCCTCTCCTGCTGGCTTTAATCTAAAGTCTGGACCATGCAGTGTCCCATAGTCTTGTAGGACCCACCAGCACTGCGTGCACAGACCTCTGCCGTCACCACATCTATCTGTCTCATTGTATTGGCACATTTGGCTGATATTTATTTTTATTTATTTATTTGACAGGTTTTCTATACCGCCCTATCATTAATTCACAGCAACAACAACTTTTACATAGAACAGGATAATGAACTTGGGGGTATATATGGGGTACAAAAGATACAGTAGAACTTTTAGCTATTTACATGAGTGCACTGATGGTTCCGTCTAATGTTATTATATCTGGTTAAGGGTACAGTCATGGGGTTTGTACGAGACAGAGGGGTAAGTGTTCTCATGTGGTTGGTCCATTGTGTTTCAAAGTGGTCTGAGACTTTGTAACTATCCAAGAGTCCTGTACGATGCACTGTGTGGTCATGGTGTGTGTCCATAGTATTCTATAAAGAGGTGTGTTTTTATAGCTTTCCTAAATTCTGTTAGGTCGTTGATAGCTCGTATGTCTGTAGGCAGATCATTCCATAGCGAGGGAGCATACATGGAGCGGGCTCTTTTGCATGTGGATTGTCTGGTTTTCTTCTTGCTTGTTGGGGTTTCCAGGGTGTTATTGTTGGTTGTTCTTCTTGTTCTGGTGTGCTGCATTTTCTTGATTATTGCTTGGAGGGTAGGGGGGTGACAAGTTGTTGATTATTGTTAATGCCTTGAATTTGGAGCATATGTTGACAGGGAGCCAATGCAGTTGTTGAAGAGTGGGGGTTATGTGACTGTATCTAGCTATTCCGGTGATAATTATTGCTGCAGTGTTTTGGACTAGTTGTAGAGGGAATATTGTGTTTTTTGGGGAGGCCCTGGTAAATTATATTAGAGTAATCCAGTATGGGTGTTACTATGACTTGACATACTTCTCGGAAATCGTTATCGCTGAGTAGAGGTTTGAGTTTACGTATTGTTCTTAGTTTGTGGTAGACTGATCTGGTTATTCTTTTTATGTGGGATTAGAAGCTGAGTTGCTGGTCAAATGTCACTCCAACGTATTTGACCTCTGACTTGGATGTTAGGGTGTGGTCAAGGATCTTTATTGAGTCCAGTGGGGAGAAAATGGCATTCCTGGTTTTGTGTATCATTTCAGATTTTTTGATGTTTATTGAGAGGTTTTGTTCTTTTAGCCATAATGTCATCTTTTCGAGACATGAGGTAATTTGTGTGTAGTCTGGATGTCCGATGTTTATAGGAGTGAATACCATGATATCACCTACGTATATCCTGTATTGAACGTTGTGCTGTTTTATAATGTTGCATATTGATTGAATATATATATTGAAAAGCAAAGCTGAGAGAGCCAAGCCCTGTGGGACACCCTCTTGTGTGAAAAGATCTGATTGTTGGTTTCCAGATCTCACTTGTTGTATGTGGTGGGCAAGGTATGAAACAAAGCATTCCAGTACTTTCCACTGATGCCAGTTTCTTGAAGCCTTTGTAATAGAGTATTATGGTTGACAGAATCAAATGCTGCAGTGATGTCGATGAAGCAAAGGACAAATCCTTTCTGTATGCTGTCTATGCATGTTATGAAGGTGTCCAGAAGTGAGGTGATTAGTGTTTCTGCTAATTTAGGTGGAGAATCTTTTACTGAAATCCCAACTCCTGCTAACTTTCAGCAAAATGCATACATGGAAAGAGTCCTGAATATGCCAGGAGGCTCGAGGGCCATCCGTGAAGTTTCAGGAGCAAGGGGGAACCAGTACCTGAAACACAAGAAGATTGAATTGGGCCTTCCTCTATTTACAGCAAAAGTAGCTTGCTAGAAATCCATGTGCCTTTTGACTGTGTGTCTCTTCAAGATAGGGCTCCCTATTTCCCAGCATTCTACTCCGTCAAGGGCCACAAACTCTTGCCTTTGCCATGTAATTGACAGGTTCCCCATGGAATCATGGGTACTAGGAGCCATTTCAGGGATGAATGGTCATACCTCTTTCCACTTGCGTGATCTTTGATTCTTTCCCATTCCCCTTACCAGCCCAGCAGGAGAATGAGATGAGTGGTGGTACATTGGGCGACATAGCAGGGTGTTCTGTACAGTTCAGCTTCAGAAAAGAGACAAAGAATGATGCATTATTGCTTTTTAATTTGTCCTATTGGGCCAAGATCAGTGGCTGTTAGAGACGTATAAGGGAGGAAAAGGGGAGATCCTTGGGGAGGAGGAGGCAGCTTAGGGGAGTTGAAACACAGATTGGCTAAGGTGAGGCTGAGCTAGGGAATGGGAAGATGTGAGTGGCTGCTCCAAACTATTCCCACCCAGTCCTCAGGACACACCTATCCAGTCAGGTTATGAGGATAACCACAAAGAATATGCATGGCACTGCCTCCATTGAACCTGACTCATTAGGCGTGTCCTGAGGACTGGGTTGAGAACCCCTGAGCTAGATCCATCTTCCTTACCCCATCCCCAGCCTTCTTTCCATCTCTAGTCCTCTTTTCCTCTTCCCTCCCCACCCCTTCCTCAATCCTGTTTCTGGCTTGGTGCTATTTATTCTTCTCATCCCTGAGATTCTCGGAGAAGGAGGAGGATGTTAAATATTCACAAGTGGGTGACAGAGCCCACCACACATGAAAAAGCTTCTCTCGGCATAGACAATTTCTAAAAGCTTTATGCAAAGCTGCTGTATATGTGCACCATTCTGCGTTGCCAATGGAGCCTCAGTTTTCTATTTTCTGCAGAACGGACTAGACCTTCTTCCCATCCTGGTAACTAAAGCTTCTTTGAATGTGTAATTCTCTTCACCCATGTGGTCCTCCTTCTCTGATGGTTCTCTTTAGCTAGATTTTTCAGCCATGGTTCAAGTTTTCTTGCTTTTTCTACATTCACCTTCTCACCATCCTTTTTCAGTGCTTAGTGATTCAACTGGAGCTATGGTTTTAAAGTAGAGTCATTTGCTTTCTTTCAGTGATATGATTCAGAAAAAAAGCCCCTAGGGGCCTTAAGAAGTATGGGATGTGTAGCAAGACCATGTCCTGCATGGAAACACACAACTAGTGTGTACAGTACTTGAGTCCAGATCACAAACATTCTTAGTGTAATCTCTGCTTTCAGATGACACACAGAAGGATTCATGGCTGTGTGGAGCAGAAAGAATGATGTTTTGGTTTATCTAAATCCGATCCACATTCATCGTCATAGGAAACATCAGCAGGGCCAGCATGACCCACTGTGAAAACCATGCACTCACATGGGGCAACAGTCCTAGAAGGGTGGCATGGTCAGCACAGTGAGCCATCCACTGGCAGCAGGAAATGGGCAGCAGACAGGCAGAAGCAAAAAGCAGTGCAGGGCTTTGGAGCCCAAGTGCTCAGTGCTTATCTGATGCAGTCCCACCTCCTCTGATGCAATTTCCTGTTTCTGAGGGGTGGGAACATGTCAGACATGCAGCGCAGTCATGGGCAACACAGCCCTGTGCTGTTTTATTTTGAAGTGGCAAGGTACATGGAGGAAAAGAAAATGGGAAAGCAAGGCAAAGTAGGAGTTGCGGCACTGAGTAAGGCACCGCTCTGTTACTGTGCATTTAGATGGGCAGGAAGTGGGTCCTTTGGACACCTCTCGTGACACGGCACGGGAAATCTTTCTCAGAGGTACTGGGAAGCAAGCACCACTATATTCTTAATGGGCCGAGGACAATGTTGTGTTCAGCCACGTGAGCAATTGAAGTAATTTGTCCTGTTATTCTATATAACTTACTGCCACCTTCAGAAGCTTCCCTCAAAGCCTTCACTTTAATAGGACCTGCTTTTAATTTTTATTTTATTATTCCCTGTAGGTGGTGGACTTTATCTTGAAAATTATATTTTACTTCATTATTAAAGATAAAATGAGCTCAGTTAGCCCCTGTCTTTCAGAATTTTTTGGAGGGCAGAGGGGAAGCAGGTGTTCTGGGCATGATGAGTTTCAGAGAGAATATTTAAAATATATATGAGGTGTGCAGTACCTGATTTTAAAGCGGTAAATTAGGGAACCTGTAAATAATGTATTTTGTGCAGTCGTTGAGACTTTTTTTCTCGCCGTTTGCACCCGTAATTACTTTCCAGAGATAACTTCATTTTTATTCTTGAAAGGGGTTTTCCAGAACACAGAAGGTAACAGTGCCCACTCGTCTCTCTCTGCTTCCCGCCCTCAGTATCTCTAGGCAAAAAGAAATAAAGGTGAATGAACACATAAGGTGGTATCTTGTTATCGAACTAACTGGTATCATCTTGCATTTGTTCATCTTTATTTCTGTTCATTCAAGTGGACTAACATGGCAGCTGCACTATTTTATTTAAGAAAATGAATTGCGAGGCCCTGAAACAGATTTTGCATAGAGATTTACAAAATTAAATGACACTGGGGCATTATACAGGAAAAGGAAACAAGGGGTCTTCCCCAAAAGGATGGAAGAACATCAAAGCTTAGGGCTCACCCCACTCAAGCACATTTCTTTTTTTATTAACCAAATGTACAAGCAGGGATGCATCTAATCCCTGCAGTTAAAGGACAGATCTCAAAGACATTGACAATGTGCTTCATTTATAACCTCACCCATATGTAAATGTTACAGATTAACTGATTTATTCAGGCATTGATGCAGATTCTGCTTCTCGAGAGCCGATGCCCCAATAAGTTGGTTAGTCTATAAGGTGCAACCTACCACTGTCATTTTTGCAGGCCCCTCTGAGAATTTTCATGTTGAGGCAAAAGAGAGGCTTGTGAAGGGCCCCATTGGAATCAGTGGGCAGCAAGTTGGGGAGGGGTCTTACGTGTGCACTAACTGCAAGGAGCTCTCAGGGAATGAGTCTGATCTCTGAAGGCTAGAGTAGCAGACGTGGAAGACATAAGGAAGACAGAGGTACATGGATATAGTCCTGAAGTCCCACCTCCAATCTGGCAGCAACCCTGTTGCCATGGAGGAGAGAAGTCACATGACAAGAGAGCATCACCCTGGTGTGGCAGGAAGTGATCCTATAGCTAGGACCTGTCCTCCAGGTGATGTAAAACCCTCTTGCACCAAGGAAGTTTCTCCAGGGCCATGTGCTCATGAGAGAAGGGTTAGGACAGCTATTATAGTTGGTGATTTGATCATTAGGCATGTAGATAGCTGCTGGCTGGTGGACGTGAGGATCGCCTGGTAACATGCCTGCCTGGTGCGAAGGCAACAGACCTCACGCGCCACCTAGACATGGTCTTAGATAGTACTGGGGAGGAATCTGCTGTCTGGGTACATGTCGGTACCAATGACATAGGAAAATGTGGTAGGGAGGTCATGGAGGTTAATTTAGGATTTTAGCTAAGAAGTTGAAATTCAGAACTTCCAGCATACCATTCTCCAAAATGCTTCCCGTTCCACGCACAGGACCCAAAAGATAGGCAGAGCTCTGGAGTCTCAATGCGTGGATGAGACAGTGGTGCAAGGAAGAGGGTTTTGGATTTGTTAGGAACTGGGAACATTCTGGGGAAAGGAGAGGCTCTTCCGAAGGGATGGGCTTCACCTTAACCGGGATGGAACCAGGCTGCTGGCATTAACCTTTAAAAAGGAGATAGAGCAGCTTTTAAACTAGATAATAGGGGAGAGCGGACATTCGCCCAAAAGCGCATGGTTCGGAACAATGGATCCTTGAAGGAGACTACCAAAAGAATGAAGTTAGGGCATATCAGCAGAGAGGTTCCAATAAAGACAAAAGTAGCCCAAATGCCCTTGAGTACAGAGCAGAGAGAGTTGAGTACAGAGCAGAGAGAGCTTAAAGATTCTAAATTACCCCTGATTATTGATAGCCAGATTAATATGAATAAAATACAGTCTCTAAAATGCTTGTATGCAAATGCTAGAAGTCTAAAAAATATGATGGGAGAGTAAGACTGTATAGCACTAAATGAGAAGTTAGATAAGATTGGTATCTCAGAGGCATGGTGGAAGGAGGACAAGTGGGACATTGTGATACTTGGGTGCAAACTATATCGTAATGACAGAGCTGATCAAATTGGTGGAAGGGTTGTGCTCTATGTTAGAGAGGGCATTGAGTTACAAAGGATTAAAGTTTTGCAGGAAACAAAATTTACTGTAGAATTTCTATGGTTTGAAATTCCATGTAAAAAGGGGAAGGCAATGGCAGTGGGGGTGTACTATTGACCGCCTGGCCAGAATGAACAAATGGATGATGAAATGCTCAAAGAAATCAGGGAAGCTAACAAAAGTTACAGCACAGTAATAATAATGGGTGATTTCAATTACCCTGGTATTGATTCAGACAGTGTCACGGCAGGACATGCTAGGGAGATAAAGTTTCTATATGACTGCTTCTTGGAGCAGCTGGTTCATGAACCAACCAGAGGGGAAGCCATTTTGAACCTAGTTCCTAGTGGATCACCAGATCTGGTGCAAGAGATATGGGGCCACTTGGCAATAGTGATCATAGCATGATCGCGTTTGATTTAATTAATGGAGGAGGGATGGTAAGGAAATCCACATTACTACCTTTTAACTTTTGAAAGGGAGACTATGATAAAATGAGGAAAAGAGGTAAGATAAAGCTAAAAGGAGCAGTTGAAAAGGTTAAAGACTTACATCAAGCTTGGGTGTTGTTTAAAAATACTATTTTGGAAGCCCAGACCAGCTGTATTCCATGCTTTAAGAAAAATGGAAGGAAGTCCAAAAAACTGCCAACATGGTTTTAAGGTGAGGTCAGAGAGGCTGTTGTTGCCAAAAAAGCATCTTTCAGGAAATGGAAAAAAGAGCCAAATGATGAAAACTAGAAACAGCAGAAGCACTGGCAAGTTAAATGCAAGGCATTGATAAGGCAGGCAAAGAGAGAATTTGAGAAGAAGCTTGCTGTGGAAGCTAAAATGCATAATAAAGACTTTTTCAAGTTCATTCATAGCAAAAAAAAAAACCCAGTAAGAGGGAACAAGGCCATAGCAGAGAGAGTGAATGAATTCTTTGCTTCGGTCTTTACTGAGGAAGATGTAGGAATGTTACCCATAACTGAAGTGGTATTTAAAGGTGATACTGCAGAAGAATTGAAAGAAATATCGATACACCGGGAAGATGTATTACAACTATTTGATAAACTGAAGAGTAGCAAATCACCTGAACCGGATGGTATACATCCAAGGGTGTTGAAAGAACTGAAATATGAGATTGCAGACCTACTATTAGCAATCTGTGAACTATCATTAAAATCATCTGTAATACCTGAAGATTAGAGAATGGCCAATGTAACACCAATTTTTAAAAAGGGTTCCCGGGGTGATTCAGGAAACTACAGACTGGTGAGCCTGATGTCAGTACCGGGAAAAATGGTAGAAACCATAATAAAGAACAAAATTACCGAACATGTAGATAGTCATATCTTAATGGGAGACGGCCAACATGGCTTTAAACCAGGAAGATCTTGTCTTACTAATCTGTTATGTTTTTTTGAAGGTGTTAATTAGCAGGTAGACAAAGGTGAGTCAGTTGATGTAGTGTATCTGGACTTTCAGAAAGCCTTTGACAAGGTCTCTCATCAGTGACTTTTGGCAAAACTAAAAAGTCATGGGATAGGAGGCAGTGTACAGTACCTATTGTGGATCAGGAACTGGTTAAAAGATAGAAAACAGAGGGTAGGGCTAAATGGCCAGTTTTCCCAATGGAGAAAGGTGAATAGTGGAGAACCTGAGGGATCTGTGCTGAATCCGCTGCTTTCTAAAATATTCATAAATAACCTGGAAAAGGGAATAATGAGTGAGGTTATCAAATTTGGAGATGACACAAAACTATTTAAAGTTGTTAAAACCCATGAGGATTTTAGAAAACTGCCATAGGATCCTTATAAATTGGAAGACTGGGCATCGAAATGGCAGATGAAATTTAATGTGGACAAGTGCAAAGTTATGTACCTAGGAAAGAACAACCCAAACTATGGTTACACGATGCAAGGTTCCACATTAGGAACCACCACCCAGAAAAAAGATTTAGGCGTCATCGTGGATAACATGTTAAAATCTTCGGCCCAGTGTGCAGCAGTGGCCAAGAGAGCAAATAGAATGCTAGGTATCATAAGGAAAGGAATGGAAAATAAAACAAATGATATTATATTGCCTCTGTATCATTCCATGGTGCGACCGCACCTTGAATATTGTGTGCAATTCTGGTCACCATATCTTAAAAAGGATGTAGCGTTATTAGAAAAGATACAGAGAAGAGCCCCCAAAATGGTAAAGGGGATGGAAGGATACCCCTATGAAGAAAGGCTAAAAGGGTTAGGGCTCTTTAACCTGGAAAAGAGACGGCTGAGGGGAGATATGATAGAGGTCTATAAATTAATGAATGGAGTGGAACGGGTAAACATAGATCGATTGTTTACGCTATCAGAATATAGAAGGACTAGGGGACATGCAATGAAGCTACAGGGTAAACTATTTAGGACTAATTCGAGAAAATATTTTTTCACTCAATGTGTAATCAAACTCTGGAATTTGTTACCGGAGGATGTAGTAAAGGCTGTTAGTGTAGCTGGGTTTAAAAAAGGTTTGGAGAAGTTCCTGGAGGAAAGGTCCATAAACCATTATTAAGAGGGACCCGGGATATCACTGCTTGACCCAATACAAGCATTGTGGAACCTGTGTCTTTTGGGGAAACTGCTAGGTACTTATGTCCTAGATTGGCCACTGTTGGAAACAGGATACTGGGCTTGATGGACCTTGGTCTGACCCAGTATGGCATATCTTATGTTCTTATGTTCTTTTTCACACAGGGTAGTAAAAAATGCTAGCACCGGGTCTGAACACCAGACCCAAAGGACCCAAGAGCTGCAGTTGACTAGGGGGTTCAATGATATAGAGGAGATCTCAATATCCCTCAAAGTCAGACACTGCTGGACCATTCAGGATAGAGCATAGGCTGATACCTGTTCATTGAAGAAGGTGCAACATTCTGCCTCTGAAGTCTGCTTCAAAAGCCTCTAGTGCAAGTCATTGTGCAGAGGAGAACAAACACTGACATGTGCCATCAGAGCATGTTACCAGGAGCATTCAGATATTGGTGGAAGCTGTATCTGTGAAGTACTCCCAGTGAAAGACCTGCTTTTCCTTGTTGACATCAGAAGAAGTGCATCAGCTTCAAAGGGTGTAGGTCCAGATCACTGATATATCTCTGGTGACCTAGGAGGATATGGCCTTATTTGTATCCCCTTTAGTTTTGGCATCGGGAGTCTTTGAGGAGCTCGCTCACTACTTGGCTCATTTCAATATTCCAGTATCAATAATGTTGATACCGAGGTAAATGATAGTACTATCAATCCTTGAGACCAATGTAATCATTGAGGCCAGTATATTTCCTGGTGATGTTTCGTCATCACTGGGATCTTGAAGAATCTTGAAATCAATGCCAGACGCCCCATTGTTGATATTTACTGCATCAGGGAAGAAACTTTCTTCAAGGCATCAGTCAGCATCACCGTCTAGACCAGGAATGCATAGGTTCAGTCCTTGAGGGCCACAAACAGGTCAAGTTTTCAGAATATCCCTAATAATTATGCATATTAAACCAAATAACTGCACTAGGAAGTATCACCAAAAGAGTATTAGTACATTCCCTCAATCATTCGGTATCAAACTATCAACAATGGTACTTCAATAGGACTAAAACTGCCCAAAAAGGGTCCCGCTCTATAGATCCAATCTTAAAGGGAAAGAAAGATCAGCCAGTCATGCAAATCTCAACATTTTACCAAACAGGGGAGAAAAAGCCTCAGAACATTATCACATTCCTCTATGCGGCAAATCGCAGCAGTAGGGGAACTAGGACACTCAACATCACTGGCTTAAAAAAAGTCCCTTTTTTGTTATTCAGATTTTTATTTTTATTTAAAATAAAAAAGACTTAAAAACGTACTTTTTCAATCTCCAATATTTCTTTAATGAATTTTTATCTATGCCTTATTTGACAATTGCTGGTACCCTCTTTATCCACAATCTTTAAGGGGTAAAACCAAAACAAATGTAGTGATCACCCGAGGAATGCACAGGGAAGCCGTTACACGCACCAGCTCAAGGGCACACTCCTGCAGACAAAATGGAGCACAGCAATAAAAGACTTTCACAAGCGCTTGCACAAAGTCCCCGCCAATGTACTCAGCTTAGGAATTGCTGACAGCTAATCCAACTAGCTTCTGCTGCCCAACAAAGATCCACTTTGTGTGAGCGCTTGTGAAAGTCTTTTATTGCTGTGCTCCATTTTGTATGCAGGAGTGTGCCCTTGAGCTGGTGCGTGTAACGGCTTCCCTGTGCAGTCCTCGGGCGATCACTATATTTGTTCTGGTCTTACCTCTTAAAGATTGTGGATAAAGAGGGTACTAGTAATTGTCAAATAGTGCATAGATAAAAATTGATTAAAGAAATATTGGAGATTAAAGTACTTAAGTCTTTCATTTTAAATCTGAATAATAAAAAAGGGAAGTTTTTTAAGCCAGTGTTCTATCTCCCCTACGGCTGCGATTTGCCACATAGAGGGATGTGATAATGTCCTGAGACTTTTTCTTCCCTGTTTGGTAAAATGTTGAGATTTGCATGACTGGCTGATATTTCTTTCCTTTTAGTATTGGATCTATAGAGCGGGACCCTTTTTGGGTAATTTCAGTCCTGTTGACGTATCAATGTTGATAGTTTGAGATATTGAATGATTGTGGGAATGTATTAATATTCTTTTTGTAATAAATATGCAAGAGATACATTTGCATAGAAGGGAGTAGTATGCATGTAGGTTTCAGATTATGAACCAGTGGAGTTTTATGAAGAAGAGGGAGTCAGTGGTTAGCCCTAGGGGCCCCCTTCAGAAAGAAAGTGAAAGTCTTCTCCTGTAGACCTCAACTGACTTTGTATAGGAATTCGTTTGACACCATTCTCTTCTGGAGGGCAGAAATGTTGAATATCATCCATTTCCCCAGTTCCCTCTCCCCTTTTCCCAAGAAAAGGTGCAACAGTGGCCATTCACAAGATCCTGAGGGACACACAAATGAGAATGTAAGAGACTCCCCCTCACCGTGCACCCTATCAACAAGAAGGCAGATTCCATGGATAAAGTCCAGAAGGCTCTCAGATTTGAGAAACAGCAGCTTTCTTATAACTCTCTGGTGATCAAACCACTCTCACGAGAGCCAACAGTGCTAGAACTCATTCCTCAGTGCCCCCAAAGAGGGATGTTTGCATCTTGGGCTCTACTGAAAGACTATTTTCAGAATCCTATGCTCTCTTCCCATATAGCTCGTGCCATTTCTTTATGAGTCAGTATATAAGAGATACTGCATAAGAGTTTATAGAGACCTATAAACATGATGGCAGAAAAAGACCAAATGGCCTATCTAGTCTACCCTTCCATATCAACCACTACAACGGCCCCCTTTTCCCCTTTAGAGATCCTCTGTGTTTGTCCCATGCTTTTCTGAATTCAGATACTGTCCTCATCTCTACCATCTCCACTGGGAGACTATTCCATGCATCTACCACTCTTTCCGTAAAGAAATATTTCTGCATATTACTCCCGAGTCTATCCCTTTCACCCTTATCCCATGTCCCCTTATAGCAGAGCCTGCTTTCAGTCAAAAGAGGTTCTCCTTCTGTGCATTTGTGTCTCGGAGATATTTAAACATCTCAATCATATCACTTCTATCCCGCCTTTCTTCTAAAGCATATATATTAAGATCCTTAAGTCTGTCCTCATATGCTTTATAACAAAGACCACTAGCCATTTTAATAGCCACCCTCTGTACTGACTCCAACCTGTTTATATCCTTTTGAAGGTGCGGTCTCCAGAATTGCACACAATACTCCAAATGAGGTTGCACCAAAGACCTATACAGAGGCACTAACACCTCTTTTCTTCTGCTGGCCATTCCTCTCCCTATGCACTCAAGCATCCTTCTAGCTTTCGCCATCGCCTTTTCTACCTATTTAGCTACTTTAAGATCATCAGACACAATCACGCCTAGGCCCCATTCTTCACCCCCTATACTATATCGCTCCCTTGGATTGCTGCAGCCCAAATGCATGACCTTGTATTTTTTAACATTAAATCTCAGCTGCCAAATTCTAGACCATTCTTCAAACTTAGCTAGATTTCTCCTCATGTTATCTACACCTTCCTGGTTGTCTATTCTATTTCAGATTTTGGTATCATCCGCAAAGAGGCAAACCTTACCCAACAGCCCTTTTGCAATATAACTAAGAAAGATGTTAAAAAGAATCAGACCAAGGACAGATCCCTGGGGTACATTACTGGTAACCTCCCTCTCCTCGGAATGAGCTCCATTTCTGTATCCTTTGTCGCCTCCCACTCAACTGTTTCTAACCCAAGCAGTAATTTTAGGGTCCACCCCTAGGGTGTTCAATTTGTTTTTAAGTCGCCTGTGCGGAACGGTGTCAAAGGCTTTACTAAAATCTAAATACACTATGTCATCTAGAACTTTTTCTCGAGCCAACTCCGTGGTCACCCAGTCAAAGAAATCAGATTTGTCTGACAAGACCTGCCTCTGGTGAATCGATGCTGCCTCGGATCCAGTAATCCATTGGACTCCAGAAACCTCACTATTTTCTCTTTTAGCCATGCTTCCAATAATTTACTCACCACCAAGGTTAAACGAACCGGCCTGTAGTTTTCAACCACATCCTTACTTCCGCTTTTGTGTAAAGGGACCACATGAGCCTCTCTCCAGTCCTCTGGCACCACTCCCGACCTCAACGAGGCATTGAAAAGGTCAGTCAGTGGAGCTGCTAGAATGTCCCCAAGTTCCCTCAGTATTCTCGGGTATATCCCATCTGATCCCATCGCTTGGTCTACTTTAAGTTTAACTAGCTTTTCACGAACACAGTCTTCTGAAAATTGTTCAAGATGTTCCTCGCTTTTGTTCCTTTGTGGGTGTTTTTGAGGTCCTGCTCCTGGTCCTTCATCTGTGAACACAAAACAGAAATATTTGTTAAGCAATTCTGCTTTATTCTCATCAGCTTCTATATATTTCTCCCCTTCACCCTGGAGTCTGACAATATCACTTTTGACCTTCCTGTTCTCACTAACGTATCTGAAAAATGTCCTATGCCCTCATTTTATTGCATTGGTTATTTCCTCCTCTTTCCGAATCTTTGCTTTCCTGACTACTTTGCTAGAGATACCTGTTTTCCTCTCTCTGTGATCTCTTGTATTTCATGAAGGCCTCCCTCTTTTTCTTCACCTTTTCAGCTACTCCTTTCAAAAACCATAGCGATTTCCTTTTCCTTTTTGTTAAAATGGTAAATAAAAAGTTGGTTGCCCTTAAAATATCCCCTTTTAGTTTTGCCTACTGTTTTTCTACATCCCCCAGCTGTTCTCATCCCACTAACGACTCCCTGAGGTATTGGCCCATCTTGGTAAACTTAGGGGCTGGTTCACAAAGCCGCAGTAGCGGCTTCCGCCTGATATCAGAGCCGCAGCCCCATTGACTTCAATGGGGCCACGGCTCCGATATCGGGCGGAAGCTGCTACCGCGGCTTTGTAAACAAGCCCCTTAGTTTTCCTAAAGTCTAAGACCCTCACTTTTGAATGGATTTTATCAGCCCTGGTCCTAATATTGAACCATACCATCTGTTGATCACCGGATGTGATATGATCTCCCACTATAATATCAGAAACACTTTCACCATTGATAAGCACTAAGTCCAGTATGGCCCTTTCACATATGGGTTCTGTTGCCAGTTGTCTGAATGGTTCTCCCTGTAGCGAATCCAGGATCTCCTTACTTCTAGATGACACTGCAGCAGGGATGTGCCAATCAGCATCCGGCATATTGAAATCCCCTATCAGTAGCACATCTCCTTTCCTGGCAGTGCTGCATATGTCTTCAATTAACTTTCCGTCTACCTCTTCAACCTGTGAGGGAGGTCTGTATATCACACCAATGCAAATAGATTTCTATTTCCCTCTTTCTAGTTTAACCCACAGTTCCTCCTCTCTCCCTTTTAAGCCCTGTATTTCCATAGCTTTAATATTATTTTTTACATATAGTACCACTCCTTCTCCCCTTCTTCCTACCTTGTCCTTTCTGAACAAAGTATAGCCTGGTATAGTTACATCTCAGTCATAGTTGTCCATGAACAATGTCTCTGTAACTGCCACTAAATCCAAGTCAGCCTCTTCCATTAAAGCCTCAACACCTTGAACAGATGGATGCTATCTCTGTTCTGCAATCCTTGGAACAGTATCCCATGGTCCAGGAAACCAAAATGCTCTCAATGACACCATCCATGCAGTCATTATCTCTAGGATGCGAGCTTCTCTGTCTTGGCCTTTACCCTCAACAGGGAGGATTAAAGAGAACACCACTTGCACCCCTATCTGCTTCGCCCTCTGTCTCAGAGCCATGAAGTCACTTTTGATACGCTCAGAGGGATACCTGACAGTATCATTTGTGCCGACATGGATTAAGAAAATCGGGTAATAGTCAGTGGGCTTGATGAGTCTCAGCAAACTCTCCATAACATCTCAGATTTTGGCACCTGGCAGGCAGCATACCTCTATAAACATCAAGTCTGGTCAACAGATGGATACCTCAGTACCCCTCAGAAGAGAGTCACCAACCACCACTACCCTTCGCTTCCTTGTGGTCACTGATTCTGCAACTTTGGGGTGCTTGGGCTCTGGTTCTTCCCTTTCCAGGACTGCTTTCACCTCCTCCACTTCCAGGGCTGCATAATGGATCTTTAGTCCAAGGTCTGGAGTTTCTCCCTAAGGATAAATCTGAAGAGCTGAGGTCACTAGTAGGAAAAAGGAAGAAGGGTCAAGTTGACCTTTGATACTGTTAAGATGGAATTGGGAGCTTCTACAATAGTTGTTCAAGCTTGCAGACTCTTATGATGGTAAGCATAGGCATTCATTACAACATGTGGGAAGAGCTCTCTAATTTGCTGTGCAGAGAAGAAAATTGTTTTAGAGATAAGATAAAGGAGGCAGTTTCTCTTATAAAGAGCACTGCCAAACATTTGTGTCTGCCATTTGGCCTAGCATCAGCTCCACATGTATTCACAAAGGGGGTTATTTTGGAAGACTTCATGCTTTGGACATCTGAAAAGGGGCATACAGACATCCAAAGCATGGAGATGTCCCCAGAGCCATTTTAGAAACTAGCTCTGTCGATGTCCCCTGCACGAGGATGTCCAAGTCTGAACAGGAGCAAAAAGAGCAGGACTATGACACACCACTGGAAGGAGCAAAAGGCTTTATTAGGTATCCCAGGAGGTCAAAACCCTACACGTATTTCAGCAGTTGCCTTCTTCAGGGGTTAGAGACTTCATAAAAGCATTAAAATAAACATTAGAATCATAAATACATAAAAGCATATAAATAGGAAACACGTATGTGTGTAGGACAAAACATAACATAAACCTAAAAGTATTATATCAATAATCAAGAAAAAAATCAGAAATTAAATATATATTAATTAACAAAAAATCAAAGTTAGCCAATTAAACCATAAAAAAAAATGAATGAATAAAATACAATACGGTCATATGTAGCTAGCAAATAAATAGTGACTAAACATGCAGAGTCAAACATAGTGGAGAGTAGAGTAAAATCATGTGTAAAATCCATATATATTAAAAAAGGAGATAAGCGTCATATATGAAAAACTCACCAATGAGGGAGGATACTGGGCTAAGCACTCTAGCCAGAAATTGCGTCTAAAAACACACTACAATAATGAACACATAAAAGTCAAAATATTGAGCACATCTAAAGAACCATAAAAACAATTGAACATATAGCACATGCAACAGGAGGCAGTGTGATCCTAAAAGCTGTATTGCCTGTCCCTTTACTCTATCTCTCCACCCTATCCTGTCTCTTCAAATTTTTTGGCGTTCTTTTTCCTTTTCAGCGGCTCATATATTTTATTATTGTACACCGCTCTGGTGCCACTGGTAAAGAGCGGTATATTAAATGTGCAAATAAAGATAAAGTGAATGTTTTGCTTCATAACATTAGGAGAGTCAAAATGGTGGAGGGAGCCTACCAAGCATAAATAGAAACTCCAGTAGAGTGTGTGTACGGAACAGAATCATCTCCATATAATAAACACACAAATATCACAAAAAGGGATTGTAATACTAAATTATTAATTGGAGGAAAACCGTGCTGCGGTATCTGGTAGCACAAAAAATTAGAAAAGCCAGGAGACAGGGGAGCCAGACAAGGGATCGCAGTGCAACTTCACGTCCATGAAATAAATAAATAAGAAAAAATAAGAATACAAGACAACAAGCATGAAAGTCCATGTTCCAATTGAGAATAAACATTAAAATAATAATAAAAAGACTGTCTAATCATATGTGAATTAATTTGCATTTCAACATGAGGGCCAGTGAGACGCTGATCAAAAAAATCCGCTGTAAACACATATCAAAAAAGTTGTTATAACTGTGTCAGGTGAAGACTCCATGTTGCTAATTTTAAAACCCCAAAGCAAAAACAATAAGGAAAAGGGAATATGAAGGAGAAAGCTCTACCATGGTACAGATACGTACACGTATTCCATCAATTTGAAAACGGGAAGGCGTGTTTGGGGCATTCCCAGAACTTGGATGTCCTCGCCGTATTTTAGTACTGCCCTGGATGTCTTAAGCCGTATCCAAGCTTATACCTGCTCCAGGTATGAATAGGTATCAGAAACATGCTCATTTGGTCAGCCAGCTATCTGTTGTGGAGAAGGAGGTACACTCATGTCCCCTAGCTTTTCTATGCTGATAATGAATTGAAGGCTCATGTTTGTTTATTTATTTATTTAGCTGTGCTTATATACTGCTAAATCTACGAGTAAGAGCGGTTTACATAAAAAAGGCCAACATAGCTTTACATAGAACATTGAACGAGAGTGGGGGAGATTAATTATTGTCACGGGGCTGCAGGCCTTCGCCTAGGGCCCCAAGGTTGGAGTTGCCTTGCTATCTTCTAGTAGTCAAAAATAGTTTCAAGTCGATTGGTTAAGGCAAAACAAAACAAGGGCTTTATTCCCCTTCCCCCAAGGATATCATGTGCATAACCAAAAACAGGGAAAACAAAACAGTTTCTCTCAAAGAAAAATATCTTCTTTTTCTTTGCTCTTTTTACAGGGCTTCAGCACATAGACTCAATATCATCCACAAGACATAATGTACAAAACATAGGAGCCTGTTCTGGAACCCTGGTGTTACTTTCCCATTGCATCTCCTCACATTCAGCATACGTTGTGCTTGGGTTTAAACCTTCACAACTGTTTTTATGAAAACCCCTCTCTGAAAGTTCAGATAGCGTACAGGGACACAGTTCTGTGCAAGTATGTTTAAGAGTACCTGTATCTGTAGGGTTGCCTCTCCAGCTCTCCTTTTCCACCCTCCAGTTGTTAGGGATTGTTTTATAGCTTCCTGCAGATATTTCTGGTCTGGAGCACTGCTCTGACCCTCCGTTCCGAATGGAACTTCTAGCTTTCCCTCCCACAGTGCTAGGCTCTCACCTGTATAATTGTTGAGGTCTTTCCTCTGGCAGTGAGGACTGGGGACTTCCCTGCTCACTCGGTCTAGGCAGCCTCCTAGCCCCAGGTTGTGCCCTCCTTCTCTCTGGAGCACTGGCTTCTCTCCCTGGGCTATAAACAGGTTCCTTGTAGGACCTCCAGCTACCGGCAGTCTGAGCACTTCCCCTGCCACGTTCCTCTGAAGCCTTGCCTCTGCTGCTTCCTGTTCCAGTGACACACCTTCCTCTGACCTTCCTCTGTTCAGCAGGCTTCTCCCTCTGTGACCTCTGCCTCCCTGGTTGCTGACCTCTGCTCTCTCCTTCTGCTTCTCTTCCTTTTCCTCCTCCTTCTCCTTCTCCCTTGCTGGATCTACCAACCAGCTTTTATCTCCCTGTTCGCTGTAAGCTGACTGTGCTTTCTTGGACAGGTGATCATAATCAATCCCCAAGCTTTCTGCTACGTCATAGCTTGGGTGTGGTAGTTCTGCTCCTCTGTTCTTTTGCTTCTCCTGAGCTGCACATGCTGGCTGCCTAACAGATTCTAAGGTAAATTTCTCCTTTCTATCTATCTGCATAGGCTCTATGTGGGCTTCTACGTCACACTATGTACAGGATAATTGGATGGGTATAAATAGGTAGAACAACATGTTTAGGATTAAAGCATCAAGAACTTATTTACATATGTAATTATGTGTGTGGGGGGAGGGGGTGGGGGATGGTCATGTTATTGTTATTTCATGCCACTCGACAACCCCTTACTGCGATGGATGTCCCTGCCCCATACTTTCCTAAGGGGGACACGAGGCAGGGACATTGGAGATGTCTATGTTACTAAAATTGGGTGGAGACATAGATGTCTCTGGTGTTTCTCATTAGACTTGGATGTCCTTTATAAAATGCCACTTAAAATGTTTACCCAAATTGCACATAACTATCTGGGTGGTGCTACACTCACTAGGGTTCATCATCAATTACCTAAAGTCCCACGGGAATCCTTCTTTTCATTGGAATTCATGAACTCTTTGCTAGACTTGACTCACATAAAAGCCTTCCTCCTCCCAGAAAGGATCATCATGCTGTTGTCTAAGGTACAGGAGATTATGAATGAGCAGATATTAGCATGGGATATGCTGAGATTGTTGGAATGTATAGCCTCAAATGTACATGTAAATCCACTGCCAAGTCTTATAATGAGACAAGCCCAATAGGTCTTATGCTCAAGTCACTCAGAGCTTAAAGGACATGATTATAGTCACTGAACCTCTCAGAAACTCCTTATCCTGCTCACTGAAACAATTCAAAATGGCAAAAGGAATTTCCTTTCCAGTTTCTCCTGTTCAAATTGTTCTCACCACAGGAGCATCTAAATTAGATTGAGGGACTCCTGTAGATAGGCTTCACACATAGGGTCTTTGGTTTGCTGAGGAAAACAAACTTTGCCAGATAAACTTCCTAGAGTTAAGGGCAGCCTGGAACACTTTGAAGACTTTCAGAGCTTGGTTGGTCAAGAAATAATTATTATCCAGATGGACAACCAGGTAGCCATGTACTACATCATCAGGCAGGGAGGAATAGGTTCATATCGTTTGTGATGGGAGACTGTCAAAATGTGGAACTTGGCCATCTCTCAAAGGATGACTGTCGGAGCCACATATCTGGCAGGAAAAGATAATATCCTTGTAGACCAGCCGAGCTAAGTACTTTAACCATGCAAGTGGTCCCTGGACTTGGAGGTAACAGAAATGATATTTCATGAGTGCAGTATACTTGCAATACACCTTTCGCATTGTCTCAGAATAGGAAAGTTCCTTATTTCTTTTCCAGACTTAAAGACTCATGGCAAACTAGCCTTTAATGTCTACCGGCTAGATTGGGAGAAGTTCTTTTGTATGCATAACCTCCAATTCCTCTCTAAGGAAAGATTCTCTTAAAACTCAAACAGTACTGGGGAACTATGATTCTTGTAACCCCTTTTGGCCAATATAAGTTAGATAGATCCTGAAGGAAAGAAACCTAACTATGGAGCAGTTAATCAAACCAGTGAGTTTTCCCATTGGGCACTGTTGTATCCCAACATCAGGTCCTTAGCCCTCACAGTACAGATTATTTTTGCAAATATAAATATATACAAACAATATAAACAAACAATCAAGAATAAACTTGAAAAGAAACAACAGAATGAATGAGAAAGAAACATAGCAGTAAAAAGCCAAAATATGTCAAAGCCCATCTATCCCTAGCAAAAAGAATCCCAGACTTATTTCCTGTCAACCTGCTAGTTAAAGGGAGGGGGGATTATTGCCAAAAGAAGAAATAAAACTGTTGACATATTTCACAATCAAGAAAATACGAAATATAAAAGAGAGAGACCTGAGTTCTCAATTCAACTGACACACTTCATCCTAACATTGCTCCTAAGCTGGGCAGAATAAAAACTGTAGCAGGTTAGTAGTTAAATAAATAAATACTTGAGGTTAGCTGAAATAGCAGGAGTCATAGGAGCACTCCCGGGGGTTGGCCCCTTATCTAGGGAAATAGCTTAATTGTTTGAATTGAAAACAATGTTGTGTTTACCATCAACAATAACAAGACACTTATATGATTTTACTACCATTTTACTGCATTCTCCAGATGTAAAAATGTATGTTAATCCTAGTACACATTTTTCTCAGATTTTAAAGTGCTTTTTTACTTAGCATGGATTTTTTAACACCCAGTGTATTAGCATATGATTAACTTACTATATTAGATGTTAAGTGTTTTTAGGTGCATTTTGCTGCAGTGATAGCGCCTATTGATAGGGGTGGGGAGGTGATTAGTCGGTCTGTCTGTTGGGTTTGTTATTTCATATGCAAGCAAACCTAGGCATAATATTGAACAGGGGCTGGCAGAAATCATCCTTGGGGAAGAAAACTGCAGGCCGCGCTGGAGCAGTGTGTTCTAGGGAGCCCAAATCCCATGGCACATGAAGGGGACAATTGCCGCTGCTGTGGCAAAAACTACTGAAATGTGCCGGGGAGCCCACACCCCACAGCACAGCAAGAAGGGAAGAGCCGCTGGAATGTGCCTGCGGGGAGTCCCTACCCTGTGGTACAGCAAAGGAACTGTCATTGCCACAGTGAAGAATGGTGGAAGGTGCTATGGGGAGCCCAAACGCTGTGGCACATGAAGAGGGGGACCGCTGCAGTGAAGACTGCACAGGATGAGAGACTTGAGGGAACAGGTGACTGCAAGGGGGAGGTAAAGGAACAAAGGACTGGAGAAGGAGGATGAGGAGTTATAACAGCACAAAACACACACACACATCTTTCACAGCACCTTGACATCCTCACAGTCCATCACACACACCCAATCCCCAACCCCTCCCCCCAAAGACCATATCTCCATGAGACAGACAGGCACACAACCTCATTCAGCACACTACCTTTCCCTAACCACTGTCCCATTGTATCCCATCACACCCCACCCCAACCCCCAACTCTACCCAATATCACACACATACCCCACATACACCTACCTGCTCTTTCCTCACAGGCAGCATACGCACACCATACCATTCACTGACATACATGATTGACATACAGTATTATTCACAACACAAAGATAGCGCATATTTACATCATTCACTCATCCGGCTGTCTGTGCTCTTGATACACGTTTTTCCATGACTCTCCCCACCAAGTCCAAAAAGGCATGCCTGGATCTTCAAACGGAGGCAGGGGAACACGCCATTGTGTCACACTCTCTGTGCACTTTTCAACTTGTTTTCTTTATATATGAGCTAATGAAAATCTGCACTAAAAAATTAGTGCAGATTTTTATTCATTTTATGAGATCGGCCCTTACATGCTTCCGTACTTCTTTTTTGCTTGCAGTGTTCTTCATTTGATCTCGGTCTTGTTTTCTTTTCCCTGGCTGCTGTACTTTTGCTAAAAGCTCGTCTTTATCTTGGTCTATATTGTGGCAATTTCAGATTATTAGTTTTGTTGATGAAGGGAAAATACTGCAGAGAAAAATCAACCCTGAACCCCAAGCAAGGTGCCTTGTAAGATTTTACATTTTTATACCTATAGGTGTGCTGAATGTTGGCACTAAGTACCACAATAAAAGCATGACAAACAGATGGATGGACATTTGTGAATTCATTATATAAGCAGTCTGAAAATGCAAAACAAATTTTAAAAAACTAAACACAATAACACAACCTCAATTTTCTAGTGTGCTGAAATAAAAGTCCACTCCTGGGGGCTACTTGTCAAAGCCATTTCCATGAGTAAAGTAACGCTTTCCCTACCAAAATGGCCTGTTGCCTAATTGTCCACCTGCTATGCGTATAAGCTTGCACACATGAAGTCGATATTCAGCCATACAGACAGTGAATGTATAACTTCAAAAGTCTAATTTATTTTCAAAGCAAATGCATATTTAGCGACTTTCTCTGTTGAGGTAGCACCACTGAAAATCCACACAGATGTTAAAACGTTTAAATTACATATTTCAAATTATACTAGCATTAATGCCACTCACTTGGACACGTGAAGGGTAATTTTATAATCCCCTGCGCAGTCAACGTGCATTATCATGTGCAGATTCAGGGCCTATTTTAGAAAGGGAAAGACAAGCATAATTTACTTCATAAAATAGGGCTGTACCGGTGTGCTTTAACCTAGTCGTGTAATTAGTGCCTGTTCTAGAGCTGGTGTAGGTGCCCATGGCTAGATCGGCAGAACACACACTTAAGTTATAGTATTCTAAAACTTACACATATGTGATGGGGTGTATGAGAAGCTCCCCATCCCCTATTCTGATATACCAACAACCAGACTAAGGCCATGTTCCTTTAAGAACCAGAAGCCAGGCCCCTTTAAGGAACCCAGTTTGAATATTTACTTTATTTATTTATTTTATTTGCTTGTTTGCTTTTATATAACGCACTATTTCAAAATCAGCGTAGTTTACATAGAACATGAACAATAGAACTGTTTTACATAGAACAGGTATTAAACTGAAACAAGTGAATAACATTGACAGGAACATCAACTTGGATATGGTAGGGGGAACTAAATTACAAATTGGTAAGTAGAGCTTAACAGTTACGAGGGGGAGGTTGAGCTGTGAGTTGACAGGCATTGTACATCTCATATCTATGGTATGTGGTCATAGAATACTGGAACAAGTGAATCTTAATGACTTTTCTAAAGGTTGACCGGTTGGTGATGGCCTGGATTGAAGCAGAGAGGGTGTTCCACAGAGCTGGTGCATATAAAGAAAAGGCACGGTTCTTGGTGTCTTGGGTGCACGTCCTTATGGATGAAATGAGTGGAGTGGAGGAGTTGCCTAGTGGTTGGGGCAAGGTACTTCAGGCCGGAAGGTCGGTGGTTCAAATCCCACTAGAGGACAGCAACCATGGGCCGGAAGGACTGGGGTTTCTAGTCCCACAGGTGCTCCTTGTGGTCTTGGGCAAGCCACTTAACCCTCCATAGCCCATGTTCCCTGTAAAATAGTTATCTCCAAGTTATAATGCCCTGTTCAATGTAATTTCAGTTTGTTCAATGTAAACCGCACTGATGCAGAATAGCGCGGTATATAAGAGAATGTAAATAAATAAATAAAGGGTCGTCAGTATGTTCTCCATGCTTGATCTCCTCATTTTGTTATTTGGGGTCCGTTGTATGATTTCAGCAAGGGAGGCTGCAGACATGTCATGTAGATCTGGAACGTCATCAATAGGGCTTTGTAAATCAAGTGGCTTGCTACTGGGAGCCAGTAACTGCATTAAGATGGGTGCGATGTGTTCAAATCTGGACAGTCCATGCAGTGTTCATGGCCAATTGGAGTGGCTGGAGTGTGTCTTTTGGCAGACCGTGGAGAATAATATTGGCATAGGCCAGGTGCGGGAAGATGAGTGCCTGGAATACAGTGAGAAAGTCTGAATATACCTGGGAAGGGTTTGACCAGGGACAGCCCTTTTAACTAGGAGGGAAGAGACAAAGAGGGAGAGAGAAGAGCCCAAGGTGTTCCAGAGTATAGAGTGACCACCTACCTCTAAGGGGATCTTACAGGAAGGTAGGAGCCGGTGTGTTTCCATGATGGTCAGCAGGCTTGTGGTGTTACTGCTGTGAAGCCCAGAGTGAAAGAACTTTGGGGAAGAGGAAAACTGTTTCTCTGCTTCTGCTGTGAAGCACAGAGCAAAGGAACTTTAAGGGGTTTCTCTGCTACCACTGCTGTGAACTCCCTGTAAATAAAGATTTTTCTTTAACCCTCCACCTGGCTCTGTGGGCGTTTGTGTCCTGACCCTCTCGCAGTATACTACAATGTGTAAATTGAGGTCCCCTCCCAAGCTCTACCCTAGTGGTAGTCTCGCAGTACTAGTGCTGAGGTTCAGGCATAGCTGTAGTACCACAAGACTACTGCTAGGGTTAATTTTGAAGCCAGCACCAGAAGTGACAGGAGTGACTGGGGCTCACTTCTGCCAGATTACCTAAGAACACAAAGGGTTTCTTCAGGTATGTCTGGGGTGGGTGGTTTGGGCTTTAGTTCTGTGGGATTCTTCTGTGGGGGACTAGACTGGGGAGAGGGGGGATTTTGATCTGTTTTAGGACATTACTGGCACCTTTAAGATAGTGACCAGAGCATCAGGCCATGTGGTGCTGGCCAGGAAACATCACACAATCTTGTGAAATTTAATACAAATTACATTTTTTCAGTTAACATAATAAGGAGGTACTTTGCATGTTTTTGCATGATTTCCATCTCCTTATTATAGAACACACATTGTAGTAAAATAATGAGTTAAAGCAAAATAACACACAATTTTGTCTTTTAACATACATTAAAAGTCAAAAATGGTATGTTGTTGATGTTGTTAAATGCCAAAGCACATTAGTAACTACCCCCCTGAGTGGTGCCACCCCCAAGGATGCCACAAACCTTGTATCTTTTTTGGATATTTAACTTTTTCTATAAAATTAGTTATAGTCCAAATATCTGTTCAGCCTGCAGGACCATTTTTTTTCCCATAAAAGCCCTTGTGCGGCAGATGCGGCTGCCGGACACATACGTGCTTTTGAATATTGTTTGTCTTAGTGCTAGTTCAGCTGTTTTCAGCTGTAATTTACCTTGCCTCTCTCAACTAACTGGGCTTTGTGTGGTAGCCAGGTTAACTGTTCATTTTAAATTAAATCTCTCTCCCCAGACCCTGCTGTGTGTTTAAACTTTTCCTGCCCTAGCCTGCTTGAGTGAATCCTCCCCTCCCCCCCCTTTGCTGAGGTACTGTGTAGCCTTCTTCCTGTTTTCTCCACGTGTGCATAGTCTGCTTTTAGTTGCTGCTTCTGATCAGAGAGGAGCAGTGCTTTTTACAGTGCTCTGCTAGAAAAGTGGATTTTGCCTCCTGAGAAACTTTGCTGTGAGTTCTAGCTGTTTATTTAACTATTTATTGTTTGTCTAACTGTTTATTTAATTATTTATTGTTTGTCTTAGTGCTAGTTCAGCTGTTTTCAGCTGTAATTTACCTTGCCTCTCTCAACTAACTGGGCTTTGTGTGGTAGCCCCCTGCCCCCCTCCCCCCCTGCTGAGGGTCCAGGACAGGGTACCTTGTAACTGCCCTCTTTAATAGGACTTATCTCCCTCCCTCCCTCCCCAGCACCCACCCACCCCTGGGGTAATTGTAGTTTTATAGGTACTTGCACATCTTAGAGGAAAGGGGCTGCTCTCAGGTGCAGCTCATTATCCAAATCAGTCACACACAGAGGACCTGAGATTAATTAATTAAGCTTTAGGTACACAAGGTGTATTAGATACACTTTTATTGGTATAAGCATCTACACCAATCCTTATTATATACAGAATTTAAAAGATCTAAACACAAGCTTTAAACTAAGATGCAGACAGAGGTCCAGCAGCGAGATGGGGGTTCTCCGGTCTTTTGCATTGAGTGTCACATGTATGATTTTCTCCCAGTTGGTGAGAGATCTTACGTATGCACTAAGTGCAAAGAACTCTTTGCTCTCAGGGAACGAGTCCGTTCTCTAGAGGCTAGAGTAGCAGACCTGGAAGACATAAGAAAGACAGAGAAGTACATGGACGTGACCTTCAGGGATATAGTCCTGAAGTCCCACCTCCAGTCTGGCAGCATCCCTGTTGCCATGGAGGAGAGAGGTCACGTGACAGGAGAGCATCACCCTGGTGTGGCAGGAAGTGATCCTGTAACTAGGACCTGTCCTCCAGGTGATGTAAAACCCTCTCGCACCGAGGGCGTTTCTCCAGGGCCATGTGCCCATGAGGGGAGGGTCAGGACAGCTGTTATAGTCGGTGATTCAATCATTAGGAATGTAGATAGTTGGGTGGCTGGTGGACGTGAGGATAGCCTGGTAACATGCCTGCCTGGTGCGAAGGTAGCAGACCTCACGCACCGCCTAGATAGGATCGCAGATAGTGCTGGGGTGGAGTCTGCTGTCTTGGTACATGTTGGTACCAATGACATAGGAAAATGTGGTAGGGAAGTTCTGGAGACTAAATTTAAGCTTTTAGGTAGGAAGTTGAAATCCAGAACTTCCAGGATAGCGTTCTCCGAAATGCTTCCTGTTCCACGTGCAGGACCCAAAAGACAGGCAGAGCTCCGGAGTCTCAATGCGTGGATGAGACAATGGTGCAAGGATGAGGGTTTTGGATTTGTTAGGAACTGGGGAACATTCTGGGGAAAGGGGGGGCTCTTCCGAAGGGATGGGCTTCACCTTAATCAGGATGGGACCAGACTGCTGGCATTAACCTTTAAAAAAGAGATAGAGAAGCTTTTAAACTAGAAAATAGGGGAAAGCCGACAGTCACCCAGGAGCGCATGGTTCGGACAAAGGTATCCTTGAAGGATACTACCAAAAGCAGTGAGGTTCCAAAAGGGGGTATAGTAGCCCAAATGCCCTTGAGTAAGGAGCAGACAGAGCATAAAGATTCCAAATTACCCCTGCCTACCAATAGCCAGATTAATATGAATAAAATACAGTCTCTAAAATGCTTGTATGCCAATGCTAGAAGTCTAAACAATAAGATGGGGGAGTTAGAATATATAGCACTAAATGAGAGGTTAGATATGATTGCACTCTCAGAGACATGGTGGAAGGAGGATAACCAGTGGGACACTGTGATACCTGGATACAAACTATATCGTAATGATAGAGCTGATCAAATTGGTGGAGGGGTTGCGCTCTATGTTAGAGAGGGCATTGAGTCAGAAAGGATTACAGTTTTGCAGGGAACAAAATTTGCTGTAGAATCTCTATGGATTGAAATCCCATTTATGAAGGGGAAGGCGATGGCAGTGGGAGTATACTATCGACCGCCTGGCCAGAATGAACAAATGGATGATGAAATGCTCAAAGAAATCAAGGAAGCTAACAAAAGTCACAACAGAGTAGTAATAATGGGTGATTTCAATTACCCCGGTATCGACTGGGTCAGTGTCACGGCAGGACAAGCTAAAGAGATAAAGTTTCTAGATGGAATAAATGACTGCTTCTTGGAGCAACTGGTTCATGAACCGACCAGAGGGGAAGCCATACTGGACCTAATCCTTAGTGGAACGCCAGATCTGGTGCAAGAAATAAGGGTGTTGGGACCACTTGGCAATAGTGATCATAGTATGATCATGTTTGATTTAATTAGTGGAGGACAGATAGTAAAGGAATCCACAGTATTACCTTTTAACTTTCAAAAGGGAGACTATGATAGAATGAGGAATATAGTTAGGAAAAAACTAAAAGGAGCAGTTCCAAAGGTTAAAGACTTACAGCAAGCTTGGGTGTTATTTAAAAATACTATCCTCGAAGCCCAGACCAGCTGTATTCCACGCATTAAGAAGAGTGGAAGAAAGTCCAAAAAACTGCCAGCATGGTTTAAAGGTGCGGTCAGAGAGGCTGTTGCTGCCAAAAAAGCAACCTTCAGGAAATGGAAAAAAGAGCCAAATGATGAAAACTGGAAACAACACAAGCACTGGCAAGTTAAATGCAAAGCATTGATAAGGCAGGCAAAGCGGGAATTTGAGAAGAAACTTGCTACGGAAGCAAAAACACAAAATAAAGACTTTTTCAAGTACATTCGTAGCAAAAGGACTGTGAGAGAGTCAATTGGACCGTTAGATGATAGAGGTTTAAAAGGGGCAGTAAGAGGAGACAAGGCTATAGCAGAGAGACTGAATGAATTCTTTGCTTCGGTCTTTACTGAGGAAGATGTAGGGATGTTACCCATGACTGAAGTGGTATTTAAAGGAGATACTGCAGAGGAATTGAGAGAAATATCACTACATCGGGAAGATATATTACAACTATTTGATAAACTGAATAGTAGCAAATCACCTGGACCGGATGGTATACATCCCAGAGTGTTGAAAGAACTGAAATATGAGATTGCAGACCTGCTATTGGTAATCTGTGAACTTTCATTAAAATCATCTGTAATACCTGAAGATTGGAGGGTCGCCAACGTAACACCAATTTTTAAAAAAGGTTCCAGGGGTGACCCGGGAAATTACAGACCGGTGAGCCTGACGTCAGTACCAGGGAAAATGGTAGAAACCATCATAAAGAACAAAATTACACAACATGTAGATGCAATGCAATGTGTGCCTTTGAGTCAGTCCTGACTCCTGGAGTCATGGCCTAATGGGAGACAGCCAACATGGCTTTAGACAAGGAAGATCTTGTCTTACTAATCTGATATGTTTCTTTGAAGGTGTGCATAAACAGGTAGACAAAGGTGAGTCGGTTGATATAGTGTATCTGGACTTCCAGAAAGCTTTTGACAAGGTCCCCCATCAGAGACTTTTGGCAAAGCTAAAAAGTCATGGGATAGGAGGCAGTGTACTATTGTGGATCGGGAACTGGTTAAAAGATAGAAAGCAGAGGGTAGGGCTAAATGGCCAATATTCCCAATGGAAAAAAGTGAATAGTGGAGTACCCCAGGGATCTGTACTGGGTCCGCTACTTTTTGACATATTCATAAATGACCTGGAAAAGGGAATAACTAGTGAGGTTATCAAATTTGCAGATGACACAAAACTGTTTAAAGTTGTTAAAACCCAAGAGGATTGTGGAAAACTGCAGGAGGATCTGGATAAATTGGAAGACTGGGCATCCAAATGGCAGATGAAATTTAATGTGGACAAATGCAAAGTTATGCACCTAGGAAAGAACAACCCACACTATAGTTACACGATGCAAGGCTCCACATTAGAAACCACCACCCAGGAAAAGGACTTAGGAGTCATCGTGGATAACATGTTAAAACCCTCCGCCCAGTGTGCAGCGGCGGCCAAGAAAGCAAATAGAATGCTAGGTATCATAAAGAAAGGGATGGAGAATAAAACAAAGGATATTATAATGCCTCTGTATCGCTCCATGGTACGACCGCACCTTGAATATTGTGTGCAATTCTGGTCGCCGTATCTTAAAAAGGACATAGCGTTATTAGAAAAAGTACAGAGAAGAGCCACCAAATTGGTGAAGGGGATGGAAGGCTACTCCTATGAAGAGAGGCTAAAAAGGTTAGGGCTCTTTAGCCTGGAAAAGAGACGGCTGAGGGGAGATATGATAGAGGTCTATAAATTAATGAATGGAGTGGAACGGATAAACGTGGATCAATTGTTTACGCTATCAGAATATAGAAAGACTAGGGGACATGTAATGAAGCTACAGGGTAAACTATTTAAGACAAATAAGAGAAAATATTTTTTCACTCAACGTGTAATCAAACTCTGGAATCTGTTACCGGAGGATGTAGTAAGGGCTGTTAGTATAGCTGGGTTTAAAAAAGGTTTGGACAAGTTCCTGGAGGAAAGGTCCATAAACCACTATTAAAAAGGGACCCAGGATATCAATGCTTGACCCAGTACAAGCATTATGAAACCTGTGTCTTTTGGGGATATTGCTAGGTACGTAGGACCTAGATTGGCCACTGTTGGAAACAGGATACTGGGCTTGATGGACCTCGGTCTGACCCAGTATGGCATGTCTTATGTTCTTATGTTCTTAATATTGGCTTCTATGGAGATCATTTTATAAACTTTCCCATGCATAAAATTATCTCAGGAGTTTACGTGCATAAAAGCACACACGAAGACAAAGCAGCGTGTAGACATGTTTGGAATGGAGAACGGGGAGAATCACAAAGTTTGCATGTTTTTTATAAAATGTGTGGCTGCACAGACTGCTTGCACCCGCATTTACACAGCTCCCAAGATGATGCAAATGTCTGCGGCTTCAGTTTCCGATTGGTTTATTCCAAGAAAACTACAGTAATAGTTACTGTGAGGGGGAAATCAAAGCTTGGGGGCATGGGCATAGTTTCATTTGGAGGGAAAAGGGTGTGTGTGGGGGGGGACATTTGCATATTCATTCATTATGGTTATCTTAAAAAAATATCTAGACTGGATAGGAAGACAGTATATCAAACTGAAAAGATTTTTACGGAAATATGGCAGCCCTGTGAGACGTTTCTCTCACGGGGCCCTGCACTCCAATTCACATGAAGTAGCAAGAGGAGAGCACTTGTTCCTTTTCCCCCTTCCCTAAGCCTGATGCCAGAACTGTAGCCTTCCATCTCCCCACGTTTTCTCCCCCTTTCTCTTTCTCTAAAGCCCAGCTCTCTCCTTTCCTCCCCTCTGGGAAGCAGAGAGAAAGAGGAACGCGGGATGAACTGCGCTGCCTCCCACTGCCATCCTGTTTAACGCCTCTCAGCTATTCTTCTCATAATCCCTTTCTCTCTCTGTCCCCATACTATGCTGGACCAATGGTGGATGGGAGGAGAGAGGGAGAGATACTGGGCCCATGGTTGTGGTGCTGTGGAGAAATGTTCCAGAGACCACAAGGGGTTAGAGGCCAGGGAGAGAGGCATGGACAGTAGGGAAGCATATAAACCAGTGCTTCCTAAACCTTTCTCTGATGTGACCCCATTTTAACAGGTGGAAATGCTTGTGACCCCAGATTGTAACCAAAGCAAATTTTTACTTGAACAACTTACTAAGCAGTTCATTCATTGTGTTTCTTAAAGGCTCAGAAAAATATAAACATGTAAATCTTTGATTTTTAAATTAATATCTGATGTACTCACCATACCTTGGACACATGGGCTTGCAAGGTGGAGGTAGAGGCTGTGAGTAGGGGGTGTCTACAAGTGTGTAGTTGGAGGTCTCTGTGTACACATTTGTACTTCAGTGACCGCAAGGGGGATATACAAGCATTGAGGAACCTGTGTCTTTTGGGGAAACTGCTAGGTACTTATGACCTAGATTGGCCACAGGATACTGGGCTTGATGGACCTTAGTCTGTCCCAGTATGGCATATCATATGTCCTTATGTTCCTATGTATGACCAAGTAACTTATGTGTGTGTGTGTGCACGTAAGTGACTGCATGAGTAGTGAGCGACTGGGTGCAGGTGTTTTCAGGGGGTGAGGGATGGGAGCATCTACAAGTGGTAGTGGGGTCTGTTGTGCAAGTTTGTGACCGAGTGTTAGGGTGTGCAGGCATGCGGCTGACTGTGAGTAGATTTGGGTGGGAGTTTGTACATATGTGACAATGTGTGTAGTGAGTAACTGGGCTTTGCATGTCAAGCGAGGGAACCGGTGTGGGCCATCCCTTCTTTGTGTGGTTCACCACTTCCCTTCATTCTCCCTTCTCTCCTCCCCTCCCCTCCCCTCCCTTCCCCATCCTTTTCCATGCTTTCTCTCTCAGACCCCCTTTCTTTCCTTCTTCCCATTCCCTCTTTTCAAGCTTATCCCTTCTCTTACTCTCATACCACAAGATCCCCCTCTTTCTTGCTCACAAACCCCAAGTGAATTCCCTTCCCGAAACTCACCTCCTTCCTTACACATTCCTCCAGACTCACACTCACCCATTCTCCCTCTCTCCCCAAATATCCCTTTAGGCTCATACTTTCAAAGCTCATCCAAAAGGGACCCCCCCCCCCCCCCCGCCCAGATTCATTCCCTTCCATCCACCACCTCATTCACCTCTTTCTCTCTCCAGGTTCATCCAGTTTCAGCACACAGACCCCACCTGGCTCACCTCCCCAGACTCATGCTCTGTCTCTCACCCTCCCGGGCTGACACATCACCTCCTCTTACCCAGGCTGGCCTGATCTCTTTCAACCCCCTCCCCCCCCAGCTTCCTTTTCGGAAGTGTCCCGCTCTGTCCGATCAGAATCAGCAGGAAGATAATTGTAGTGATCACTGGGGCAGAGGATGGGGACACAGAAAGCAGGAATAGTCTAGCAGCATGATCATTGCTGAAGGGGCGGGGGAAAGGGAGGAATTGCAGGAGCAGTTTTGCAGCATAGTTGATGGTGAGGGAAAGAGATTGCAGGAGTGGGCTGGGGGCATAATGGGCAGCAAGGGGAGGGAAGGAAGGAGGCAGGCAGCCCTCAAAGCAGCAATGTCAGTGGTGGGTTTGGCGTGGCAGGTGGCGAGCAGGAGCCTACAGCAAAAGAAGTGGCATGGCCCAATCTCACAGGCAGCGTGAGAGGACGGAAGAAGCAGGAAGCAACCGCAGCCCATACTGTCTGTCTAGCACTGACAAAGATGCCACGGGTAGCCCACCGAGTGAGGGGTTTTCCTTTCAGAGAGGTATACATTTGGAAAGATCTGCATGTCGTATTATTTGGCAAATGAAAGCAGCATCACAAAATGATATTTAGCTTTCATTCAGTACTATGGAAGGGCAATGGCGTTCCTAGCCCCTGTTCTACCTGGAGCAGGTGCCCCCCTTTCGGATGGTGCCCCTCCCCTATGGCATGGTATGCACCCCCTCGCCCTACGCTTTGCAGGCAGCGCAGCAAACATACCTTCAAGACAGGTGGCTTGCCCCACTGCCTCCCATCCAGGCCAGCTCTCTCCCGGCTGAAGTCTTGCGGCCTAGATTGGAGCCAGCGTGGCCAAAGAGTGGGCCCAGTGGGGATGCACCCCCTCCCAGCCAGCACCTGTGGTGGGCCGCACCCACTGCCCTGCCCTTGCTATGGCACTGTGGAAGAGTGATCAAGCACCCACAGAGTAAGTGCCCCTTGCATTCATAACAATATCTGTAAGGAAGACTCACAGAGGCAGCCATAGCTATCAGCATGAGGAGGAGTGGAGTAGGTAGGGGACTACGCTTGCCAATTGGCTCCACATTTGCCCAACAGGGTTGATCCAGTCCTGGCTTATCCCATTCAAGCAGGGACTTGTTCTTCTATCCTAAGACTACCAGCCTCTGCATGCAATGAAGTAAGTCCAGCACTGGATCAACGCTGTTGGGCAAAATATGAAGGCAACTGGCACACTAAGATCGGCAGTTACACCTACAATAACACCAGCACACACTAGCACTTAAACACCGCTGCAATCACAGACCATCTCCAACCTCTCAAGAAACACAAACCCAGCAAGGAAGGAAACTTTCCCCAGGAACAACTCACAACAGTTACCCATTAACTAACCAAGGAGGCAGGAGCACGGGCCTTAGATTAAACAAGTAGGGGAGAAGAGTGAGGAACAGGGACATGGAAATAAACATAGAAACATAGAAACATGATGACAGAAAAAGACCACAAGGCCCATCTAGTCTGTCCTTCCATAACAACAACTACAACAGTCCACTTTTTACCTTTAGAGATCCTCTGTGTTGGTCCCATGCTTTTTTGAATTCAGTTACTGTCCTCATCTCTACCACCTCCACTGGGAGACTATTCCACGGATCCACTACTCTTTCCGTAAAGAAATATTTCCGCATATCACTCCTGAATCTATCTCCCTTCACCCTCATCCCATGTCCCCTCGTCGCAGAACTTGCTTTCAATTGAAAGAGGCTCTCTCCCTGAACATTTATGCCACGGAGGTATTTAAACATCTCAATCAGATCACCTCTATCCCGCCTTTCCTCTAAGGTGTACATATTAAGATCCTTAAGTCTGTCCTCATATGCTTTATAATGAAGACCACTAATCATCTTAGTAGCAACCCTCTGTACCGACTCCATCCTGTTCACATCCTTTTGAAGGTGCGGTCTCCAGAATTGCACACCATACTCCAAATGAGGTCGCACCAAAGACTTATACAGAGGCATTATCACCTCCTTTTTTCTGCTAGCCATTCCTCTCCGTATGCACCCAAGCATCCTTCTAGCTTTTGCCGTCGCCTTTTCTACCTGTTTAGCTACTTTAAGATCATCGGACACAACTATGCCTAGGTCCCACTCTTCTTTAGTGGACAAAAGTACTTCACCTCCTATGCTGTATTGCTCCCTTGGATTGCTGCAGCCCAAATGCATGACCTTACATTTTTTAACATTAAATCCCAGCTGCCAAATTCTAAACCATTCTTCAAGCTTAGCTAGATCCCTCCTCATGTTATCTACACCTTCCTGGGTGTCTACTTTATTGCAGATTTTGGTATCATCTGCAAAGAGGCAAACCTTACCCGACAGCCCTTCCGCTATATCACTAACAAAGATGTTAAAAAGAATCGGACCAAGGACAGATCCCTGGGGCACACCACTGGTAACATGCGGGCGTGAGTATTTAAACTGAGGGGACACAAAAAGTGGGCTTTCAATGTCAAGAGAGGGAACCGGTGTGGGCCATCCCTTCCTTGTAATTCATTTCTTCTCCATCCCATCCTTTACTCCTTCCGACAAACCTCAAGCATTTACCCCACTAGTCTGACCCACTTTTAGTATTCAGCTATCAGCAGCTCATCAAGGACTGCCTATGCAGATTGGGCCTGTTTCAGAGAGTCAGTTTGCATATTTCAGTTATTGTACCGCAGAGAAAAATAAACCAGGAAATCCAATCAGCAGCACACCTAGTCAGCTCTTGCACAGAAAATATTTTTACTTTCAGTATCTATTTACTAGCATGTTGATGCAGAAAACTGGCGCTAGACGTGCGCTGAAGACGACGTTAACGCGGCCCGAAAATGCACATTTCTTAACTCCAGATGCAGCAAAGATAGGGCATGCAAATGAACCCCGTGTTAACCGTGCACATGCAAATGAGACATCGCAGCATTAAACTGGGAGAGCAAGCCAAATACATGCACACAAGAAGTCTGCACTAATTTGCCTTGCTCTCTGGGCACCGCATGGCTAATATGCAAAGCAGCCCCAACGGTATTTTGATGACATTGGGGGACGATCACGGCATAGAGAAAAGCCCCCGATGCCATCAAAATACTGTTGGGGGCCATGCCCGACAATAAAATTATCCCCGATGGTCCAGCAGCCCCAATCCCACCCCCAACAGTATTTTGATGGCATCGGGGGGTTTCCTGATGCCGCGATCATCCCCCAATGCCATCAAAATACTGTAAGGGGGTGGGATCGAGGCCGCTGGACCATCAGGGATAATTTTATTGTCTGGCACGGCCTCTGACAGTATTTTGATGGCATCGGAGGCCTTTCCTGGTGCCATCAAAATACTGTCGGGGGCACGCATTAGAGGTTTACTTCCACTCAGACCCTGCAGTAAAAATGTTGGTGCTATGGCTGCTTGCAAAATCATCTACACCAGTCTCTGCATTTTATTTATTTATTTAGACAGACTTGTATTCCACCTTATCCTACAATCAAAGTGGTTACATCACATCACAATTGGGGTTACATTTAACATGTGGGTGCTTTACAACATTTAACATGAGGGTATTTAACAACATTAAGACAGCACAATTTGAGGGTTACATTTATCATGAGGGTGTCGTGAGTCTAGTTGGGCTGAATAGGTATTGAGTTTGTGGGGATATTTACATTGCAACACCGCTCAGGTGGGGACTGTTGTCTATCTGCTCTTGAGTTGGCGGGGGTAGTTGCAATACCGCTTGGGTGGGGACTGTTGCCTATCTGCTCGTAGGTTTCTGTGAAGAGCAGGGTTTTAAGGGCCTTGCGGAAGTCTGTGATGTCCTCTAAAGCCCTTAGGCTCGTTGGGAGGGAGTTCCATAGTGTGGATGCCAGTAGCGATGGCGCACTTCTTGATGTATTTTGTTTAGTCTTGTGATATCCTGAAGGTATGCTGATCATGTTGTCATTATTGTTCCTCCTTGGTCTATTACTGATGTTCCTTGTTATGATTTCTTGTAGTGCATCTGCCGAAAGATAGTGGGTGGTTTTGAAGATGATCAAGATTATTTTAAATTTTGCTCTGGCCACCATTGGGAGCCAGTGTAGTTGCTGTAAGATGGGTGTGATGTGTTCAGATCTTGGAGTGTCGGTGATGATGCGTGCTGTAGTGTTTTGCACCATTTGAAGTGGGTGTAAAGTCTGCTGGGGGGAGGCCTTGATATAACGAATTTCCGTAATCAAGCAGAGGTGTGATGAGTGCTTGGCACACTGTGCAGAAGTGGTAATGGCGGAGTAGTGGCTTAATCTTTCTTATGAACCTCAGACGTTGATAGGCCTTGTTTACGGTTTTGGCGACATGAAATTTCAGATTCAGAGCTCTGTCCATTGTGATGCCCAAGTACCCAACTTCCTCTTTGACTATTATGAGTTTATTTAGATTGCTGATATTCTGTGGAGGAATGAAGGTGGGGTTCCTGGTGACGAACATTGCCTCAGTTTTATCGTAGTTGACCGTCAGGTAATTGTGTGTGAGCCAGACATTCATGTCTTCAAGGCATTTGGTTATTGTTGTGGTGTTAGGTGCTAGTAGGTTGATTGGAGCATGCACCACAATGTCGTCAGCATATATGTGATAGTGGAGTTTATGTCGCCTGATGATGTTGCATATGGGTTAGATGTAAATATTGAAGAGCATTGATGACAGGGCAGATCCCTGAGGTATTCCTTGCGTTGCAGGGAACTGCAATGATTTCTTTTGGGTGCATTTGACTTGCTGTGTTCGATCTTCCAGGTATGAAGTGAACCATTTCAGAGTGTTCTTGCGCAATCCTATCTGTTGCAGGCGCTGCAGTAGTCTGGCATGGGATACTGTGTCAAAGGCTGCCGAGATGTCTATGAACACTAGCAGGAATCCATTTTTTATATTATCTATGCCTCTTATGAGGTTGTCAAAGAGTGATGCGAGTAGCGTTTCCACACCGTGCCGGGGTTTAAAGCCGTGCTGATGGATGTCCAGGGGGGCATTCATGTCAATGTGGTCCTGAAATTGTTTTTGCACTGTCTTTTCAACTATTTTCACAAGGAACAGTAAACTGAAGATGGGACGGTATGATTTTGGGTCAGATAGGCTTAGGTTATTACTTTTAAGTATTGGTTGTATCATGGCGTGCTTGAGGGACTGCGGCATGTATCCTTGTTGGAGTGAATCTTTGACAATTTTGTGAATGTGCCAGGATAGCTGGCTTCTTGTGACTTTTATCCAAGCCACTGGGCAAGGGTCTGACGGTGAGGTTGTTGTGTTGAGCCCATGTATTATGTCCTCTACTTGATGTCTTGATGGTATGCTGAAATCCTCCCAGGTATGATGTTGCTCTTTCATTTCATGGTCATCCATTTGTAGTGCGGTGGAGCATGTCTGAGTAGTGTTTTTCACTCTCATGTAGTCAGCAAATTCCTGTGGATCAAGATGATGGGTACGATGCTGCGTGGTGTCCCTAGTGAGCTTTTGGACAATGCTAAAGAGTTCTCTCGGTTTGTTGACAGATTTCATGATTAGGTTGGTGTGGTGCTGCTGTTTGCGCTCATTTATCAGATTGTTTGCATTGGGCGTAGCCATGATTTGCATACCATCCCAGCAGATTTAAATACATTTAGATAATTAAGAATTCATTTAAATATGCATGGCGTTAATTGGGTGCTAGTTTTTGTCGGTTTTTACATCTATTTCCTGCATATAAACAATTGTTAAAATGTGCTTAAACGTGGTGTTATGGGCTCATAAAGTCCGTGCTAGCTTTCTGCATTAGCCTGTAAGTGCATTAATGTGATAAAATAGTCTCAGAAGTATTAGAAGCCAGCAACCATAATGGTGGCCAGAAGGACAACTTGAGCTCGTCTGCCTGAAAGCTAAGCTGTGTGTTGGGGACAAGGGGTTTCTGGAAACCAGTATAGAGGGGATGTGAAACAGGGACAACCAGATGGGGAGCAGAGCCGGTGATTTCTCAAGCTTTTGTCTGTTTAGTTACTGGCATTTTAGAAATGTGTTCTAATTCAGTACGGAACAGAAAAAGGGAAGAGGAGAGGGTAGGGCCATTAGACACAGTCAAAGAGCACTCAACCCCGAAACTGACCGCGGCTGCTTAACACTGTGCTAAAGTTTCACCCAACTCCTGTCTGCTAACCATGCAAGGCACTAGGCCCATGTATCTCCAGTGAAATCACTGAAGTTGTCATCAGCCGGTGCGCTGGTCGAGTGGAGGAGTCCCCCCCCCCCAACCTAACCCCTGGATTAGGATAGAGTTAACCAGCAGAACGACATTGGTGATAATGTCAGGGATTCAATAAAGCCCGAGTGAGGGAATAGAGAGTGCTTGTAGCATGCCTATGCATTAAGTCCTGGCATGTGAGCATGAGAAGGGAGCCAGCTTTTTTAAGGAGGGGGGGTTAATGCCCCCCCTAAACCCTCAGACTACTCTGATGCTCAAGGGTGACTGTCATGGCTGCAACCACAAAATCTATATTTGTCCCTTGGCGTTGAGGCCACATTCTTGCCTCAGCAAAAAATGTGGGTACTCCCGAACTAGCTGCTGAGACAGAGCAAGCAGCACCCATGCACAAGAGTCTGCCCATGCCCAGTAAATGCAGGGCAGATGCTGGGCCATTGCACCTACATTCAAGACACAGACATTATGTTAGCGTGAACTTTCTAAAATATACATGTAAATCGCAACTCTGCTCACGCTGTATCCAAGGTCCACCCCTGTGCACGCCTACTGTACAAGTATGTGCTGGCTTGCACCACGAATACTTTTAGACAGGACCTAATGGTTGGGCCAACCCTGCCCAAATAAGATTTGGAAATATGAGCATGCGTAGGGGAATTTTAAAAAGGACGTCCAAGTGCAATCTGGGATGCCAGAACGTCTGAAAAAAAGCAGGCATTGTCCAGTGCGGACATGATTTGACAAACATGGATGTGCCTGATATCGACATCAGCAGGGACATCTACACAGAGGTTCCCAGAATAGCTTTTCAGAACCCAGACGTCTAGGATAGCCTAATGGTTAGAAGACTGGGCTAGGAACAGGGCAGCCGGGTTTCCAATACCATTCCTATTGTGCTGAGTCCTGGGGCTGAGGGAGTGCTTTCTTCTCTACACCCTCTGGATGTTTTTCAGCCAAAACAAGCCCTTTTGAGGTGCCTAGAGTAGGTCTAAACTTGGACACGATTCTGGACATCTTGGACCTATCTGAGATCAGTGGGGGGGACATCCAGGTTCCTGGGAATGCCCCAGCAACACATCCACCACACCCCCATTCACACATGGACGTCCTCATGCTGGAGATATCCACAGCCCTGGCTTCCAAAATGGCTCTGGAGGCATCTCTGTGCCCATTTACAGACATCCAAAGCATGAATAAGACTTCCAAAATGATCCGCATAGTTTTCCAAACATATCCTAACTTGCAAAACTTGAGATAGTCTGCAGAATGAAAAGTACAAGTGTATTTAACCATGCCACTGTTATAAAATTATCCCTGTTTGAGCAGGACTCCGAGATAATGGAAACATATGCAACCCCACCTAGACTAGGGTGAACTTTGTGGCTTTACCTTGTCACTCCTGTGAATGCTGGATGAGCAGGGAGCTGGCTGCAGACACCATGAAGAAATCAAGACAGCAAGGATAACTTTCTCTGTTAGTGTGGCACTCACTGAAACAGAGAGACAGGTATTAGGAATGGTCACAGGCAAAACATTTTGGTTCAGGTTCAGAAAGTTTGGATTTGTGGGTGTTTTTTTCAGTTTGTTTCACACATTTGGTTTAATAAATGTTTCTTCAAGCGACTTATAATTGATCTGCATGCATTAAAAAGTTATATGTGAATTAATTTTTAAATTAATGTGCATTAAATCAATTTTGCATGCATTAAATCTTTTAAGGCATGCTAACAAACTGAATGCGTGCTAGCAGATGCACATTCAAATAGGCATCTGATTGAATCAATGGTGGTGATTGACAGGAACAGATCAGCAACGACAGAACTGCCATATGTCCTTAGCCCTGCTGCGGGGAGGGGGGTGGGAAGAGAAGAACTGTTTCTTTTGTAAGAAGTTTTTATCTGCTCCTTTATTTTGTCTTACTCACTTGGGCTTTTACCAGCTTGGATCCTAGGTCTGCCCGCAACAAAGAGAAAACCTGCAAGTCTCCCTAAACTCCGAATGATTGGCTATCTATTTCTATCAACCAGTACCAAATCAACTACATATTGCATTACTGGATTCCAGGGCTAAGCATCGCCAGATCTCCCTCCACAAGAGAAGACAGGGAAGACGTCTTCGGCATCGACAGTCAGAAATCAGAGAAGACAACTGGAGCCAAGCAAAGGTGATTCTGATTCTTGAAGACTGGAGTTGATGCTTAAAGAAAACCAAAGGAAGCCAGCGTGTCCTTTGTTAAATCGCACGTGGGTTATGAGAAACTGCAGAAGGACCTTGTGAGACTGGGAGACTGGAATCCAAATGGCAGATGAAATTTAATGTGGACAAGCACAAAGAGATGCATGTAGGGAATAACCACCCTAAACTATAGATACACAATGCTAGGTTCCACATTAGGAGTCGCTCCCACCCAAGAAAAGGACCTGGGTGTGATCACAGACAATACATTGACATCTTCTGTTCAGTGTGCAACAGTGGTCAAAAAGCAAACAGAATATTAGGTATTATTAGGAAAGGAACAGAGAATAAAACAGAGTATCATGATACTTCTGCATCACGCCATGATGTGACCACACCTTGAGTATTGCGTGCAATTCTGCTCTCCACATCTCAAAAAAAGATATAGTGGCAGGAGCAAAGATACGGAGAAGGGCAACCAAAATGATAAAAGGGATGGAACGACTCTCTTATAAGGAAAGGCTAAATAGGTTAGAACTCCTCAGCGTGGAGCTATTTATGTATATTAAAACTTTATATACCTCCTTCCTTCTACAGGCAAAACGATTTACAATAATACAATGGACTCCTCATTGTTGTGTCCTCCCCACCACGCCGCATGTGGCAAACTTGCTTTAATATGTTTGTCATGCTGCCTCTGCTCCGATCCCAGTGGCTGTTACCTCCCGGGTCAAAGTCTCTCATGGTTTGGCTTTTATCGCAAGACTTCAGCCTGGGAGCTAACAGCCGCTAGACTTGGAATAGAGGCAGCGCAGCAAACAAATTAAAGTAAGCTGCCATGCTGTTGTGTTTAAAAACAGATATGATAGAGGTCCACAAAATCTTGAGTGGAGTAGAACGGGTAGATGCAAACTGATTATTTACTCTTTTCAAAAAATACAAGAACTAGAGGACATGCCACGAAGCTACAAAGCAATGCATTTAAAATAGAGAGGAGAAAATATTTTTTCTCTCAACAAATAATAAGTCTTTAGAACTCTTTGCCAGTAGCTATCATGAAAGTAGGTGATGTAGCTGAGTTTAAAAAATGGTTTGGACAAATTCCTGGAGGAAAAGTCCATAAACTGTTCCTAAGGTAGTCCAAGAGAAAACCACTGCTTATCTCTGGGGTTAAGTAGCATGGAGCTGGCTACTTTGGAGATATGTCAGGTACTTGTGACCTGGATTGGCCACTGTTGGAAACAGGACACTGGGCTTGATGGACCTTTGTTCTGACCCAGTATGGAAGTTCTTATGTCTTACGTTTTATGTTTTTTGGTGCCAACTATAACTAAGCTTGAGGAACTCTGCTCAGCAGGGTCTTTCCTCTCCTTAAATTCTTTGATAAATCCAAAGAGACAGAGAGCTCTTTGATCTTTTCAGGTTTGACTCAAATGAGACCTACAGACACTTCTGCTTTCAGTCCTATTGTGTCATCTAGTGAGCATTTGGTGATTAGAACCCAGTTTGTTATGAATACTGGGATATGCCCAGTGGTCACCAGTTGAATAGAGCTGCCTTAACTTTATTTGGTTTAGATTTCAAAAACAGTGAAAGTGATGCTGGTCTGTGTAATTCTGTTTTCTTACTATTCATAGAAACATGTGTGACCTGGATTTCACTAAGCTCCTTCTTATAATGTTGCTACTTCTGGGGGTACCATATGGGGAAAAGGTTGGCCCTAGAACCAGCATAGAATTTTACATGGGAGATTTACAAATGCAGTGTGGATCCCAGCCCAAGGGAAGGACTGAACTAGCAGGGTTTCCAGGATCATTGGATTCCGGAGGCAAACAAAATACCCAAGAGGATAGAGAAGACAGGGTGACTAGCTTAGAGAAAAACCAGTGGAGAACCTGTCTGCAATCGGCCCCCAGGATAGATTCCTGCCAACCAGGAAGGAACCAGAAAACGCTAACAAAGCTAAGCACCTATAGGATACCGCAATAAGTTAGATTCATTCAATGAAGTCAGTGGTGTGAATGGGAAGGAGAGCCTTAATTTAACCTGCTATGGTAGTGTGGTGTGCGGTGGGAAGGGTTTTCTTTAAAAAACATAGAACAAACAGCAGTTCAGGGAAAACAAAATCAGCTTTTCTTTTGTCCCAGCTTATTAAACCTCCACAAAGCTAGCTCTCCCGGCCCCTTCTCCAGCCCCAGTTAAAGTTCCTACCCCTTGGCACGGCTGGCCTTGGAAGGAAATCTGGATCCACGGACCTGTTTTCCTCCTGCAGGTTTCTTAACCTCTCTCTTTGAGCCACACCCACCCAGCCCTGAACTCTGGGCTGCAGACTCTTTTAAAGGGGACCGCTGATAATCCTTTTGGAAAGGGATGGGGTAACATTCTATATACCCCATTACACCCCATCCCCCTCAGCTCAGCCATGCCACATCTGCTTCAGCTGAGATCCTCACCTGGGAAAGAAGTCCGTATCCAAGTGAGTCCAACCAGCCCTATGGCAGATCTGGAACTGGTAGGATTGCAGACTCAAAAACCACCACATAATATGGCCATTGGACTCCTTATGTCAAGCAAAACACTTGAGGGGTTGATGGTCCATTATCAGCATAAACAGATGACTGAATAGGTAGTATTTGAAAGTTTCAAGTGCCCACTTGACAGCCAGGGCTTCCTTCTCAATCATTGCATAGTGCTTCTCCCAAGGAAGCAGTTTCCTGCTGATGTATACTATGGGATGTTCTGCACCCCTGACTTCCTGGATCAGAATGACTCCTAGGTGCACCTCTGAGGCATCAGTTTGCACAAGAAATGGTAGAGAGACTGGCTAATCAAGACTGGTTCAGAATGGTAGAGAAATGGCTAATCAAGACTGGTTCAGAGCAGACAGCCTTCTTGAGATGCTGGAAGGCCAGGTCCAATTCTGGTGATCACCGAGTCCATTCAGGAGCTCTCTTCCGGAGGAGATTGGTTAATGGCCCCGCCACCTCTGCCAAATTATGGATGAATTGGCGGTAATAGCCAATCAATCCAAGGAAGGTATGAACCTCTTTCTTCGATTTCAGGGTGGGGACCTAAGCAATGGCATCCACCCTCCATAGTTGAGGTTGTATTTGCCCATTCCTGATTATCCCAGGTATTGAATGTCCCGACTTTCCAGAAAATATTTCTTGGAGTTGGCCCTCAACCCAGACTTCTGCAGGCTGGTCAACAAGACTTGTACTAGGGTTAGATGGGTGGTCCAATCTCTGCTGTAGATGATGTCATCAAGGTATGCAGCCACATACTCCTTGTGCAGTCACAGCAGGCGGTCGACTAGGCATTGAAATGTAGCAGGAGTCCTTTGTAATCCAAAGTGCAGCACTGTAAATTGGAACAGACTTTGCAGTGTTGAAAAAGCAGTCTTCTTCTTGGCAGCCAGAGTTAAGGGCACCTGCCATTATCCCTTGATCAAATCCAAGGTTGATATAAAAGTATGCTTCACCAAGTCACTCGATTAGCTCATCTATTCTGGGCATGGGATATGCTTCCAGTTTAGAAACTACATTGACCCTCTGGAAGTCAATGTAGAATCTGGCTTCCATTGGGTTTAAGAACCAAGACAATGGGCAATGACCAGTCACTCAGAGACTCTTCTATAACTCCCAGGTTAAGCATCTCTTCCAGCTCCTTGGTGATGGCCTGTCGCCAGGCCTCCAGAATCCGATAGGGTCATTGCCGGATAACCACCCCAGGGTCAGTAATGTTATCATGACAAATGAGGTGGGTTTGACCCGAGCAGGTGGAGAACACCTTTAGGTTCCAGTGGATCAAACATTCTAGATCTCTTCTCTGGGTATCAGAGAGCTGGTCTCCATTCAGGACTTGAGTTGAATCTGATGGGGCTGAAATTTCCAGGCCAAAATCAACTCCCTGTACCACCACAACCATCACTGGAGTCCACTTTTCCAATAGGTTAATATGATAAATTTTGGCTCTCTTTCGTTTATCTGGCCAGGCAATCTTGTAATTAACAAGCCACACTTTCTCTTCCACCTCATAGGGCCCTTGTCATTTACAGAGTAAGATGAGGGCCGCAAGACTAAAGCTCTGTCTGCCGGTTGGAAGGTACGATGCACAGCTGCCTGATTGTAGCCCTTGGCCTGCTTGGCTTGGGCTTTTTACAGGCTAAGTTTGGCCATTTCTCCATCTTTCCTCAGCCGGTCTTGCATTTGTATAATATACTCCACTAAATTACGCCCACCACAGGGTTCTTCTTTCCAGTTTTCCCTTACCACTTCTAATATGCCTCTTGGCCATCTTCCAAAGAGCAACTCAGAAGGCAAAACCACGTGGAATGCTGGGATACCTTGCAGATAACAAACATCAAGTAAGGTAGGAGAATGTTGAAATTCTTTCCATCCTCCTGCACAAATTTTTTAAACATCTTTTTCAGAGGTTTTATTGAATTGCTCGACAAGGTCATCTGTCTGTGGGTGATATACAGCATCTTGACCTTCACCAAGGCACTCATTTGCTTCATCACCTTGGATACAAAGGGTGCCCCTTGATTTGTGAGGATCTCATTGGGTATTCCCATCCATGAAAATACTTCCCAGAGGGCATGAGCGATTGTAGTAATCTTCATATTCCTTAGAGCAATAGCCTCCATGTAATCAAACTCTGGAATTTGTTAACGGAGGATGTAGTAAAAGCTGTTTGTGTAGCTGGGTTTAAATAAGGTTTGGTTCAGGCTGAGTATTACCACATGATGTGGGAGGAATTGGCCCCATTTTTGGCAAAACTCTTCTCAGGGTTTTTGCAGGGAAACAAAATACCTGACTCGATGGCCCAGGCTAACATTGTTGTACTTCCCAAGGAGGGCAGACCTCCCGACAGGTGTGAGAATTATAGACCAATTGCGCTGACTAACAGTGACGCTAAACTATACGCAAAGATAATGGTGAGTAGATTGGAGGGGATATTGCCGGACTTAATTTACCCTGACCAGACTGGGTTTATAAGGGGCAGGCTGATAGCGGATAACGTAAGGAGAGCAGTGGGTCTGCTCCATTATGTAAAAGTGCGGAAAATCCCTACTCTATGCATGGCGCTAGATGCCGAAAAAGCCTTCGATAGGGTGGAATGGGCGTTTCTGTTTAAGGTAATGGAGAAGATGGGCCTAGGGAAGGGATTTATTCAAGGGGTAGAAGCTTTGTACCGGAGGCCGGTAGCAAGGCACATGGTGAATGATCAGCGCTCTGATCTGTTTCAGTTGCAGAGAGATACAAGACAGGGCTGCCCCTTGTCGCCCCTTTTGTTTGCCATAGTGATCGAGGTGCTAGCAATATGTATAAGAGCACAGCAGAATATTAGGCCGGTGTTAGTGGGGAAGGTGGAGCACAAGATACTTCTTTATGCCGATGACATGCTGATATTTATGGCCAGGCCAGAAGAGTCGCTCCCAGATTTGATAAAGGAGTTGGAAAGGTTCTCGGCAGTTTCAGGATTTAAGGTGAACTTGTCAAAGACGGAGGCCATGGCACTGGGGGGGTTGCAAAGGGGGGATTTACAGAATTTCCCTTTTAGATGGGTTCATGGGGATATTAAGTATTTAGGAGTTCGAATCTCAGAAGACCCTAAAAAACCGCTTGAGCTTAACTATAAGCTGTTGGCTGGCCAAATTTAGTGCACAGTTGGAGAGGTGGGCTTCCTTGCAATTGAGTTGGATGGGTAGGGTAGAGGTTCTCAAGATGAATTTTGTCCCAAAATTTCTATTTCTGTTTTCGCAACTGTTCATTCAGATTCCGGGGACTACGATGAGAAAGTGGGAAGCAAGACTGATGAGGTTTGTGTGGGGAGGGAAAAGGGCGCGGATTAAAAGAAGTGGCTTGTTGCTATCTAAGGATCAGGGAGGGATCCGCTCCCCATCGCTGAGGTGGTACCACCAGGCCTGTATAATTTGGGCATGGAGGGACCACTATAGCAGAGGGAATGAGGTAGCATGGGTAGACTTGGAGAGATTCATAATGGGATCCCTATCCTTGTCTCAGTGGCTAAAGAGGGGTGAGGGGTATGGAGCAGGAGTACAGGGGAATGAACACCCCCTAATTGAGGCAATGTCAAAGACTAATAAACTGGGGAGGAAAAGAGGGTGGTTCCCGAGTCCAATATCTCCTTGGTCTAAAGTGGGGGATTTTCTTCCTTCTGGCAACATGAGTTGGGCTAAGAAGGGGCGGAGACTTGAGACTGGAAAACCTCAGACTTCATTGATAGAGGGGTAATTATATCCCACCGGGAGCTGGAAAGCCGAGTGCAAGAGAAAATCCCCTTTTACCAATATTTTCAATTAAGACACTTTATAACTTCGGGGGAGAATAAGATACAGATAAGCAGAGATAGCACACCGATGGAAACAGCAGTGTATCAGGGAAGGTTGGAAAAGGGGATTATCGCAAAGATTTATAAAGTGCTATTGCGAGAAGAGGAAAATAGAGTTACGCATTCTCATAGGGCCAAGTGGCACAAATAGTTGGGGGAGGAGTTGGAGGAAGAGGAGTGGGGAAACATATATGAGAATATCTCTAAGAGCACATGGGTGACCTCCTGGAGACAAACCCAATTGCAAATTGTTCATGGGGCCTACATTACCCCGAGGCAATTGTTCCTGGTGGGAGGGCAGCAAACGGATAGGTGTTGGAGAGGCTGTGGGAGTACTGGGAGTTACTTTCATATGTGGTGGGAGTGCCCGGTGATCCAACATTTTTGGGGGGGTGGTGAGGAGGGGACTAAGACAAGGGAGGGGCATAGTACAGGATTTTAGTCCGGGGTACCCAAAGGATTTAATTTTGGGGTTGGGCATGTCGCAAGGGGTAGGAAAATGGCAAAGGCTGCTGGAGGAGAAAACCGAGTTACTTACCTGTAACGTGAGTTCTCCAGGGACAGCAGGATAAGTTAGCCACAAGTGGGTGACGTCATCCGATGGAGCCAGAGACGGATACTCTCACTAGCCCAGAGGGCTTTAGCCCCCTGGGCATGACCACTAGTCCCACCTCCGGATCCGCCCCTAGCTGACCAGTCTTCGTCTTCCGCCCTTGCCAGTAAGACGTTTGTTATTTTGCTCTCACCTTTATCCTGCTCTCACCTTCCTAAAATGAAGAAACCTGGATTCAAAAAATGCTCTGCCTGCTCCAGGAAGATGGCGAACTCCGACTCCCACCATCTCTGCTTGCGCTGCCTGGGAAGCGACCACGTCGTTGATAACTGTTCTGCCTGCGGCCGCATGTCCCCCCGTGCACTGAAGTCACGCCGGCATGCCCTGAGGGAATTTCTGGCCCCCGCGGTGGTGAGTACTCCCGCTGCCATCATTCTCCCTTCCACTGCTGCCTCCTCCGTTGCTGTGACTGCTGCTCCTGCTCCGGCCGGGAGCGCGCCGTTTTCGGCCTCCGCTCCCCGCCGTGATGCCTTCTCTCTCCCGGACATGTGCGTTCCGATGGAGGCGTCCATCTTGCCTGCTGCTTCCTCCGCCCCACTTCCTGCAGCTGCAGTGACCATTTCCTGTTCGGGGCCCGCCTACTCTCAGCGCAGACTCGTCGGCACAGACCCTCTCGGCTCAGGGAACAATTCCCATGCTGTCAGAGCTGCAGATCACCGGCGCAGACAACACAAGCGGCGCAGATATTCCCCACACCACCGGGGCAATCCCAGGAGGCGGAGCTGATCACGGAGCTCGCATCGGAGATCAGCCAGGAGGCATTACAGTCGGCACAGACAGCAGTGCAGCCACACTTACAAGGATCGCAGATGCCACAGGAACAGCAGCTCCAACTCTGATTCCTCTGAACGCCAAGGCAGGAGTCCCAGGCGCTGCAGCCACAGTCCATCTCAGTCACATGGCTCTTCCTCCAGCAGCCCGGACCAGAATGCCTTCTCTTCTGCCAACTCGGCTTATGCGGCCTCCTGCGATTCTGAGGACTCCGAGCTCTGCCTTGCTACGTCCCCGGTGTTGGCAGCCCCTCCTGAAGACACCGGCCGACCCCTCCTCGCCCAGGCACAGACGTCTCTGCCCGCCCAGAGCGCTCCAGACACTCTCCTACTCCTCCAGGGCATGCTTCAGCAGTGGACATCAGCACTCTCCAACCTGTCTTCTACGCAGGCGCAGCCGCTACCACCACCGGCAGCAGCCACCTGCCAACCACCGGCTCCACATCTGCAAGAACAGCAGTTCACATCAGCCGCACCGGTCACACTGGAACAGTCCTGCATTCATGAGACCCCTGAGGATCCCTCCATCTCCCTGACCTCCTCCCATATTGACCAGGACTCAGGACCACCCAACCCTCCAGAGGATTTAACCTATGCGAAATTCGTCCGCAAGGTCCTCACAGCCTTAGCTATCACTCCCGCTGACGCAGTGGATCAACGAGACGAGGTTCAAAGTGCCCTCAAGTTTGTGGACTCCCCCAAGGCAATCCCTGCTCTACCTGTCCACCAGTTACTCCGCGAGAACCTCACAAAGCTATGGCTGACTCCTGCATCGAACCACCCTTGCCCACGAAAACTAGACTCCAAATATGTGGTCCAACCTATACCGGGGTTTGACAAGCAACATCTACCCCACCAATCCATTGTCGTCGAATCCGCCCTCAAGAGATCCAAATCCTCACGCACCTCTACCAACGCCCCCCCGGAAAGGACAACAAGCTCCTAGATGATATCGCAAAGCGGATTTACCAGGGTTCCATGCTAAACGCAAGGATTTCTGCTCATCTCTTTCAGCACGCCATATACCAGGACACCTTGCTAACCAACATAAGAACCGCCGCCAAGGACACAGAGCTCCCACCAGCTCTCCTATCTGCCCTGGACAACCTTGAGGAATGCACCAAACACCAAGGTCGCGCGGTTCATGACGCTTTTGAGACTGCCTCCAGAGTGGCTGGAACCGCCATATCCGCACGCCGGCTTGCCTGGCTCAGAGCCTCTGGCCTCCAGGCCGATTCCCACGACAAGCTTGCAGACACTCCCTGCACGGGCGACTCCCTCTTTGGCGATAAAGTCAAAGAAACAGTGCTCGACATGCGTGATCGCTGCACCACTCTCAAGACTCTGGAGGAGGGATCCGAGCGCTCAAAACCCTACCGCAAAGGAAGTTTCAACTCCTCTGCCCCCAAGCGTTATAATTCCTACCACAGGTGGCACCAACAGCCACGCTACAAACAGCAGCACTACCAGCCTTCTTACCGGCAGAAACCTCGTCAACGTGAGCGCTCATCTAAGAAAGCACCCTCCGCGTCTGCCAAAACCAACCCTGTTTTTTGACTCACCGCCCCGTCAGCACCTCCCGACTGGGGGACGCTTATCCGCTTTTCATCATTCATGGGAGCGGATCACCACAGACCAATGGGCCCTCTCAATCATCAAACACGGTTACCGCATCAACTTCTCCTCGAGGCCGCCCTCACGACCGCCCCCAGTGACCACCGCCCACGCACAGCATCTACAGGCTATGGACTCAGAGATCTCAGCCTTACTTGCCTCGAAAGCCATCGAGCCTGTTCCCCCAGGCGAGACCCGCAAGGGCTTTTACTCAAGATACTTCCTTGTCCCCAAGAACTCCGGTGGCAAAACTCAAGTTGGCTGCTAGAGTGGCGATAGCTGGGAAATGGAAGAATGGTAAAGGGCCCACAAGGGAGGATTGGTATGGGAAGATTGAAGAGGCGGTGAGATTTGACCTCTTAACCTACCGGTTGAGGGGTAAGGAGTGGATGTTTCATAAGATATGGGACACTTACTTGGAGGGGCACATGGGAGGGTCTGGGGAGGGCTAGCAGGGGAGATGGTGGGATGACAAAGCACACACAAAGTTAAGTTTTGTTATGTAATAAAAAGTTCAGATTTGTTAAGTGCTAACTGGTTAAGCGTGATGGGTTATACTCTAGAGAGCAATACCAGAGAGGGCAAAGAATTGTATGTAACGATACGCTCTATAGGTCAAGATGTGGTGGATGTTTGTAATGTAATAGATTTGTAGTTATCGATGTGTACTAGTGTACCGGGGGTCTGGAGGGTATTGGAACAGTGTTTGTATTGGATGTGAGTTTCCCTGTATTTCACAAAGTGTAATAAAATATGGTAAAAAAAAAATAAGGTTTGGACAAGTTCCTGGAGGAAAGGTCCATAAACCATTATTAAAAGGGACCCGGGATATCACTGCTTGACCCAATGCAAGCATTGTGGAACCTGTGTCTTTTGGGGAAACTGCTAGGCACTTATGACCTAGATTGGCCAGGGTTGGAAATAGGATACTGGGCTTGATGGACCTTGGTCTGACCCAGTATGGCATATCTTATGTTCTTATTGGCGTTCTGCTCTTTTTCTTTCTTTTGACAGTCCATTATTTTGTAAACCGCTTTTATGCTTTGGCCCTAGGGGTATAACAAGCTCCTGAATAAAGATAAAGATAGTCCAGTATGAGTAAAATATACTTGTTGCCTGAGGTGGTTCTCTCCAAGGGTCCTACCAGGTCCATGGCTACTCTTTCAAATAGGGTCTCAATGATGGGCATTCGGACTCTGCACTGTGTATAGACCCCCGGGCCTGAAATATTCGGGCTAAAACATGCTCCAGTGTTTTTCTCCACCCCAGGTGTCCCCCCTGGTAAATGGCTGTGTGCCAACAATAACACTTCCTGGCGATAGGGCCAGAGAACTATCAGTTCTGTCTCTACCCCCTCGAGGAGGCCCTCAGCCACTCTGTATAGCAAATCTCCCTTTAGCACAAAATAGGGAAATGTTCTTATAGCGAACTCTGTTACCTACTGGAAGCCCATCCACCTCCAAAACCCACTCGGGCATGTTTAAGGGACTCATCCTCTTGCTGGGCCCTCCTGAAGCTCCCTGGGTCTTCCCCCAGCCCCCACCCTGGGAAGGGGACAATTGTATTTGGGTCACTACTGCTGAGCCTTGAGCTATCCCCAGGGGTTTCTTTGCTAGACTGTCCCTTCTCAGAGCTGTCAGTTGGTCGGGCCCATATCGCTCCAAAGTTTGGGTAGTCTCAGCCGATCACCACTGGATATGGCAGCCAGGGCAGCACCATGACCTCGAACATGACCTGCAGGAACCTTGAGTGAAACCTGTGCCGTTGGATACTGCCTCTAGTCTCCATGCACACAGGCCAGTATTACAGTCTTTGCAATAGTCAATTTGAAATTGGGTTACTGTTTCTCGGCGAATGAGAGTTTGCACACTTCTGGAATCTACCAAGGCCTGGAGGTGGGTCCCCTCGAGCTCCTCTGGAATCACAAAGTGCTGTGCCCCTGGATGGGGGGAGTGTCCAGAAGAGCGCAGGTATGAGGGGTGGTTAGGCTGACATCCATGGGTTCTTCCATACCTAGGGGACATTCCCAAGCAGTGTCCCCAGGCGTCACACCTAAAACAGGTGAAAGAATCATGACTGGAGCCATGCTCTCACCTAGGAGGGGACTTTGAGGGTTGGAACAATGCAGCCCACATCCGTTCTGGCTTCCTCTTCTGTTCTCCTGGGCTAACGGATAACTTCTTCCCCTTCTCACTGTCTGCTTCAGTCACCAGCTAGGCTTCATGATACCCTTTGGCTGTTTCTAGTGCACTCTCCAGTGTAAACTTGGGGTGCTGATGTACCCACTGTTTCATTGGGGCGGTCAAGCCCTCCAAAAACTGCTCCAATAGGACAATCTTGGCTACCTTTGGCCCATTCTTTTCCTCCGATTGCAGCCATTTCCATGCAAGATCCTTCAATCGATAGAGGAACCTCCCAGGACTCTCTTTTATCTGGAGCCCCTCCTTCCTGAATCGCTGGTGGTAGACCTCTGGGGTACTGCCGGCCCGTTCCAGTATGGTGGCCTTGCTTGCCCATCTGGGTAGGCCTCCTGGAATGCAGCCTGACTGCTACCTGTTAGCAGATTCCCCACATAAGTAGTCCATGTCACCTCTGGCCACCCAGCCATGTGCACAGTTCACTCAAAGTTCACCAAAAAGTGATCAGGTTCATCTTCAGCCATCATTTTAAGTAACGCTTGCATTGGAGAGTGAAGTTGCGATCTCTGTAGGGCCTGAATCAACTGCTGCTGTTGTTACTGCCCTTCCAGCAGGGTGCGTTGAAACTGTTGTTGCTGTTGTTGCTGTTGATAGTGTTGTTGTTGCTGCTGCCTTTCTGCCAGAACCTGGAGAAGCCGCTCCATCCTGGTTTGTCACTGTTCTCGTGCAACACCACCACAGCTTCTTCTCCTGCAGTTGAGTTAACCCTGCAGTATTCCATCTCCCACTACCTTTAATGGCCTCTAGTGGCCAAAACAAAGCCTGCTTGTCTGGCACTGACTAGATCTTCAAACTTCCTAACTAGGGGGAGGCTAACCCTCTTACTGTAGCTCATACAAAAAAAAAATCCTGACCTGCTGTAGAGGCCTGGAGGAACATGGATTTGCCCTCAGTCACCTGATTAGAGGAAATCCTCAAGCTGCCATCATATGTGATAGTGTGGCATGCAGTGGGAAGGGGTTTTCTTTAAAACACAGAACAGACAGCAGTTCAGAGAAAACAAAATCAGCTTTTCTTCTGTCCCAGCTTGTTAAACCTCCACAAAAATGGTTCTCCCAGCCCTTCCTCTAGCCCCAGTTAAAGTTCCTACCTCAGAACTCCTTTGCATAGCCAGCCTTGGAAGGACTTCTGACTCCATGGGCCTCTCTCCCTCCTGCAGTCTACTGGGTTCTCAACCTCTCCCTGTGAGCTATGCCCTCCCAGTCCTGGACTCTGGGCTGCAGACTCTCTTAAAGTGGACCATTGATCATCTCTTTGGAGAGGACAGGTAACATTCTATATACCCCATTACACCTGCCAAGAGGTGAGGTTAATCAAATACGTACATTACCTACCTCAAATGAAAGGTGTCATAAGCTTCATGGATCATTGTACAGTGTTTGACTTGACCCCCAATGACTTGGCTAAGCGGGATATCCAGAACCAGGGTATAATAATAAAGTGACGTTTCGTTTCTTAACTTGGTGTGGAGTGATCTCGCAGCCAAGAAGGACTTTGGTATAGCAGTGCTGCTGGTCCACGGCACTAGTTTGGAAGTATCCCTAGCCCTAACAACTCAAAACTGTAAATAAATTCTTTCAGCTTGGTTTGTATAAGCCTCCCGAAATGACTCAATAGCAGAGAATTGTCTGGGAGATACCTACACAAAGAAACAGAGAAAATGACAGCAGATAAAGACCATGGCGTATCTAGTAGTTGGTATGGCTGGGCAGACTGAACTCTACAGTCCCTCTCATGTAGAGATCTTCAGTGCTTGTCCCATACTTTTCTGAATTTGATAAAGTCCTCATCTTCACCACCTCCATTAGGCGGCTATTGCATGCATCCACTACTGTTTCTGTAAAGAAATATTTCCTTAGATTACTCCTGAGCAGGGCCATATCAAAGGCTGTTCAAATGGTGCGGCCGCACAAAAGGGGGCACTGATATCATCATTGGACTTCCAGAAAGCTCAAAAAGAGTGTTTTACTGAATGTGGCTGGCTGAGGTGGGGGGGGGGGGCACCAGATTTGTTAGTCGCACAGTGCATTTCTAGCTTGGTACGATCCTGCTCCTGTGTCTATCTCCTTTCACCTTCATCCTATGCCCCTCGTTCCAGAGCTTCCTTTCAGTCGAAAGAAACCAAACCTCCTGTGTGCTTATAGCACAGATATATTTAAATGTCTCTATCATATCTTCTCTTTTCTGCCTCTCCTCCAGGATATATGTGTTTAGATCTTTAAATCTGTCCCCATATGTTTTATGCCAAAGATGTTGAACATTTTAGTAGCCACTTTCTGGATTGACTCCATCTGATTTATGGGGGGGGATAGTCAGCTGTGGTGGCTAGCCCTTGTAAAATGACTAGCCATTGCGGCTGAACTTTTAACCCAGATATTCAATGCCAGGGCCAAATCTGGCCACCAGCATTGAAAATCCACTGCTTATCTCGGGACAAGCATTGTGGAACCTGTGTGCCTCTTTGGGAACCTGCCAGATACTTGTGGCCTGGATTGGCCACTGTTGGAAACAGGACACTGGGCTTGATGGACCTTGGTCTGACCCAGTATAGCATATCTTATGTTCTTATGATAAAAATTGTCAGAAGATAATCAAAAGGGATACATGGCAACAAAAAATATAGATTGATCCACATAGCATGAGGGAATTGTGATGATCTTCATCTTAATTTTAAGATGATCTTCATCTTAATTTTAAGAAGGGTTTCCTACGGTGCTCGATTACGACCATATAAGTAGCATCTTGGTATATAATTCTGCAGTTCCAAGGACGGTGATAGTGTTGTCATGAAAGATTTGTGCAGATTGTATGCTCTCTCTTTTCCATTGTCATAGTATGTTCCAGAAAACCTCTTTATATATGAATGATATTCTATTTTGCTGCTTAGCTAATCTGCTGGTACAACGTCATCTGTGCTCTCTGAGTATAATAAAGTCTTGCAACATCAAAGTAATTTTCAGAATTTGTAAGTTTTTCCGGTGGGCCCTGATTGGCCCACTCCTGCACGTGTGTCTCATTTTAAGTTGACATTGCAGGGTTTCTATTTCTCTAAGGATTTTTCCAGTTTATGCAGCTTAACTACACTCCTCTAAGGGCAAAATGTCAGCTGATTTGAAGATTTGGAATATTATTTATTATTTACTTATTTCTGCACTGCCTTTCTGCAATTCAAAGCGGTTTACATCTAACTAGTAACTTGTACAGAGCATGCGATCTGTTGCACATTGTAGCATAACATAACAATCAGGGTCATAAATGGAAGGGCAGAGTCTCCAAGAGGATAACGGGGTATATCTTATCTACACTTTGGTGAATAGGAGCTGGCTCTATGGCTCCGTGCAGGTGCTGTGCATGGCTATGCAGAAGGTCCTTGGCTTGATCCCTAAATCCGCTCCTTGGATCACCCGGGAGTGGGGATGCTGTGGAGAAGCATTCACCATCCCCAGGCAGGGAGGGAGTCATGGCCATTACTTAAGGGTGACCTAACTCTAGCGACCTAACTCAGGATCCATAATTAAAGAATTACGGATGAGGCCTGGGCTGAGGGCTGTCTTGCAGTGACCAGACTAGGTAGGGAGGATCAGGAACGGCTTAAGAGGCAAACCAGTGGAGCGCTGGCTCAGGGTGCACAAGCATAAGGGCAGCAAAAGCAGGGATGGCACTACCATTAGGTGAACTAGGCAGTCACCTTGAGCGCCAAACTTTGGAGGGCAGCCCATTCCTGCCATTACTGCTGCTGCCGCACCTCCCTGGGATCTGCAGCATTGACAATTAAACAAAGAAGTGCTGGTGCCACACTCTAAGTTCAGCTGATCTTCCCCCCCCCCTCCTATTTTCATGGGAGGGGGAGCAGAACCAGCTAGCCTCTCAGAGAGCAGCACCAGCACCTGGCGGTTCAGACTCTGCTAAGCGCTTCTTTATTGTTTTATTATCATTGCTGCTGCTGCAGGATCTGGGAAGATGCGGGAGAAGTGGCAGTAAGAGGGATGGCAGGAGAAGGGGCGGGGAGCAAAATGAGAGTTCACTTGGGGTATACCGTGTCTCATATCCTTGCACCGACCCTGTACAGGAGCATTTCCCTTCACTCCCGTAACTGTGCTGTGCTGCAGGCCCTGCTACCACAGTATTTTAAAAAGGCAAACTAGAAACTTCCTGGTCGCTGCCAAGAAACAGGAAGTGCCTGCTTTGGGCTTTTAATACTGCTATGGTGCTGGTGGCTGCAGCACAGCACAGCCAGGGAGTAAAGGAAAATGCTCCTGTGACTGTGTAAATCATTAATGATGGGGAGGGGAGGAGGGTGGCTGGCTGGGACTAGAACTGGAATGGGTGGAATGGGGAGGGGAGGAGGGTGGCTGGCTGGGGCTGAGAATGCAGGTAGCTGATGCTGGACGGAGGAGCTGGGTTTAAAAGGGAGGACTGGGACTGGGACTGGAAGGGAGCTTATACTGCAGTCAATGGTATTGGAAAAAGCCTGATGCTAGGACGGGGCAAAACTGGTGTTGGGGGTGGGACAGCGAAGCTATCCTGGGTCCCACAGCTACAAAAGGGGTCCTGAGGAGCAGAAACATGGATGGTTCTATTGTGGCAGTGACCACATCTAATCAAATCAGTGGCAGATGTGGAAATAAAAAGAAATTACAAGCTCAGGGCCTTTGAGCACACTACACCTCAAAGGCCTTGCTGGTCCTGCCTCCTCTTCGCATCAGAGGGGATGGGACTGGGAGGGTCTTTGAAGAGTGCATGTACTCAAAGGCCTCATCCTTGTGTCTTTTATTTGAGCTGCTGCCTGCATGGGTGGTGAGATGTGGCAGTGCTGGCCATGCAGCACAAGGAGTGAGGGCTTGGAAGGAAAATGCTGGTTGGGGAGGGAGAGATTAGAGGGGTGATGCAGGACTCCATGGCAGGAGTAGGAAGAGAGGCAGATGGAATACACTGGGCATGAGGAAGGGGAGGGGAGAGCTAAGGAGACAATGCAAAGGGTACAGGGGAGAGAGGTCTAGGGAGATGGAGGGGTCGTCCCAGCAGCCTTCAAGCATGCTGCAGTCACACCTCTCCTGAAGAGACCTTCATTTGACCTTAATTGTCCTTCTAATTATTGACCCATCTCCTTCCTCCCCTTCATTTCCAAACCTCTTGAACATGCGTTTCTCCACCACTGCATTGACTTTCTCTCCTCTCAAGCCCTTCTGGATCCACTGCAATCTGGCTTTCGTCCTTTACGTTCTACTGTAATGGCTCTTGCCAAAGTCTCCAGTGATCTGTTCTTGGCTAAATCAAAGGGTCTTTATTCAATCATCACTCTTCTTGACCTCTCTGCTACTTTTGACACTGTTGACCACCACCTTCTCCTCGACACCTTGTCCTCGCTTGGTTTTAAGGGCTATGTCCTATCTTGGCTCTCTTCTTATTTCTCCCATTGCTCTTTCATTGTTTGTTCTAGTGGAACCTCCTCTATTTCTATTCCACTCTCAGTTGGTGCACCCCAAGGATTGTTCTAAGCCCACTCCTTTTCTCGCTCTATACCCAGTCACTTGGTGCACTCATCTCCTCCCATAGTTTTCAGTACCATTTTTACGCTGTAAGCTCTGACGAGCAGAGATCGTCTTTTTACATGTTTCTGTACAGAGCTGCATATGTCCTCTAGCACTATATAAATGATCAATAGTAGTAGTAGTATTGGACATGGGAGATGGGGCCTATGGGGATGGAGGGGAGATGCTGGACACTGGGGCTAGGGAAAGAGAGGGGGAAATGTTGCATACAAGAGGAGAGAGGAGGAGTATTTGTGACCTGGATTGGCCACTTTTGGAAACAGGATACTGGGCTTGATGGACCTTGGTCTGACCCACTATGGCATTTCTTATGTTCTTAGATGTAGGACACACTGCAATTATGGAGAGAGAGAAGAGGAGACATTGGACTTGGAGGGGATAGGGAGAGAAAGAGGGAGAGATGCTAGATGGAGGGTGGAGAAAGTGAGGGGGAGATTTTGGATTGGGGAGAGAGATGAGGGTGTAAATGCTGAATTGGGGGGGGGGGAGAGGGAAGAGATGCTGGACAGAGGGGAAGAGTGGAGAATTAATTTAAGACTGGCAAGTAAGGGACTAGGGGAAGGAGAGAGAGATGGGGAATGGGAGGGTTGGTGTAAGGGTTGAAAAGCTGTAGGTAAATGCAGTAAAAAAAAAGGAGCAGATTGAGGGATGGAGGATAACAAAGAAGAGTGAAATCTAAGCTGATAAAGAGAGAAAAATAAATGGAAGAAAGAGGAAAAGAAAAGCTCGATGTCAAAGATGGATGTAAGGGAGGAAGTGGTCTGAAGAGAGAGAAGACATGGAAAGAGTTAAGAGAAGACCGAGGAAAGCAAAACCAGAGACATCATTAGAAAAATGAAATCATTAGAAAACAAAGGTAGAGGAAAAATAATTTTATTTGCAATTTAATGATGAGAATGTCTGTTTTTGGAATTTACATCTTGCTTTCCATTTGGCACTGTACAGGGGAAATACATCCCTTTCTATTTCACTGGTGTTATACTGCAGACAGGGTCTGGCTTCCCGGGGTTTCGGTTTAATTTTTGTCTCCATCTTTCCATTTTAAGTCTGTGGTCACGTAGGGTCCCATCTGCTAACACTTAACTCAAGCTATCTGCCACACAGCCCATAGGAATAAACGGGCCATGCGGAAAGCTAAAACTAAGTGTTAGTAAGAGAGGCCCTTAGTCTCGCCTCGTCAAGGTCTATCTGTGCTCTGCATGCGTGAACAATGGCCACTATTCTCTTAGCAGGGAGTGTCTTCTTCAGTTTTCCCAATAAGTAACATAGTAAATGACAGCAGATAAAGACCTGAATAGTCTACCCAGTGAGGTGGTGAGGGTTGTACCTGTTGTTTCTTTTCATGCAGGTTACTCCCCCCTCCCCCCCCCCACCTTTGTTTAGGGTTATACCCACTGCTCCATGCAGGTTACCCTCCTCTATTTTTTTGAAGTGTAGAAGTTATTTCAATTTGCAATATTTATGGCAAATGGACTGGAGACCTTGTAGAGAGTTAAGGCATCTTGCATAGCTGGGCTTGAAAGAAGTTTAGACAAGTTCCTGAAGGACAAGTCTTATAAATAATTATTATTAGCAAGCTAGACTTGGGGAAATTTGGGATGGGGGTAGGGAGAGGAGAGAAAAGGAAAGGAGATGGGGGGCCCCCCTTGTGTCTACAATGTGCCCTGCTGGGGGACAGAAACTGGAAGGGGCCTATGTGAGGCTGATGCTGCAGCTGCAACTGGGAGTACGCTAATACTGGTGACTGCTGGGATCAGGATGAGAGGAAGGGGCAGACGTTGGGGAAGTGAGAAGAGAGAGAGGATAGATATTGTATTGGGGGAGGGATGTGGTCCCATTCTACAAAAGTGGAAGTAAGGAAACGGGTGGGAACTACAGGTCAATTAGTCTGTACTACAGCATATGGTGAGTAAATTAATGGAAATGCTGCTTAAAGAGACAATAGGGCAGTTTCTGAACAGCATGGTTTTGCTAGAGTCAGGTCTTGTTGGATGAATCCGATTAAGTTCATTGACTGAGTGACCAGAGAGTTGGATTGAGAGAGAGCAGTAGATGCAGAAGGGCTTTCAGGAAAGGTATGCCTCTGCAGATAATTCCAAAATCTGCAATAGAGTAGACACCCTGGAAGAGGTAGATGAGGAGGGATCTAGCGAAGTTTGAAGAATTGTCTAGAATTTGGCAGCTAAGATTTAATGCCAAAAAATTCAGGGTCATGTATTTGGGCTGCAAAATCCAAAGTGAGAGGTACAGTTTCGGAAGTGAAAATTCTATGCACAAAAGAGCAGAGCTGGAAGCGATTATATGATCTTTTATCTTTATCTTTATTTTACACTTGATAAACCGCTTTTGTCGGGACATTAAAGCGGTGTACAAATAAAATAAAAGGCAGCACTGCAAACTACGGAAAAAGAACGCCAAAAAGAATAGGAAAGAAAGAAAAAGAATAGCACAAGAACCTTATAAACGATAAACAATAATCAACAACCAAACACAGACAAAAGACAAACAGCACAACCAACAGAGACAGACAAGGGGGGTAGCAGGACCAAACTGAGCTAGGACAGGACATCAACCTAGAGCGGTATCAGGGAGGGAAATCAGGAGGGAGATCAAACACTTTCTGAAACAAATGGGTTTTGAGTGAAGCTTTAAACTGAGGGTAGGAGGGTTCTAAACGAAGGGACGGGGGCAGGGCGTTCCACAGCCAAGGACCAAGAAAGAAAAATGCAGCGTGACGGGTCTTTTCTAGATGTGCATGAGACGGGGACGGTAAAGCCAGACGATTTGCATGAAGGGAGCGGAGTTGACGGTAGGGTGTGTGAAGAGAAATTAAATCAGCCAGGTATAGAGGATTATTAGTGTAAATTGCACGATGAGTGAGGATAAGGAGTTTATAGTGAAACCGAACACGGAGGGGCAACCAATGAAGACGAATGAGAATGGGGGTAATGTGATCGAAGCGACGGGCGAAAGTAATAATACGGGCAGCTGTATTCTGAATGAGTTGAAGGCATTTAAGTTGGTAATTGGGAAGATTGGCCAAAAAGATATTACAGTAATCAAGACGACTAACGATGAGAGCAAGGACGAGAGTAACCAGGGAACCGAGAGGAAGAAGTGAACGGACAGCCCGAAGCCGGCGGAGGATAGCGAAAGAACGCCTAGTGAGGAGAGAGATATGATCACGGAAGGAAAGGGAGGAGTCAAGAATCACCCCGAGATACCGAAAAGAAGATACCAGAGGAATGGGAATAGAATCAATCATAGGGGCAGCAGACGGACACGACCCACTCAGTGATACCCACATAGCAGTGGACAGAGGGATTAAGACGGAGAAGGTGCTGAGAGAGCCAAGAGGCCACATGAGAGAGGCAGGAGTTTAAAGGGGAAAGATCCAGAGAAAGTGGAGAAGTATGAAAGAGCAGAATAATATCATCTGCATAAACATAACAGGATACCGGGTACTGCTGTAATAAAAGAAGTAAGGGGGCCAGGAAAATATTAAACAGCAAAGGAGACAACACAGAGCCCTGGGGGACACCGCAAGTGAGGGGGAGAGAACCGGATGATTTACCATTTAGGGTAACAGAAAAAGAGCGTGCAAGGAGGAAGGAGCGGAACCAAAGAAGAACTGCACCACGCAACCCCACCTCAGCGAGACGGGTAAGAAGAAGAGTGCGATCAATTAAATCAAAAGCCGCAGATAAGTCAAGAGAAACCAACAGAGTAACATCACCGCGATCATGTGCAACGTGTAGTTCATTTAGAACTGCCAAGAGGACAGTCTCAGTGCTGTGACCCTGTCGAAAGCCGGCTTGTCGAGGATGAAGGGTGTTTGTGGACTCAATGTGGGAAGACAACTGAATGACAACTGAATAGTTCGTTTGTTATAGAACAAATTATTTACCATACATAGTTCAATCTTGTTTAATGTATTTAGCAAACTTGTACCTAGTTAACTAATGTTTCATGTAAAACAGATCTGTTACTCTGTTCATTTTTCGTTCATTGTAAACCGCACCTGATCTGTGGAAGGTAGCGGTATATAAGCAACTGTTAAATAAATAAATAAATAAAATGAATACAAAACGTTCCAGGAGCTTGGACAGATAGGGGAGGTTCGAGACAGGACGCCAGTGGGCAAGGACAGATGGATCAAGGGAGGGTTGCTTTAGGAGCGGGTGGACAATGGCCGATTTCCATGGAGAAGGGAACAAACCAGAGGAAAAACTTGTATTAATGATGACCTTAAGGTGTCCAAACAGGGAGAAAAGTGACAGCTTAGGTGCATAGAGAGAAAAATGGTCAGCAGGAAAAAGGAGGCGATTCTGCCTCTGCACAAGTCTTTAGCAAGACCTCATTTGGAATGCTGTATGATAGTCTGGAGACCACATCTTCAAAAGGATAGAAATAGGATCGAGTCCGTGCAGAGAGCTGATGTAGGTACTTGCACCTTAAATTAACATACTTTATAAAATAGAGGCATAAGTGGTCAAACGTAAGGAACACTCATACAGTATTTCACTTTATAAAATAGGCTTGAAGACGCACATTAATGACTTATAAAATTACCCTCTGACTGCTATTGAAAGGCAATTATGCCTTCGCTGGCAAATGCTTAATTAGCCCATTCATTTATTTAAAAAAACATATGGATAATTTCAGGCCATTATAATCACTAAACGGCCAGATATTATCTACATATTCGTGGGCCATATTAGGGGAGGAATGAGGACAGGCCAGAAAACTAGTGATATTCAGCCACTTTCTGGAGAGGTTATATGTTTAGTTTAAGTCTGCCGAATAATAGTGCCAGCACAGTAAGCACACTATTCAATTATGGGGAGATGAAAGCTTGAAACATTTGGTTTACGTAGGTTTGAGTTCAGACGTCCAGTTGTAACTTCCTGTATATTTCCAATTAATATAGATTGCATCCCAGCTTGAAAGAATCAAATGGAAATAAAGCACCTTCTCCTACAGAATTACCAATCCGTAGGCAGACTGTTCAGAAGCTGCTTTCATTACACGTCGGCATGCTGAATTCAAGTCCAGGGGGGCCACATCTTACAGTGGAACTTTGAGCCTCAACTGAGGCTTCATGAAGAAGAGCGGAGGGTACAGTTACCAGATTTTTGGAGAGTAAATCTGGGACACCTGGGCAGGGCTGGAGTCTTCCCTCCTTGGACATCTATACATATTTTATATGGGCCCAATTTTTCAAAAGGCATGTACACAGTTTATAGCCCAGTAAAAAACAGTGTAAATGCCTTAAATGTGGAGAGTCAATGTACCGACACGGTTAGTGCCATTGAATAGCCCCTTCTAAGACCTCTATGCGCCCCAATGCTATCCGGTGAGCGTCAGGGTATGCTGGGAGCATTCCGGAAGTGGAGACTGTCGCTAACTGGTCAGCAGTGATACTGCATGCTGATTGGTTAGTGACCTGCACCAAAAAGATAGGCAAGGAAAACGCTCGCTTATCTTTAAGGCGCAGGACCTAACCGGGCAGCATCCAATGTCGCTGCTTTCTGTGTCTGTGGTGATCCCCAGATATTCAGCGCCATCGCTGCGGCATTGAATGTCCAGCTTAGAGGTCGGCAGGGAGGGCTAGGCGCAGACGAGGCGAACAGCCCTTCCAAAATGCGGACGACTCTATCGAGCCCTGTATTTCTAAAATTCCTCCTCATTTTACCTCTTCCCTTACCAGGATTAGAGGGCTATGCAGGAGAAACAATATCCTTTGCCTCTGTCCCCACTGAAAGCCGAGACAATCACCAAAAATTAGGGACATCTGGCAACCTTAGTGGAGTGATACAGAGCAAGGAGCACATGGTGTTTCTCTGTGTAGTCATAGATCAGAGTTCTTGATTAAATTAATTTACTGTACAGACATCCTCTTTTCTCACTCTAAATTCTCTCCCAACTCTTGCACATACTGTCGGCGAGGCTGTGGTTCTGTGAGGACCTTTTCACATATGTAGTGGACCTATTCCTTCCTTCCACAATTTTGTGTGAGGTGGAGTTTGTCAGTTATTGGAATAATAACAATTATATTAGTCTGAACCCTTTAATTTGTCTTCCAGACAGCTGGAGAGATGTGCGCCTTTATGCAAATACTCATCAGTTGGTGAGTCAGCTGATACAGGCAGGCAGGCTCAAAATAGCTACATTCTGGAAGCAGACTATCCCTATCGCACTGGCATAAACAAGCTTTTGATGCTGTTTTGACTGAAAAAGTTAACATTTTGTTTAAAGACATGACATAGATAAGCCTGAGAAGATCTATAACAAATTATGGTCTTACTAAAACTCTACATTAGAGGTTCCCAACCTTTTGGGTTGTGTAGACCCCTTAACAACCTTCAAAAATCCTTACAAAAAGTTGAGACCCCCCCCCCCCATTTCTTCCCCACTATTCTTCCTGGACCCCTCCCCTCAGTGCCAAGCCTTTCCCCACATAACTTTGTTTATCTCCTTTTCCTGTCACCACCGGTGTGTTTCTGTCTCTCCGGCCAGCCAATCTCCTCCAATCTCTTTCTTCCCCCAAGCCAATTCCTATCAGCCTCTATCCCCTTTTTCCCCCTCTTTTTTTGTGTCCTGTGAACCCCCTATAATGGTCTCACGGACCTCCAAGGATCTAGAGATCACAGGTGGGGAACTACTACTCTAGATAACAGAGAAGAAAGTTAGTGGACGTGCATTTTTGCTTGACTTCCCGAGCTCCTAATTTAATAGCCTGTAAAAAATGATGGAGAGGTAAGGAAAATGAAGGTTTACCCAGCTGACCCAATCACTAACCCTGATCCAACTGACTAGTTTATGCATCAGGGATTCATGATGCCTGAGGCTTTTTGAGCAATGCTAGTGGAAGCTCTCTGGCATCAGGACAGTCACCATGCTCCCTAGCCTTTGGGGCGACCCCGAGCCTCGAAGAGGAGAAGTCAAGCAGATCCAGCTGTGGCAAATGTATTGAATGATCAGCGAAATTGCTGCTAGAACCATTGTTCTAGCAGCTCTGACTGAGCGCTCCCATTGAGTTAGGAAATGGAAGCCAACAGGTTGTTGAGGTGGTTTACCTTCTGATGAGACAACCATTGCCGAGGAACAGAGGAATGTGGGCTTACTGTTCCAAAGCTAATCTCCATATGTGTCATTACAATTAGCGATTTATTGGGAGAGACCAAAGATTTTGCCTACTCCCTGTAGAAGTCCAGGCCCAGTCCTGGAATTCGACGCTCTCGGCTGCCCTTGACACGCTTTCTCCTCTTCAGCCTCTTCTCCCTTCCCGTACCCATCGTCGTCTCTTCCTCCACCGTGCCTACCTTTGCCGTGCTGAACGCCGCTGGTACAAGCATCTGTCCCCTGCCAACCTGGACTATTTCCGTTACTGTCATCGCCATTACCGCTGCCTCCTACACTCTGCCAAGCAAAACTACTTTACCAATCTCATCTCCTCCTCAGCTAATTCTTCCACGTCAGTTCTTTTCAGTTCTCCGTTCTCTCTCTGCCTCCCACTCCCTTGCTTCTTCGACTCCATCCCCTAACATTGCAGATCCTGCTCTATTGGCCTCACATTTTGCCTCCAAGGTCCTTTCTCTTTGTCTCCTCTTCCCCAATTGTCCCCCCTCTCTCCCCCTCCCGCAGTCCCCTCCTCCTCCCTTTCCCCCCTCTCCCCCACTACTCCCTTTGCCCCCCCCCCCTTTCCCATCTCTGGTCCTCCTTCCAGCCAGTCACTCTCTCGGAACTATCCAAGGTTTTTGCTTCCATCCATAAAACCTCCTGTTTCTCTGACCCCATCGCCTCTCGCTGGCTACTAGACCCCTCCTTAGCACTCTCCCCCCTGATCCTCTCCATCTTTAACTCTAGTCTCTCTTCGGGTACTTTCCCCTCCCTCTGGAAGCACGCTTTGATCTGGCCTATCCTAAAGAAGGGTTCCCTGGACCCCTCCTGCCAACTGGTGTCCCATTTCTAACCTACCATTTCTCGCTAAGCTCCTGGAAAAGCTGGTCTTTGCTCAACTTTCCTCACATCTTGAAGCTTCACTAGTCCTTCACCCCCGGCAATCTGGTTTTCGTCCTGGCCACAGCACGGAATCCATCCTTCTCTCCCTCCTCAACAAATTGCAAGCTGCCCATGACCGTGGCTCCTTTTCTATCACTGTTTCCCTTGATCTATCTGTCGCTTTTGACCTTTTGATCACCGCACCCTTCTTGCACGTCTTCACAGTATCGACAACTCTAGCTCAGTTCTCTTCTGGTTCCGTTCTTTTCAGTTTTATCAGGGCATGCTTCCTCTTCCCCTACCCCCCTCCACTGCGGTGTCCCTCAGGGCTCTGTCCTAGCATCTCTCCTGTTTAACATTTTCCTAGCCCCTCTCACACTCCTGGTTCAGCAGCATAGTATCTCTGCCTATTACTATGCTGATGACATTATCCACATTCAACATACAGACTCCTCCTCCCCCGATATCAGTCCTCTTAATGCTTGTTTATCCTCTGTTGCCTCTTGGTTGTCTTCCAATTTCCTACATGTTAACCTTTCCAAAACTTCTGTCATTTGGTTCACCTCAGGCAAGCCTGTCCCGCCTCTTGCCCCCCTTCTCTCCTCCTCCCCTATTCCCTTTGTCACTTCCATATGTTACCTGGGTGTAACTCCTGATTCGTCCCTCTTCTTCAAAGACCACATCCCTTCCGTACTCCAGCGTTCTTTCCACACTCTGAGACAACTTCGCGAAGTTCGTCCTTTTCTTTCTGTCCCTTCCCTGACCACGTTGCTCCTGTCCCTCATAATGTCTCGTCTGGACTATTGCAATGTCTCCTTCGCCGGCCTTCCTCAATCCTAACTGCATCATCTACAACTCATCCAAAACACTGCCGCTCGTATTCTGACCCACGCCTCCCATTCAGATCACATCACCCCCCTTCTCGTACGTTTGCACTGGCTCCCAAGTCCCTTTAGGATTCAAGACGGTGACGGAATTCAAAACAGCATGGGACAAGCACTGCGGATTCCTTTATAGCAACAGGATAAAAACAAAATAAACTGAACCATCTAACTTCTCAACAAATAGGGGTGTCCTACATGGAGTGATGGGTCCACCCCTAAACAAAGACATGGGGAGGGGTGGCCTGCACGGAGCGACGGGTGCACCTACTCTTGCCGTATATTTGCTGGGCAGACTGGCTGGACCATGCTGGTCTTTATCTGCCGTCATTTACTATGTAATATAAATTCCTCATCTTCGTCCATAAGTCAATCCACACTGGGTTCACCTCCACACCCCGCATCAGTCACTCAGGTCCATTCACTCCAATTGCATGTTTCTTCCCTCCCCATCCCAAGCCCATCTAGAATCCACCCGCTCTTCAGCCTTCTTTTTCCTGGGTCCCCGGCTCTGGAACTCGGAACTCGGAACTCCTCTCTCCATCTGGAACCCTCCTTCAACACCTTCAAGGCCAGACTAAAAACCCACCTTTTCCACTCTGCCTTTGACCTCCCCCGCCCCTCCCCCCTCCCCCTCCCCTTTGTCCCCAGGCCCCCGCTGATGTTAAACCCCCTCCTCTCCTTTCCCCGCTGCAGGGCAGTCACTATCTGCTCTTTTCTCCGATTCTCATCTCTCCTTTCCTGTCTACATTTGTTGGCATTCCTTTTCTTTTTCAAAGCAGCTCTGCCTCTGTTTTTCAATGATTGTAAACCGCTTTGACGCTTTTGTGTAAGAGGTATATTAAGTCTTCAATAAAGATAAAGATTTTTTGATTGAAGATATATGGATGGCTCTTGAAGGACCCAGGACATTTTTATTGGGTTTTTCAAATGCAACCTTCTGTGACAAAGTTATATTTCTTATTCTCATTTTGTGCAGTGTAACTAAAATAAAAAAAACTCCAGCAAGAGAAGGTTTTATTTGGTTACACACTAATGTTTAATAGATTGGAAAATTTGGAAAACAAGGCAAAGAGAAAAAAATCAGCACCTAATAAGTTTTACCAGATCTGATAAGGTCTCTGCTGCAGAAATATAAAAAAAACATTGTATGGAAATACTAAAAATTCCAGATGAATCCACACCACCTGATGCCGGAATTTTTCATCTACCTCCAGCCAAGGGAGTTAAAACCTGATGAAAAACTTGAACTCTCCCAAATTTCATCTGATAACCCACATTTAGCAGCTGTTTTGGAAGCTTATAGCAACTATCAAGTCTCTTGCAAATATGCCTGTAAATTTTCCATTGGAGCTGGAGAGAAATTGGATACTGATGATTTTATTTAGACACAAAGTTGTTCCTTAATTTGAAAGTTATTGCCTGATGTTGCTAGGGTAACACTAAAGAATAGGCAACAGTTCTTGCTCTTGTGGCATATACTTTTGTAGGTCACACTGGTGCTTACGTTTCTTCAAGAATCTGTGCAAATGTTTAGTTAAATTTCATAATTCGCAAGAACATAAGAATGTGACCAAAGTCCATTATCCTGTGTTAGTGGCTAGTTCAGGTCACAAGCATCCAGCAGATCCCAAAAAAGATCACATTTTTAAACAATTCATTTTCAGGGATAAGTGATGGTCCTTTCCAACTCTACCTGGCTATTCATTTATGGGCTTTTCCTCCAGTAGTTTATCCAGACCTCTTTTGAGCCTTGCCATGCTAGTCATCATGACCACATTCTCTGGCAACAGATTTCCATGACTTTATTGTGCGCTTCATGCAAAAATCCTTTATGATCCGTTTTCAGTCTGCTGATGGTAGTTTCCTGGAGAGTCCTCTTGTTTCACTGTTTGGAAGGTTACACAAATTTCCCAAAATTTAACCTTTCCACCCCACTCATGATTTTATAAAATTCTATCATATCGCGTCACAGTTATTTCTTTTCCAAGCTGAAGATCCTCTCTCTGAGCCATTACTACTTCTGCTATATCCTTTTTATGACCGGGCAACCGAAGGTACACACGGTAGTCAAGAGGGCATGTCTACTAAAGCACGCTTCTCAGATAGCAAGGGATTAGCATGCATTTTTGGTGCAGTGCTAAAAGTTAGCATGGGGGCCCACACTAAAATTCCCATGCTACCTGGATAGTGAGTGAGTGGGCGGGGTGTGGGTATTCCCATCACTAGTGCAGACCTCGAAAACCTGTGCTGTCGGCTCTTGGCAGGGAGCAACTATTTCCAGCACAATGGGTGACAATAATACTGCCACAGGCAGCAACAAACACAGCGAGCAGAGCTAAATTTAGGGGGACAGTGTCCCCCCTTGCATCTAGCACAGTGGCCCCCACTAATAATACAGCCCAAACCCACGTTACTAGCGTGGGGCTTAGTAAATATGCCCCAATGAGCAGTCACACTAGGGACTTAGAGGCGTAAGGATTCTCTCAGTTTTGTTCTGTTCCATTCGGAATCATTCCTAACATTACATTTACTTTTTTGATAGTTGCAGCACACTGAGCTGAAAATTTCAACATATCCCCAGTGATTTCAAGATCATTTTCTTGGGAGAAAACTCATCGATCACCTCACTTATTGCTCTTTTTTCCAGATTGATGGATATTATACACAGGTTCTCTGCAGCACTCCACTGTTGACCTTTCTCCATTTGACAAACTCTTTAATCCTTTACTCATTGCTTCCTGTCTTTTAGCCAATTATCAATCCACGATGGGACACTGCCTCCCATCCCATGACTTTTTAAATTTCCTGAGGCATCTCTCATGAGGGATTTTGTCAAATACCTTTTGAAAATTCAAATACGCTTCTAAGTTAATTTCAGACACAGCTGCATTTGTAACTAGCGATTTCTGAAAGCCACTGTTTACACGTGTAGATGACCAAGATGTCATGATTCGAAGGGTGGATGTTGTGGGAATGATTTGGGCAAGTTGAAATAGTATATGTGTATTTCCCATTTTCCAATGAAAATATACATATATTCCAATTAATTTCTCCATCATTTTTACACTTGAGAGGATCAATGTCCTTAATCTCCTCATGTATTATTTTTGCCCTTAAAGTTGTTGTTGTTGTTGTTGTTGTTAAGTGCCGTCGAGTCGGAGTCGACTCATGGCGACCCTCTGGATAGCTATCCTAAATATCCTAAGTCTTCAGTTAGGCGGCTCATTGTTGCCAAACTGGTACCCGTAGCTGCTGTTATTGTATCACCCTTAAAGTTAAAAAGGCAGCTTTTGTAACTTCTCTTTTTAATTGGCACCACTTTTACAGGTATATTTTTGGATCATATACAGTATGCGCGTGCCAGCACTTTGACATGGAAGCTTCCAAGTGATGCTGCTGTTTTTCTACGTATGCTTTTGCGGAACGTCTGCTCCAGGTCTAAGTGCTGCCAAATACAAATGTATTTGCTGGTGCCCTTACATGCATTTTACATTTTTGGCAGCTTTTTTTGTAAAATAGCAGGAAATTGTGAATGTCTCTACCTGGATGTTTCATTTTCCATGATCAGCCCCTGTGCAAAATTGGACTTCACATCAGCCTTTACACACTTTTGACTTCTCTTTGCTAAACCCATGCTGACTCATCCCCTTTAAGCCCTGTCTATCGATATGGTCAGCAGTTTTGTTTTTTTATATAGCTTCTATCGATCATTTTGCCTGGAACTAGTGTCAGGCTCCATAATTTCCTAAATCACCCCAGAGAACTTTTTAATAATTGGCATTATGTTGGTCACCCTTCAATTCTCAGGTACTGTAAATTGTTTTACAGTAAATATGCTATGCTCCAGATTACTATTAACAGGCTGGAAATTTCATTTATTCCAGAACTCCAGGGTGAATGCCATCAGATCCTAATGATTTGCTACTCTTTACTTTGTCAATTTGCTTTATTACACCTTCTAGATTTAGTGATTTGTTTTATTTGTTCTGAATCATCACCAGCAAAGAATGTTTTTGATGTGGGAATGATATCACTATCCTCCTCTATAAAGGCAGAAGCAAAGAATTCATTTAGTTTTTCTACTATAGTGAGCTATCTGACTCCTTCAAGGCTTTTTGCTTCAAATGTACCTGAAAGAAATATCATTTATTTATTTATTTTATTTATTTGCAGTCTCTTTTATACCGCGCTATTTGACATCAGTGCGGCTTACAATGAACATAAGAGTTGCACATCTCAATTTCGTGATTTGTGCTTACAGTGAAACAGGTATAATAACTTGGGTATACATTAAACAGGAAAATTAAACTTGGGTATGCATTAAGCAGGTATAACAGGTAAAATAGGGTATAAATAACCAGTCCCTTAACAAGGAAACACGATGAATAAATACAGTCTACTTTGTGCAACAATATAATGAGTTATGCAGCACTGCATAAGTTTCTCATGGTGGTTGGAGGGGAAGGTGTGATTGCGAGTGATCATTAGGCAAGTTTCACTAAGCAATAGCTTATTGGGGAGAGTTGATCTGTTTCTGTTCATCTATGCACTTGCACAAACCAACCTATTCCCCTTCCTCTGCAAAGAACACTGCCTTCCCATCAGGTTTAGGATTCAGTTTAAGATACTCATAATTACCCATCACGCTTATTATTCTAAACCTGATGAGTAACCTCTCTCTTTTTTTAGTTTATATTCTAGTTTCTTATACCTCCCAGCATGCACTCTGTTCTTTTCAACATAATCTAGTTGTCATCCAATCTTGTTCTTCAATCTGGTTAGAATGCATGTATAAATCATGCTTTAGCATGACAGGTCATTCCATAGGATGGGAACAGTCTTTAGGCATCAGGTTAGAATCCTCACACAAGAAATTAAAGACTGTCCAAAAATACTATTTTGTGCAAACTTTTTCTCAAATGTAAAGCTCTTTATGGCCAAGAGATATTGACATCTTGACCAGCTGCGCTCACCAGAATTCAGTATCTCCCCTTAGTCTCTTGTCTACTCAGTATGAAAACTCGGTATTACTACCTATAATGCTACCTCTGAATCGTCTTGTCTGTGTCAAGACCCCTTACCCTCCCCACTTGAAAATGTAAACCACTTAGCCAGGTTTTTGGGACATCCCTAATGAATATGCATGAGATAAATTTGAATACAATGGGGCAGTGCATGCAAATATCTCATGCATATTCATTAGGGATAGCCTGAAAACCAGGCTGGATTGTGGCCCTCCAGGACTAGATTTGGAGACCCCTGCTCTAATACAAGTGCATTATTTAAGGCTGTGAGAAAAGTATTCTTCCCCTGAAGGTTTGGTTTTAGCAGATCTCAGATTGAAAGATGTTTACAAATGCGCTGCTTAAGAAAATTTCTGATACTCCCAAGTTTCAATCAAATTCCTTCACCAACGCCAGATACTGCTGGATTACTCCAGTCCAGATGGAACGGATTTTCAGTTGTCTCTCCTGATCAGATTATTGAAGTGATTGAATTGTTATATAATTCTTTAAATTTATGTCCTACTGCTGTTTTGAAACATTTGCGTGAGCATCTCTCTGATCCCACAGGCAACAAATCATTAGAGGAAGGCAAAATTAGCAGTTGTCTTGCAGAAGGCTTCTATGTGACCTATCTTGAAAAAAAGCCAATCTAGACTGCTCGATTCTTAGAAATTGCTGTCCAATTTTATCTCTCCTTCTTGTCAAAATTGACAGAAAGTAGTCCTTTAATTGAACAATTGTGGACACACAGCATTCTGGATACTTTTCAATCGGTTTTTTGTGCAAAACACTGTTAATTTCCATCTTTGATGCTATCTGCAGGTGCTTTGAGGTTAAGAACTGTATTTGATGGTCCTATTGATTTAATTATATCAAAAGCAGTCATAACATCCATGATTTTATTGTTGGCATTAGGTACTTTTGACACCATTTTGGCTTGGTTTCAGGTTACGATTGATGATGACTGATCATACTGGACCATGCGAATTGCTGGTGTACCACAAGACTCTGTGGTGTCATTTAGTATCTGCTTTTTTGCCAACTATTAAATTATTTGGGCCTTTATTATCAGTTGTCTGCTGATGACTTGACATTCTTTGCTTGGATAAGGGTAAGGGAATTGGATTTGGCTCATGCCTTTTCTCAGAGGTTGAAGGCAAATTACTTTCAGGGATAGTAGATATTTTCCTGTCCATGGAGGGCTTATAATGCAAGTTTGTACCCAGCGCCGGCACTACTCTTCAGTGAACTGGGCAGTTGCCTAGCATGCCAGCCTTCCGGGGGCACCTATTACCACTGCTGCCACCCCTGTCTGGGGCCTGCAGCGATGGTAATGGCTTGGAAATTGCAAAGTGGTGCTTACCTAAACTCACCAGTGCTACGTCGCAGTTCCAGCCTGTTATTATCTGTTAATTCCGCCCCCCCACCCCGATACACTTTGTATCCCCATGCAAGCAGGAAGTGGAATTAAAGGAAGTTAGAAGCATGACTGGCACTGTCTCACCAGAGCTGAATGTAACTCTGGCGCTTTGGTGCTGTTTTTAAAACTATTTCTGCCGCTGCATGTCCTGGAAAGGGGCAGTAGCGGTGATAATCAGAACAGGCGCTGGAGCTGGGGGGAGGGGGGGGAAGATGCTTGAAATAAGGTTTGCCTAGGGTGCCTCATATCCTTGTAGTGGACCTGCTCTTGGTCTGCCTTATGTCACTTTTATATCTTACTTGCCGGTGCTTATGTTCATCCCTATTTTTCCACCATCTTGATTCGGCCCAACTAGCGGAAAATTCTTCACCAAATGTTAAAAAAGAAACATTTTTCAACCTCTGTGCCTGTAGACCGATTTCTGCCCTCTGTGCCAGCTTGTTGAGGACTTTCTCCTAGATTCCTCACTGCTTCTTCAAAAGGTCAAAAAGTGAAAATGAAAGAATGACTTTCTCTATCTTTTATCTCATCATTAAACCATGCTGCAATGGTTCTGTCTTCCTTCAACCTTATTTAATACATGGAATATATTTTATCTGAGCTTCCAAACTGCTGTTTTTAAATAATGTTCATGCTTCATGCAAACTTTGGCTTTGGCAGTTGCTGCATTTAGTATTTTTATTCTAATTTTTAGCAATTTTATTCTAATTCATTTTATTATAGCCTCCCTTCTTAAAATTAAATGCTATAGCAGTAGTTCTCTTTCCAGTGATTATGATAAATTTGATTGTATAATGATTACTCCAAGGGCCTTTACTCGATCCTCATCCTTCTTTAACTTTCTGCTGCTTTTGACACTGTTGACCACAACCTTCTCCTCGATACCTTGTCCTTGCTTGGTTTTAAGAGCTCTGTGCTATCCTGGTTCTCTTCTTATCTTTCCCATCGCTCTTTCAGTGGTCATTCTGGTGGATCCTCCTCTGCTACCACACTCTCTTGGGGTACACCAAGAGTCTGTCTTGGGTCCACTTCTTTTCTCCCTCTATAGCCATTCCCTTGGTGCACTCATCTCTTTCCATGGCTTTCAGTACCATCTTTACGCTGATGACTCCCAGATCTACCTCTCTACACCTGAAATCTTTCTGGTAGTCCAGGCCCAAATCTCTGCCTGCCTTTCTGACATTGCTACTTTGATATCTCATGCTGCTTGAAATTGAACATGGCCAAAACTGAGCTTCTTATTTTTCCCCCCTAAACCCTCCTCTCCCCTTCCTCCTTTCTCAGTCTCTGTGGATAATTGTCTACTCCTCCCTAGTACCTCAGTTCACAACCTTGGGGTCGTCTTTGACTCTTCTCCTTCTCCACACACATCCAACTGATAGCTAAACCTGCCATTTCTTTTCTCTATAACATCAACAAAATTCACCAATTCCTTTCTGAACACACTACTAAGACACTTATCCACTCTTTAGTCACTTCCCATCTAGAGTATTGTAACCTACTCCTTGCTGGTCTCCCTCTGAATCATCTCTCTCCCCTTCAATCTGTTCAACACTCTGCTGCACAGCTAATCTTCTGCCAGCCTCGTCATGCTCATATTACCCCTCTTCTTAAGTCACTTCATTTCCACAGTCAATTCAAACGTCTCCTGCTGACCTACAAGTGCATTGACTCTGCAGCTCCTCACTACCTTTCCTCTCTTATCTCTCCCTACACCCCTCCCCGGAAACTCAGCAATAGAAGTGATTTGCCAGAAGAGAAAACTCCAGACTCCGCTCCTTTCACCTTGCTGCTCCTTATGCCTGGAACAAACTACCTGAGTCTGTACGTCAGGTGCCTTCTCGGAGCCCTTTTCAAATCCAGGCTGAAAACGCACCTCTTTGCTGCCGCTTTTGGATCTTGATTCGCTTTATCTCCTTTGTGTTTCCTTACCATTCCCCCTAGATGTATCCCATGTCTATACCTACTGCGTTGTCTGTCTTGACTAGATTGTAAGCTTGATGAGCAGCAACCGTCTTTTACATATGTCTGTGCAGTGCTGCGTACATCTTGTAGCGCTATACATATGATCAGTAGTAGTATTGGTAGTGTTACGAAGTGACCCCATCACCATTACCCCTTGCACAACTCTTTCAAATGACCCTCTTGGTAAGCAGTAAGCCAGCTTATGGGGCTGCACCTACCCATCTACCAGAGGCTGCTTCAGGTTTGGATGGGTAACATATCATTCTGCCATTAGTTAAATGGTCATCATTGCAGTGCATCAACACTGCCTGGTTTGTGTGGCTCTTCACTTGTCCTCTATAATCTTCCTATAAAACTCTCCATTGGGTGTCTCCCTGTCAGTCTTATGTGAAATATTCTGATCTATCATAAGAGATATCACACAGAGATTAGGCTGCCAAGAGCTATATACAGATTAATGCAGGTATCCACAAAATGCTGTCCCCCTTACTCCAGTTCCTATTCCCTACCTGGAAAATGGCATCAGTTGAAGTTATCTGTTCACCTTATTGCTTAAGGGTTCAGCTGGATTCTAGACCCTTCAATGTATTTTCCCAACCACGAGTTTAGAATACAGCTTTCAAAAGGAATTCATAACTTTCCTGATAATCCTGGTGCTATTCAAAGAAAGGAAGGATTACGGTGCAGTTGTAAAAGAGTCAAGGCTACCAGCTAGCCTCCTTGTCACCTCCCATGTGGCTTTTAGCCAGAGCTCCTTATCATTTATGATTGTAAGGATCCTTTCAGAACCCTCATTAGGTCAATAGAGTAGTTCTCTTCCTCTGCCCATACCTAGCCAGTCAGGTTTTCAGGATAACCACAATGAATATCCATGAGAGTAATTTGCATGCATGACCGCCCTCATATGCAAATCTCTTATGCATATTTATTATGGTTATCCTGAAAACCTGATTGGTTCTGTATGTCTCAAGCACTGGGTCGAGAACCCCTGGTCTAGTGCACTCCTGCTTCCACAGGACCATACCATCTTAGTGTACTGAGGAGGTGTATCATTCTGCTGTAGCTCCCCCCTCCCCCCTTCTGGGATAGCTGAAATGGTTCTGCCTGCCCTGATAATATACTCTTTATTAACTTTTATAATAACACTCAAGTAATTGCACAAGTGAAATTATGGAAATACAGGAATTACAAATTAAGTTCATACCTATATAACAAAACATAGAAATTAAATTATCCCTAGATTAGCCCACAACATAATTCAGGGGGGTTACAAGAAATAACAATACCAAAAATTTTACATCCTTTCTCAAGGACACTAAAAAAAAAGGTTCCAAAACAAGAACTATATCAGCAGGTTAAGACTTAAGCGTCAATCGTAATGGGCACAACCTCCGCCCCAACCTCTTCCCTTACACAAATAAATTCTAAGAGCTGTTTAGGGTAAAAAAATAGGAAATTCTTTCCCTGGTAAGAAACATAGCATCTAGATGGATATTTTAACACAAAAGAAGCACCCAAGGAGACGGTCCTGGGACGAAGTGCCAGGAAATCCTTCCTCCTTAATTGGGTTACACGTGATAAATCAGGAAATATACAAACTTTTGCTCCTAAAAACTGCTCATTAATATTTTTGAAAAAAGATCTAAGAATTACAGCTTTGTCAGACTCTAAGGCCAGAGTCACAAGCATGGTAGTCCGCTCTGTGACCACATCTAAGGAGCTTTCCAAAAATCCTGTCAAATCTCCCAGATCACTCACAGGGGACTCCACATTCCTCCTCCTTGCCTCCAAGGTGTTGACAGACAGGTAATATGCCCTTGTAAGTGGGGGTAGATGTTCCATAGGAATTGTTAGCACTTCCATCAGATATTTGCGTACCATCTCCACTGGTGACATAGGGGAGACCTTGGGAAGTTTAACAGATGAAGATTATTTCGTCATGCGAGATTCTCAAGATATTCAGTTTTATGTATTAACACAGTTCTTTCTTTCATTAGAGCAACATGCTCCTCCTTAAGGTGAGAAATCTCCTCCTTAACTTGTAACAGAGAGCCAGCCTGTAATTCCTGGCTTTTAGAAGCTTCCCATTTCATACTAGTTATTTCAGTACTTACAGAACCCACTACCATAGATAGGGAAGTTGTCAACGCCGAGATGGCATCCCACAGCGCATCCAAAGTGATAATAGCAGGCTTCTCCAACACTAAATTAACTGGCTTCTGCTTTCCTCCAGGCTCCAGCTGCCGTCGAGAATCCTCTATCCAACTCTCAGGCAGCCTCTCCCCTCCGGAGTCCAAAGTCAGCCGCTGAGGAGTTTGTCCCTTTCCGACGGGTAGTGGAGTGCTCTCCCAACCACCTGGCAGTGCACATGAACAAACTCCAACCGGAGAGATAGTGTTTCCGGGTTGTATCGGAGGTGTCCACTGGTCAGGAGATAGACTTATTCCTGATGCGCCCAGCACCGACTCGAGCTCTCCCGTGCATGCTGTCGAGGAAGCTGCTTGAGACCCCGCTGCCACGAAACCGCAGTGCTCGAGGGTCCGCTGAATCGAAGAGGAAGTCTGCGGTGGAGCATCGGGGAAACCAGCCTGTTTCCTTTTTCTCCGCCCCATGATGATCGGTGCTGAGGATCGCAAACAGCACACTCTCTTCAAGCAAAACGCGTAACGCAGCAGCCTGAGGTCAGTTACCTGCCGCCATCTTGCCCCCCTGCCCTGATATCAACCAGAGATCCCTAGTATGTGGATGGTGGATTAGGAGTGTGATTGGAAGCCATGGTTTTGTTTGGCTCAGCCTTGTGTCCAGTGTTTAGTTTCCCTTGAGTTTTAAGTGATTGTGTGTGAAGTGCATCTACCAGTCAAAGGTTTCACGCACCCCTCTGCCTGTTGGTTGGAGAATGGAGAGAAGTAGGGCCTATGGAGGAGGGAGAGGCACCAAAATGAAGCTTGACTAAAAGAGAAGTTACTGTGATTCCCTCGTGGAGATAGTCTGTTTGGAAGAGGATTCCATAAAGGGAAGAGCCTATCGTGTTCAGCCAAACAAGTGAATAGGTTTGCCTGTTTACTAGGAAAACACTGACCCCAGTAAAGGATTGACAAACAATAAAAAGGACCACAGAATAGATAAAGGAAATATTTAATAGGTGGTGATACAGAGCAGTGTTTACTTAATGCTGTGAAACCTCTGGAAAGAAAGATAGTTTCAAGATGATTAGGGCCAGATCAACCATTAGGAAGACTAGGCAGTTGCCTAGAGTGGTAGCTTCTGAGGGATAGCAAAGAGCAGCAGCAATCAAAGCTAAATAATAGATCCTGACAGCCAGACAAATTCAAAGAGCCGTCCATACAGTCTTTACAATACATACATACAAAGCAAAGTTTAATATTTAAAAGTATGATGAGCAGGATTTCTGTGGGAAGGGTAGTGCTGGGATGACAAGATTGTTGAATTTAATGATTAAAATCACAGAGGGTGGGAAGGGGGGGGGGGACATGAGGATGAAGGTTTGCCTAGAGCACTCAACAGCTTTATACCAGCCCTGAGGACAATCCATGTTCTCCATGGACAAGCAGTATGAGTCAGCCACGCTTAGGTGTGTCCATCCCCAGGGACCAGATTAGCTCTCCCTTAGCTCAGAGAGATCCCTTTTTATTTTTATTTCTCTGAGCCTGTTCCTGCTCCTGGCCTTACAGGACAGACAGACGGACGGACAGACATCCAGGACGGACAGACGGACGGACAGACAGACAGACAGACAGACAGACATCCAGCTCTCTCTCTAATTTCATACCCAAACACCATGGAAGGAAGAATGCCCAAGGAGTGCCTGTGCTTCAACAAACCCCGCAGGCACCAGGACCAGGACCATTGCCAGGCATGCCTCCACCACGTGCAGTCCTGCACCACCAGCAGACAGCACAAAACCAAGGAGGATCAGGGCAGAAAAGATAAATGGCCCAAAGCAGCACACTCAATAAAAAGACTGCTCAGAGCCTTCCAACCACATGCAGGGGGACAGGCAGAGGCCCCCAGCGTCACAGCACTATACGTAGCAACTCCAGGGCAGGTTAGCCAGCTTCCCAATCGTCTCAGCCCTACCACCTCGCTGATAGTCTTCTCTCCTGCTAGCAACCCCTTTTTCTATGCCACCTCAGCCCACGCTGCTGTTTTCGCTACTCATGCTGCCTCTCCTGCTCACACTGCTTCTTGCGCTGCTCTGACTGCCTCTCCTGCTCCCAGCATGGTGAATCAGCCCTCCGCAGAGTCCTCTCCTCCACCAGAGCTGCTTCCCAGGAAGACTCCTCCATCGTGGTGATGCCCAGACTCGCCCCCGCCAGGACAGTCAGAGCCCTGCAGCCAAGCATCGGCATCCCAATCACAAGGACCATGAACGCCGGCACCATGACCCACACAGGCACCGGTGACATAGCTCCTCCCCCGACATCACCGGCATAACTCCGCCTCCTGGGAACAGTCAAGAAGCAGCAAAACAGCCTGCAGCTCATCCTCCTTCCCGGGACAAACGGAAGCTCAGAAAAATGTCCCCCAGCTCCTCTATCATTTCAGCCAGCTCCCACCAAGGGATCGGGATACCAAGGGGCAATGTGTGCCCAGGGAGTTCCCCCCCACCCCACTTCAATGGACTACCAGGAAGCCAGCATGACCCTGCCCCTGGCAGCTCAGCAAGGGACTCTAATGGAGCTCTGAGCCAAGTTCTGCCCCAGCAGCTCCTGATAACACCACCACAGATGTTACCCCCCGACTCCAGCCTTGGCAGACTACCTCATCCACGGCGCCTCTATGATGCCACTCACACCACATGGACACCAGCCCACTCCCTCCCACGCAAAAGGAAGGTGAAATACTAGACTCTGAGGAGTCCTTCTGGAGCTCGAGGGAAGAGGTCAGTGCCCGATCACACCGCCACCGATAGCACCTGCATCCCCCCCCACCCCGAAGACCTTACATACCCAAAGTTCCTACAGAAGCTCTCAGCCTATCGCCAAACGGTGCATCAGACCCAAGAAACGAAGGCCTGGGAATCTTGAAGTACCTTGATTCTCCCAAGGCCCTCGGGGCCCTGCCAATCTATCAGATACTCTTAGACTGTAGGGACAAAGTGTGGCAGACACCCGCAACTACCCCCAGCATCACAAAAAGAATAGAGCTAACGTACCATGTCCAGCCGGCACCTGGCTTCGAAGCAGTGCAACTTCCCCACCAGTTCATCATGGTGGAGTCCGCCCTGAAAAGATTAAAAAGCTCACGCCAAAAACCTAATGCATTGCCAGGAAAGGACCACAAACTCCTCAATGGAGTCTCCAAAAAAGGTTCTCTCAGGTGCCATGCTGAACACAAGGATCACCTCCCATCAGTTTCAAAACCGTCGTCTACCTCTACCACCTGCTGGAATGGGCTAAGAATTCTGTCATGCCCCTCCCCCATGAGATAAAGACAATTTTGACACCCTTGTTGCATGACATGGCAGACTGCAGCAAACACTTACCTCGACGACTGGCTCATTATGGCTCTATCCCAGAGTGCAGCCTGGGAAGTCATAAGAACCATAGCCTCTCTGCTCCAGACCTTGCGCATCCTTAACCACAACAAATCGCACAGTCAGCTATCTTAAGCATCAGAGTTTATCGGGGCCCACATCAACACCACACAAGAAAAAGCATTCCTCCTCCGCCTCCTAGGTCATCTAGCGGCAGCAGTACACATCATTCCGCATGCCAGACTGCACATGCACCAACTCCAATGGCATCTCTGCAGGGCCTGGGACCAAACACAGACAGCCGCTACACCATAAGGTCAGCATAGACCACCACACCCGCAAGACCCTCAGCTGGTGGAGAACAAGGAAAAATCTGCAGGTTGGCAAACCGCTTAGGCCACCCCAACCACAGATCACCATGACCACAGATGCATCAAAATGCAGAGGGGAGGGGAGGGGGAACACCTGCTCAACCTCCGCACAGACGGGATCTGGTCCCCAACCAAGACACGCCTGCACATCAACCTCCTCGAACTCTGAGCCATAGGGAACATACTACGGGCATTTCGCCCAGGGATCCAGGGGAAGGCTATCCTGATACAGATGAACAACAGGTAGTAATGTTCTACATCAACAAACAAGGCGGCACAGGCTCCCATGCACTCTGCAGGGAGGCCATCCTAATTTAGACCACAGCCATCACCTACGATCCCACCTGCAAGCAGCATACCTGCCAGGTGACGACAACACTTTAGCGGACTCCCTGAGCTTGCAATTTGCCCCATATAGTCGCTCAAATGCTCTGTCGTCTTTAGCCTTTTTCATTGGTGGGTGGAACACCGATGATCGACCTCTTTGCTTGCGAGAACAATGCAAAATGCAAACAATTCTGTTCCAGGTGACCCTCAACCTGCAAGGTGGCCATGGATGCTTTCTTCATCAACTGGAGTTCCCAGATGTGTTACGCCTACCCCCCAACTCCTCTCATCTCCAGATCGCTACAGAAGATTGCACACAATGGGGCAAAGGTCATCTTCATCGCACCATTTTGGCCGAGACAGCTCTGACTCCCATACCTCTAACAGCTATCCAGCCAGCAGCATCATTGCCTACCTATCTGTCCAGACCTCATCACACAGGACAGCCACTCCACCCTCTGCAAACCCTAGCACTGACCGCGTGTTTACTGAATGGGCAAACTTGAGACTCTTCCAACCTCCACCATGACAACACGCCCGCACACACCGCGCTCAGTGTGAGGCAGTTCTTGGGCAACAAACAGATCACAGCTCTCGACCCCCCTCCTTATTCCCCAGATCTCGCACAGTGCGACTTCTGGCTCTTCCCCAAACTGAAGACTGTGCTCAGGGCCGGCCCGTCCATTGAGCGAGAATGTTTTTTGCACAGGGCCCCGCGTTTCAGGGGGCCGCGCGCAAAAAACATTCTGATCCTAAAGTAAAATTAAAAAAAAAAAAAAAGCTGTCTTCTCCCGCTGCCAGGGCCGCCGCGGCAGAATCGAGTGTGCCGCGGGGCCCCCCCTGCCCAGCAGAGCCTGCCCTCCCCTGTATCCACTCTCTTGTTGTAGCTGCAGTCACACGCGCCGGCTTTCAGAGCGCGAGGGGAGAGTTTCTCCCTCGCTGCTCTGTTAAGCCCGCGGGGGCTGATGGGAAATTCCCATCAGCCCCCGCGGGCTTAACAGAGCCGCGAAAGGGAAACTAGTCCCTTCGCGCTCTGAAAGCCGGCGCGTGAGACTGCAGCTGCAACGAGAGAGCGGATACAGGGGAGGGCAGGCTCTGCTGGGCAGGGGGGGCCCCGCGGCACACTCGATTCTGCCGCGGCGGCCCTGGCAGCGGGAGAAGACAGCTTTTTTTTTTAAAAAATTTCCCTAGGCTGGGCTGGGCTGGGGGGGGGTTAGGAGTGGTGATGGGCTGGGGGGGGTAGGAGTGGTGATGGGCTATGGGGGAGCTAAGTCTGTATATGGGCTGATGGGATTAGGACTGGAAGTGGGTTGATGGGGGGTTAGGACTGGTAATGGGCTATGGGGGGGCTTAAACTAAAAATTGGGTGATGGGGGATTAGGACTGGAAATGGGCTGGTGGGATTAGGACTGGGAGTGGGCTGATGGGGAGGTTAGGACATAATGGGGTATGGGGGGGCTTAAACTGAAAATTGGGTGATGGGGATTAGGACTGGAAATGGGCTGATGGGGGGGTTAACACTGGAGGTGGGCTGATGGGGTTAGGACTGGTAATGGGCTGTAGGCTGATGGGGGGTTAGGACTGGTAATGGGCTGATGGGGAGGGGTTAGGACTTGAGGTGGGCTGATGGGGTTAGGACTGGTAATGGGCTATGGGATGATGGGGGGTTTAGGACTGGCAATGGGCTATGGGGGGCTGACTGGAAATGGGTTGATGGGGTTAGGACTGGAAGTGGGCTGATGGGGGGTTAGGACTGGAAGTGGGTTGATGGGGGGGCTAGGACTGGTATTGGGTTGGGGGTTGCTAGGACTGGAAATGGGCTGATGGGGGGCTAGGACTGGAAATGGGCTGATGCAGGGACTAGAAGGGAATGGATGCTGGGTGAGGCTGGAACTAGAAGGGAGCTGATGTTGGAGGAGGATTAGAATGGGATGGGGCTGGGAGAGTAAAATGGAGAGGGGAAAAATATTTTGTGTGGGAGGGATAAAAAATCTACAATTGGCCGGGTATTGGGAGAGTAAGTGGGGATTGAGGATGGAGGGGTAAAATTTGAGTGGATGAAATAGGAATGAGGAAAGAGCAAAAGGAGAAAGATTAGTATGTTAAAGCAGATGTAGAGAGAGAGAGAATGGAAAAAAAACTAGAAGAGAGAAGAAAGGACAAATGGACAGCAGATGATGGAGAGTTAGCAGAAAACATGAAGAAACCAGAAGAAAGTGGCTGGAGCAATTGCAACTGAAAAAAAATGCACAAAAGGTAGAAAGATATCTCTTTATTTTGAATTTATTAACTGGAATATGAAAGCTCTGGGAAATGTGCATCATTAACGTCTGCGCTTTGTTTGGTACAAGAGGAAATTAATTTATAGTTTTATTTCTACAGTGTTGTTGTACATTCCAAGTTTGGCTTTTGGGGTTCCCAGTTTAATTATTGCCTTCCTATTTCTAAATTGTGATTCCTTGTTTGGTGATGGTCTATGTTCTGCATGTGTAACTGAGCTGAGGTATTCTATTTATGTAATTCCTATTTGACATTGCCACTTGTTCTCTTTCCCCAGTAGGTCATGTATTGTTATTCTCTGAAATGTATTGGTTTAGTATTTGCAGTGTTGCCTTTTGATAGGTAGGGTTTGGTGCTTTGTGAGTCCTGGTAGTGCTGTTAGGATACGGCGGGTTTACTATGGGCAGTGTTTGTAGTAGTTCCTAATGTGCCTGGCGGCTGGCACTGGATTATAGTAATGTAGAAATCTTTTAGTCTTTCTTTATCCATACACTCATGAAGAGGCATGTTTACTAAAAGTTAGTGTATGTTAGCATTATGCAAATATTTATGCAAATAAGGCCACTTATGCAAATGAGGCCCCGCACCGGGTCTCCGCACATGGCCCCGCACCCCCCTTGGGCCGCCCCCGACTGTGCTCAAACTCATTTCGCCTCTGTAAAAGAGACCAAGGCCACTGTGACGAGGGAGCTGAGGGACCTCAAGGAGGAGGACTTTACCGAGTGCTTCCATACGTGGCAGAAGCAAATGCAGAAGTGCTTTAACTCTGGGGGGGGGGGGGGGATTACTTTGAAGGGGGCAATGCGTAATTTCTCTGTAGATTTTGTAATAAAACATTTATGGGACAGTCTCGTTTCTTTTTTCTCACACCTCGTATGACGCAACATTTCCCTCCAGCCACCCTTCTCTAGGTGAGGCAGCCCATTCCCATTTCTCTCTACTTTCCTAGGGCTGCTAGCCTTGCCCTTCTGGGCCCCGCCCTTCCCAGTTGCCCTGGGAACCATAGCCGCCCCGGTTCCTGCAATGCCATGTTAGACAATTGTATGGTTGGGATTCCCTCCCTTGCTTCTTTGATCCACATCACGGCCATATAAGCTGGAATGCTGTTCTTCTCTTCCTTTATTAATATAACACATTTTTTTTTTGTTCTACTATCTCCCTGTTGCTAGGAGAGGGTTAATTCCGTTTATTTCTTCATATAGTGTTTCTTTATCTGAAACTTTACGTAAGATGTAATTGTATTATTAGTAGTATTATCATTTGTATGGCTCTACCAGATGTACACAGTGCTTTGCTTCTAGATCCCTTACTCTATAACCGACAGTCCCTGCTCCAAGACAAAAAGAGAAGCCCCCAGAGGTTTAGAGTTAAGGCAGCAAGATGCCCTGCCTTGCACTACGCTAATCAGACAAAGCCGCTTGAAATCAGCACTGGGTCCCCAAATTAATCTTGGCTTATATGCTACATTTATAAATCATTTTTAAAACCTCTAGATAATATATTTATTGATTTTATTTATTTATAAACATTAGATGTACCTCCTTCAGAACCAAAGAACATCAAGGCTGTTGAAATGAATTGTGATATATTTATGCATCTTTTGCTCTTTATCTGAGATGATTTTTTTTTTTAAATGAAGCCTTAAAAAATACAGTGCCCCAATTTGAATTACTTCCTGATGGATTTCCAGAATGTCTTACACTTGGCTTGTGTATCAGTGCACTTTCTCCTTCACATACTGTACACACGAGAACATTACAAATGTCATACTGGGTCAGACCAAAGTTCCATCAAGCCCAGTGTCCTGTTTCCAAAAGTAGCCAATCCAGGCCACAAGTATCTATCAGGTTCCCATAAAGGCACATAGGTTCCACAATGCTTGTCCTGAGGTAAGCAGTGGATTACCCGGGTCCTCTTTAATAATGATTTCTGGACCTTTCCTCCAGGAACTTGTCCAACCCTTTTTTAAGCCCAGCTACACTAACAGTTTTTACTACATCTTCCAGTAACAAATTCTGAAGTTTGATTTTAGTTGAGTGAGAAACAAATTCTCTTATTACTCTTAAATGTGTTACATTGTAACTTCATTGCATGTCCCCTAGTCTTTCTACTTTTTGATGGAGTAAGCAACCGATCTATGTTTACCCCATTGTTTGATTTATAGACCTCTATCATCTCCCCTCAGCCGTCTCTTTTCCAAGTTGAAGAGCCCTAACCTTTTAAGCCTCTCCTCAAAGGGGTATCCTTCCATCCCCTTTACCATTTTGGTGGCTCTTCTCTGTACCTTTTCTAATTCTGTTATATCTTTTTTAAGATGTGAGGACCAGAATTGAACACAATATTTAAGGTTCAGTCGCACCATGGAACGATGCAGAGGCATTATAATATCCTTGATTTATTCTCCATTCCTTTCCTTATTTATTTATTTATTTACTTATTTATTTATATTCTCTTATATACCGCGCTATTCTGCATCAGTGCGGTTTACATTGAACAAACTGAAATTACATTGAACAGGGCATTTATAACTTGGAGATAACTATTTTACAGGGAACATGGGCTATGGAGGGTTAAGTGGCTTGCCCAAGACTACAAGGAGCACCTGTGGGACTAGAAACCCCAGTCCTTCCGGCCCAAGGTTGCTGTCCTCTAGTGGGATCTGAACCACCGACCTTCCGGCCTGAAGTACCTTGCCCCAACCACTAGGCCACTCCTCCACTCCACTTATGATTCCTAGCATTCTATTTGCTCTCTTGACCGCCGCTGCACACTGGGCAGAAGGTTTCAACGTATTATCCACGATGACGCCTAAATCTTTTTCCTAGGTGGTGGTTCCTAAATGTGGAACCTTGCGTTGTGGAACCATAGTTTGAGTTGTTCATAACTTTGCCCTTGTCCACCTTAAATTTCATCTGCCATTTGGACATCCATTCTTCCAATTGATCAAGGTCCTCTTGCAATTTTTCACAATCCTCTTGTGTTTTGACAACTTTGAATAATTTTCTGTCATCTGCAAATTTGATTACCTCACTTGTTATTGCCATTTCCAGGTCATTTACAAATATGTTAGAAAGCAGCGGGCCCAGCACAGATTCCTGGGGTACGCCACTATTCACCTTTCTCCATGGAGAAAATTGGCCATTTAGCCCTACTCTCTGCTTTCTATCTTTTAACCAGATCCTGATGCACAATAGCATACTGCCTCCTACCCATTTCCCCTAGTCCTTCTGTCCCCCCCCCCCCCCAGGACCCCTATTGGCTTCACTAGCTCTGTCCACTGTTGGTCCATTGCACCTCTCAGACGTTAGCCCCACCAGCTTCTACTGAAGCTTCCGAGGCACTTCTCTCCTCCCTTTTTGTGACTAGAGTTTGCCTTTCACCCTCCAGTGCCTTCCAATTGGCTGTGTCCTGACACCCCCCCCCCCCCCCGGGCCCTTCCCACATAGGATTAATCTGTAGAAAAGGATGTGTCATCAGGAAGCCTAAAGTGAAGGTCCTGTTACTAAAAACATCGAAACACAAAAACATGCTTTCCTACTTCCACTTCTGCTCAATCAATACAGAAGCAGATGGAGATTTTAGAAATCTGGGAAAATCACCAGATTTGTCACTAAATTAAAAATAGCTAAATTAGCTCCCTGTCACATTCATGTTGCTAATCTCCCATCAGGTTGAAAAAGTTGCCGGATCTAGTAGAAAATTACTAAACCGATAACTCTGCCCCATTCATCTCGGCTCCACCTTGCAATCTAATGTCCATGAAATATATTTAAGGCTTCTATTTGTGGGCGTTTATAACTTGTGAACTTAAGTGTTCTATTTTACAGCTAATTAGGGGTTCTTTGAGGGTATCAGGGCCGCTTTTACCTAGGGGCAAAAGTGGCGGCTGCCCCGGGTCCCTACACAATGGGGGCCCAGTTACCCATAGAGAACAACAGCCCTGCTCCTCTCCCAGTGCCCATTGCTGCCACGGTCCTCCCTCCCTGTGACAAACAGCAGTAGCAATACATTAAAAAGGCACCGTAGTGCCGGAGTTACCTTCTCTTCCAGTGCTACGTTTCTGCTGTTGCCCCCCCTCCGGAAGTGCAAACAGCACCGCGGTGCTGGAAGAGAAGGTAACTCCGGCACTACGGTGCCTTTTTAATGTATTGCCAACACTGCATGTTCCAGAGAGGGGCGCCAGTAGTGTCAGGAGGAGGGAGGCCTGTGTGAATGGGGGGGGGGGGTGCTCTGTGTGAATGGGGGGGGGGTACTCCCACCAGAAGCGTTTGCCCAAACCCTCATAAAGGGGTTGAAGTGGTCCTGGAGGATATATAGAACCAGTGTTTGTCAGTATTTTTGCAGTACGGGTATGATTGTTGGGTTCCTTTCATCATATCTGTCTGCTTATTTGTGCAGCTGAGAAGTCATCACTGTGGAAAAGGCATAGCAACTGGGTGGAGGATCCAAGATGAGCCTGGAGACAGGCGATTTAGGACTAGGAGAAGTGATGCAAAGAATACAGTGTGCCTTTGCTGTTGTTAGCATACGCTGCCATCTAGTGTCCAAGAACTATACTGGAACTTTACTGTTACTACTGTATCATACACTGGCATCTAGTGTAGAGAAAGTATAATATACCTTGTAATTGTTAGTATACTGCAGGGCTTCTCAACCCAGTCTTTGGGACACAAGTCAAGTTCTCAGGATAGCCACAGTGAATATGCATAAGAGAGATTTGCATGCACTGCCTCCATTGCATGTTCCTCACACTTAACAGATTGATGCCTACCCCCGTACACGGTGTTATCACTTCCCTACCCTCTGAGGTAGTGCTAGGTGAACCCTCATTAATGGCAACATTTACAGTATATGATATGTACCCCATGCTAACTGCAGTTTGCTCACCATGCCCAATCGCTGCTCCTAACCCACCCATTCAACACCCTGGCGGCATTAACTGTCACTCTTGTGCAGTAACTGTTACCATGGGCCTGGGCACGTTAACTGCACTGTGCACTTTAGTAAAAGGGCCCCCTAGTGTTCCAAAAGTATACCACAGCTTCCTTCACTGTACACTCTAATTAACGCCCGACACCTTCCATTTCCAGCGCCATGACATCTTGGAATTGTTTGGAATTGTTACCCAAACATCCATCTGTGTATTCAATGTTTAGCCCCCACTTCAGGCAGTGGTCTATCGAAACACTATGGACCCCGGAGAGTGAATTCTACTCAGGGCCGGCCCGTCCACTAGGAGAGTTAGGCAGCTGCCTAGGGCAGCCAACCTGAGTGGGAGGCGGTGACATCAGCAAACATGGGCAGCCATGCTGCTCCCCAACTGCTGCTAATTCCAGGGGGGGGGGAGGTGGGCAACCACAGAATTTCTAAAAGTGGCAGCCACACAGCAGCAGTATTTCCAAAGCGGTGGCTTTTTGCCACCACTTTTGGAAATGCTGCCTGATTCCCCCTCAAATGGAATCGGTGGCAGCAGCTGGGGGGGGGGGGGGGGGTGGAGGCGTCAGCTGGGGTTTCTGCCTAGAGTGGCAGAAATCCTTGGACTGGCTCTGATTCTACTATTAGCATGTGCAGTGCAATGAAAAATGTATCTAAATGGAATGAACATTATATGAAAATTTCTTTAAGTGGTTTGAGATGAAGAAGAATTTGTGAACTCTGTTAAATATTGAAATGACATAGATGTGAGTGGTGCACATTGGTGTTTCTTATTTAAATAAATAGCTTGGGGTAAAATGATGACTCGGCACGTTGAAGGCATATAGGACTAATGAGTGCAGTTTGCACCGGCAAGGTCCTTGTGCAGAGCTTAGAATACTGCATTGATACCCCAGCTACACAATTTATTACTAGTGGATAAATTCATCCATAAAGCTTTTTTCAATTTTGGATGCTACAGAATGGCTCTTCCCTTCATTATCTTATGTTTGTAGATCTCCTTTGGAACTAAAGCTCTGCATCTTTTATTCTGATTACTCCTTTGTTTTAAATTTATCGTAAGTTGCTCCTGCTCTGGTCCCACTTTCCAGAGGCAAGTCGGACACCTGCCTGGAGCTCTGGTAAGAATCTAGAGAGAAAATCCCAAATGATTCACTAATAGTGTCAAAACAGGGAAGTGCCTTTAATATCCTTAAGCACTGCTTTCTCCGCTGAAAAAGAAATAAGCGAATCTTAAACATTTTGTTTGGTTTTCCCACCAAACAATTCCTTATACTGCAAGTCTAAGTACATTTACTTTTGCTGGACATTATAATTTTATGGCAGGTTTGAGGTAGTCTGTAAAATTGCTGACCAGTGTAAATTGTCAATTCTCTCAGTATTCAGGTCAGGTATTCAGAGTGTTCCAGAAGGAATTCAGACGCAGGTGAATTATTAGCAGGACTGACCCCAAATGAATTCCATATATGCGCACAAGTCTGTCTGTCTACAAGAGCCATGTGCAATTCTGCAATAATCCTGGAAGCCTCCAGTCAAGAAGAAAATAAATGGATTCCTGAACGTATGTGGACCACCATCTCTATTTAAATTATCTAAAAAATAGTCATCTGATACCTTTGTGCTGTGGAGGCCATCTTCCTATCCTCGGCCACTCTGAAGTGGCTCGTGAGGGTTAAAGTTCAGAGATCAGGCCTGGCTCATAGGATTGAGGACAAAGGCCAATAATATTTGGATAAGCGCCGGCATGTTGCCCAGGAAATGCTAAGGGCCCCTTTTACTATATCCTGTTTAGCACAATACGTGTGCTTTCAAGCATGGTAACTCTATACAAAGACCGGCGGTAACTGTTACTACAGGACCATGACAGTTACTACAGTTACTTCGCGCCAATTCACATGCTAACTGCCAATCACACGTTGCGGTGCTAAATGGGCAGGTTAGGGGCAAAGAGTGGGCGTGGTGAGCACATTTGCAGTTATCACGGGGGAACATCTCATGCGCTGTCACTGTTACTGCAGGTTCAACCAGCGCCGCCTCAATAGCTGGCATTAGGTGCACCCTCAGTAATTGCACCACGCGTTCGGGTACACATCCGTGTGTTAATGGCTGGGAATATGCTGGCCAGACCTCCAACAGTTGCCATGGAGCTTTGCACTTAACCCACATTTGTTTTGCACTAAATGTGAGTTTAGTGCACAAAGACATGACCCGGAAAACTGCAGAGATCCTAATTCGCTTTTGTAAAAGGGCCCCAAGTGAGATAAGAAGGGTCTACCCTAGAGTGCTTTTCTTCTTTGAGGGTGGGACAATTTTTTTTTTTTTGACTTGACAATTTCCTCCTGTACCTTTAGGCTGCCACCTGAATTAATTATCTGCCTTGCTACTAAGATCCATTCATATCATTCCCAAGTATGCTTGACGTTTCTTAGCTTTTTGCCTCTTATCACCTATCTGCAAGTCTATTCCAGGTGTCTACCACCCCCCTCACTGAAAAAGAATTTCTCAGATTCCTTTTGATCTTCTTATGACACAATTATGGAAGCCACGTCAAGTTAAACGTTCTACAGAGTGGATGGTGTTTAGGAAGCTCTTGAATACAGGTTGATTTTCTCATTAACAATTTTTGGTTAAATAAAAACATAAGATTTTCCATACTGGGCAGATCAATGATCCAACAGTAGCCAATCCAGGTCACTCGTAAGTGTCTGTCAGGATCCCAAAAAGTAGGCATGATGCTTATCTCAGGGGTATACAGTGGATTTCCTCAGTCCACTTCAATAATGATTTATGGACTTTTCCTCCAGGAACTTCTCCAAATCTTTTTTAAAGACAGCTACACTAATAGCTTTTACTACAACCTCTGGCAGCGAATTCTGGAGTTTAATTACACACTGACAACATTTTTTTTCCAATTAGTCTTAAATGTACTATTTTGTAGCTTCATTGTAGGTCCTAGTCTTTATAGGGAGGATATTCAAAGGCATTTACACGGGTTTGCAGACCTGCAAAGCGTGTAAATGTCACTACATGCCTTGATGCTGCGTGGTTAGCATTGGGATGTTCCAGGGCTGAGGGGAGGCAGCACCCGTTGCTAACTGGGAAGTGGCGATATTGAGCCACTGCCCGGTTAGCGACCCATGGGTAAAATTACGTAAGGTGCCGCAAGGGCTGGCCTGACTTTACCCGCAGAAGCTAACCGTAGCAGCTCAATATTGCCTCTACCTAGTTAGCTTCCGGGCTCCGCAGCAATCCAGATGTTCAATGCCTGTGGCCAGATATGGCCCTGGCATGAGATATCTGGGGTTAGTTTTCAGCAGCGACGACTGGCCACATTAGTGCTAGCCATAGCCGCTGCTGAATATCGGGCCCTATTATTTTTGAAGAAGCTTTTCACATTTACTCCTACTTTGCTCATTATTTTATAGATCTCTATCTTATCTCCCCCAGACATCTCCTCTCCAAACTGAAGAGCCCCAGTCTTCAAAGGAGTATTTTTCCATCCCCTTTATCATTCTGATCACCCTGTGTACCTTTTGCAATTCTGCTATATCTTTTTTAGATGCGGTGACCAGGACAGCTCGCACTACACAGGATGCAGTCACACTGTGGAGCAATACAGGGGCATTATGATATCTGTCATTTTGATGCCCAGTCTCTTAGTTTCGCAAGGTCCTTGCAATTTTTCACAATCCTCTTGTGAATAATTTTGTGTCATCTGCAGATTTGATCACCTCACTTATGGTTCTCATTTCCCAGTTAAAAAGTAGTTGGCCCAGCACAGATCCCTGAGAAAATTTGCCATTTAGCCCTATTCTCTGTTTTCTTTTAACTAGTCCAATTCACAATAGGACCGTGCCTTCTATTCTATGACTTTTCAATTTCCTCAAGTGTCTCTCATGAGGGACCTTGTCAGAGGCTTTCTGAAAATCTTGATCTGCTGTCCACTAGCTCACCTTACCTACCTGCTTATTCACACCTTCAAAACAATGTAGCAGATTGGTGAGGCAAGGCTTTTCTTTGCCACGTTGACTTTGTCCCATTAAACCATGACTATCTATATATTCAGTCATTTTTTTTCTTATAATGGTTTTTACCATTTTGCCTGGCACTGACCTAAGGCTCATTGGTCTGTAGTAGCCTGGCTCACTCCTGGATCCTTTTTAAAAACGGTGTTATGTTGACCACTCTTCAATCTTCAGCTACTATAGACCATTTGAATATTCTCAGCTCATCCCGCTCCCCCTTACCCTGATGTGCACTGTAACCATTTAGTTAATGTTCACAAACAAAAAGGGGTGCCAAAATAGTTAATAAATATGAAACAATAATAATGGGATCCGTATCAGAATACAAGACTCTTAAAGTCTCATCAAACATCACATCAAAATATTTAATTAAGAATATCATTGAAAAAAAAATTTGTTACATATAACAATCTCGATCAATGTGTAAGAGCACCATCCAGAGCTCAATAGGCGGATTTACTGGCAATAGAAACCACATGCCAAATCACTCACTGCTGTCATTATCGCTCTATGGACCGGCGCACAATTCTAGTAATAATAATTCCAAGCTCTATTCGCATAGTATCAAAGTTCAAAGATCAACAAAGCTCAGTACTTAACTTGCCATCCGCACCGTTAGGCAGATGCGCAACACCACTGAGGCGGCTTAAGCTCAGGACATTCAACAAAAAAAATTTATTATTAAGACATACTATCTACTTAACAAGAATTAAACAAACAAACAAAAAAGGACTCAATGTCAAACTCACTAAGTGGTTTCCTTCTATTACCACTATTTAGCACTTATATAGCGCCACGCACACAGCGCTGTACAGTCAAACATACAAAAGACAATCCCTGCTCGTCAGTCTTGCTCATCAGAGCTTACAATCTAGGCGCAATAATACAGGGTGTTAGTCAAAAGGTGCAAGGCACAGTATGGTCTTAACAATTTGGTCATGAAATTGACGGGGTTAGGTTAAGATGAGGACAGAAGTAAGGTTAAGATGAGAATAGACGTGAGGATCTGAATGCGACAGTGAAGAGGTGGGTCTTCAACCTGGTTTTGAAGAGGGCCAGGGAGGGTGCCTGGCGTATAGACACGGGTAGGCTGTTCCAGTCATAAGGTGCAGCAAGGTGAAAGGAGCGAAGTCGGGAGTTAGCGGTGCGAGTGAAAGGCCTTGATAACAGTGATTTTCTAGCAGATCGACGTTCACGAGAGGGGTCGTAGGGAGAGATAAGAGATGAGAGGTACTGAGGGGCCGCAGAGTGGATGCACTTATAGGTCAGCAGGAGAAGTTTGAATTGGATGCGGAATTGGATTGGGAGCCAGTGAAGCGACTTGAGAAGAGGAGTAATGTGGGCATGGCTGGGGTTGGCAGAAGATTAGTCAAGTGGCATAATTTTGTATAGATTGAAGGGGAAGGAGATGGCTCACGGGGAGACCAGCAAGGAGTAGGTTGCAGTAGTCGAGGCGAGAGGAGATCAAGGAGTGGACAAGTGTTTTGGTTCTCTCCTCTTACTTAATGCTGAATACCAAGGTAGCTCTAAATACCCTCTGAACATATACCAGTCTGTAACTCCATCCTCCAATAAACCAATGTAGCACTTTTCTCTTACATATCCAGAACTCAATCATATTGACATACTCCAAATGCTTAAAGCATTAACAATCAAATAAATAAACAAACAAACAAATCTTCACTCCAAAGTAACTACTAAGGCTTGTCACTCTAGAGAGCAGGAAACAGCTTGATGAGTTGGACATCGAGTCCTTTTTTTAAAATTCTTGTTAAGTGGTGTGACCTGATGCATGGTGCAGGACTCCTTGGACCTCCTCCTGCACCCTCGAGCGCACCAAACACGACAATCCAGTCCAGGTTTTATAGAAAACAAAGAGTTGCCATCCAAATGTTACAGCAGTTCAATGAACAGTTCAGCTACCCCTATTTCCGATTGGAGGTGAGCCCCAAAATACTGTGCCTCTGGCAACAGCAGTGACAGGAGTGGCCTCACCTTCTCCAGAACACAAACACAGCAAATGTACCAGAGAATCAGTACACAACAGTCATTGGCAGTCCTAGGAACACAATCATCTCAGCCCGACAGTCTTTTCCTTAGCAATAAACAGTGTTGCTCAGCTACACAGTTTAATCAGCTGTGCAGCCACCCTTCCCATCCACCCTTCAGGTTCTGTATCAGCTTGTTGAACCTGCCCCAGGGCTAAAGCATACTCTGTTCCAGAAAAAGTATCTCCGTGGAATCAAGGGAAGAGTCTTCTTCATATCCCTGTGCCTCCATACGCAGGCTTACATCGGCTCTGCCCCTACAACCAAGGGTGAGAGACATACCCTCCCTTTGGCCCCTGCCTGGAGGTTTCTCTCCTACTCACCTTGTGGTTCTGCTTGTCCCAGTCTGACAGGACTTCCCAGCTGCTTTCTCTTCCAGGGGTCGTCAGCCCTCCCCCAGCCTTGGGCTCCCTGCTGCCCACACAAGCAGATTCCTCTTTCTCCTATTAAGGTGGCCCTTGCTTAACAGGATTTACACCCAACCTGGCTTCCCTTGGCTCCTCTTATCTGGTTGCTTATTGCTGGAGCCCTCCATCTTAATCAGATCACCAGATCTTTTCTGAGGCGGCCCTTCTTATCCTAAGGGATTCTGGGGCTTGTAGTATGACTGACCCTGCCACAGTAGATAGTGGGCTTGATATTGCGTTAGGCTTCGCTATGGCGCATAGCCCTGCCCACTGACCCTCGACACTGGATAATCAATGCCATGGTGATGGCATTGAATAACCGGTGTTGCTGCACATGCCCCAGAACTGCCGAGGCTTACCGGGAGCCAAAAGCTGGCTTTGTTTTAGCCAAGGATTGCTAACCGGGTAGTGGTGCAATATCGCCGCTACCTGATTAGTGGCAATCTCCCCCCTCCACTCCACCCCAGAATGCCCCCAACACATCTTGATGCTAACTGCAGAACATTGGGGCGTGTAGCAGACTTTGAAGGGGATATTCAACGGCACTAACCGTGTAAGTGCCGTTGAATATCCCAATTTAGGGTATTTACATGTGCTTGCTGGGCTGTAAACTGTATAAATGCACTTGGAATATCAGGCCCCGTATGTCTAAATAATATGTTTTGGGTTTTTTGGTGTGTTAGTTTCCAGTTACTAATTTCAGGCATGGGTTATGACATGCGGTGGCAGTCCTTTGATAAAGCCATTTTAATACGGTGAAGCCAGCGGCCGGGGTCAGGTTCTACTAAGCCACCCTCGCAGTGCTTTCCATCTGTTTGAATGTCCTGAGCTTAAGCGCCTCAGTGGTGTTTCACATCTGCCTCATGGTGTGGATGGCAAGTTAAGTACTGAGCTTTTTTGATCTTTAAACTTAGATACCATGGCCCCAATGCAGAGACGCAAATAGCAGGGTTGGATGTCCTGGTTGGACATCCAGCCCCGCTATTCACCAGCTAAAGTGCTCCCCACATGCAGAGCCACTGTACGGGGAGCACTGGATGGTGGCGGGAGGGAGAGGGCCAGAGGCATGGAGTGGGCAGGCCAAAGCACCCAGATGTAGAGGACCGATTCAGGTCACAGCCCTGTCTGTCCAGTGGGGTTGTGACAGATGGGGGACTTAGTCCACCTTGAAGGTGGAATAAGTCCCACTGATTGTGGGGGTCGGGCCAGGCAGCCCTCCAAGCAGTCTGGGAAGAAGCGGGGGATGTCCCACAATGCCTGATTCCAGCCCTGGTTGCCTGCGCTGAGGGTCGGGCGGTGGTGAAAAGACATTTGCCTCCCTGGCAGGCTTTCGCTGGACATACTGACACATAGCAATGGGACGCCGTGGCTCCAGCACACCAGCAGGAGCATTACGCGGCCTGGACGGGGTGCTGGGTGGACGTCTTGCGGCTGGGAATCGGGGCAGTGCTGGGCTGTCTCTAAGTGCGGTTGCAGGATCGGGTCCAATTTGGGTCTGTCCATTTTTGACAGCTCGACAGCCCAGATGTGCCCCTGCTGGAATCAGGGACTATGTGAATATAGTAACATAGTATATGATGGCAGATAAAGACCAGCATGGTCCACAGAGCTTGGAGTTACTATTACAAGAATTGTGCACTGGTCCATAGAGCAATGATGACAGTAATGAGTGATTTGGCATGTGATTTATATTGCCAGTAAATCTGCCTATTGAGCTCTGGATGGTGCTTTTACACGTGGATCAAGATTGTTATGCATAAGGAATTTTTTCAATGATATTCTTAATTAAATATTTTGATATTTTCGATGAGATTTTAAGACATTTTAAGAGTTTTGTATGAGTTTTTTGATACGGCTCCCATTATTATTTTCTCATGACCGTTTAGTTAATGTTCATTGTTAATGTTCAGTGTTAAGCACTGTGATATCATGAGAAGCCGTCTAGAAGAAATGTTAAATAAATAAGTCATTGAGGGCTGCACCATGAGATTATTGGTTAGCACTATTGAGAAGGAAGGAGTGCAAGCAATATAAAGGTAAACATATAAATCTGTAAATTTATGCTTTTTAGAATAATTATCTGAAATAAGCCTGTGTGTGTCAGGCAGGGCGAGTGCAAGTTCCAACATATTTTCTTGAACATTTACAACATATGAATGCAGTGTGTGTGTGTGTGTGTGCGTGTGCGTGTGCGCGTGCGCGTGTGCGTGTGCGTGTGCGTGTGCGCGTGCGCGTGTGCGTGTGCGTGTGTGTGTGTGTGTGCGTGCTGATGCAGTGCTGAGTGCTTGGGAGCAGTGTGCATATGGAGGGTGTGGACACGGCTGGCTCAAGAGTTTCTGCTACCCTAGGCAGAAACCCCGGCCTCATCTGCACCCCCCCCCCCTACTGATGCCACACCCCCCTACCCCCCAGCTGTTGCTGATTCTGTCTCGGGAGGAGGAGGTGGGCAACGGCAGTAATTCCAAAAGTGGTAGCTTTTTGCCGCCACTTTGGAAATACTATTACTACTACTACTACTAAGCATTTATAAAGCGCTACCAGGCACACGCAGCGCTGTACAATGAAACATACAAGAGACGGTCCCTGCTCAGAAGAGCTTACAATCTAAAAAAGACAAAGCAAGAAAAGGAGGAGAATAAGAACAGCAAAGGCACAGGCGAAAAGATGAGCTTTTAACTTAAGTTTGAAGAGGGACAAAGAAGATGCCTGGCGTAAAGACAAAGGAAGTTTATTCCAAGCATAAGGTGCAGCAAGGTGAAATGAGCGGAATCTGGAGTTGGCAATAGAGGAGAAGGGCATAGCAAGAAGCAACTGGGAAGAAGAACAGAGTTCACGAGGGGGGGGGGAAGTAGGGAGAAATGAGAGAAGAAAGGAACTGAGGAGCCACAGAGTGAATGCACTTATAGGTCAGAAGGAGAAGTTTAAAGTGAATATGGAAACGGACAGGGAGCCAGTGAAGAGATCTGAGGAGAGGAGAGATGTGGGCAAAACGAGGCTGACGGAAAATCAAACGGGCAGCGGAGTGCTGAATAGACTGAAGAGGGAAGAGATGAGACTGAGGGAGACCAGCAAGAAGGAGGTTACAATAATCAAGGCAGGAGGTGATTAGGGAATGGATGAAGGTTTTAGTAGTGAGCTCAGAGAGAAAGGGGTGGATATACCAATACTGTACTGCGCGCCTCTCCCCCCAAATGGAATTGGCGGCAGCTGGGGGGGGGGAGGTACAGCCAGCTATTTGTGCTGCTGCCGTTGCTGCCCACCCAGGCCAGCTGCCCTAAGCGGCTGTCTAGCTCGTCCAGTGGACTGGCTGGCCTTGGGTGTGGGTGCAGGAGCTAAGTAGCTGGAGGCAGTGTGTGGGTGCAGGGGCTCAGTGAGATACTCATGGCCGAGTAGCTGGCAACAGATATAACAATCACTCAATAGAAATTATAATTCTTTTTCATACCTTTGCTTTCTGGTCATTTGATTTTTCTAATCATGTTAGTTCCAGGCTCTGATTTATGCTTTTTTTTGTCTTTTCTTAACTTCGCTTCCAGGGTCTTTTGCCCACTGGCCATTTCTTCTCTCTCCTGTCTTCACTTCCTCATCTACATCGGTCTCTAATATTGATCTCTTTCTTTCAGTTTTCTTCCATGCATTTTTCTGCTTCTCTATTCAGATTTGACTTCTCCTTTTTATAATTTAGCCCTCAATCTCCTGCTTTTTGCTGCACTTACCTACAGCTTTCCATCTTTTTTCCCTTACTTCCTATTCCCTAACGTCTCTCCTTCCCAAGCCTATTACCTAGTCTTTCACTAACTCTCTCCTCTCTGCCCCTCCACGTCCAACATCTCTGTCTCCTCTCTTTCTCCCTAGCTCCCCCTCCCTCATGTCCAGTGTCTCCACTCTGTCTTCCTAGTCTGATCCCATGTCCACCATCTTCCCTCTATCTCTATCCTATTTATTTATTTATTCAAAAATTTGGTATACCGCCATTCAAGAAATAACATCATGGCGGTTTATCACCTCTGTCTCTCTAATCTCCCCTCCACTATGTCTAATATCTCCTCCCTGTCTCTCTAGTTCTCCTCCCTATCTTCAGCATTTCCTCAGAGTCCCTAGTTCCACCCTTCGCCCATGTCTAGCATCTCTTTTGTCTCCCTTCCTCCCAGGTCCAGCATCTCTTTTGTCTCCCTTCCTCCCAGGTCCAGCATCCCTTGTAGGGAGTATCAACAGCCAAACAAAATAAGGTATGCTCTCTTATATCTCGGATAGTCTGCTGTTTCCCTTCCTGTGGTTTCGATGAGACTTTCTTGCAATGAGCCACAAAAGACAGTCAAGTCTCTGTATGTATATATATATATATATATGGCTTATTTGCATAGAAAAATAGAAGATATACAGACTAGCACTAAAAAAATGAGGCAATAAGTTGTAGCGGCACTATGATTATGATTATGCAATAGCAGTAAATCACTGATTAGCAACCAGAGATCACAGGCTCGCTCTGCACTCAGGAAAAATACAGAAAAGAGCTAGCTTTTTTATTTATTTTGACTAATTACGATGCTCCAGGTGAAGACTTAAGAATGGTATCTTAGGAACTTCCGGTATGGCACTGAGCTGATCAGACGCGTGTAGATCAGCTCCGGGCACCCACCCTGCAAAACATCATATACTCTAACTACTTGAAGCCGAATGCCCCTGGCTGCATTGAAAAATAGCAGAGAGAGCAGTGGGATTAGCGTAGTGCCATCTCCACCATCTGGGAGAAGCCAGATGGCCACGAAAATAACCAAGAGAGAGAGAACTCGGGGCCCTGACTCAAAAATGGCGGAAGGTGCACCTAAAAGCTCCTCCTCAGACGGTGAGCACAGCATGGTAGCGGAGGTGAGTGCGGCGGTAGTGAAGGCGTTGGACGAGCGTTTCAGTGAACTGGGGGGCCAGCTGAACGCAGTAGCCCAAAAAATCGCCGACTTCACTGGAAGAATGGAACATGCGGAAGAAAGGATATCAGGTGTGGAGGACGCCCAGCACTCCCTAACAGCCAAAGTACAAGCCCTTGAAACTTTGGTGAAACAGCAAGGCGATAAACTGGAGGACTTAGAGAACAGGGGGCGCAGAAAAAACCTTAGATTTGTCGGGGTCCCCGAATCAGTAGCGGACAATGCTCTTACCAAGTATCTCTCAGAGTGGATGGAAAAGCTCTTGGATGGGACGGCGGAGCTCCCTATTAGACTCGAGCGCGTGCACCGGCTGGGCCCGAGGCGAGAGGCGACGCAGAGGCCACGTGTGGTGATAGCTCGATTCCTGGATTACCACCAGAAGGAAACAGTGCTGAGGGTGGCTCGGGCTAAGTGGAGACACGCGGACGGCGAGGTGCAGCTCCTGGTGTTCCAGGATTATTCACAGCTCGTGAGTCAACAGCGCCGAGCTTTTTCTGCGACATGTGCTCAGCTGGCAAATAAGGACATACGCTTTTCTTTGTTATATCCTGCTAAACTCCGGGTGGAGTACCGAGGACGAATGAAGTATTTGGGGACCCCGGAGGAGGCGCGCACATGGCTAGAACAGCTAGGTGAGCCATCAGCGACAGCGTCCTGAAGATGTCGGTGCAAGCTTTGGGACTGTGACCCTGCTCGTGCATACTAGGCCGGAGGTCGGTGAACTGATTGCACTGGGCCTGGAGAGAGGAAGTGTGGATATTGTGCTTTGGGCTCTCTGCACCTAGAGACATTTGGGACATGTGCCCGTGTAGTTGCGCCCTTGAAATGGGGACTTGGGGGTGCCCCCTCTTCTTGTTGACGTTGTTTTGGGGCGTTGGAAATGTGTTGGTTTTTTTCGTTTGTTTTCTTTCTTTCTTTTTTCTTCTCTTTCAACTGTTTCCCTTTTAAGGGGCTCTCATGTCCCCTCACCCCAAGTGGTGGTAGGGCTGGGGAGTCTGGATGTGATATAATGGAAGCGAGGGGTGGGAGGGAGGGGAGAGAGGGCCGAGAAGATGGGGGAGTTGGTTTTCAGGCACAGCATTGGGTCCCTGGGTATTTCCAGGGGTCCTTTATAATCATCCCCCATGTTCCCAGTGGGTGATGAGGCAGATTTGTAAGGGAAGGAGTGGTTATTTTAGATTGGGGTTTGCTGCTGAGAGGTAAGGGGGGGGGGATGAGACACGTAAGGGAAGGGACGCAGTCTGGTTCTGCGTATGGTTGGTGGGTGGGGAACAGTAGAGGGAGGCCTAGTTGAATGCATCTCCACATCTCGGCCATTTTGTGCCTGCTCTTGGCCCCTACCCCCCCCTCCCCCACACACACACTTTTGGGTGAATACTTCCATGGCCACTTTTTCTGGTATGTTGGAGGGTGGGGAGGGGAGGATCGGTTGCTGGGATTCTGGGGAGTGAGTACATACTGTTCTATCTCAACTCATCACTGTGGCAGTTTAGCTGGGGGTGGTGGACCCTGGACACAGATTTACTGAGGGGTTGAGTGCTCAGGGGCCCCTAGACCTCTGACTTGAGCTGGGGTGTGAAGAGGGAGCGGGGAGGAAGGAGGGGGCATAGTGCGGTGAGTTTTGGCAGGGGAGGCGGGAGGTGGGAGGATGTTGGGATAGACGGCTGGGGGGCGGCTTTGGAAGCCACTAGAGGGGTGGGCCTAATTGCCATGGGAAGTCACCGGCCTACGTTAGGCTGGCGGGTATACTTAGGGTGAGGAGGGGGGGCGTTGGGGGGGGGGCTTGGGGGTAGTAGGGAAGAGGGTGGGGCAGTTGCTATGGGGGGGAGAGGGGGGATGGGAAGTGGGAGGGAGGGGGTAGTTGGTTTGACGATTTGTGTATAAGCTCAACACAAGAGCCACTGAAGATCAGGATTTATTGGTCTCCCCAAAGACTGTCGCAGGCTGGGGCGGCTGTCTTCCGTTGGTTCGGTATGTTTCTTCTAATGGAAGCTCTGTTGCCCTTCCCCCTGTGAAGATTGTTTCGTGGAATGTTTGTGGTCTAGGCACTCCTGTCAAGAGATATAAAGTTTTGAGAGCGTTGGCGCGTCTCTGTTGTGATGTGGCCTTGCTTCAAGAAACCCACCAAACAGGCGTAGAACATGCTAAGCTGCGGTGTGAATGGGTGGGACAGGTTTGGGGGGCTCCGGCCTCTGGGAAAAAAGGGGGAGTAGTGATTTTAGTCCATAAATGCTTGCGTTTGGAAGTGGAACAAGAGGTTGTCGACCCCGGTGGTCGATACTGTCTGCTACTCAGTAAGCTGGAGGGGAGATCAGTGATTTTAGGGACTATCTATGGTCCGAATACCCCGGATAGGGCATTCTATGCTTGGCTGGCTTCTAAGATTGAACTGTGGCCAGAGGCCCCCTTGATATTGGCAGGGGATCTGAATGGGGTTTTGGATGTAGGGTTAGACACGGTAGCTGGAACTGGGGAGAAGTCGCGGAGACCGACCACGGAGCTGCTGCGGGCCTTTTGTCGTAGGCTGGGCCTGGTAGACCCATGGCGCCTGTTACATCCGCTGGAGAGGGATTACACTCATCAGTCACGAGCTCATGGCTCCAGTGCCCGAATAGATTATGTATTGGTTTCTGAGAGACTTTTTGCACGGGTGGAGGCAGCGCAAATTGGGCCGCTGGAAATCTCTGATCATGCTCCCGTGTGGATGACCATGTCTTGGGCAACAGGGGCCCAGTATTCGCGGATTTGGTGTTTTCCCATTGAATTATATATGGACTACCTTCGGCGGCGCTGGGTGGAGCTGCGGGAAAATCATGCACAACACGCAGTCGACCCGGAGCTGCTTTGGGAAACCGCGAAAGTGGTGCTGAGGGGAGACATAATAGCGTATAGGGCGAGGCGACGGAAGTTGCTCGCTGCTCAGATCCTTCAGTTGGAGCGGCAGGCCGTGAAGGAGAGGCAACGCTTTGCTAGTGACCCTACGTCGGCTAATAAGAGGCGTTTGTGGGAGGTGCAGGTTTCGCTTAACGAGGTGTTGCATCAGAGAGAAAAAAAATCCTATCTGTATTATAGATATCAATTGTATCGGTTCGGTGATAAGCCGGGGAAATTGTTAGCACGTTGTCTCAAGGGTAGCAGGGGGACCCGGGCTATTGTGGCGATCCGAGATGAGCATGACCAGCTACAGAAGGATAGTGGAGGGATAACGTGGGTTTTCCGTCAATACTTTCAGACGTTTTATGCAAAACGGGATGGAGCATCAGAGCGGATGGAAGGGTATGTCCGGGAGTTGCAGTTGCCTCAGGTGTCGGCGGATCAGAGAGCTCATCTTGATTCCCAGGTGACAGTTGCAGAAGTTGCACGGGTGATACGGCGAGCCGCTTGTTATCGGGCACCGGGCCCCGATGGAATGGGGGCAGAATTTTATAAACTGTTAGAGGAACAGGTATCACCAGCGCTAGTGGAAATGTACCAGAGCCGCTTTGACCGGGGGGGCTATAGTTGGGGAACAAATCACGCCCATATAATTTTAATACCTAAGCCGGGGAAGGAACCCACCCAAATGGCCTCTTATAGGCCCATCTCTTTGTTGAACTTTGACTCGAAAATCTTGGCCAAAGTTTTAGCAGAGTGGCTCGCAGAGGTGTTGGGTGAGCTGGTGCATGAGTCGCAAGTTGGTTTTGTAAAAGGGAGACACGCCGTCCGGAATTTGCGGAAAATATTGGCTTCGCTTGAATGGGTTAGAGAACGGGACATGAAAACACTGTTAATTATTATTATTTTTTTTTTTTTAGACAGTTTTGTATACCGCCTTATCCTTCAATCAAAGCGGTCACAACACAAGTGGGGGATACATTTAACACGCGGGGATATGAGACACACACACTAATACTTACAGGGAACATGGGCAATGGAGGGTTAAGTGGCTTGCCCAAGACCACAAGGAGCATCTGTGGGACTAGAAACCCCAGTCCTTCTGGCCCAAGGTTGCTGTCCTCTAGTGGGATTTGAACCCCCGACCTTCCGGCCTGAAGTACCTTGCCCCATCCACTAGGCTACTCCTCCCTCGATGCCGAAAAAGCTTTCGATCAGGTTAATTGGGATTATCTGAAATTTCTCCTCCCCAAATATGGGTTAGGCCCCACATTTTGTGGAATGGTAGATTTGCTTTATAAGGGTCCGACGGCGGCTATCTTGTGTAATGGGGTGCTCTCGGAGTCCTTTTCGTTGGAGCGGGATACACGGCAGGGTTGCCCTCTTTCCCCTTTGCTCTTTGTTCTAACTTTGGACCCTTTAATATGAAGGGTTGAAACCTCTGAAGCAATAGCTGGTATACAGATGGGGGACCATGTGTTTAAAATGGCGGCCTTCGCGGATGACATATTGGTACATGTGATTTCCCCTCAGCGGGCACTCCCCTGCTTGCTTCAGGAGTTTTCTCTTTTTGGAAGCTTTGCAGGCTTGCAAATTAATATGGCTAAATCTGAGGCTTTAGATGTGGCGGGTTCCTTGCAAGGAGCCTGGCGGGGAGGTTTCCCCCTTCGATGGGCGGGGGCGTCCTTTCTATATTTAGGTACTGTTTTGCCAGGTGACCCCAACCTGCTATATAAGTTGAACTTTGATAGAGTTTTCTTGCGGTTACAAGCGCAGCTGCAGGCGTGGGCTCCTCTTCCGCTGTCACTATCTGGACGGGTGGCCGCCATTGGGATGATTATTTTTCCTAGAGTGCTGTATTGGTTGCAAACTCTTCCGGTATGGATCTTGCGCAGGGATTTAAAAAAAATAGAGAAGGAAGTCTGGAGATTTCTCTGGAGCGGGGCAAGGGCACGGATCCCGCTGACACGGTTGGAAGGCAGCTGGAAAAGGGGGGGATGGGACTGCCCAATTTGTCGCAGTATATGTTAGCATGCCAGGCGCGACATATAGGAGATTGGTTGGGGAACACGGAATATTATACCCCTAGGAGCGTTGAGGAGAATTTTTTAGAGCCGCATGCTCCAGCTGCGGTGCTTCATCTCGGGGGATCGCGGCCGCCAGCCCGAGTTCGATGTAGCGTCTTAGTTCGCCCACTTCGATGTGCTTGGAGGAGGCTTAATAATGGGGTAGTTCCTCAGAGGTGTCGAGTTGGTTGCCCATTTGTGGGAACGCCAATTTTACCCCAGGAACAGAGTCTGGGGCTTTCCGGGAGTGGCAGAGGCAGGGGATCCAATGTTTGGGACATGTGGTCACTTTGGAGGGACGTTGTAAATCCTGGGTAGATCTTTGTGCAGAAAATGAGCTCTCGCGGAGTAAATCGGTGTTCGCGTTTTATCAACTGCAGTATTATGTGGCGTCACTGCGGCCCTATGGTTTACAGGAGGCACATTCGTCACAGATTATAGTTATTTTGCACTAGGAGCGGAGACCCCGCCGCGAATAGCCGAGTTGAAGCGTAGGATAGATCAGCACTGCCCCTCGCCGGACTACCAAGTGGTGGAGGGCGCCTGGGTGCGAGAGCTGGGATGTGTGATTTCTCCGGGAACAGCTGAGGCAGCGTTGCAGAGAATTGCGCGGCTAGTAGAAGGGAATCGGTGGAGGGAGATTCAATTTAAATGTGTCACTCGGGCCCACTTCTCGCCGAGGCGAGCTTGGCGGAGTTGCTTGACTGGGGATGGGGGGTGTCCTAGATGTGCAGCGGTCCTGGCAGATTTGGGGCATATGTGGTGGAACTGTAAGCATATTATGTCCTATTGGACTCGGATCGAGCGTTATTTGAGCCAACTATTGCATCAGACTCTTCGGTGGTCTGGCCTTTTGGTGGCCTTGGATATCTTGGGTGCGTCGCAAGTTAAAGGGCGGTGGGGCCGCATCTTGGTGCGTAAAGCCTGTTTGGTGGGGAAGGGGCCCATTTTGCATAGGTGGAGAGAGACCACGGCCCCTTCCTTTTGGGAGTGGCGCAATAGTTTTCATCATTTGATGTTGATGGAGCGTAGGGCAGCGAGGGGAATTCCACAACGTTGGGCTTCCTTTTTGCTAATTTGGCTGCCCTATATTCAGACCCTGGGCCCTAAAATACGAAGCGTGATACTTGCCTAGATCCTGGGATATAGAGCTTCCATCTAGGGATGGGGGTTATGGGGATGACCCCATAATAGCGGATCCTGGCTCTTGTGTTGGGTAGGGCTATGAAGATGAGGGAAGGGGGGGTGGGGGGTGAGGGGGTTTTAGTTAAGGTAGAAGGGGGAGGGGAGGGGTTAGGAATTTACTAGTTCGGAAGGGAGCTCCACAGTGCCATTGTTGTTGTGCTGTTGCCCTAGTGGTGGTTCCTCTTCATCCTTTTATCTCGTAATGCCCCGCTTGGGGGCCCTCGGGTGGTGGATAAGGAACAGCCCCACCCGGATGGGCAGAAGCGGGGGTGGGTGTGGGGTCTTGTTTTGGGAGGATGGGAGGGGAGCATAATGTACATATTCTTATTGTATGGTTTGATTTCTATGAGTGTTTGGAATCGTTGTGGAATAATAAATAGATTTTGAAAAAAAAGAATGGTATCTTAGCTCTGCCAGACAGATGAATGCAGCTGGGGTCTGAGGGAGTCTCCAGAAGAGCATGGAGCCCAGAGGAAACAGCTAGGCAAGCTATGCTGGCTTGAGCAGTAAGAGGCAAGCCACATGAGAGCCCAGAACCTTACAGGTGTCTGTGGGAGTCGTATTCTGTCTCGCAGGGTTAGTGGAACAGCCCGGGGATAACACAGAGTGTCTTTGTGCTTACAGAAGCAGCAAGGAAGGCAAAAGGCACAAAATGGCATGCAAGCTCTTCTGTGCATACTGTATTATTCTTTGTGATGAGACCTTATCACATTTTGGTGATTGGTTGGCATGAGATACTGAGAGGCATCTCGGCAGATCAGGAAGTAGACATCACGCGGTCATCTTGTGGGCAAAGGGAGGGATATTCAGGCATTTTCATGGACTGAGACCTGCAAACCGTGTAAATGCCACTGAACAGGATCTTCAGTGGTACTGGCATGGCTAGTCTCGCTGGATATCCACTGCTACATGCTCCGATGCTAAGTGGTTAACATCGGGGCATGTTGTGGGCTTTCTGGGTCTGAGCAGAGGTGGCACCCATCGCTACCTGGGCAGAGGCTCAATATCACCGCTGTCCAGTTAGTGATAAGAGGGTAAAGCCAGGTGCAGCAAAGACTGGTCCAACTTTACCCACGGACGTTAACCAGGCAGTTGCTCAATATCGCCGCTGCCCAGTTAGCTTCTGGCTTCTGCAGCGACCTGGATATGGCCCCAGCATTGAATATCTGGGGTCTGAATTCAGCAGCGATGGCTAGGTGCTTTACCAGTGTTTAGCCACTGCCGCTGAATATCCCCCAAAGGGTCCATGGTGAGCGACAAAATGCAGAAGAGGATGGTATGCAGTCTCATACAGTGTTGCAAGTGTCCAAGGTCAGTAGAACAGTCTGTGGATGAGAAAGGCTTAATAGGCAGGTTCTCTTGAATATAAGCAAGATGGGAAACAATAGCCTTCTGTATGCAGACACACAAACACTTGGCATACGGTTGCTTAGAGATCATGAGGTCTGAAGCTTGGTATACAGCAGAAGTTTCTGTAGCAGGAATCCATTTAGGTTTGTTCAAGCTTTTGGTTCAGAGCAGGCCCCAGGGTATCAGTCCTATGCTGCTCCATCACCCTAGTACCCCTCCCAAATGTCCAGCATCTCCTCGGTATCTCACCAGTCTTCCGTCCATGTCCAGCGTGTCCTATCTCCTCTCTCCAGTGCCACCCCCATGTTAAGCATCTCTGTTATCTTCTCTAGTCCATCCTCTATTAAGGTTACCAGATTTTTGGTTTGCAAATGTGGGACATGTGGGCGGGGCATGTGACAGAAGGGGTGGGGTAGAGGCGGAGCCTTCTCCCTCTCAGGAACAGTAGGGTACAGCATCTCTCCCTTGCTTTTCTTGCCCCCTCCCCACCACAGCTGACCATCTTCCCCCTTGCTCCCCCCCAATCCAGCATGTTTCCTTTGCTTTAGAGGGCAGCACAATAAAACACAAATACTGCCTGCCCCCCTTGCCCTCTCCCAATCCAGCGCATCCCCTTGCTTAATGGGCAGCTCAAAAGCTAAACACAGAAAATGCTTGTTTGAGTTTGCTCTTTGTTTTGTTCTGCCTGTTAAAATAAGGGGCATGCTGGATTGGGAGGGGGTGAGGGGGGCATGCAGGCATACAACGCTGCTATTTTGTGGAGGAGGGTTTGTGCTGCTCTCTGAAGCACAGAGACATGTTGGATTCAGGGGAGGACCCCTTGCTCCAATCCAGTATGTCCCCTTGCCTTGTTTCAGCAACAGCACAAAAAAGGTCCACAGGGCAATGCACCCCACTGCCTGTTCCCCTCCACCACTAGGACACTTTGATCGCTGCTCTTTCCTGCTCAGCCACTGTAGCAGCAGATCAGGGCTACTCCAGCCCTGCTGTTCTTATCGTCGGCATCGGGATTGCAAGCATCGGTGCCGCTCAGTGCCTCTACCAGCGAGGCTTCCAAAACCTATGCACTGAAGGCTACGGGGTGCTTCAGACGCAGGAGCCGGAGCACACCTTTCATTAAAGGGGTAATCAAGATTATTTTCCCTCCGGCAGACACCACCTGCAGCTCTAGGCTGTAGCACAGAACTGCCCCCTTTGTGGTCTGCTGGTGCTCTACTGCAGCATGCCAACACGGTGCCATATGTTGTGCTGGAATGCCGGTCGAGTGAAGCCTGGCTCATGTTCAGGCTGCTCGTGATCGTCCTTGGGCCTGGGTCAGGTTGGATCAGGGCCGCCCTAGGTTGGCGTGCAATGAGGCTGTTTGCTAGAGCCAATACTGCTAGACAAGGGGTCCTGTTTCTACCTCTCTGCTGAGCAGCCAAGCAGCATGAAGTAGGTTTTTCATGTCAAACTGCTGCCTGCTGCAAATGAGCAGAGAGAGAGAGAGAAGAAATGAGAAATGCATCTTCAGGGCCGGTGTGAACTTTTCGCTGCCCTGTCACAAGTGAGGACTGTGCTGCCCTCCCCCCACCCCCCAAACCATTGAATGTCAATGGAGCCCTTTGCAAGCCTCTCTTTTCTCCCAACATGATAAAAACTTTTTTCCAAGAGGTAGCTATGTTACTCTGGAGTAGAAAAATGACAGAGGCAGATGGTACGTTATAGGTGACACTTTATAGACAAACCAATTTATCCATCTAGGATGTAGTGCGGACTATAAATGTTTTATAAATAAATAAATACAATTTATTGGGGCACATGCCCCGCACAGCTCCATCATTCAGAGAGCCGATCGCTTAGCAAATGCCAAAATGCTTCTGAAAATCAGCGTGAGGATTTGGAGCCTACGCACGCACTGCACATCTGACATGCAGCACATGCGTGTGCTTCAAAGCCCCATGCTGATTTGTAATATCTGTACGTTGCTGTTTGCTGCCCATCATTGTGCCGCCTGTGGATCACTGCTTGCCTGCCCTATACCAGGGTCTGGCTGGCTCACTGTGCCAACCATGCCGCCCTCCCGAGGCTGCCACCCAGTGCACATGCACGGTTTTAACAGTGAGTAGTGCTGGCCCTGTGTTTCTTGCATATGTATCTAAATTGGGGACAACTGCTCTATGGAGCAGAACTGATTGGGGACCACTGTGCAAATTCAGGGACAGTCCCCCAAAACTGGGCACATCTGGTAACCCTATCCAGCATCTTCCCTAGCTTCCTATTTTTTCCTCCCTGGTAGTTCAGCATCAAGCTTTACCCCTTCCCATCACTGGTAGTCCAGCATCCAATCTTTCTCCCCCCAAGTCCAACACCTCCCTTCCTCTGCCAACCGCAGCTTATTCCCTCTCTCTCCCTTCTCCCCAGGCCTGCATCAGTCCATTACTCACAATCTGCCCCAAAGCTGTGGTCCGTGGCTAACCACAACAGCGCAAGGCAATTAATTCCACCCCTCCCCCTCAAGACCTATAGTAGAAGCCAGTATTTTTAGTATAGACGGGAACCTCGATTCCACAGCTGCGCAGAAAACTCTGCCTCAGCCATGTCCTGCCCCCTCAGAAGCAGGACTGTTTCTGCCTGTTTACGGCCGCAGCAGCACAGAGCAGGTGGGATGATGGAATCTATACTTCCACCTCCTCAAGAAGTTCTCAGGCTCCTAGCATTTGTATACAGGCATTTCAATGTATGCTTTTTGTTCATATTAACAATCTGCTTATCAGTTGCTTTACATATAATGGAGGCACTATTTGCAAATCTATCTTATATATATCTACTGTGTAACAAGCAGCCTGGATGGATGTGTCCTCTAAACTACTTGAGATAGCTTGTCCTTTTTCTCCAGAGACCTACATTGTTAGAAGGCTATCTATAGATGTCTTACATTTAAGAGTATGATACCTAATTATATTTCTACAGGATCATTCTGGGAGGTGTGGTGCTGGGATAATCATGATTGTTGACTTTAATTATTGAAATCTCAGGTTGGGTTGGGGATGGGCTAATGGCCTGAAAGTTGATTGAGGAAAGGGAGGCACACGGCTGACGGTTTATACTGAAGGTTTATACCCTGCAACCTCTCCATTTGGGCTCCAGCCTGTTTTAATTTTGGGGGGTTTCGCTGGAATCCATTACAGTATCTGAAGATCAGAGGGTGGTGATGAATATAATGCCGCTTTTTAAAAAGGGCTCCAGACTTCCGGTGGCATGGTGGGCTAGGCGAGACGCGTCTCTCTTAGCTCCGGAGCCCCCTTCCTCTTCGTACCCGGATTACCCACTTTTCTGCCTACCTATTGAGCCGGGGAGGAAGGGCTACTTCTTTGTCGACTGGAGCCTGCCCGAAGCACCTGTCCGGCTGAGCGCACACGTTGCATGGCGGCAAAAACAGTCCGGCGTGAGAGGCCCCGCAGAGGAGACGTCAAGATGGCGGAGGGGGCACCGGAGAGTCCGGCGCCCGTGGATACCGCAGCGATGGTAACAGAGGTATCCCGAGCAGTGGTGGAGGCGCTCGAAGACCGCCTTGGGGGCTTGGCGACGCAGCTCGCCGCTGTGGGGCAAGCGGTGACCGATTTTGCTAACCGGGTTGAGCTGGTTGAGCGCCGCATTGGCTCCCTAGAGGACACGCGGGTGCAGGACGAAGCCCGGGTCAAGAAATTGGAAGAGGCTCTCGTCAAGCAACAAGAGAAATTAGAAGACCTGGAAAACCGGAGTAGACGGAACAACCTCCGATTTATTGGCATTGACGAGTCTGTGACCGATAGAGATCTGCAGGCATACCTGGAGAGGTGGCTGCCGGCCCACCTGCCCCTGGAGGAGGGTATTGGGGGCATAGTCCTGGAGAGAGCACACCGGCTGGGACCCCTCCGAGCGGGAGATAATCGGCCCCGCGCTGTTATAGCACGCTTTTTGAACGAAGCGCAGAAGGAGGGGGTCCTGCGGGCTTCGAGACAGGCGAGACGTTCCAGTGCTACTGCCCCCCGGATCCTGATTTTTCAGGATTACTCTGCCGGGGTCTCTCTTCGGCGGAAGGCATTCAAGGAGATCTGCGGGCGCCTTGTAGAAAGGGGCATTCGCTTCACGTTGGCCTACCCTGCTATCCTGAGGGTGGACACTGCCAGCGGCCGACGTGTCTTTTCATCCCCGGAGGAAGCGTCGACTTATTACAACAATCTTGGCTGATGGTAGGAGTGCTGATGGGGGAGAGAGCGATGTCCCTCTTCGGACACCTTCATATTCCTTGTCTCAATTATGTGGAACACTTTGATTGTAGCGGCGGGTCCTAGCGACGCAGCCTTGGCCCTCAGGCACTGGGAATTCTTGGTCACGGCTTTAGCTGTGTGAACAGTGTGACCCGAGGCTTGGTGGGCCTGCCTCCATTGTTGGCAGCTTGGGCCTGCGTGCGGCCCGGTCCTTCTGCTGAGACATTTGAGGGGACATGGAGTGCTTTTGCAAGGCGTTTAATAGCACCGTAGTACTGTATGTTTTGCCTTTCACCTTTGGTTGTGCCTTGCTGTATAGTTTTTCCCCATCTCCCTGCTGGTAATATTGTTGTGCCCCCCTTATCTATGTTTAATTTTCCTTTGTACTTTTTCAATGCTCTGGCATGTCTTTCAACTATGTGCGGGGCATGCTGTTGTATAACGGTTGCGGGAATGTAATTCTGGGCGGGAAGCGGCACATAGTCTTTCTTTTCCTTCTTTTTTGTAGACCGGCTCTTTTTACCTTTTTACATTGTTTTCCATTGTCTCTATTTTTCTTTCATTTCTTCCTGTCCGTTTTTTGGTTTCTCTTTCCACTTTTTAATATTTGTTTGTAATAATTCTTTTTTACTAATTCTTTCTATTTTCTTTCTTATTTTCCTTGCCTTCTACCTCTCACCCCCCTGGTGACTATGTTATTGGGCCTTAATATTCTACTGTCCCATTGTTCACTGTTTCTTACTGCATGTGGTCTCGGGGGGGTGGGGGTTTCTTTTTTTTTTTCTTTTTTCCCCTTTATGAGTGGTACTGGGTGGGTGTTTTTGAGGCGGGGTGCTCCCTCGGCGCTGCCCGTTGGGGCGTGAGGAGGGGGCCCCCCCCACGGGGTCTGCTGGCGGTGACCGTTGAGGGCGGGCCGTTCTGTACACAGTGCGGCCCTGCCACTGGTGCCGTGTGGGTTGCGACCATGGGCAGCATGTGCTGTTGTGCTGGCGTTTCCCCACTACATTGGTCAGCTGTTTGCGGGACCACGGGCAGTGGCCCGGGGGAGGTGGGGAGGGGGGCCATTCTCCGGGGTTTTTTCTTTTTCTTTTATGGCCCCCGTTAGGGCACTGCTCACCAGTTTGGAGTCCTTCCGTTTGGGAAGCGGACCCACGCTGGCTCGCTGATTATCGGTAGCTATGCGGCCCAGGACCTGTTTGTGATGCAGGGGGGGTGGAATTAAGGATGGGGAGTGGACACCCGGGCTGGGGGGGGAGGGGGGGCTCCTCATGCTTAGGAAGTCACGGTGGAGCCAGAGCTGATTGCCTGGCGGGTGGTGGACGAGAGGGGTGTGGTGGGAAGGAGGGGGGGTCTGGGGGAGGGGTGGGGAGGGGTATGTAGGGCTGGTAGGGTCAAGGGGTTACTGTGGATGGGGACCATGGGTATGGGAAGGGGGGGTTTAACTGTTACCAGGGAGGAGTATGTGCGGTGCAGGCTGGATGTTGGCTGGTGATTGTGTGGGCATGGCTGTCTGGATTAGCTGTGGTGTTCTGGAGGGTGGGGGCCCCAGGCTGGGGGGGTTCCCGCCTCGCTGTCGGTAGGTCTAGTTTTTTCTGGGAGATCCGCTGGACCCAAGATCCTGGGTGACACTACCAGAATAGCTTCTTGGAACGTCTGTGGGTTGGGCTCCCCCATGAAACGTTATAAGGTTTTCCAGTATCTTAGACGCCAGCGTTTGAGTGTCATCATGTTGCAGGAGACACATCAGTCAGGAACAGAGCATGCAAAGTTGTGCAAGGGTCCAATTGCGCACTTGTATGGGGCTCCGGCGGTGGGGAGGAAGAGGGGAGTAGCGATCTTAATCACTAAGTCTGTGAGTTGGGTGGAGGAGCGGGTGGTAGTGGACCCCGAGGGTCGGTATGTCTGTGTGTGGGGATTGCTAAATGGAGTAAAAGTAGCCATGTGTTCAGCCTATGGCCCGAATGTCTATGACCCTAGGTTTTACTTGGGGCTTACCCGATTCCTAGCGGACACTGGTGGTTATCAGGTAATATTGGGAGGGGATTTCAACGAAGTGCTGGAGGCTGCGCTGGATCGATCTGGCGTGGTGGGGGGCGGCGATCGGAGAGCTCGGAGACGGTTGTGGGGGCTCTGCGAAGCACATCACCTCGTGGACATTTGGCGGGTCCTACACCCGGGAGAACGGGACTACACCCATATGTCTCGTGCCCATGGCACGTGGTCTCGAATAGACTTTTTTCTGGTTTCGGACTCGTTATTCAATTGGGTCTCAAGGGCTGAGATTGGGTCCTCCGTTTTGTCGGACCATGCGATGGTGCTCCTGGAGCTCCGGGGCACTGGTCCTCGCCGCAGTCGTCTTTGGAGATATCCGCTGGATCTTAGTGGGGATGCGCTCTTTGAGGCACACCTTCGTGCACGGTGGAAGGAGTATGTGGATATCAATGACCGGCCGGATGTCTCTCCTGCTCTTTTTTGGGAGGCTGGGAAGGCTGTCCTACGCGGGGAGATTATTAGTTTTCACTGCCAGAAGCGTAAGAGGTTGAACCGGCGGATTCTGTTACTCGAGCGTGAATTGGGTAGGGCGCGGCGGGTGATGGCCGGGCATAAGACGGCTGCGAATCATCGCCATATGCGGGAGATCCAGACTGAATTGGAGACACTTCTCCATAGTAGGGCCCAAAAATCAATGCTCTACTATCGATATCGGCTGTTTCAGCATGGCAATAAAGCGGGGAAAATGCTGTCCTCTCTGGTGCGGCCCGCGGGGGGCCCCAGCATATTGGGGCAGTTCGACATGCAGATGGGACTATTCGCAGAAATACGGATGATATTGAGCGGGTCTTTCGAGATTTTTTTCGGGACCTATATGCCAAGGAGGGGCATGGCGAGCAGGAGGGGCGATCGTTTTTGGCGGGCTGCGATCTGCCGCGACTCAGTGAGGAGCACTTACAAGCTCTTAATCAGCCCATCTCGGGGAGGGAGGTACAGGTAGGGATTAAGAATCTCAAGAATGGGAGGAAGTGACGTCATCTTGGAGATGGCTGCCTGATTTTTGAGCTCCCGTAGGGACGCGGTATTAGTGGTGGAAAAGTAGCAGCCAGCCTTTCCCCCTAAACGGTTACTTGGAGGCACGGAGGTGCGAAGGTGGTGGGATGTCGGTGTCCAAAAAACTGGCCCGCTTTCAATCATCCTACGCCGCTAAAAGTGAGCAAATGGCCCGGGAGGCTGGAGAGCACGTGGACTCAGCAGAGGAAATGGAGGACGAGTTGGAGCGCGCTGGGGATACCTGTACCCGAGGCGATCTCTGGGGATGGATGCGCTCGTTCAAACGCGATCTTGGGGCGATGAGGAGCGAGTTAAAGGAGACCCTGGGCGCCCTTAAGGACGACATTCGAGACTTAGGCGGTCGGGTCGAGGCCTTGGAGGACCAGTCGGAGCGCCGGGAGGGCAGAGATAGTGAGATGGCGGACCGCATGCAACAGTGCCTTTTGGAGCAAGGGCTGCTGCGCGACAAAATTGAAGACCTGGAGAATCGCTCCAGGAGGAACAATTTACGAGTGCGGGGCCTGCCGGAGACGGAGGTATTTAGCGATGCCACGGCGGTGGTGAAGAGACTTTGCAATTTTTTGTTGGAGCAGGGAGCGGAAGCGGAGGCTGATACGGTGGCTGTTGAAAGGGCACATCGGGCCTTGGGTCCGGCACGTCGGGGGCTGCCCCGGGACATTGTAGCCTGCTTGGGATCTTTTGCTGTTAAGGAGCGTGTGATGCGTGTGGCGGCGGCCCGCAGGACTTTTCAATGGGAAGGACAGAAAGTGGAAGTGTTCCATGACCTCTCGGCTGCTACGCTGCAACGGCGGCGCGAGCTGAAGCCGGTAACTTCATATTTGCAGGCTGAAAAGAAGCGCTATAGGTGGCTCTTCCCGTTTGCGCTCTTGTTTGAGGTCAACGGTCGGAGTTTTCGGGCCCGGACTGTGGAGGAGGCCTGGACTATTCTGCAACGAGAGGGGGCTCCCGGGCTCCCGGAGCCGGCTACGATCAAGGAGGCTGGTGTCAGTAAGGAGAGGCGATCGGTGTGGGAGCGGGTGCCAGTGAGGGGCCAACGCTTGCGGCGGAGATCCGGAGAGATGGAGGTGGAGGAGCCCCCGCTTGCTCAATCGGGAGGTCCATCCAAAGGTCCTGGGTGACAGCTTCCAAAGGGCTTTGGACTAGTGCTTCTTTTGTGCCTGGTGGGCCCGGGACACTGTGAGGACTGCACTGCTACCTGGGCAAAGGTGGACTGGGGGTGGGGGGAGGGGGTCGGGGGGATTTGTGAGTATGTTATGGTGCATGGTGGGGAGGTGTAGTCTGTAATTACAAGGAGGGCTTAAGTAGAGGTTTGGGGGAATGTTTGGGGGAATGTGTGGGAGGGGGCGGGGCTGGGGGGGAGGTAGCGTCCTGGGGTGAGCCACTTCCTCGAGGGAAGACAGACGTGGGTTCTGGCTATAAGGGGGGGTAGGGAGGGGGGGAGGGGGGAGGTGAGGGGGAGGAGGGGGGAGGGGGGAGATGGGAAGGTGGGGGGGGGGTGGGTCAGTATGCATTGGGGGTCTCGTGTGGGCTTGGAGGGGGCAGGGAACATGCCTTATGGCAGGGGGGTTGATTGTTGGGAGCCTCAACGTGCGGGGCCTGAACTCTCCACAGAAGCGTAAGTTGCTGTGGAAAGAGCTTAGGTCGAGGCGTTGGGAGATTGCATTCCTTCAGGAAACGCATTTACGGGCAGCGGATGAGAAGCTGCTGCGGTCGGGGCAATACCAGGGTTATTTTGCGGCGGAAGAGGGGGACCGGAAGAAAGGGGGGGTAGCTATTTTGGTGGGGCAAGGGGTTCCCCTTACAGTGGAACAAGTCTATGCGAAAGCGGATGGGAGAGCGGTGATGGTGGTGGGGGATTTGGGGGGGGACCAGGTGTCTTTGGTCTCAGTTTATGGCCCCAACTCTGGGAAGGGGGCTTTCTGGAGGGATTTGGGATCTTGGTTGGGGGAGAGAGTTCAAGGGAGGGTGTTGGTGGGGGGGGATTGTAATGTGGCGTTGGATGAGTTGAAGGGGGGCCCTGGGGGGGAGGAAAAGGGGGGGCGGGCGCTGGATCAGTGGATGAAGGACTTGAGGGTGGCTGACCTTTGGAAGTTGGCAAACCCGTCGACCAGAGACTATACCTTTTACTCACATGTGCATGGCTCATACAGCCGCATTGACTATGTGCTGGGGGATAGTTATTGGGGCGACCGGCTGGAACGGGCTAGTATTGGACCGGTGACTTGGTCGGACCATGCCCCCGTGCAGATAGAGCTGGGGGGATCGGGAGATAGCGGGAAACGGACCTTTTGGAGGCTCAATGACTACTTGTTGCGGGAGGGGGCACCGAAATTAAGGGAAGTGATTTTAGATTATATGGCCCTAAACGACACCGGAGATGTTTCGACTGGGATACTTTGGGATGGGCTTAAGGCGGTGGTGCGGGGCCATTTAATTCAGCTGGGGGCACGGCGGAAAAGGGAAAGAGTAGAGGCCGAGAGGCTTCTACAGGAGAGGTTGATAGTGTTGGAAAGGGAACATAAACAGAAGGGGGGAGGGCTTCTACTAGGTCAATTGGAGGAGGTTCGTAAACAATTGAATGCCCTACAATTGGAAAAGATCTCCGGTCAAATGGACAGGGTAGGCCAAAGATACTACGAATTTGATAATAAAGCTGGGCGGCTTTTGGCTAATAAACTTAGGGTCCGGGGACAGAAGCGTATGGTTGCCAAAATTAAAGGGCCTCGCGATAAATTGCTATATAAATCAGAAGAGATTCGCGAGTGCTTTAAATCTTATTATCAGCAGCTTTACGCCGCGGATCCTCCGGTGGGGGGGGAGGAGATAGCCAGCTATTTGGAAAATGATGGGAAGGGTAGCGCTCGCTTCGGTGAGGGGGTGGGCGAGGCGTTGGAAGCTGATATTACATTGGAGGAGGTGCAGAACGTTATTGGAGCCTTGGTCCCGGGGAAGGCGCCGGGCTTGGACGGGTTCACGGGTCCCTTCTATAAAGTAATGGGCGAGACGGTAGCTCCCCTGCTGGTGCGGGTGTTCAATGCTGTTTTAAGAGGGGAGGCCTTGCCACCTACTATGGCTCAAGCTGGAGTGGTGGTGCTGCCTAAACCTGGGCGCGACCCGGCGGTCTGTGGGTCCTATCGCCCGATCTCTCTTTTGAATATAGATGCCAAGATTTTAGCTAAAGTGTTGGCCCTGCACTTAGCTCCCTGTATGCCGGACTTGATCCATCCGGACCAGTCGGGTTTTATCATGGGGAGACAGCCGGCTGATGGAATTCGGAGGGTGATCCAGCTTGGGTGGCTGGCGCGGCAGGTCCAGCATCCGGCCATGTTTCTTTCGATCGACGCCGAAAAGGCATTTGATCGGGTCAGCTTCTCCTTCTTACAGGGGGTACTGGAGCATGTGGGGTTGGGTCCCAGGTTTCGAGCATGGATTCAAGCCCTTTATGCAGCTCCGGTGGCGGCGGTGAATGTTAATGGTGGATTCTCGGAGTTCTTTTCTTTGGGAAGGGGGACCCGCCAGGGTTGCCCGCTCTCTCCGCTGCTCTTCGCGCTGGTTATGGAGCCCCTGGCGGCGCATATCCGTTCTAATGGGGATATCTTGGGAATACCAGTCGGTTCGGAACAGCATAAAATGGCATTATTCGCAGATGATGTTCTTTTTGCACTAACCCGCCCCATTGTATCTCTCCCTCTGCTGATGGGTGAGCTGCAGAATTATGGGCGCCTTTCGGGGTTCAAGGTTAATTGGGAGAAAACAGAGGCCTTGTCTCTTTCTTTGGGAGCAAAGGAGGTGGATAGTTTAAAAAGTACTTTTCCCTTTCGGTGGGCGAAGGGATCGATAAAATATTTGGGCGTGCAGATTACAGCTCACCCTCTCAGATTATACACGGCCAACTACCCGGGTTTATTTCAGGAGCTGCAGAAGGACATGGTTAGGTGGCGGAATGTGGAAATTTCCTGGTTGGGCAGGGTGGCCGTTGTTAAGATGAATATTTTGCCGCGGTTGCTCTATCTCTTCCAGACACTTCCGGTGGGAATCCCGGCGGGGACCCTTCGGTCCTGGCAGCGCCAGCTTTTTGCGTTCATCTGGGGGAAGTCCCGGCCGCGAGTGAGTCGACGGGTTTTGTATGCCTCAAGGGAGTCAGGGGGCTTGGGGGTTCCGGATCTGGCCCGGTACTACCACGCTGCTCAGCTGCGTCAGGTATTTGAGTGGCGAGATGGGGGGGGAGTGGAAAAGCGCTTTCGCGAAATTGAGCGCTGCTGGGCGGGAGAGACCCCGCTACAGCATCTGCCTTGGATCTTTGGTAGGTTGCCCTCTGGGAGATGGCGAGTCAATCCTTTTATGTGGCATCTCACTATGCAATGGCGGAAGGCGCGTCGTAGGTGGGCGGCTCCCGGCGGGGGATTTTCGGTGTTGTCTCCAGTGCGGGTGACGAGCGAATTTGGACCTGGGAGGGAAGGGGTGTTTCGTAGGTGGGCCACACAGGGGCTAGACACCTTCGGGAAGTTTATCGCTGAGGGTAGGCTGATATCCTTCCCAGATCTTCGGGTACGCTATCAGTTGCGGGGGAGTGATTTCTTTCCCTATTTCCAGGTGCGCCACTTTCTACTCCAGACCCGGGTACGGGAGGGGTGGGAGGGGGCTCTAGGCACCGGGGAGTCGTTGTGGCAGACGTGGGAGGGGTCCCGGGGCTTGATATCTCGGTTGTATAGAGACTTGGGGGAGGAGCCCTCGGGGAAGTTTCCCCACCAGGAGAAATGGGAGGTGGACTTGGGTAGGGAGATGGAGGCGCAGGAGTGGCGGAAAATACATGTCGCCATTGGCCGCCAGGCGCTTTCCGTTGTGATCCGGGAAACGTCCTATAAGATCTTGTACAGATGGTATTATACCCCGGAGAGGCTAAGTCAGATGTATCCTGGGTCTTCCGACCGCTGCTGGAAGGGGTGCGGGGAGAGGGGAACTTTTGTGCATGTTTGGTGGTCCTGTCCTAGTGTGCGGGCCTATTGGGGTTTGGTAGAGGGGCAGCTGGAGGTCATCTTGGGGAGGAGGGTGGAGGTGGATATGGCGCTGGGGTTGTTGGGGATATGGGAGGGAAGTTGACCCCGGGGGTTTGCCCGACCGGTACAGGCTTGCCTTCAAGCCGCTCGTAGTGAGATTGCTCGGGCTTGGAAACAGACTCGTATGCCTGGACTAGTTGCTTGGCGAACCAGGCTGAGGCGGATTGTATTGATGGAACAGTTGACAGCAATCCGGCGCCATCAGGGGGCGAAATTTCAGGATAATTGGAACCTGTTGCTTGCATATTTGAAGGGGGGGGGAGACCTACAATGAGTCCCCTAGGGAATGGTGGAATAGGGGGGGGAGGTAGGGAGGGGGGGCGGGGGGGTGGGGGGTGGAGGGTGGGGGGGGTAGCTCCTCCCGGAGGGGTGGAAGGGGGGAAGGTTCTGGGGGGGAGGGGGGATTTGGATGTATACGGGTAAGGGGGGGGGAGAGCGAAGAGGGGTATAGCATTAAGGCTGCTCGGTGGGGGGGGGGGGACTGTACTGTTTTTCTTATAAACAAAAAACAAACAATGGAACCTTGCATGTTTATCGTGTATTGCACTCTGTTGGTTGCTGTTTGATTGTTGTTTCTGGTATACTTATGCGAATTGTTTAATAAATATAAATATTCAAAAAAAAGAATCTCAAGAATGGAAAGGCCCCTGGAGTGGATGGCTACAGGGGTGAGTTTTATAAACTTCTGGGGGATGCGGTGGTCGCCCCCCTGGTAGGCTATTTTGATGATCTGATACAGAGAGGGGCCTTCCCTTATGAGCCGAATAAAGCAGTGGTTACTATTTTACCCAAGCCCGGTCGGGATCCTCTTCTCCCGGGCTCTTACCGCCCTATTTCGCTCTTAAATGTGGATATAAAGATTCTCGCGAAAATCATGGCGGATCGGTTAGCCAACTTCTTGCCGACGCTGATACACCGCGATCAGGTGGGTTTTGTTCGTGGCCGTCATGCGGCGTATAGTCTTCAGCGGATCTTGCTCTCTCTCTGTGCCGGGCAACGGGTAGGACAGAGCTCCCTACTCATCAGTTTTGACGCTGAAAAAGCGTTCGACAGAGTAAATTGGGGGTTTATGTATCAAGTTTTGGAAGCGATGGGTTTCACGGGATTGTTTGTTGATGTGATCCGACTCCTGTATGCTAACCCGCTTGGAGCTCTTATGATTAATGGAGTGATGACTGCCGACTTTGAGATCCAGAAGGGGACACGCCAGGGTTGTCCGTTGTCACCCCTCCTTTTTGTTCTGACTTTGGAACCGCTTTTAATGCAGATTCGTTCGGCTACACAATTTCACGGTGTTACAGTGGGGAAGGAGGAATTCCGAGTGGCGGCCTTTGCAGACGACTTATTGGTCCATCTGGGTGACCCCCACGCTGGACTTCCTCATCTGTTACAGCTTATTCGGGAATATGGGGTTCCCTCAGGGTTCCGCCTTAATCTTGACAAATCCGAAGCCATGTTGATAGGGGAGGGCGGCCATCAGGGGTGGTTGGGCGCATTTCCCTTGAAATGGGCGAGCGGCCATTTTAAGTATTTAGGTATATATCTACCGGGGAACACGGGGGACCTATATCGCTTAAATGTTTCCAAGGTGTTGCAGGCGGTGGAGACCTGTGTAGGCAAGTGGCGTGACCTGCCGCTGTCTCTGGGTGGGAGGGTGGCCTTGTGTAAGATGGTCATTTTCCCTAAGGTTTTATACATGCTCCAAACTCTCCCGTTGCTTTTACAACGCCTCGATTTTCGCCGTTTGGAACGTTTGCTGAACGGGTTTTTATGGCAGGGACGTAGGCCGAGGGTCCGCCTTGAGATCCTCAGTCAGCCTCGCACTTTGGGCGGGATGGGCTTTCCAGATATCAAGAAATACAACCTGGCTTGTTTGTTACGACTTGCCCGTGACTGGCTGTGGGATCTGGAGGATTATTCCCCCATGGCGATGATCCGGGGTGCAGTACACCCCTTTCATTTGCGGTACCTCTTACACGCTATCCCGGCTAAGGGGCTTGATGGTAATTTCTCAAAGGTGATACTCACTCCTGTGCGGAAGGCGTGGAAGTTCTTTTGTCAAAGGAAGGGAATATGCGCGAGCTCCTCCCCTTACCTTCCTATTCGGGGTAACCCTGACTTCGCTCCGGGTATGGGGGGCTCGCAGTTCGCACGATGGGAGCGTCTGGGGATACTGAATCTTGAGCACGTGGTCACCCCGGAGGGTGCGATGGTGGATTTTCCTGAGCTCTGTCAACACTTTTCCTTGGGAGATCGCGACCTTTTCTTATACGCCCAACTTCGTAGCTTTGTCCGTCTGATACCCGTGGTAACTCTGCGAACGGAGATCTGCTCGGCAATTGAGTTGGCGTTATTGGGGAGTGAGACTGGGACACGGGTGTCCTGGTTACACAAGATGTTGTGGGAAGAAGCCACGCCCCTAGGGGTGGCTGCTCTGGCGGCCGCATGGACCGAGGAGTTGGGTGAGGAGGTTGGGGAGGATGGGTTGCTTGGTAGTATGGCTAGTATTGTCTCATTGAATGTGTCCGTGCAACATAGAGACATCCAATACAAAATTATACGTCGTTTGTATTTTGCCCCCCTGAGGGCTTGGCGCGCAGGTGTGGGGACCACTCACTGTTGCCCCCGCTGTGCGGCACCTAGGGCATCATTGGGGCATATGTTTTGGAGTTGCCCACTGATCCAGGTCTATTGGGGGCGCATACAGGGATACCTGACGGTGTGTCTTCAGCGCCCGGTAGTTTTGTCTGCGGGGAACGTTGTCTTGGACATATGGGAGGAATCCTGGGGGGGAGAGTTGGGGCCTGGGATATTGCGCTGGCTCCGCCTGGTGCTGGTGACTGCTCGCCAGGTTCTCCTGCAACGATGGCTAGAGGCTAAGGGACCCACATATGGCCTGTGGAGGATACAGCTCCATCGGCTCTTGCTCTTGGAGATGTTACGTGCTCGTGGGACGGCACGGCGCTGGCAGGGTTTCCTGGACAGTTGGGGACCACATTTACACTCCTTACCCTGGAGGGAGCGTAGTAGGATTTTGAGTATGCCTTGATGGCCCGGTTCCCTTCTTTTCCCTTTCTTTCCCTTTTCCTGGTTTTAGATTTTCTTTTTTAAGTCTCTTGTCTCCTCTTCTCTCCCTCTTGTCCTTTCCCACTCCCCTCTCTTTTTCCACCCCTTTCTTTTTCTTTTTCTCTTTCCTCTTATTTCTTTTATTTATGGGGTCCACACCACTCCACTCTTCTGACCTCATGTTTCTGGCTCCTTCATTCACCTTTCTCCACTTCTTCCCTTACTCTTTCATAGCTCCACCACTGGCGTTAGTCTGGTCTCCTCTCTCCCTTCTTTTCTCTGGGATGGATGTGCCTGCCTGCTCATGTCTTGACAACATCGCAGCCTAGTTCGGTGGGTGGGGGGGGGGGTGGTAGGGGTTGGTTCAGATCCAATGGGGGGGGGTGGTAGTGGGGTATGGGATGGGTTCTGGGGAGGGGGGGAGGTAACATAGGGGGACCCCTGGGGAATGTTGCTTGGACGTGGACGGGCCCGGGAGCAGAAACCACCCTGGGCTCGCCCGAACTCTCTGTGCTATTCCTAGTTGGGGGTTCCGGGTAGCACTGGCTTGTTGGTACTTCCGGAGCAGGGGGCAGACACCTAGGGGGGAGTGTTTGCTGCCATGAGGGTGCATACTTATCTGGGTGGGACGATGAGTGCGATATTTCAGGGTTCCCGAGTTCGTACTGTTGGTTTGGTGTGACTCTCTTATGCCACATCTACCGTTTTTCTGTCCTAATTTTCTCTTGGTACGGTCACGGTTTGGTGGGCTGTCAGTTTTTGTTTACTTATCTTTGCTGTAGTACTGTATCGCTGTTATTGTACTATTGCACTGTGCTGTTGATTGTGTGTAGGGTGTTGATAATAATAAAAAAGTTTTCACATAAAAAGGGCTCCAGGAATGATCCAAGAAACTACAGACTGGTAAATCTGATATCAGTGCCAGGAAAAAAGGTAGACTTCATTCTGAACAGCAAAATTAATGGCCATCTGGATAGACGCAGAGTAATGGGTCAGAACCATCATGAATTTAGCAAAGCAAAAGACTGCGCTACCAATCTGCTAAGCTTTTTTTAAAGGGTGAGTCGGTGGATGTAGTGTATCTGGATTTTCAGAAGGAATTTGGCAAAGTCCTCATTAGAGACTTTGCAAAAAATTTAAAATTCATGGGATGGGAGGCAGCATCCTCATGTGAATTGGGAACTGGCTAAAAGGTACGAAACAGATAATAGGACTAGTGGGTAACTAGTGGAATACCACAGGGATCTGGTAGCTGGTGCTTTTTAATAGGTTTATACATGATCCGGAAAAGGGAGCAATAAGTGAAGTGATCGGATCTGCTGATGAAACAAAAGTATTCAAAGTAGTTGAATCACAAGCTAATTGTGAGGAACTGCAGGAGGATCTTGCAAGACTGGGAGACTGGGCATCAAAATGGCAAGTAAAACTGAATGTGGACAAGTGCAAAGTGAAGCATATAGGGGAAAACTAATGCAAACTATAGGCATATGATTCTAGATTCCATACTAGTGTAACTAGAGGTGTAAAATAATTTTTTAAAATTTACCTGGCTGGGGGTCCATGGCTGTCCCTGGCAGCCAGATGATGCTTTGGGGTCCTGTGCTGCGTTCTGCAGTGGCAGGATGTCGGTGATATATTTCTTTTTAATAAAAAATAAATTGTGGAGCTACCTCTACTCACCAACAATTCTCTTGATCCAGATGAATTGGTTTCCAATTGGGACGACACCCTCAGAGCTGCCTCCTGCCTATCATCTGTCAACAAAAACCAAGCGAAACGCGATCACGCACCATGGTACTCTCTGGATCTACGAACATCGCTCATCCAGCTACGTAAACTAGAAAGACAGTGGCGCCACAATCGGACTCCTGAGGCACTTGGTGCATACTCCACACACCTGCAAGACCACCGAAGAAAAACCATGGAAAAAAGAAAGTTGTATTACTCAGAACTACTAAAGCGATCACTTAACAAACCTCATGACCTATTTAACATAGTGAAGTCACTAACTGGCGATCCAGCACTAGCCCAAACAACCTTGCCCCAGCCGCAAGACTATTCTACCTACCTTCAATCTAAGATGATACAAACCAAGGACAACACGAAGATATCCATATTTCATACCTCCCACGGACTTCCACAACCAACCCCATTACTATCATTCTCCAAGGTATCCAACAAAGAAATTGCAGATATCATCACATCTATCAACCTCACCACTGCCCCCAATGATCCCTGTCCTGCTAGTTGGATTAAAGAATTGCGCCATGACCTCAGTCCATTTATATGCAGAATTTTGAATCAATCATTCATAACAGGATCCTTCCCTCAAAGCTTAAAAAACACTTCAATCCGCCCTCTGCTAAAGAATAGTAAACTTGATCCATCTAAAGTTGAGTCATTCCGGCCAATCTCGAGCATCCCACTGCTTGCCAAAATCATGGAGAAGGTAGTCCAACGGCAAATCCAACACCATGTTGATACAGTCGCACCACTGGACCCATCCCAACACGGCTTCAGGGAAGCTCACGGAGTGGACACCATCCTCACAACCCTCTTCAACAACCTAATCACAGGAACTGACAATACCAATCATGGATTCGTCCTCATTTTTTTAGACATAGCAGCTGCATTTGATTCAGTGAACCATGAAACACTTCTAGATCGCCTCAAAGATAAAGGTCTGCAAGGCTCAGCGCTAGCATGGTGCGAATCCTATTTATGTAACCGATCACAACAAGTCAGAGCAGGTTCCAATACCTCCGAACCATTCTCACTAAAGCAAGGTGTACCCCAGGGTTCCTCCCTCTCGGCATTAATGTTTAATATATACATGCAGCCCATTTGCGCCTTAATCCGCTCCTTCAATGTCCAATGCCTTGCATATGCAGACGACATCTTAATGTACCTTCAATTTAAAATCGATCAACCAGATTTCAATCCAATTATAAGATGTTTTGAAGCTGTAGCAGATTGGCTCCTCTCTCAAAATCTCCGCATTAACCATAGCAAAACAGATGTACTATTCATCTCACGGAACCAGAAGTTCACGCCACCTCCCTCTCTTCTAGTCAATAACATTGAACTAAAGTCCAAAGCTACAATTCGCTACTTGGGCATCACCCTCGACCAGCGACTTGACATGTCAGCACATGTTACAAACACAGCTAAAGCAATCTATCACAAGATCCGATCACTACGCCATCTCCGCCCACTGCTTGACTTCCCTGACTACCGCTCAATTTTCCAAGCCTTAGTCATCCCACACCTTGACTTCGCCAACATTATCCTACTGGGACTCCCACAATCGACTCTTAACCCGTTACGCCTTGCCATGAACTCAGCTGCAAGGGCACTGTCCGGGCTTTCAAGGTCTGACCACATAACGCCAGTTCTAAAGAACCTACACTGGCTCCCGCTACGGGCCAGAGTCCAATTCAAGGTTCTTGTCATGACGTTCAAGTCATGTAAGAATCTTACTCATACACCCATCAGCGATCTCCTCAACAGCACACCAGATAATAGAACTAGGAGATCTACTTCGTTGAATAAACTTGAAGTCCCAAAAGTGTTGGTAAAATGTAAGAAATCAACAGCAAGTAGAGCCTTCTCCATTGCTGCACCTATGGCATGGAACGCCCTCCCAGCAGAAATCCGGGCCATCCCAAATTTGGCACTATTCCGTAAAGCCCTCAAACATCACCTGTTCCTACAATATTACCCTGACAGCATTCCCGACATTTACAATGCCCCCACCTCACCTCCCTGCCTAATCCGTCCCTCAGATCATCTTCCTGTAGATAATGGTTAACCACTATCTCTCCCACTGACCTCCTCGACCATCTAGCCAATCCTCTAGACAAAGGTCATATTTTTATTTACCGTAAGAGCATTATATTTGTTTACAATATGTACATAGTTCCTCCCTCGTTTTTACTCCATGTTTTACATTCCCTGTTCAATGTAAAAAACTTGATGTAGCTTGCTTACATTCTTGTATGTTCTGTTTCAAATGTAAACCGCACTGATTATAATAGCGCGGTATATAAGAAATATAAATAAATAAATAAATAAATAAATTTGCAGTTTCTCTTTAGCCTAAACAAAGGCAGCCAAGGGGGGGTTTTTTGTTTTTTGTCCGGGGTTCATGGGGTAGCTTCGGGGAGGTTTCAGGCTGCAGGCACAGCCAATGAACGCCAGCAACAGTTTTAAATTTAACAAAAACAGAAGTGTCAGGGGAAGCCATGGGAACGAGCCTCTGGCTGGCTGCATCTTCGCAGCTGTCAGACAGCCTGTCCCGGGGCTCTGGAGTGCTGTGGGAGGTCGGCGGAGGTGATCGGGTGCAGTCACGTTGTTCGCCAGCTGCCCCAATCATGCTGGGAGTGTGCTGGCTCTGATTGGGGACAGCCGCGGCCTTTGTGGGTGCTTCCAATCACAGTAGATGGGCTGCTGTGGCATTGGGGAGGGCCGCGAGGACAGCAGCTGTCCCCGATGTCAGAGGTGAAGATGAAGGCTGCCTTCTTGGCATCAGGGAGAGCTTCAGAGGTCATGGTTGGCCCCAATGTCAAGAAGGGGGAGTCCTGGAGGCATGTTGGGGCACGGGAAGGCACGATAAAGAGAAGGGGAGTCAGGAGCTCCTCTACAGTGGCCACATAGGCCAAACTTACTTTATATGGCAGGGGGCCTTGGAAAAAGGGCCAAGTAGGCCCAAAAATATACCAGGGCCTGTTGGGTGGGACTAAATATTAAATTGGGATGTCGGGGGCTAAGGGTTCCCCGAATATAGAATTTTGGGACTCAAATGGCCCAAAAGTGAATTTGGGGCAGGGGCCATATGGAGGGCCCAAATAAATAAATAAATAGTGCTTCCCCGTGTGCGGGGAGGGCATAAAAGGCCACGAAATTGGATTTTTGGGCTACATAGCCCAGTATTAAAAGAATTGGACCTTTGGGCAGGCTGAAGGCTTAGGGAAAGCTACAGGCCTGTGTAGGCCTTGTCTTCCTCAAAGGGGCAGTAACCCCATAGAAAAAGTGCAGATTTTCGGCGATTTTAAAATTAAACATTTAAAAGTTTTGGTTGTGAGGAACAGGTGCAGAAGGCTTGCCCACCCCAAAAAATATGTTGATTTTAATTTTTTAAACATTTATTGTGGCTGTAATTGTAGTGGTGTCAGAAGTGTGCTTTCAAATGTACCTTGCAATACTAGGCCTGTGACCTAGCTGGAATGTCTTTGTCTCTTTTGTTTCACTGTAGCCTGCTTAGTAGTAGAACCACGCAGTAAGAAATGCATAGTTTAGCAGCTTCTCACCTTACATAACACGCCCCAGCTGACCTCTACTGGTGAGCGATCAAGGGGAACTTAATATGTGCCTATCATGAAGTAGCTAGAATGTGATAACAAATTATTAGTTTGCATATAGCTAGAAGTCTATAAATAGAACTGAAACCTTGGCCCAGGGGCTCAGTCTTTGGAAACTATTCCACTGAGTTCTCGCATGCTATTAAAACTGTTTGATTTCACGAAGGCCTCAGGTGTCTTTTCTTGGTCTGGTAATCTACCACATTTCTTGGTTCCCTGACCGGGAAAGGAAGACTATTTTGTCTCGGAGTGATGAGCCATTCATCTAGCGGGCTCCAGGAGTCTTGAGGGGTCTTGAGGCGCCACTGGACTGTTTCCGGACGGGACTTTACGACAGTCCTGGAGCCCGTGGGACTGATCAGACTCACTCACGAACCTAGAAGGGGCCCGGAAAACAAACCTTTTCTTTTCACTGGATCTGGTAAGTCTGATTTTGGTAATTCTCTGTATCTGGTATTGTTATCTGGTAATTCTCTGTATCTGGTATTGTTATCTGTAATTGAAAAGAGCGTGATCAACTCTTGGGACTGGTCCTAATATGTCAGATGCTGACTGAACCCACTAGTTTCCCTTCTGGTATACTGTAAGATTATTCTGTTGTTTTTTTTGTACAAAAAAACGGAACAAAAAAAGACTCCAGAGTCACAGCACAGCTCAGAGACAGAGAACAGTTATTTACAGCACAGCTCAGAGAGAGAGAGAGCAGTTATTTCTAGCAAGGAGAGAGAAAAGAAAAAAAATAGGGGTAGGATATAAGGCGTGTATCCTTTTCACACAGACAGAATGAAAAAGTTTCAAGGGGCGTATCCTTTCTACACAGAAAGAGAAAGTTTTAACCCAGCTCTGCCTGGATTTCTGCTTCAGTTGTTTCTGTTATAATTACTCTGCTGATTTCTGTGGGATTCGGTAGGGAGAAACCTGAATGAGTGAGAGAGAGATGGTGTTTGTTTTACAGTTGCTGGAGTGTGAGAGAGAGACAATGTTTGTATTGCAGCTGCTGGAGAGTTAGAGAGAGCGAGACAAAGGTTTTGAACACCATTTTTGAACAGCAAGGGAGGGGGTGTATTTATACTGAGCCTTCTGCAGTGTCTCCTTAAGAACTTTAAGAAGGGTTTCTCTGGTGATTATGTCGTAATTGTAATGACCCTCGGGTCGATTGGAAGTTTTATGTGAACGGGAATGGCCCCCCCCCCCTCCTGTCTTTAACCTGGCCTCCCCGAGGGATCTCTAGATATAGACCTGATACTAGATGTGCACACAGTCGCCCTACAAAGTCATATGACCCCAGTCTCTGTTAAAGAAATATTGTCAGAAAGAGTGGCAGAGTTTTAAATCTTTGATTATAATCTAGCTAGCAGAGTGCACCTAGAGGAATTCCTGTCCCGTAGTTCACAGAAAAATGCAGCCTAAAATAAAAATAAAACTACCAGTTTTAGTACAGGAGCCAGAGACAGAAGAATTCCCCCCCCCCCCCCCCCCGGCAGATGACTCCAGCTAGGTTAGCAGGCTCAGCAGGGACTCTAGCTAGAATGGATTCAACTTCTCCCCCCCCCCCCGCCCCTTTCAACAGCTACTATTTTTTCTGATAGTCAGAAGAGCACTGCCAGTGAGGCAAGAATGCCATTTTCAGATACAGACCTGCCCAGCACTTCAGAAAGTTCCCTGAGTCCCAAATCTGAAGGAAGTCAGTCCCAGTTTAGTACCTCTCCTCCCCGCACTACCCTGAGTCTATATCATCAAGCTCTCCTTGAAGGTTTTAAAAGGGGGGGGGCCAGAAAGCGATGAATGTGGAAAATATCTGAGGTCCTGCAAACCCCTGACGAGAGTCCTGGCCAGTTTTATGAAAGACTCTGTGAATCTTTCCGTGTTTATACTCCGTTTGACCCTGAAGCACCTGAAAACCAGCAGATGGTGAATACAGCATTCGTAGGGCAGTTACAGGGGGGACATTCGAAGAAAAAACATCAGATTGAGGGATTTGCTGGAATGAATATAACCCAGCTGATGTAAGTTGCTATGAAAGTATTTGTGAACAGAGATCAGGAGATGAAGCGTGATTGTGAATGAAAGATGAAAAAGAAAGCTGATATGTTAGCAGCAGCGCTAGTCAAGAAAGGACAAGGAAAGTTAATGTGGGAACCGAGAAGCCGAGGCCGGGGTAGAGGAACCCGGCGAGGATCACTGGAGCAAGGACTATTGGAACGTGATCAATGTGCCTATTGCAGAGAAATGGGCCACTGAAAAAAAAGAAGAAAAAACGAATGTCCCAGTTGTGTCAGGCAATATTCCCTGCCCCGAAGAGATGTTGAGGGCATTCATAAACAACTCCAGCGATTACTTAAGTTTGGACTCCTGAAAACCATGCCAATCACCCTGGAATACCCCTTTGCTGCCAGTTCAAAAACCAGGTACTAATGATTACCGACCTGTGCAGGACCTATGGAAGGTCAATGAAGCTGTGTTGTTACCATTCATCCTGTTGAGTCAAACCCTTACCATTTACTGAGTTTGATTCCTGCACAAGCTACCTGTTTTACTGTTTTGGACTTAAAGGATGACTTTTTCTGTTTGAGATTGGCCACTCCTTGCCAGCCACTGTTTGCGTTTGAATGGGAAGACCCTATTACTGGCAGTAAGAGACAATTGACATGGACCCAGTTACCCCAAGGATTCAAGAACTCCTCCACGCTGTTTGGGGATGCACTTAGTCAAGATTTGCTCAGATCCAGTCATGTCCCCTTCAACATGTATTGCTACAATACGTGGACAATCTACTCATCGCTGCTGTTTCCCCAGAAGAATGTATTGCCGCCACTTCAGAACTTCTGCCCTTGCTTTGGATGTCTGGCTATCGGGTGTCTCAAAGTAAAGCCCAGTTGTGCCAGGCTTAAGTCAAGTACTGCCCGATGTGGAAAAAACATTCCATCTGTACGTCCATGAAGAAAGGGGGTGGCCTTCTTGTCTCCGCGCAGTAGCAGCAACAGCTCTCCTGGCAACAGAGGCTGATAAATTGTCCCTTGGGCAAGAACTGTATGTTAAAAGTGCCACATGCAATGCTGACACTGATGGAGTACAAAGACAATTATTGGTTTACCAATGAGCAGATGACAGAGTACCAAAGCATGCTGTGTGCGAATCCTCGGGTTCACATGGAGATAGTGAAAAACACTCAATTTTGCCACTCTACTCCCTGTAGCACCTGGGCTACCCAAACATGATTGTATCCAGGTTATGGATGAAGTATATTCTGGCCGCCAAGATCTGAAAAAATGTACCGCTGACCTTTCCTGATGTTCAGTATTTTACCGGTGGCAGCAGTTTTGTGGAAGATGGACAGCGGAAGGCCGGATATGCTGTGCTCACTCCTGAGGTTGTTGTGGAGGCTGAGCCCTTACCCCTGGGGACTTCTGCCCAGAAAGCTGAACTCATTGCCCTTACTCGAGCCCTCCAGTTAGCTGCAGGTCTGAAAGTAAACATCTACACTGACTCTAAGTATGCTTTTGTTACCCTACACGCCTATGTGGCCCTGTATAAAGAACGAGGTTTGGTTACTTCAGGGGGGAAAGCTATTAAGTATGCCCCAGACATCAGGGCTCTAGTAGATGCCGTCTGGGAACCCAGGAAGGTGGCAGTCATGCACTTCCAGGGTCATCAGTCTGGGGATAGCCTGACTGCCTTAGGAAACCAGAAGGCAAACAAAGTAGCAAAGGAAACAGCCCACTGCCTGATAAGGCCCAATCCGGCATTGGCTATAACAGCCCCACTATGCCCAATGCCAGTGAATGATTGGGATCCCTGCTACCAATCAGACAAGCTAGACTATTTCTGTACCCAGGAGGGAGGGACATTGACTGAACAGGGATGGATCCAGCTGCCACCCCTCCAGAAAACTGAACCTAGCCATATTGTTATCTCTGACACCTTAGCCCCGCATTTTGTCTGGGCGTTCCACCAGGTTACTCACATGGGAAAAAGCACAATGGAGCAGGCCCTTCATCCCTGGTTTTATATTTCAATGTTAGGACCCCTAGCCGCATCAGTTTCACGCCAATGCCTGACCTGTGCCTGAAATAATCCCCCGACAAGGGAAATTAACACCCCCTGGTCTCCTAGCTGTAGGGACTGCTCCCATGTAAAAATTTCAGGTAGATTTTACCGAGATGCCCAAGGCTGGGGGTCATAAGTACCTTCTGGTGTTAGTCTGTACCTATTCAGGATGGATTGAAGCTTTTCCCACCAGAACCGAGAAGGTTGGTGAGGTCGCCTGAGCCCTCATCAGAGAAGTCATACCCTGATTTGGACTCCCGTCAGTAATAGGATCAGACAATGGCCCAGTTTTTGTCTCTCAGGTCACCAGACACCTAGCCCAAGCTCTACAGATAGATTGGAAATTGCACACTGCCTACCGCCCTCAGAGTTCAAAATTTCCAAACTCTGTCAAGAGACCCATCTCCACTGGCCATCTGTTCTTCCCATGGCCCTGTTGTACATACGGTCCTCTCCTCACCAGGGTTTGAATCTGTCCCCCTTTGAAAAATCCTGTATGGACGACCCCCTCTCTTGATTAAGGGGGTGCTAGTAGACATGGGTCAGATTGGATCTCTGCTGACCCGCCAAGAACTGGTGGCATTGGGTTCTGTATTGCGAAACATGTTCACTCCTGGGTTCAAGAACAACTAGCAGTAACCCTTGTTGAACCCATTCATCCCCACAAACCAGGTTCCGCTGTCTGGATTAAGGAGTGGAACCCTGACCCTTTGACACCCCACTGGTGGGGGCCATTTACGGTCATACTGTCCACCCCCACAGCTGTGGAGCTTGCCGAACTTGTGCCATGGATTCGCCATACTTGAGTCAAGCCAGCAACCCATCTGACTGACAGCACCTGCACTGCCAGAACGGATCCTGACAACCAACTGAAGCTCATCCTGTCCAGAACGACTCAGCCTGCACGTCAATCAGTGCAACGCCCTACCCCTGTCACCACCGGAAGTTGATGGGTCTACGTGCGGCTGAAGACTATGGATCGACAACTGGGAACAAGGAACCCAAGGACCTGTTGTTTATAGACTTTATTTATACCAACTGCAGTATTATGTATACTGAGTTGGCGGTAGTTGTATTTCTGATGGTAACCATGAGTTCCGTTGTAACTGATCCACTCCCCTGCATCCCCTGTTTGAAAGTAACTAAGACTGACCAGAAAATCACTCAGACCCTGGTATATCATACTTATTATTCCTGTTCCAGTACCAAACAGACCCCCTGCCGTCACAATACTACCGACCTTACTATCTGTTACCATGCAGGAAAGGAGCCTGTGTGTTTTAATCCTAAAGTGTTTCCTGTTTATTGGATTCTGGAAGTACGTGCTGACAATTTCCAGGGACCGCTCCTTAACTCTACCACGTTTGAGGATAGCCAGCCTAAATCCTTGTTTTTCGATGCATGCCTCGCAATCGTAAAAACCTCTTATTCTGGTTGTTGCGGGTCCCTCAAATGGGAACGCACCTATTCTACAAATGATAAGTACAAGTGCCCTCAACGTGCTGTAGCGGCAGAGCGCAAACAATCCAATAATACCAGGAGTCTGTTCAGAAGGTCCAAATCATTTATTTGTGCACAAGACTCAAGCAGAATCACATTCAAACTGGCTGAGCAATGGTTTCTGGCAAAACAACAATTTTTATACCTTTCTTCTCCATTCTGTACATAGGCAAACTTCTCATTGGTCCCGGTACCCCTTCATGCTCCATCTATTGGTCCCGGTACCACTACGTAGTCATCCAATGAGGACCTTGGTCTGGGCTCAGCACCTGCTTGCCCCCCTTACAGTCCCCATTACAATGGACAGTTCTTAGACTCTTGATACAATTCTCCTCCAAGGTCACTTAGCTAACTAGAACATGTGGGAAAGCAGGGCACTGTAACCCTTCTCTCAGCAGAATTAATTAGTTCACAGAAGTTTTCACACTCTTATCAGTACCAATTAAAGTTGGTTTTCTGTCTTTTGTAAGTTTCGATTCTGCTTAGCTATGCTTGGTTATACTCAGTTAAGTTTCGATTCTATGAAAGCAGCATTCGGGGGGGGGGTTCACTCCTCTGGGCCTAACCACCGGCTTTACTTACAGGTCAAGCTGCTTAGGCCTGTCTGTTTAGTTCAAGCATCGTGGATCATAGGCCTTTGCCTACCACAGTGCCTATAATTGGGGCCAGTGCACGGGCGTCAATGCGCCCAACCGCTGGGTAGTGGCTGCAGCAGGGTCATATTTCTGCCTTCGGTGGGCGTGTATATATTTTTCCTCTTGGCTAGGAGTGCCTACTGGCCACCAAGGGGATGATCGCAAAGCAGTTTTAACGAGGATGTTGACATCCCCCCCTTGTCAAACCTCCACCTGTAATCCTCTTAATCTTACTATTTTGAACCCTTGTCAGGCCGACTGGCGTATGGGGCAACATTTTGGCCTACTCATTTATAGCTAGGGTACAGACCCCGGCACTTATCTTTATGTCCAGGTAATAGCAGAAAAACCCAACAATCCCACCTGATTAGTGTTTTCCACTCCTTCTACGAGGAAATGGCGACCCAGATGGACCCCATACCCACAGCTGTCAGAAATTTATTCCTTGAGTTAGCTGAGGACCCAGCACATGGTTTACATCCTGCGCCTGCTTATAATTCTTGGCACCCTGCTGGCGAGGGTGCTGAATTAAAGGGGGGAGTGTAGTGGTGTCAGAAGTGTGCTTTCAAATGTACCTTGAAATACTAGGCCTGTGTACTAGGCCTGTGGCCTAGCTGGAATGTCTTTGTCTCTTTTGTTTCACTGTAGCCTGCTTAGTAGTAGAACCACTCAGTAAGAAATGCATAGTTTAGCAGCTTTTCACCTTACATAACACGCCCCAGCTGACCTCTATTGGTAAGCGATCAAGAGGAACTTAATATGTGCCTATCATGAAGTAGCTAGAATGTGATAACAAATTATTAGTTTGCATATAGCTAGAAGTCTATAAATGGAACTGAAACCTTGGCCCATGGGCTCAGTCTTTGGAAACTATTCCACTGAGTTCTCGCATGCTATTAAAACTGTTTGATTTCACGAAGGCCTCAGGTGTCTTTTCTTGGTCTGGTAATCTACTACATAATAAGCTTCTTTTTCCCCGAATGGGAGTTTACACCCTGAAATTTAAAAACATTTTTGGAGGCTTGAAATTATTCTAAAAAGATAAACCCAGTGTTTTCAGGTATGAACAAGCCTGTTTTAATGTTAAAAAGTTAGTTTTGCTGAAAAACAAGTCCCGGCTCCATAGACTTACATTAAAAGTGATCAGGGGAGTGCAGGGATTTATTTTTAGAACTGTAATTTAGGCGGGAATGTCACTGTTTCTGACACAGTGAGGTGATTTTAATTTTAACTTCAACCTAATTTTAAAGAAATACTACAGAAGAATGTGGGAAACAGTCGTTGGTGTGTTGCTGTGGAGGACTGAGGCTGGCTATATACCCCTTGCGACTGACCTGCTGTGTGCTGGTATTCCCCTAGGTGTTCTAGCTCCTGCAGGCACGCCAGAGGACGACCCTGCTGCCGTGGAAGGTCCTCTCTATCAGCATAAGAACTGCGGGTTGTGAATCAATGGGGTGTGACCAAAGGAGCAGGACATGCCCCTTTGGTGCATCTGAGGTCATCTGTCACTGTCTTCCTGTTCGCCGTTTGACAAAATGGGGAAATGGAAGAACAAGGGAGGTGGAAAAGGGGATGCTGTAACTATAGATATGATTTATAGGACCTTTTGACAAACATCTTGTCCTCTTGCACATAAGTCAATGTTTGCTGTACAGAGCTTCTCTAAGCTCAGGAGGGCGGACACCACCTCCACACCCATTGCCTCCACTTTCCTCCACGATATTGAATGGTTTGTCTCCTCCTCCATCTGGTGAAATCAATGGGACCGCGACTCCAATATCGCACGGAGTCCACTACCGCTGTTTAGTAAACACCCCCCTTAAACTCTAAAGTTACAGAGCTGGAGAACTCCTCGGCATGGATAGACTCTCAGCTACAAGCTGCCAGTGCTGTTAATGTTTCGTATATTAAAAATTCTTTGGTTCCACATGCCAGACTGGAGGCACTTGAGAATCTTTCTTGTGCCTGGAATCTCCGGTTCCTGAATTTTCCATAAACTCATTTGCTCTCTTCCAAAACTTTGTTATTTTGTTGAGATTCTTAAGTTGACTGATCCTGTGGCCATTATGCAAACATATTATGTTCCCCTCAGGGTTCGGGTAACCGCTGCTGACGAAGGGTCCTTTTAATTCCCTTCATGCCACTGTAGAGAATTTGACAGTTCTTTGAGGATTCTTCTGACGTGATCACTAAGCATAACACCTTATTGGTTGCATTTAGTTCAGAAGCTGTCAAATGTAAAATTCTTAAACTTTTCTATAAGTATAAAGACACTTTGTTTTGTGGGCAAAAACTAAATGTGTTCCCCAATATCAAGTTGAGAAGGAGGCAATTTCTTCACTTGAAACCCAAAGTTTTGGCTTTGGGTGGTTCTTTTCTGTTGCAAGTGTGTGGTAACTTTGCAGGGGCAGACCTTTGTTTTTCTTGAGGTATCTCACCTAGAGAAATTTCTTTTGGATAGGCAGGGGTAAAAGATGTAATGGATGTTCGTGTTGATAAGAAGTATTATCTCCTCCTAGAATGGCTGTTTAGTGTCTGTTTCTCTGATGATTGCTTCTCTTGATGTGGGCTTTACCAGATTTTCTTGTTTTCTTTGGGAAAGTATGTTTGAATTGATTTGTTTCTTTATATTTGGTTTTCTATGCTTGTTATGGAGTATATATTCTAAATGCTTAAATAAAAAATAAAAAAAGAAAAATCTTTGAATCTAACACACTCACGATAGCCAACAAATACCTAAGCATCTCCCTCACATACAAACCACCTGGAACCACTGCAGACAGTAAATGCTGTTTTGGTGATTGCATTCTTTCCTGCTTAGTACATTAAACTGCCTTGATCAACTGTATTCATTTTTCTGATACTACAATGATACCCTGGTAGAACGCAAGGTGGTTACCACTGTCATGGCCCTATCCCAAATACAGCCCTCAACCGCTTCTAGCGGTTGAGGTCCTACTTAAAAAGGGGGGAATGAGGCAGCCATGAGGTCTAGCTGTAGGTAGCCCTTCCCCCAAGCCATGAGGTAATCGGCCTGCTAAGAGAAGGCATTGAGATTTCAGTAGACACCCTTCCCCCACTCCAGGTCTGAGCACAATAGCCCCTAGCCCAGAATGTGCAGTCAAAACCACAACTGAACACCTATCTACAGTAGCCTGCTGAGTGCCGGGAAACAGGAAATGACCTTTCCTGGCACCCACCGGACTTCATGAGAACACAGCATGAGTGAAGGAGCATGCTGCCCTCAATCCAGTGCTGTGCAGAGGCGACCCAGGGCTTCTGGTGTCCTTGGCTCCCTTGCAGGCCATTCAGACAGGCAGGGGCTCTTCAGGGTGGGGGATCGGGGATAGGACTGGAAATGGCTGATGGGGGGCTAGGAATGGAAATAGGCTGATAGGGGGGCAAGGATACGACTGGAAATGGGCTGATGCAGCGCTTGGACTGGAAATAGGCTGATGGGAAGCTGGGATAGGACTGGAAATAGCAGATAGGGGAGCTCGGACTGGAAATGGGCTGATGGAGGGGGGCTAGAATAGGACTGGAAATGGCTGATGGGGGGCTAGGAATGGAAATGGGCTGGTGGGAGGGCAAGGATAGGACCGGAGATGGGCTGATATGGGGCTTGGACTGGAAATGGGCTGATGGGAAGCTGGTATAGGACTGGAAATGGCTGATGGGGGCTGGGATAGGACTGCAAATGGCTTATGGGGGAGGCAAGGATTGGAAATGGGCTGATAGGGAGCTAGGATAGGACTGGAAATGGCTGATGGAGGGGCTAAGAATGTAAATAGGCTGGAAATGGTTTATGAACTGGTTAAAGATAGAAAGCAGAGGGTAGGGCTAAATGACCAATTTTCCCAATGGAGAAAGGTGAATAGTAGAGTACCCCAGGGATCTGTACTGGGTCCGCTGCTTTTTAACATATTCATAAATGACCTGGAAATGGGAATAATGAGTGAGATTATCAGATTTGCAGATGACACAAAACTATTTAAAGCTGTTAAAACCCATGAGGATTGTGGAAAATTGCAAGAGGATCTTGTTAAATTGGAAGAATGAGCATCCAAATGTCCGATGAAATTTAATATGGACAAGTGCAAAGTTATGCATCTAGGGAAGAACAACCCAAACTATGGTTACACGATGCAAGGTTCCACATCAGGAACCACCACCCAGGAAAAGGATTTAGGTGTCATTGTGGATAACATGTTCAAACTCTCCGCCCAGTGTGCAGTGGCAACCAAGAGAGCAAATAGAATACTAGGTATCATAAGGAAAGGAAAGGAAAATAAAACAAAGGATATTATAATGCCTCTGTATCGTTCCATGGTGCGAGCACACCTTGAATATTGTTTGCAATTCTGGTCGCCGTATCTGATTTTATTTTTATTTATTTATTTAAAAAGGATTTGTATACCGCTTTATCCTGACATCAAAGCTGTTATCACATCAAACAAATCATTGGTATGTGGATATGTACATGTAGTGGCAAATCATGTGGATATGTACATGTAGTGGTAAATCATGTGGATATGTACATGTAGTAGTAAATCATGTGGATATGTACATGTAGTAGTAAATCATGTGGATATGTACATGTAGTGGCAAATCAATAGTATGAGTATTTTTGAAGTCTTTAATGTCTGTTGTTGCTCTCCCGTTGTCAGGGAGTGAGTTCCATAGCGTTGGTGCTGCTAGTGAGAGTGCTGTTCTTGAGGTTTCCTGTCTTGTTTTTTTAAAGATTTTGGGTATGATGATGTGGTCTGAGGTGCCTTTTCTCCTGGGTCTGGTGCTTGGGTCGCATCTGATGAAGTGTTTTAGGCTGTCTGCTGATAGGTTATGTTTGATTTTGAAGGTGTTTAGTAGCACTTTATATTGAATGCGGGAGTCGATGGGGAGCCAGTGGAATTGGTTGTGAATTGGGGTGATGTGGTTGTGTTTGGATGATCCAGTTATTATTCTTGCTGCTGTGTTTTGTGCCATTTGGAGTGGTCGGGTAGTCTGTTTTGGGATTCCAAAGTAGATGGGGTTGCAGTAGTCTAAGATGGGGGTTATGAGTGCTTGACAGACGGTGCGGAAATGCTCATGTGAGAGGATTGGTTTTAGGCGTCTTATGGTTCTCATTTTGAAGTATGCATTCCTTGTGGTTTTGTCGATGTGAGATTGAAGGTTTAGTTCTTTGTTGAGAGTTATTCCTAGGTATTTTATTTCAGGTTTGTGACAGAGACGCCCGTCTTGAACCCATGAGAATAGAAAAGGACATGGAATTGGACTTAGGGGAGAGCCCAGTTGTGTATTTCAAGGGTAACCTGAATCCTGCATACACCGATACCCACGAAATCCCTGCCTGGCCTGGATCTCAGGCCCCACGAAGGGAGAGAAAGAAGAGAGAGAGAGAAAGCCCAGGGTGCCACACCCAGACTCCTATAAGGTCCCTGCAGGCATGAGAAGAGATTATTATCACCTGGGAAGGGCCGGAAGGGAGGAGGAGGGGCTGGAACCCTGGAGGTGGAAATATAAACCCCTGCTAAGGCAAAGAGAGAGGAGGCCTAAGGCAAAGAGAGAGGAGGCTGGAGAAACAAGGGGAGCTGGAGAAACAAGAGGCTCAGGAGAGTCAAGAGAAGCTGGAGACGCAGCGGAGCCATAGAGGAGAGCCCTGGGAGGAGCTGAACCACAGGGAATACAGCCGAGGAGACGGGCTGAAGGTACTGACCGGCTGTCTCAGGTAGAGCTGGGAACAGGAGTGACTCTAGGACCCAAGGGGGAGCTGTTTATTGAGCACTGCTTTGAGAACTCAGAACGGGACACTGCTCCCACAATTGAAGATATGCAAGTCGATACTGCTGAGGATGACTTGAGGGCTATGGATATTCCTATGGACTGTACTTTATGCCAAGCCAAGTGCGTTGAACCGTTATGCTGAGGGCTAACACTTTCTGAGAAGGTCTCCTACAGCTGGAATTAACAAGACCCAGAGAACCGACAGGAGGCCGGGGATAATTTTGCTAGCACCCGAAGGTTTGTGACGCAGCCAGGAAAACTTGCAGGGAAGCTAAAAAGCTTGGTGAATATTTGCTGCCCGTGTCTTCCATTTTTTGGTTTAAACTTAATCCGGGAAGGGAGTTAAGAATAAGCTTTTGTTCCAGTGGGACTAAGTTTTATTGTTGCCATTAATTGTTTTACAAGGCAAGGATAAAAAGAGGCATTTTTACCCTTGCTAAAGAAGTGCTGTTTTTCGGGGCTGAGAAGCGTTTGAAGCAGTTGTGTGTGTTTGAAGCTTGTGAAGCAGTTATGCTGTTCTAGTGCTGTATTACCAATAATCCTGCATAAGAAGGAGTCCTGTGTACAGGGTACTTAAACTTTTGCGTAAGAAATAAAATTCTGTCACTTTGCCTTACCTGCGGACCATGACTACAACTTCTTCTTGAAGCCATTTTTGAAGGCAAACTACATATCCCAAGATACACCTGGGGAAAGTTATTTTGCCCAAGCCAATCGAGAGAAGTTCCTCCGATACCACGCCCCTCTAGGCTAGAGGCAGGTGGTGAGGGCGTGACAGGTTTTATTTGTATTGAGATGTCGTTCAGTTTGAGTTCTTTGGGAGGGTTGAAGTTTGCATTTTTGGTGATGATTAGTGTTTCTGTCTTGTTATAGTTTATTGTTAAGTTGTTTTCCATGCTCCAGCTTGTCATCTGTTGCGTCATTGGATATAGCGTTATTACAAAAAGGTTTTATCTGCTATCATTTACTATGTTACTATGTTATGTTACAGAGAAGAGCCACCAAAATAGTAAAGGGGATGGAAGGATACCCCTATGAAGAGAGGCTAAAAAGGTTAGGGCTCTTTAACCTGGAAAAGAGACGGCTGAGGGGAGATATGATAGAGGTCTATAAATTAATGAATGGAGTGGAATTGGTAAACATACAGTAGATCGATTGTTTAAGTCATCAGAATATAGAAAGACTAGGGGACATGCAATGAAGCTACAGGGTAACCTATTTAAGACTAATAAAAGAAAATATTTTTTCACTCAACGTGTAATCAAGCTCTGGAATTTGTTATCGGAGGATGTAGTGAAAGCTGTTAGTGTAGCAGGGTTTAAAAAAGGTTTGGACAAGTTCCTGGATGAAAGGTCCATAAACCATTATTAAAAGGGACCCGGAATTTATTTATTTATTTATTTTTCTTTCTTTTTTTTTTTTTTTTTTTTTTATTAAATTTTCAGTCATATACAATAACCAAATAAAATACAGGACAAATTGCCATTACATGTAAGGAAACAAAACCTGAAGAATACAAAATCAAAGATCTACAAAACATATATAGCAAAGCAGACCACATCATGGGAGCCAGCTGTTATCCTAATCATAACAATCTGAAAAGGCAAGAAAACAGGCAAATCATGCCACATATCAGGAGGAACAATTATCAATGCTATCTAACCCTGATGAGCCCTGATGATCAGTCAAAAAACGTTCCAGATGAGAAACATCAAGGAAAATAAAAGAAGCACCTTTAAAATCAATTAGGCACTTACAAGGAAAACGTAGGAAAAACGTAGCACCCAGAGCTAAAACCTGAGGCTTGAGGGACAAAAATTGCCTACGCCTCAGCTGAGTGCTACGTGAAACATTATTTCTTATATACCGCACTCTTTTAATCAGTGCGGTTTACATATGAACAAATTTAAAACACAATGACACGGTCAGCATTGGTTTTTTACAATGAACAGGGTACAAAAACTTGTCAGTAAACAGGGTTAACTATATACAAAAATGTGGCAGTAAGCAAGGTTAACTATATACATGGTATATTTTTGGTTAATTAAATGGTAGTAGTAAATACATAAATCGCAAGTAAATGGTAATTATTAATTACATGGTAGTGGTAAATAAATAAATAAATAAATGGGATAAGACTGGAAATTGCTGATGGGATATCACTGCTTGACCCAATACAATCATTGTAGAACCTGTATCTTTTGGGGAGCTTAAATTGATAATGGGCTGATGGGGGGCTAGGCTAGGACTGATAATAGTTGATGGGGGGGCTTGAACTGGAAATGGGCTGATGGGGGCTTGGATTGGAAATGGGTGGATGGGGAGCTGGGATAAGACTGGAAATGGCTGATGGGGGGCTTGGACTGGAAATGGGCTGATGGGGAGCTGGGATAGGACTGGAAATAGGAAGATAGGGGGGTTTGGACTGGAGATGGGCTGATGGGGGGGGCTTGAACTGGAAATGTGCTCATGGGGGGGCCAGTATAGGACTGGAAATGGGATGATGGGGGGGGGGCTTGAACTGGAAATGTGCTCATGGGGGGGCCAGAATAGGACTGGAAATGGACTGATGCAGGGCTTGGACTGGAAATGGGTGGATGGGGAGCTGGGACAGGACTGGAAATGGCTGATGGGTGCCTTGAACTGGAAATGGGCTGATGGGGGCTTTGGACTGGAGATGGGCTGATGGGGGCTAGGATAGGACTGGAAATGGGATGGGGGGCTTGGACTGGAAATGGACTAATGGGGGCTTGGACTGGAAATGGGTGGATGGGGAGATGGGATAGGACTGGAAATGGCTGATGGGGGGGGGCTTGGACTGGAAATGGACTGATGAGATGCTGAGGAGCTGGGATAGGACTGGAAATGGCCGAAGGGTGGGCTGGGATAGGACTGCAAATGTCTGATGGTGGGCTAGGATTTGAAATGGGCTGATGGAGGGAGCTTGCACTGGAAATGGGCTGATGGGGGGCTTGGACTGGAAATGGACTGATGGGGGGGAGTTGAGATTGGAATGGAAATGGGCTGATGAGGGGCTAAGAATGAAAATGGGCTGATGTGGGAGCTGGGATAGGACTGGAAATGGCTGATGGGGGGCTAGGATTGGAAATGGGGCTGATGCAGGGGTATGGCAGAATGGGACTAGAAGGGAACGGATGCTGGGTGGGGCTGGATCTAGAGGGAAGCTGATATTGGGGAAGGACTAGAAGGGGATGGGGCTGGGGGAGTGAGGATGGAAAGAGGAAAAGATATTTTGTATGGGAGGAAAGAAAAATCTACGATTGACCGGGTATTGGGAGAGTAAGTGGGTATCGAGGATGGAGGGTGAAATTTGAGTGGATGAAAAAAAAATAAAGAAAGAAATGGAGGAAAGAGCAAAAGGGGATGATCAGTATGTTAAAGCAGATGTAGAGAGAGAATGGAAAAAAATAGAAGAGAGAAGAAAGGACAAATGGACAGCAGACAATGGAGAGATAGCAGAAGACAAGAAGAAACCAGAAGAAAGTGACTGGAGCAATTGCAACTGAAAAATAAAATGCACAAACAACAAAAAGTAGAAAAATACGTTTTTATTTTGAATTTATTAACTGGAATATGTCTGCTCTGGGAAATGTGCATTGCTAACATCTTTGCGTTTTTGTTTAGTACAAGAGGAAATTAATTTATAGTTTTATTTCTCCAGTGTTGTTGTACATTCTAAGTTTAGCTTTTTGTGTTTCCCAATTTAATTAATGTCTTCCTATTTCTAAATTGTGATCCATTGTTCTTTGTTTGGTGACGGTCTATGTTCTGCATGTGTAACCGAGCTGAGGTATTCTGTTTATGTAGTTTCTATTTGACAGTGCCACTTGTTCTCTTTCCCCGGTAGGAGATGTATTGGTTTAATATTTGCAACGTTGCCTTTTGATAGGTAGGGTTTGGTGCTTTATGAGTGCTGGTAGTGCTGTTATGATACGGTGGGTTTGCTATGGGTTCTAAATGGGCAGTGTTTGTAGTACTTCCTAATGTGCCTGGCAGTTGGCACTGGAGTATAATAATGTAGAAATCTGGTGTCTTTCTTTATCCAGACACTCATTAAGAGGCATGTTTACTAAAAGTTAGCGCACGTTAACATTATGCAAATATTTATGCAAATGAGGCCCCGCAATGAGTCTCCACACATGGCCCCACACCGCCCTGTATACATGAAATGGTAACTGTAAGTGACAGAGATTATTTCTGAAGGATTCACTCGATTTAAGTCTGAGACTCAGAAGCAGAGTAAGAGCTGTGAAGCTGGAAGCAGATGTCTGTAAGCTCTGTCAGCTTTAGTGGGTTACCCAGATATACAAACAGGATTTACAGTAGTAGGGGACAACCCTGGAGAAGGTTATGAAAGAAAGGATTAACAAACAGGTTTGAAAAAGTAAAGCTGAGATTTTATACCAGAAATAAACCCCTCATTGAAACTCCTAACTGCAGAAAGTTCAGTAAGCTCTAGACTTGCTCTGAACATAGTGGCTGAGAAGAAATTAAAATAATACTGAAGAATATTTGTTAGATTGGTAAAAGGGAGAAAATAAGATTCAGAAGTCCTGTTTAAGCTGTGACTATGCTTGGCTGTGCTGACAGGTAGCTGCTATATTCCACTTACACACAAGAGCTGTGGCTTTTAAGCTGCAGTCTCTCTGTGATTGCTTTAACTAGTGATCTTTCCCAGGAATATTTTTATTTATTCCTTGTAGGAATTTTAGTGAAAAAGTGAGAATTACTTGGAACTTTGGTTAGGATGTATGTAAGTTTGCGTTTGAGTGAAGATGTGAATAAAAACAGATAGGGATTTTTCATTTATCTTTTATGTTAGTTAGATTAGCAACAGTAAAAACAAACAGTCTGAATTTTAATTGCCAACAGACTGTGATCGCCCCAAACATAATTAGGGTTTTGCTTTTTTAAGTTCATAAAGATAGGGAGCAGGAAATGGACCCAGCCTAGATTGAGAAACTTCGCTAGACAGAGGAACTGGATCAGAACTGAGGAGCCAGGCACCAACACCTGAAATACACATGAGAAATTAATGAGCTCATAACATTTAATTTGAAAAATTGCTAACACAGAGTACTCTGAATTAAGGGGGAACTTACCTGTTAAAGGGTGGTTCCTGAGAAACAGAAAACAGAGTTATAATGAGAAGTAAATTGAGTAGCAAAGAAAAGTATTTGGAAGAAGATTTACCTTCAGTGTAAGAAGGATATTTTACATCTGAAAGAAATTGTAATTTTTGAGAACATATTTATTGAGGAAAATATTTTCATTTTACAAAGAAAGAATATTTATTGTTCATTTTAACAACTGAAGTGTGATAGTGTATAAACACTTATTTTAAACTATTTTTTAACTAGGCATAATAATTTGGATCCTTTTAACTCATTTTTCAGTAATTTATTTAGATTTAATAAAATTTGACTCATAATTCCATTCAAGAGGGTGAATGTGATTATTTACTCTATTCCCATTAAACACTATCAACTCTGAATCTTGTAACATCACATTGGTAGGGCAGAATCTTATTTAGGGGCTTGTTTACAAAGCCGCGGTAGTGGTTCGCGATCGTTATCGGAGCCGCGGCCCCATTGATTTCAATGGGGCCGCGGCTCCGATAACGATCGCGAATCGCTACCGCGGCTTTGTAAACAAGCCCCTTAGTCTACTTTCCTCTCTTCCCTTGTTCTCCTGTTAGGGAAGCGGGAGGAGGCGAGGTCAGTGAAATTCTGTATACTTCCGTCTGGATGAACATCAGATCTTGAGGTAACCACTTGGCACAGACCACTCTCCTTCATCACCAGTGCTCAAGTAAGGATCTGATTGCGTCCTCCTCAACAGGAGGTTACATTAGGAACCATCACCCAAAAAAAAGGATCTTAGTGTCATTGTGCAAAACAAAGGTCATTTTATAAGGAGCTGTGTGAAGTTACATGTTATCAGTGTGCATAAGTCATACATGCATGAATGGGTCTTTATGAGCATACTTTGGGCGATCGCTATTTTATAAGTACCCGTATCAGGCCAATGACACATGTGGGAAGTGTAAGCACTTCTAAGGATAGGAAGGGGTGCTTAACAAAACAGCTTTTGTTACTATGGAAGCCCTTCGGGACTTGCTGACGCATTCGGATTTCTCAATTTCATTATTTATGGCTAAAGTGTAGTGGGTCCCAAACTGGGGGTCGGGACCCCAATTGAGGTCACATCATCATTGAGTGGGGTCACAGAAACATGGCCACTTCCCCTTCTCTCTGGACTTTAACTGTGACCTATGCCAAGTAGTGGTAGTCCCCAGTCAGCATGTGGCCTGTGAGCCAGTGAACATTCCTTGGCCCTTGCCTCCTCCTGGGTAAACTTCCTGTTAGACTGGAAACCCACGCTGAGTACTGGGGTCTGTAAACCTTCAGTGACACAAGGGACCCTGTGCTGGCTGCTGCTGCTGTTGCTGCTGCGTTTCCTGCTATTTTGATTTCATCATCATCTGGGGTCAGGTGAATTTTCAGTTGTTAAAATGGGGTCATATTGGATAAAAGTTTAAAAAGTACTGCTAAAGTGGTTGAAAATGAGGATAAAGTTTCTCGGGCTGTGTCTGACCAGGGATAGGCACTGGGACCGCACAATGCCAGAATGAGTTCTTTAGAGGCACAAATGGCCGAGATGAGCTCTATTAATGTGGCCCACAGGAGAAATAGGGAGATGGTAGAATGAAAGCTGGAAGATTTGGGGGCCCTTTTACTAAGATATGCTAGCCAGTTAATGCACATTTTATCATGCGTTAACTGGCAGCCAAGAACACTAACATGTGGGCACACTAAAACACATGGTAAGTGGCCATCGTGCTGTAGGGAGGATGCGGGCAAGTTGGGGGCAGAGTGTGGGCAAGGAGAGCACATTGCCACTAGTGCGAGGGCAACTGCCACACACACAGCAGCAATGTGACAACAAGCATAAGTGCACATAATCACACTTCTTTGGATGGCGTTAAGTGCACCACGTTAATTGGGTATTATGATGCTCGATTGTGTGTGTGTGCTAACTGCCGGGAACTTGCTGGGCATGCCCCAACACGTAGCGCACGACGGTTGCATTTACCATGCATTAGTTTTGCAACTAATTGCTTGGTAAGTGCAACCCTTTAGTAAGGGCCCCTTAGAGAACCAGACAAGAAACAACAAGAAGCTTACTCGGGAGGGGATAAGGACCAATGAATGTTCACTGACTCACAGGCCGCATGCTGACTGGTGTCTACCACTACCTGGCATAGGTCACAGTGAAAGTTCTTGAATTTCCCCAAGTCCCCTTTGCTATCTCCTGTGGACAGAGTGTGGAAGATTCCAACCTCCTAGTTCTCAGGCAGAGCCGGCACTATTATTAGGCAAACTAGGCAGTCGCCTGGCACGGCAAACATTGGAAAGCGGCTGCGGCAGAAAGTGCCCCGAGATGGCCTCTGATCTCCTGCCCTCACCCCCACCATTACTGTCACTGCAGCAGCAATGACAATAAGAAAAGAACAGAAACACAGCGCAGAAGGAAGCCTTGAGCTCTGGATGTGCAGCTGGTCCTGCCCCTTCCTGTTTGCATCAGAGCGGGACCAGCTTCGCTTGCAGCATACATGGGTTCAAAGTTTCCTTCCACACTCTTCTTCTGTTCTGTTCTTATTGCCAATGCTGCTGTTATCAGCCCTGGAAAGATGTGGCAGCGGTAAAGGTAGGGCGAGGGCGGGGGTAGCAGGAACGGGGTGACCTTACATCTGCTCTGTTCTCAGGCACATTATTTCTCTCTTAAAAGACATGGACGGAGTAATGCACATCTGATGGTCATGGGAGAGGACAGTCCAAGAGCCTGAGTTGAACAGCCTTTTTGGAGAGTTCTCTAGAAGCTGTGACGGAGAGGACCACATTGGTGACAGCTTGAACTACATCAAAAACACAGTACTTTGATAATATTATATTTTAGATCTTTAAATGAGCCTTTCTTGGAATCACCTGTACATATATTTCCTGGTTTTTTGATGGCTATTCAAGCAAGGTGGCTAGAATTCCTGGCTTTGAACCCGAGGGCTTTGCCGACCGGACACACAGAGGCCGGAACACACAGTCCAGAATGTGCCTCAATCTCACTAAGGTAATTTACTCTTTCAAAGAACACTAGAACTAGGGGGCACTACATGAAGCTTAGTAAGTAGCACTTTTACAGCAAATCAGAGACAATATTTTTTCACTCAGTACTCAGTTAAACTGTGGAATTTCTTGCTGAGGATGAGATGAAAGAAGTTACTGTAGCATAGCTGGGTTTAGTCAAATTCTGGGATGGAAAAGCTTATAAAATTATCATCCATATGGATTTGAGAAAGCCATGTGCTTATCCTTGGGTATGAGCAAAAAAGACCAGATCTTCTTTGGCATCCTGCTAAGTATGACTGTCCTGGATTGGCTACTGTCAGAAACAGGATGCCGGGTTTCATGGACCTTTGGCCTGACCCAGTATGGCATTTCTTATGTACTTATGGCTGTCTGGTTGCCTGCTAATGGGACAGACCACAGACCTCAGCAGAAATGGACCTGCCAGGATCAGGGCAGTGATATGATCTGTGAACTGAAACCGAAAAAAGCAAACAAACTGATTCCTGTACAGACTGCTTCTGACTCATCTTTCTTCCAGCAGGTTTACTTAGGTTTTCGATTAACCTTTTCCATTCGGCTGTCCCACCCCATGGGACATATGAACAACATGCTAGTTTATGTGTTGTATGTCTTAACCAAAACACAACATGGCTGTTACTGTAGAAGGTGTATGTCCTACTGGTTGTAATTTGGCCAGTTTCTTGTTCAAATTTATTCCTACCCGGCATGAGCGACAGAAAATGTATCCAAGTGGAAAGGGTTAAGTTATCTTTCCAGTCTAAAAGAAAGACTGCAATGAGAGATTGAATGAGATAAAGAAATTATTAAGACAGTAATATAATCGGTTACACTAAAAGAGTCATGTGTTTTCTATAAAACATATGACTCTTACATGCGTTTTTGGCATGGTAATTGCCTCTGCCGTAACCGCCACTCATGCTTTGGCGTGCCTAATGGCTGGGGAAGGGGGTGGAGAGTGGGTGTAGTGAGCACATTGCACACTGTCAATATTGCCATTAGCACGAGTGAACCTAATGCCATCTCAATAGGTAGAGGTAAGTGCACCCATGGTAATAGCACCGCCGTGTGTTAGGGTCAGGGCCGGCCCAAGGGTTTCTGCCAACCCAGGCCAAAGCCCCAGCCATGCCATCCTCCCTGCTGAATCATACCGCTGCCCCCGCCGCCGCTGTTTCTGTTGGTGGGAAGGCTCAGCATAGCGGAAGCGGCACAACTTCCTGTTGGAGGGGGTCAGAAATGGCAAGCCATGTGTGCCGATGCACACAGCCTGTCATGGGCACTGTGCCACTCAGAGGCCTGCCACCCTAGGCAGGGGCCTAATCTGCCTAGTGGACGGGCCAGCCCTGGTTAGGGTACACGTGCACATGTTAATTGTTGGGAACATGCCGGTCATGCCCCAGACAGTTACCACAGAGGCTTTGCACTTAGTGCATGTTAGGTTTTCTTTTAAACACGTGCTAAATGCAAAAACCTAATACGCTTTAGTAAAAAGCCCTTTATCTCAGTCACTTAAATATATAACAGCACTTCCATAAATTCAGAAAAGCAGCACTCATCTGAAGTAAAGATCAGTACTGTACATGTTATGCTTAAATTATTGCATCTTCCCTCCCTAATCTATAATCCAACAGACATGGCTTGCTCTCTTGAGGTCCATAAATTGATTAATTTAAAAAGTTCATTTTGTTATTGGGGATAAGAGTAATATTTTGTTGTATGATCTTTCTAAAATCGGCACAACATATATGCCTAGGTATCTTTCCTGCCTAGGCACCCTTCATATATACAGGGTAAATAAACGGTGAGAGCCAGATCCAGCTATTGGTACCCTGGGCCTTCAAAGGACAAGTGTTCAAACTAGTTCTTAAGTATCTACCGGGCAGTCATTTAAGGCTTGAGAAAACCCAGGACTGATTCTGTTGGCCCTTAGTATTACAGCAATTTACAAACTTCCGACATTACTGTCTTACCTGCCTGTTAATTAGGTAAATATTGTACTTATTTACTAAGCTGCATTAGGTGTTTAACATGTTTCTTTATTTTTATTAAATTTTATGCCACAAAAAAGGAATCACATAGAACCAGATCCAAAGAATTTAACAGTATGACCATTCACAAACTGATTCAAAATCAGATTCAGGTTCATCCCCCTTTCCTTCCACCCCCAACTATCCTCCCGTCAAGCAGGTCCCCCCTTAATATCATATATAATATTATACCCCCCAGAGTCAACAATCACTAATCAAAAAACAGTAAGAAGTAATGAGTAATAAATGACGAGTGATAACACAAGAAGCAATAAACAATGGTCCAGAGGGTCCAGCGGCATCCCTGGTGGAGAACAATCCAGGAAGCCAAAGTTGTGGGCAGCCGAATCAGGCCTATAAGATCTCCTGCCTCCCTGGGCCCAAAATCATTCATAATTAACAGAATTTACAACATTAACAAGATTAGCGCAGTTTGTACCCTACACATGGTAACTAACCCTTCTCAAAATGGTCCAGTTATCATGGTGCAATGCAGTCAATTTACTCTTCATAGTCTTTGGCAAATCATATACCTCTCAAGTAATTTAAGCGTTCTCTAACACCATGCTAGCAAAACAGACAATACATTAGAGTCAAGCGGCAGTGGCAAGAATTGTAATAGAAAACTTTGGGATAGATAGTCAGCTTTACACCAGACATTTCACAGAATAACTTCCCACACATCCACCAGTAGGGTACCACCCTTGGGCGGTCCCACCAGATGTGCATCAGAGTGCCAGGCTGTCCATAGCCTCTCCAACAATGATTATCCACAGATGGAAAAACCTTGTTGAGATGCTGCGGCATCATATGCCATCAATATAAAAGCTTACGACTGTTCTTTACTACATTTGCAGAGATAGACATCTTATTTGTGGCCTTGAAAATGTCACTTCAAATCTGGGGGTCCAACTCCTCCTGCAGATCAGCCTTTCATAATTATGTATGTTTTGACTTGACATCCGTGTCTAAGATTAATAATTTATAGAGTTTCGCAAGCAAGCCACGTTCCCCAGCTCCCCCTTGAAGCAGAACCTCAAACCCCACGAGGTCCTCCACAACTAATCCATATAGGCAGGTGGACAAGATATAACGGAGCTGCAAGTATACAAAGAAGTCTTTATGAGGGAGGACATAGAGATGTCAAAGATTTTTAAAATCCCTAAACTGTCCCCCTTCGAAAAACTTGGTCAATCAACTCCAGATCCAAAGCCTTCTATTTGGAAATTCGTTTCTGGCTCAAACTTGTTGGTAATGATGGAAGCAGGCCCAAAGATGTCAATTTAAAGAACAGCTTACCCCCCACCCTTTCCCAGGAGGCACCTCTGAGCTCTCCTCCAAGCTGCCAGAGTAGAGGCAGCAAAGGGAAATCCTTTCCCATAGATGCATGCCAAGCTCAGGCATCCCAAAAATCTCCAGGGCAAGGACCCCTAACATAGCCCCCTCTATGCTAACCCACTGCAGCCAAATATTACCTGTGCAAGTCAGGGGCCCCCATTACCCCTCCTCTTTCTGACAAACAAGAATTCTGCATGAGAAATGGATTGCCTCGGCTTCCAAATGAAATGGGAAAGCTTCCGACAAAGATCCTCCAATGCTTTATTTGGCATTAGCAAAGGCATTTGGCATAGATAGAGAAACCTAGGTTACAACATCATTTTTATGGCAGTTATGCGGCCTAGCCAAGTAAGACTAAGATGGGACCAGTGTTACAAATCTTGGCCAAGTGCCTCGAGGAGAAGTGGACAGTTGATCTTGTACAGGGACTGTAAGTACTGATTAATTTGAAGCTCTTAGTACTGGATAGATCCCTTAAGCCTTTAAATGGAAAATCCTGATGGAATGTATCCAGCAAAACATTCAGCAGCTCAGACCTTCGTGGGTTCCCTTGGAAGCCTGACACTGCCCCATAGGTCGATAACTCAGCCATAATTGCTCCCAGTGATATTTGTGGACAAGTAACCGTAAGCAGTATATGGCCTCCCTTCCCAACACTGACCACAAAATTCCCTCATTCAGCCTTACTCTTGTTGCCAGTGATTCAACCACAAGCATGAAGAGTGAGGACAATAGCGGACATCCCTGCCTAGTACCCCGAGCTAAAGGAAAAGCCTCTGAATACCCCCCATTAGCCCATACCCTCTCCATAGGTTTAGAGTACAGAGCTTCTATCCATCTCTGAAAATAAAGCCCAAATCTGAACTTCCTGGAACAAACTGTCTCAGTCAGTACATCAGGCTCCATCTCTGTCCCTCTTCAAATCCAGACTAAAAACCCATCTCTTCAAGGCTACTTTTGGATCCTGATCCCCTTATTCTCCAGTTAACCACTTACGTGTATCTTTATCTGTCCCTTAGACACCCTAGTCACTAGGGGCCCTAGTCACTGGACAGGGCTAAGCGTCATAGCCACTTAACCCTACCAACCCACCCACCCCCAAACCCTGGATATTCACTTCCGCGGCAATGGAAGTGAATATCCGGGTCTGGCCACGCTGCCCGGAAGCTGCCAAGGCTAACCGTACAGCATCAGTATTGGATGATGCACGATCAGCCTCAGCACCTATAAGATAGGCGAGGGTTTTCCTCACCTATCTTATAGGCACTGAGCACTAACCGTGCAGCGTCCACTATCAGTGCTGCATGGTTAGCACCGGCCCCCGCCTCTGCTCCACCCCAGAACACCCCGGCACATCCTGATGCTAGCTGTCTAGGATTGGTGTGCGTAGGGGACTTAGTCAGGGATATTCAACGGCATTACCTGTGTATGTGCCGTCAAATTCTGGTTAGCAGGCATTTACACAGTTAACTGTCTCTTACATGTACATGTACAGTGCTGTGTACGCTTTTGTACTGCTATGCAAATGATAAGCAGAAGTAGTAGCCAGGAACTGGTTCAGTCCATCCCACCTGCACTCAGGGCGCATGGCTAGAAGCACCACCAGCGGTAGCATTGCAGGATCCGCACGCTCTGACCGCTGCCACCCACCTGACACTGGAGTGACGGCATCAGGGGCATCTCCCGATGTCACGATCCCCCCCGATGCCATCAATCAATTGTCGGGTGGGGGGATTCCAGACACCACAGAGCCTGCGTTCGGCCCGGTTCAGAACCTGGTTAAATCCCACCATTGGACCACATTCATAAAGATCTACTCAACTCAATCAAATGCCTTCTCAACATTTATAACAAGTGAAAACAGAGGATTATTATGATGCTGGGCTGCAGCTATTACATTTGTTACTCATCACCAATGTTCCCGCTAACCTGCGTTGGGTCCGCCGCCAACATTCCTGCTGGCGGGGGGAGATGCCAATCAACGCTCTGCCCCTCCCCCCACCAGCAGGAATGCCGGCAGAGGACCCGGCGCAGATTAAAGAGAACATTGTGAGGGTGCTGCGGCGTGTATTAGACCCCATTAGGCAAACTCAACCACCCTGTGTCTAACACGCCGCAGCACCCTCACAATGTTCTCTTTAATCTGCGCCGGGTCCTCCGCCGGCATTCCTTCCAGTGGTGGGGGGGGGGGGGGGCAGAGCGTCGATTGCTTTGCGCCTCCCCCCGCCGGCAGGAATGTTGGCGGTGGACCCAGCTCAGGTTAGCGGGAACATTGCTCATCACACATTATCCCCAGTCAAATGACAATGTTGTCAAGTTACTCAGTTACAGGAGTGAGATTTTAAGCCAGTCCTGGCTTTCTGACAATCTTATTCTAATGCATTATGGGACCTGCAACACTGATTCTAATGGGTAAAATCAAGAACTACAAATGCCATACTGCATACTGTTCTGTTTTATATAAACTGTTTATTGTTCAAGTTATTTTAAGTTCAATGTAAACTGTTCTATGGAAACTGTTCTCTGTAAACTGTTATTTTTTTTCTCATTATATGTAAACCGCACTGATTCCAAAGAGCGCAGTGTATAAAAGTAAATAATTGCAATGCAAATTTAAAACCACAAATGGCAACTCCTGGAACTGGGCAACTTGGTAACTTTGAAATGATGTGGTATAAACCCTGATTGGTCCTCATGAATCATCGTGCCTATACCTACCCAGCCTGGCTACCAGGATTCACGCAAGCAGCTTTGCATCAAGATTCAGTAAGGAAATGGGCCTGTAGGAGGCAGACGACTTAGGATCCTTACCCACCTTATGAATTACAATAATACCGGCCTCAGCCATAGAAGGAGCCAACTTCCCTCCTAATCGTATTTGGTTGAAAAATCCCCCCAACCATGAGGCCAAGAAGAGAGCAATGAGGCCTGGGAACTTATCCAGCTTAAGCATCTGAATAGCTTCTACAGCCTCATCCGCTGAAATTTCAGCATTCATAGCATCCACTGCATTTACTGGAGTTCAGTGGTGACCCAAAACTTTGACACATGGAGCAGGCCTCCCCAGTCTTCCGAGGTATAAAGCGCAGGATAGAAAGCCACAAACTGTGCAAAAATCATCCTCATTGACAATCTGTTTGCCTGTTGCACACCAAAGACTCAGGATATGATTTCATATCCTTACCTGCTGGAGCTGGGATGCTAAAAGCCTTCTGACTTTATTCTCCTCCTCAACATAGACCTGATTGGTCAGGGTCATTTCGTGGTGTATTGTCTCAGCCCAGGGAGAATGCAATTCCCTCTCCACAAAGCCCCCAGTTGTCTGGAAACCCAAACTGAGAGACAGGTTCTTTCCATCTCCTCTAAGCAGCAGCTAGCATGTGTCAAATGCTCCATCTCAGCTTCCTTTACTTATTTCTGCCTGCTCGGGCCTTTGAGTAAAGTATCACTGCCTTGTAAGTATCCCACCACAGGCTAGGCCTAGTGCCCTCTAGAGATTTAGAGCAAACATAATCCAAGATTGCTTTCTCAACCACCCTTACCATATCCTTATCACTTAAGGTAGATTCATTAAGCTTCCAAAACCTTCACCCTGATTTAAAGTAGGCCTGCTTCCATGTCACCCACACCAGGAAGTGATCTGACCAGACCCATACTTCTACAAGGGCCAGGCGACCATTAGGCAAACTAGACGGTTGCCTAAGGTGACCGCTTCTGGGAGGCGTCAGAGTGCAGGTAGGGTTACCAACTTTTTCACCGAGAAAAACCCGACACCTGTGGCTCGCCATGCTCCACCCATTCTCCGCCCCTAGTCCCACCCCTGCCACGCCCCCAGCCCCACCCACAAAAATTACCGAGGATACGTGTAGGCTAACTTCCTTGGTCAGATAATAATTAAACTGGGAACCCCAAAATCCAAACATGAAATGTACAACACTGGAGAAATAAAACTATAAAGTAATTTCCTCTTGCACTAAACAAAAACGCAAAGATGTTATCAATACAAACTTCCCAGACCAAACATATTCCAGCTAATAAATTCAAAATAAAAAGTATTTTTCTACCTTCTGTTTGGGCGTTTTATTTTTCAGTTGCAATTGCTCCAGTCACTTTCTTCTGGTTTCTTTCTTCGTGTCTTCTGCGAGCTATCCATTTGTCCTTTCTTCTCTTTTAGATGTTTTCCATTCTCTCTCTATTTCTGCTTTAACATACTGATTGTTTCCCTTTTGCTCTTTCCCCCAATTCTTTCCTTATTCCTTTATCATCCATTTAAATTTCACCCTTCCATTCTCAAGCCCCTCACTCTCCCAATACCCAGCCCATCATAGACTTTTCTTCCACACAAAATATTTTTTCCCCTCTCCATTCTCATTCCCCATCTATTCTAGTCCTCCCCCAAAATCAGTTCCCTTATAGTTCTAGACCCACCCAGCATCCACTCCCTTCTAATCCCATTCTCCCATGCCCCACATCAGCCCATTTCCAGTCCTATTCCAGCTCTTCATCAGCCCATTTCCAGTGCTAGCCCTCACATCACAGACCATTTCCAGTCCTAGCCCCCCCATCACAGCCCATTTCCAGTCCAAGTCTCCCATCACAGCCTATTTCCAGTCCTAGGCCCCCCCATCACATCCCATTTGCAGTCCGAGTCCCCCCGCACCATCACAGCCCATTTGCAGTCCTACCCCCCCCCCACCATCACAGTCCATTTGCAGTCCTAGCCCCCCTAATCACAGCCTATTTCCAGTCCAAGTTCCCCCTCCCTCCACCATAGCCCTTTTCCAGTCCAAGTTCCCCCCCCCCTCCCCCATAGCCCTTTTCCAGTCCAGCTCCCCCTCCCCATCAAAACCCATTTCCAGTCCATGTCCCCCCCCCACATAGCCCTTTTACAGTCCAGGTCCCCCTCCCCATTACAGCCCATTTCCTTCCAGTCTAATGCCCCCCATAGCCCTTTTCCAGTCCAGGTCCCCCCCCCCTTCACAACCCTTTTCCAGTCCAAGTCCCCCTAATCACAGCCTATTTACAGTCCAAGTTTCCCCCCCATAGCCCTTTTCCAGTCCAAGTTCCCCCCCCCCATAGCCCTTTTACAGTACAAGTTCCCCCCCCCATAGCCCTTTTCCAGCCCAGGTCCCCCTCCCCATCACAACCCATTTCCAGTCAAAGTACCCCTCCTAGCCCTTTTCCAGTCCAGGCCCCCTCCCCCCATCACAGCCCAGGCAGTCCTTGGCCTCCCCCCCCCCCAACTGCGGCTGTCTGAGGCTTTAGAGGGAGCTGGGGAAGCCCGCGCGAGGCCCCGGCTCCCTCTGAACAGCTGCCAGCATGAAGAGCCTTTTCCTTCACGCTGGTGGCTGTTCCTGTGAAGCCGCGAATGCTGGGAAAGGTTAAAGGGCATTGCGTTTAACCTTTCCCACCAATCGCAGCTTCACAGGAACAGCCGCCAGCGTGAAGGAAAAGGCTCTTCACGCTGGTGGCTGTTCAGAGGGAGCCAGGGCCTCGCGCAAGCTTCCCCGGCTCCCTCTAAAGCCCTCCGGGTTGGGAGAAAAGCCAGTTTTTTTGCTCTGGTCGCTCCCAATCTTGCGGCTAGAGCAAAAAAAACGGCTTTTCAAGGGCCGGTTTTGCCTCTGCGCCGGCAGCCGGCCTGGCCATGGAAAAACCGGCCAGGCCGGCTGAAAACCGGCCAGTTGGCAACCCTAAGTGCAGGGCATTCAAAGCTAAACAATAAATTCTGACATCTAGGGGGGGGTGTAAGGCTTAAGGACTCCCTAGGGTGTCAACACCTTGAACCAACTCTGAAGCTAGCCCTGCCTCTATACCTGCCTGCAATACCTCTCTTGCCAAGGCAAAACCCATAAAGATGTAGTTGAGGTGCATATATGTATGGTAGATGGCAGAATAAAAAAATAAATTCATGTCGCTTGGAGTAATGTCGTCTCCACAGGTCATATACTTTAAAAAAAGTCTAGCATGTGAGCTCATGTTCTCCGAGCTCTTGGTCTAGAATGTCCATTGCTAGAAGACTCCTGGGATTACAGGCAAATTTAAATTGTCACCAACAACCTAGAAGCCTTAACCCAGATAGGCTTACACAAATTCCAGGTCTCTATGAAAAGGCACCAGAATACTGTTAGAGGCATATACACACACAACTATATATATCAGCAAGCATATCATGGCTTGTACTGCAACAAAACATATCCCAGATCAGAGAGGCATTCTAGCATATTTGCAGATAGGAAAAAAGAATCCCCCCACGCTTTTTACATTCAAGCTGGTTTGGAAGTAAGCGTGCATGTGGGAAAGCTAGCTACCTAAATCAAGTGCTCATCCTTTCTAAGCAAATGTGTCTCCTGCACAAAACAGACAGACACCTTCAACCAACTGGAAGACTGGACATTCAAATGGCAGATGAATGTGGAAAAGAGTAAAGTTATGCACTTAGGAAAGAACAACCCAAACTACAGTTACATGATGTGAGGCTCCACATTAGGAACCACCACCCAGGAAAACGATTTAGGCGTCATCGTGGATAAGATGTTAAAACCCTCCGCCCAGTGTGCAGCAGCGGCCAAGAAAGCAAATACAATGCTAGGAATCATAAGGAAAGGAATGGAAAATAAAACAAAGGATATTATAATGCCTCTGTATTGCTCCATGGTGCAACCGCACCTTTAATATTGTGTGCAATTCTGGTTGCCGTATCTTAAAAAGGATATATTTATTTTAAAAAGGTATATTTATTTATTTATCTATCTATTTTTTAATACCACCTTATCTGGGAATCAAGGCAGTTTACAAGGCGCATTACAACAATTGTTTAGATAGAACTTTGGTAGTTGAACACATTAAACAGTGAACTTAACATAGAGATTAAATAAGTTATAGTATAACTATACTGAACCTATATACATAGCTTATTAGATGATGGGGAGGTGAGGCATAGAGGTGTAAGGGGGTTGGACGAGAGAATTAGGCTAGTGAGGAATTGGTGGGTGTCATCTATGTGATGTATTGCTCATTGAATAATAAAGCTTTGAGCTTTTTGCGGAAGATGGTGAGTTCGTGTGTTTCCCCGGGGTGGCTGGGAAGTTTGTTCCATAGGTCTGGTGCATAGATAGAGAAGGCCCTGTTACGAGTGTTCTGGTTGATTCACGTCATGCCAATGGTAAGTTGAGCAGATTTGTACTGCATTTGCGCCTTGACCTGTTGGTTGTTGGTGCATGAATGAGTGTCTTTAGATCCGTTGAGGAGTGGTCATGAAGGCTTTTGAAAATGTTCATGGTCACTTTGTATCTAACTCTGCTGTGAATCGGTAGCCAGTGCAAGTCTTTTAGTATTGGCTTGATGTGGTATAGAGAAGAGCCACCAAAATGGTATTGGGGATGGAAAGGTACCCCTATGAGGAAAGGCTTAAAAGGTTAGGGCTCCTCAACTTGGAGAAGAGGCAGCTGAGGGGAGATATGATAGAGGTCTATAAATTAATGAATGGAGTGGAATGGGTAAGCATGGATAGGTTGTTTAAGAACATAAGAACATAAGATATGCCATACTGGGTCAGACCAAGGTCCATCAAGCCCAGTATCCTGTTTCCAACAGTGGCCAATCTAGGTCAAATGTACCTAGCAGTTTCCCCAAAAGACACAGGTTCCACAATGCTTGTACTGGGTCAAGCATTGATATCCTAGGTCCCTTCTTAATAATGGTTTATGGACCTTTCCTCCAGGAACTTGTCCAAACCTTTTTTAAACCCAGTTATACTAACAGCCTTTACTACATCCTCCGGTAACAAATTCCAGAGTTTGATTACACGTTGAGTGAAAAAAATATTTTCTTTTATTAGTCTTAAATAGTTTACCCTGTAGCTTCATTGCATGTCCCCTAGTCTTTCTATATTCTGATAACGTAAACAATCGATCTACGTTTACCCGTTCCACTCCGTTCATTAATTTATAGGCTTCTATCATATCTCCCCTCAGCCGTCTCTTTTCCAGGTTAAAGAGCCCTAACCTTTTTAGCCTTTCTTCATAGGAGTATCCTTCCATCCCCTTTACCATTTTGGTGGCTCTTCTCTGATCCTTTTCTAATAACGCTATATCCGTTTTAAGATACGGCGACCAGAATTGCACACAATATTCAAGGTGCGGTCTCACCATGGAACGATATAGAGGCATTATAATATCTTTTGTTTTATTTTCCATTCCTTTCCTTATGATACCTAGCATTCTATTTGCTCTCTTGGCCGCCGCTGCACACTGGGCCGACGGTTTTAACATGTTATCCACAATGACGCCTAAATCTTTTTCCTGGGTGGTGGTTCCTAATGTGGAACCTTGTATCGTGTAACCATAGTTTGGGTTGTTCTTCCCTAGGTGCATAACTTTGCACTTGTCCATATTAAATTTCATCTGCCATTTTGATGCCCAGTCTTCCAATTTATCAAGATCCTCTTGCAATTTTCCACAATCCTCTTGGGTTTTAACAACTTTAAATAGTTTTGTGTCATCTGCAAATTTGATAACCGCACTCGTTATTCCACTTTCCAGGTCATTTATGAATATGTCAAAAAACAGCGGACCTAGCACAGATCCCTGGGGTACACCACTATTCTCCTATCTCCATTGGGAAAATTTGCCATTTAGCTCTACCCTCTGCTTTCTATCTTTTAACCAGTTCCTGATCCACACTAGTACACTGCCTCCTACACCCATGACTCTTTAGTTTTTCCAAAAGTCTCTGATGAGGGACATTCAAAAAGTAGAAAGACTAGGGGACACGCAATGAAGCTAAAGTTTTTTAAGACTAATAAGAGAAAATACTTTTTCACTCAACGCGTAATCAAACTCTGGAATTCGTTACCGGAGGACGTAGTAAAAGCTATTAGTGTAACTGGGTTTAAAAAAGGTTTGGATGAGTTCTTGCCCGAAAAGTCCATAAACTATTATTAAAGAGGACCCAGGTAATCCACTCTGCCTCAGTACAAGCATTATGGGACCTGTGTGTCTTTTTGGGAAACTGCTAAGTATTTGTGACCTGGATTGGCCACTGTTGGAAGTAGGATACTGGGCTTGATGGACCTTGGTCTGACTCAGTATGGCATTTCTTAGGTTCTTATTTGGCTTCCTTAAATAAAGACTGCTATTTAAAGAGTGAGTTTAAGCCCCACACATTACGGGAAACAAACTCAAATCGGTCAGTCATAGTAGGATAGACTTACCAGATTTTTGAGAGCAAATCTGGGACACCTAGGAAGAGCTGAGCTGGGCTGCAAGGGGCAAGGGTCCTCCCTTTTCATGTATCCTTTCCCCATATATTTTGAAATGGCCAGTTTAAGAAGCAGCAATTTCAAAAAAGGTTTTTTAAAAAGTCAGCAGCAGTTCTTTGAGTTATTAGTGCACATATATATATATACTTAATTTTATTTTGTATATACAGATAAATATTCTATATATTTCTAAAAATCCTCCACTTTTACCAGAAAATAAATTAATTTTATATGTTCTCCTACCAGGATTGAGAGGACTGCATCAGAGAGGAATGCAGGAGAAACATCCACACTGAAATTGAGCATAGGAGGTAGTTATAGACCATGGAATCTGGGACACTACTTCAAAATCAAGGATAATCCACCAAAATCTGGGACATCTAGTAACCTTATTGTAGGAGAAAAAAAATGAAAAAGAAAAAAAAACACATTGTAGCCCTTGGGGCCAAAAGGATTAGACAGCTTAGCACTCAATTTAAAATTAAGCATTTTAACAATTCCCCACCAATCCTCCTCAGCTAGGTCAAGAAATGCATCCATGTTGTCCTCCCCCAACCCAACCACCTCCCTGTCCACTCATACCCTTCCTCAACAATTCACCTGCCACCCAATACCTGGCAGGCAAACCCAAAGAAGAGGAAGTAACCCCACCCGAAGACTCCCTCATTCACTCTAGCACTCATCCCCCAATTTTAATTTGCAGTCTTGCTCGACCAAGATAGCACCCACTGTCAACCCTCAAGCCCCATACACTTCTCCCCCCTTTAACTCCCCTGCCACAGACACCTGCAAAATCCACCGCCACCTTTTTCAAACAAAAAAGCCCGAAATACACCTCCATCTAGGGAAGTGCTACTCTCCTGAAAGCAATACTGTATCTCCATTAGTCTATCACAGTTCACTGTCCCTCTTCATGCCGAGTTCCTTTCTCCACAGACTGCCGAAGCCGTCTACTTCTTCCACTAGTGGTACAATACCCGTGGGCTGATTTATGAATCAAATGAGATCGCCAAGGTTGTGCTGCCTCTGGTATCGCAAGCTCCGCGACATCCTTGCTATTGTGCAGCTGACATTACTTGCCCTTTTAAGTGACATTCAAGGCAAGGGGGTGCATCCAAAGACAGCCAGTGGCTTAAACCCTCTTCACTGGGGGCAAGGTCTTGGTATACCTTGATTTGATCAGTATCCCATATGAACAGACTTAACCCTAGCCACCTGGACTATGCATTTGCAGTCTTGAAAGTTATGAAAGCACACTATTATGTCCTTTGATAAACTGGACTGCAAGGTCCCCAGGCTCCAATGCGCCCTGCCAGTTTTGACAAGGGCCCTCTCCAAGCCCATATCAATCAATAGGGCTGCACATATATTTTGCACATCCTCTGTAAAGTTCCCATACTCCAGGTTTTCAGGAACCGCTTGAAACCACTAATTGCATTAACGTCTTCTATTTTCAAGATCTATTTTGTCCGCCAGCACCTCATGTGCTTGATGCAGTTCATCTAATTATTTCCCCACTGCTGCCAAAGTCTCCATGTGCTTATCCGTGCACAATTCCATCTCCTCAGAGAGTAATCAAACTCTGGAAGTTATTGCCAGAGGATGTCGTAAAAGCTGTTAGTGTAGCTGGGTTTAAAAGAGGTTTGGGCAAATTTCTAGAGGAAAAGTCTATAAACCATTCTTAAAGTGGACTGGGGAAATCCACTGCTTAGCCGCGGCATAGGCAGCGTGGAATCTGTCTACCTTATGTGAACCTGACAGGTACCTGTGACCTAGACTGGCCACTGTTGGAAACAGCATACTAGCCAGGATACTGCCAGGAAGGAGTGGCCTAGTGGTTGGGCCAAGTTACTCAGGCTGGAAGGTCGGGGGTTCAAATCCCACTAGAGGACAGCAACCTTGGGCCGGAAGGACTGGGGTTTCTAGTCCCACAGGTGCTCCTTGTGGTCTTGGGCAAGACACTTAACCCTCCATTGCCCATGTTCCCTGTAAGTATTAGTGTGTGTGTCTCATATCCCCTTGTGTTAAATGTATCCCCCCAATTGTGTTGTGACCACTTTGAAGGATAAAGTGGCATAAAAAAACTGTCTAAATATCTTAGGTTCTTATATGTGACTCTGCATGGTTAAGTCCATTTGCTGATAAACCCCTAACAAAGCTATTCCTAAATGACACTTTTTAATTTCTTTGAACCAAAACTTTAGCTCTTCATAGGTCATGTATTCAGGTGCCCCTTCACTGTGATTGTCCTCATCTGACGTTTCGTACCCTGGGAAACACCATGGGGTTGTTGCCAACACCATGTAGTGCTCACACATGGGGCCAATGCTCCCCCTTGCATTGGTGGCTTGAGGGTTTCTGCAGCCCTAGACAGAATTTCTGTACCGCCGCATTCATCCCAAGACTGTGCGGGTCTTAAAGCGTCCATGTGCATGTGTGCTCACGGTTTGCTGCTCCTGCCCCCCCCCCCCCCATGCAACTTTCTTGGAGAATGGGTAGGAGCGGCAGGCCAGAACTGTGTGCACGGGCATTTTAAAGCCTACCATGGCGCTGAAATAGCAATTCAGCTGCCATTTCTGGGGAATTCGGGTAGTAATGCTGCCCACGAGAGTTTGCCACCCTAGGCGACCACATAGGAGTGGCCTAGTGGACGGGCTGGCACTGGCCCCTTGTAATAAATTTCCTGGAGATCCACAGTTTTCCTTTTACAAGCCATGGCAGCCAAGCTTATCAACACTGCAGTCTGGGCTTCGACTTTGATGATTCAAAGGATGAGATAGCGAGATTTGCTGAGGGGAGTCTCAAAGCTTCAGGCTTAAGCAGCCATTCCATGTGATGACATCAACTCCTCAAAAGAGTTAATGTACCACATAACAGCATGCATTAACTGAAGCATCAAACACCTCATATGAAAATCCAGTGGGCTCCTTAAATAGCTCCTTTTTGTGTTTAGCTTTAAGCCTGCATATTGTGGTGTCTTTATTTGTCATGTACCTCTGTACAGTCCTTTATGAGCCAAACACAGCTGGCTTCGTTGTAGTTAAGAGGTTTTTCATGGCATCTGAGATGAATGTTTCTTTCAAACTTTCTTTCAAACAGGTATTTCAGAGCTACCAGCTACAAGCACGTCCTGTAAAAGTACAACGTCTTCAGTGATAACACGGAAGAACGAAGAGCTAGACTACAGAGAGACAGATTACCCCTTTCAGAATTATTTTAAACAAACACATTTTGCTCAAATTACTGTAAAAGAAGACAGATCACCCTTAGGCAAATAGAAGAGGGTTTCCCTTTCTAGACTATACCAGATTTTACTGTGCCACCCAGAGGCTTGGGGGTTGGATATGCTTCCACTTAGCAACTAAGGCTAACCTTGCAGCCAAGAGCAAATAGTTCTACCAACTCTTCTTTAAAATAATATTGTCATGTCTGAAGCTTCAGCAGGTCAATAAACAATAAATAATTGCATGGCAGTGCTGGACCCGTAATTTTCTAAATCTGATTTAATATTGATCTCCAGTAACACGGAATCTCATCACACTCCCATCAGCTATGTTTAAACATACTGTAAATCGCCCCTCTCCAGGAATGTGGCTGTACTCAAGTTTCCCTGCAAATTACATTTTTTTTTGTCATGGTTAACCAGGGAAGGATACCTCAGACCTCAAACAACCACATTAAAGAAATATTTGTTGGAATTTTTCCAAGAAAATTCCTGTCAGTACTGCATCAGGTAAATGAAAAAAAGATTATGCACTAGAAATTTGGTTCTTTACGGAAAGAGTGGTAGATGCATGGAATAGTCTCTCAGTGGAAGTGGTACAGATGAGGACAGTATCTGAATTCAAGAAAGCATGGGACAAACACAGAGGATCTCTAAAGGAAAAAAGGGGACTGTTGTAGTTGTTGATATGGAAGGGCAGATTAGATAGCCATGTGGTCTTTTACTGCTGTCATATTTCTAGGTTTCTAGGTTTATTGTTTGCAAATTAGATTGAAATGCATGATCTTAAAAATAAAATTGGGCAACACTTAGAAATTCTGTTCAAATTGCACAGTAACATCCAAATGGTTACAATGATTTGCCTCATCTAGTCACAATAAACAATGTGTACACTTCTTGTCTAGTTTAAATAAGCTAACCTTCTGCATGTGACCCAGCTTCCTCGGAAATCAGATGTGTTTTTAAATTACTTTATATCAAACTTTCACTACACTGGATCTACTTAGATATGATTCTTTTCTCTAAACTTGTTTTTTTCTCTTTTTCAGGTTTCTTCAACTCTGGACTTTAGATAAATGTTTTTAGCTATTGTTCCCCTATGTATAGTATTAAAAGTAACTTTAATATTGTTAGACTGGAAAGTAACTTTAATATTCTTAGGGGCTTGTTTACAAAGCCGCGGTAGTGATTCGCGATCGTTATCGAAGCCGCGGTTCCGATAACGATCGCGAATCGCTACCGCGGCTTTGTAAACAAGCCCCTTAGACTGGGATCTGGCACACGCTAAAGGTGCTCTGGGATATGCGCTAACAGCTAGCATGGGACCATGACATCGCGGCCGGATTTCAGTGCCATCCATAGCATGTTAAGGTTGCAAGTAGGCAGTTTAGGGGTGCAGAATGTGTGGGGTCAGCACCTTGCAGTCTGCACTCATGCTAACTGCAAGATGAGCAGTTAGTGCGGCTACACTTACCGCCATCTCCATAAGTGGAGGTAAGTGAACCTGGGCTGTTTTCATGACATGTTAAGGCAGGGTGCACCCAGGGCCGGTGCTACCATTAGGCAAACTGTGTGGCGCCTAGAGTGATGGCCCTCTGGGGGGCGTTCATTTCCACCATTATCACCCGTCTCCAATTGCTGACTTCCTGTTTGCTTCCAAGACCCCATGCCGACTTCCCAAGCAAATAGGACGTCAGCAATCGGAGAGGGGCAGAAGCAAACAGCCCCATGATACCAAAGGGAGGGAAGAGTGGCCTAGTGGTTGGGGCAAGTTACCTCAGGCCAGAAGGTCAGGGGTTCAAATCCCACTAGAGGACAGCAACCTTGGGAAGGAAGGACTGGGGTTTCTAGTCCCACACGTGCTCCTTGTGGCCTTGGGCAAGCCACTTAACTATTTTACAGGGAACATGGGCAATGGAGGGTTATCTCCAAGTTATAATGCCCTGTTCAATGTAATTTCAGTTTGTTCAATGTAAACCACCTTGATATCATGAAAGGCAGTTTATAAGAAATATAAAATAAAGTTTGAAGATAAGCTTCATGGGGCTGTTTACAGCTATTGCAGCTCTCCAAGTCTCAATGCAAACTTCCTCTTTGCACAGGAAGTAGGCATCAGGCATCGGAAGCAAAGAGCCCCACATCACCGAAGCTTGAAGGTAAGCACTGCGGGGCTGCTTGGAGTTATTGCCAGTGCTATCAGTCCCGGAGAGGGATGGAAGCAGTGGCAATGGGTGCTGTGGAGGGGGAGGGGGAGGGGGTGGCACAAGGGGTGAGGCTTTGCCTTCTTGATGTGGAACATGCATGTCTATTTCAGGTTTTGCTGCTACCTGCTGGTCAGGGTCTGACTTTTTTTACCACTTGCTTGCAAGATCTGACTGTGTATATTATTTATTTATCTTATTATTATTTATTTATTCTTAGAGTGCCTTGCTTTTCAGTATTTTTGCTTGTGATCTTGTTCAACTCTCCCTCTCTGTTTTCAGCTGTGTGTCTCTATCTCCTCATAATCAAGTCTAACTTCCCTGCTCCCTCTCTCTCTCTCTGGTCTCTGCTTTTGCAGATCAAGTATTAATTTCAGTTGCCTTATCCACTCTACCTCTGCTCTCTGCAGCCTTCTCAAGTTTAAAATCTTCCCCTCTCTGCCTGCCTCCTTTTACTGTGTGCTGAAAGCCTGCCCCCCCCCCCCCCCCCTCAAAGCATTGTTAACCCTCTTCCCCACGTGTACTCAGCCATTTGTCTTCTTGCTATGGAACGTGCAAGTCTATTACAGGCTGTGCTCCTAGCTTCTGGCTAGGGTCCAACTTTCTTAACTGCCTGCTTGTAAGGTCTGCCTGCCTGTACATATTATTTATTTATTTATTTATCTTATCATTCTTAAAGTGCCTTACTTTTCAGTATTTTTGTTTGTGATCTTGTTCAACTCTCCCTCTCTGTTTTCAGCTTTGTCTCTTTCTCTCTGTCTCTCCTCATAAACTTCCCTGCTTCCTCTCTATCTCGTTGGTCTCTGCTTTTGTAGATCAAGTATTAAGTTCAATTGCCTTATCCACTCTACATCTTCTCTCTGCAACCTTCTCTGAGTTTAAAATCTCCCCCTCCCCTGCCTGCCTCCCATTACTGTGTGCCGAGAGTTAACCCCTCCCCCCCTCCCCCCCCCCCAATTGAAGCAGTGTTACCCTTCTTCCCCACGTGCACTCAGCCATTTGCCTTCTTGCTGTGGAACGTGCAAGTCTATTACAAGCTGTGCTGCTAGCTTCTGGCTAGAGTCTGACTTTTTTAACCGCTTGCTTTTAAGCTCTGTCTGCCTGTATATATCATTTTTTATTTATCTTATCATTGTTAGAGTGCGCTACTTTTCAGTATTTTTGTTTGTGATCTTCAGCGCTCTCTCTGTTTTCAGTGTGTGTCTCTCTCCCTCCTCTTCCTTAATATCCCACCCTCCCTCCCCCTAACCCACCCACCCCCTGGCTTATAGTCTCTTATAATCTCGCTGTGCCCATTAACACAATCACTCACACGTGTACCTTATCCCCTGAAATTTCTGCCAACTATCCTTTTATTACTTCTGACTTCTGTGCTCCTCTCCATCTCTTTCTTTTATGGCTCCTCAACATTTCCTATTGCTCATACTCCCTAATTGTCTCTCCTCTTACCAACACCTTCAAGTCCCTCCCACTTATCTCCCTTTTACCATCCTCACTTCTCCCACCATCTTATCCTCTACTCTATCATCAGCTCTTGAGCTTCACCACTTTCTCCCTCTCATTCAGCCATCTCCTCTCTCTCTGAAACAATCTTACCCTCATTACCGTCATGCTGTCACCTCTCTGCCCCACACTCTTCTACTCCTTCTCCTTCTCCTTCTCTCTTCCAGAGATATCAACCCCAAACCTAGCCCCCCCCCCTAGACTTTTGTCATACTCCCAGAACAGATCCTCCCGCAACATCTCAAATCTTATTCATATCCCTCTCCTTTACCCCTCCTCTCTCCCCTTCTCATGTGCCTTGTGGAACACACACTCCATCTCAAATAAACTTGCCTTTACTCATGATCTCTTTATTTCTAATGTTCTCCATCTTCTTGCTCTAACTGAGATCTGGCTCCTCCCAGAGGACTCAGCTTCAGTCGCTGCTCTCTGTCATGATGGCTATCAATTCTCCCCACATGCCTCATCCCACTGGCCATACCGATAGTGCTGGGCTTCTACTCTCTCCTTCCTGTCAATTTCAACCCCTTCTTCTGCCTCAGTCTTACTCCTTTCCCTCCTTTGAAGTCCACTCCATCCAGCTTTTTACTCCATTACCTCTCCGATTGACCCCCTGATAAGTCCACCTCTACCTTTCTCTCTGACTGTGACTCATGGCTTTCCTTCTTTCTGGATTCATCTTCCCCTCCCTTACTCTCAGGGATTTTAACATTCATGATCCTTATGCTTTAAAGCTCCTCTTCCTTATCTCATGATTCAAACTCCAGATTTGCTCTACTGTCACCACTCACCAGCAAGGCCATTGCCTCGACCTTGTATTCTTCTCTAATTGCTTACCCTCAAACCTCTGTACCTCACTTCTTCTCTTATCGGACCATCACCTGCTAAGCTTCATTCTTCATCAGCCACCATCTCAAACTTGCCCTGTCTCCTCCAACCTCTTTAGAAATCTTCATGCAATTTACCCATTGTCTCTTTCTTCCATTGTCTCGTCACCTCTTTCCTCTGAGTCTGTTGATGACACAGCTCTGCTCTGAATGCTCTTTCTCCACCCATGCCACGTCCTGTAAGGCATACTGTACTTCAACACTGGCTGTCTTCCACTACCCGCTATCTACATTCCTGCGCCTGCTCTGCTGAGCATGCTTGGCTCAGATCTCACAACCTTGCAGACTTTCTACACTTCAAATTTATGCTTGTCTCTTTCTACTCAGCTATAGGACTGCCAAACAAGACTATTATGTCCATCTGACTTACTCTCTTGCCTCTGACCCTCACTGTCTCTTTACAACTCTCAACTCTCTCCTCAAGGTGCCACCGCCTCCGACCTCTCCCTCCCTTTCTGCCCAAACCCCGGCTGACTACTTCCATGATAAAATCCACAAGATCACACTCCAATTCTCCATGAGGTCAGCTACTTCCTCTTCACCCCCACTTCACTCCCAATCCCCCCCCCCCCACCTCTGCTACCTCTTCATCCTTTTCTATTATCTCTGAGGAGGAAACCATTCACTTTCTTTCCTCATCCAAACTCACTACCTGCTCCCTGTGATCCTATTCCCATCCATCTCCTTAGCTCCATCTCCTCCACTATAGTCCCTTCCATCTCTCATATTCTCAACCTAATGTTCTCCACAGCAACTTTCCATGCAGCCTTCAAGCATGCTGTGGTCACTCCTCTCCTCAAGAAACTCTCACTAGACCCTACCTGTCCTTCTAATTATCAACTCATCTCCTTCCTCTCCTTCATTTCTAAACTACCTGAGCGTGCGGTTCACCACCGTTGCCTCGACTTTCTCTCTTCTCAAGCTCTTCTGGATCCTCTACAATCTGGCTTTTGTCCTTTACATTCTACCAAAACAGCTCTTGCCAAAGTCTCCAGTGACCTGTTTCTGGCAAAATCCAAGGGTCTTTACTCAATCCTCATCCTTCTTGACCTTTCTGCTGCTTTTGACACTATTGACCACAACCGTATTTATTTATTTATTTGTGTGTTTTTCTATACCGCGCTATTACAGATCAGTGCAGTTTACATAAAACATATGAACGAGGTTTACATATAACTTTTGAACATGGTTTACATATAACATATGAACAATAAACTGGTTTACATCAAACAGGTTGCATATAGCAAGTTTGCAGCAGGTTGGTACACCTAGGAACATACTTACATCACAGGAACATATTTACATTCTTTACATTAAAACAGGATTAAATTGGCATCGGCTGATTCGGCTGTTTGTATGACTGATCTAGAGTAGATGGTTATAAGTTAGTTGGAAGAGGTAAGTCTTCAGAGCCTTCCTAAAAGAAATAAGATCTGGGATGGCACATATCATTGGGGGTAGTGCGTTCCATTGAGTTGGCACAAATAGAGAGAAAGCACAGTTCCAAATTGATTGGGTACAGGTTCTTACTGTTGAAGGGGTCATACGAGAGTTAATCTTGCATGTTCTTCTGGTCTTGGTCCCCGGTGTTCGTTGTATAAGTTCTCGCTTAGTTTTAAGGGCTCTGTGCTATTCTGGTTCTCTTCTTATCTCTCCCATCACTCCTTTAGTGTTTGTTCTGGTGGATCCTCCTCTACTGATATTTTACTCTCAGCTGGTGTACCCCAAGGGTCTTTCTTGGGTGCATTCCTTTTCTCTCTATATACCCAGTTCCTTGGTACACTCATCTCTTCCAGCAATTGTTAGTTGGCTTGCTTGTATTTTGAATGGATTTTATTTGAGATAACTCTTCCCTCTTGTCATTGATGTGTGATTTTATATGATGACTATTTGCAATGTTATTATGTTTTTGCCACTACTTAGCTTTTCCACTAAATAGTAGCAAATTTTAGCAGCCAATTTTAAACTGTTATCCCTCAGCAGCCAGTGTATAATGGCTTCTTTGCCTTCCCAATGAGCTTAGGCCTACTTCTATACAAGGCTGCTGTCTTCTCTCAGGGCACTCATTACAAACCGATTACACAATAAATACATGCCGCTGGGCTATCAATAAGCAAAGGTCACTTCAAACATTAATTACCAAGCAGTCCCTCACAGGGTCACTACACAATCACCTCAAAATACTTAAAATAGCAAAAATTCACTTCAAGATGCAGAAATTAATTAAGAAAAATTAACTTTATGCAATTTTACACAATTTTCTCGCCCCAAGTGCTCAGTCTCACAAACATAGGTGTGCTCTCTTTGAAGTCTCCTGGTGGTCTCCCACTGAAAACAACTCTGTCACTAAGGAGATAGCATCAGTTCTAGAGTGTTACCATGGCATTACCATTGACCCACCAATGGGGCATCGTGCTTTAGCTTCCCCTTTGTTTTGGGATTCCAATGTTCAAAACAGCTTATCTGGGAATTTGTCAGCTTTAAAGTTTCCTTATCACAGAAGTGGCTATTTACTTAAATTAAAATGAATCTTTTTAATAAATATTAATGCAAATTACTCAAAAATCATAAAATTGGCCACAAAACAACCACTCTACACCAGCCTAGTAGAGCTCCGGTATCCTTTCTTCCCGTCTTAGCCCTGGTAGAACACTACCACAGCTCTGCTGCAGTTTTAAACTTTGAAAGCCCTGGTTTTGAGGCCCAGCTGCTCTCTTCTGATGTTGGTGGAAAGAGTCCCATACGTAGGCATTACCTCAGACGCAATTTTTTAAAATGTCTATGAATTTGATTCTTTGTGCTTAAATGAAGTAATATCCGTTATACCAGAATTAATCTGAAGCAGGAAAAGAATTGAAGGGTCCGAAATGTGGCACGTCGTTGCTGGTGGTGGAAAACAGGACTTCATAGCCCTTGGAGTTTTCATGAGATAATTTATTCAAACTTTGTTTAAGATAACTTAAGTAAAAGGATCCTCTACAGCGAGATGGTGAGCTACCTTCTTCGCCCCCTCTTGAATGAGGTTCCGACAAATAAAGAGTATTATATTTTTACCCAATGAAATTGAATTGGAACCTTATTATTGTGGCACTGTTACCATGTATAATCCCATGTTGTATGCGTTCTATTCATAGTGCTATTGAAAGTACAGTAGAGCGGAAGACCGCAACTAAGATTATGGCCTTATACCAACCTAAACCTCCTGCATATAGTCGGAATCCTCTGACCATGATATAACCATTTTAAGTGATTTGATTCTCACACCTTATTAAGTAATAGGGTGAGATTAATCAAAGGGGGGAATGTGGCAGGTGAAGGCCTGTGATCCACAGTGTCTGACATAAACAGACGCCTAACTAACTTGACCTGTAAATGAAGTCTGTGGAGAGGCTAAAAGGAATTGCACATCCCCCAACATGCTGCTATTGTAGAATTAGAACTCAGTAAAAGTATTGAATTAGCTTAGACAAGCAGAACTGAAAGTTGGAAAAATACAGAAAAATATGTTTGAAAGCCACTGATAAGAAAATACAGCTGTAAGGGATTTAATTAAAACTGCTGACAGAAAGGTTACAGAGCCCTGCTTCCCTACACGTACTAACTAGCCCAATGGCCTTGGAAGTAGGAAAGTAACAAGTTGGTAAACTGGCCATTGTAATTGGGACTAGAAGGGGGGTGAGCAGGTGCTGAGCCCACTCCAAGTACATAATTGGATAATCATATCAGTAGCGGGACCAATAGAAGGGGTACGGGAGGTACGGGAGGTTACCGGGACCAATGAAATGTTTTTTCTATACCTAGAATGGAGCAAAAGTCTATAAAAATTGTTGTTTTGCCAGAGGACATTGCTCAGCCATTTTGAATTTGATTCTGCTTGAGTCTTGTGCACAAATAAATGATTTGGACCTTCTGAACAGACTCCTGGTATTATTGGTTTGTCTGCGCTCTGCTGCTACATTATAGCATTTCTTTTGATGTTGGCCACGACTGTTGTCCCACTCTCATTTCCAACTAGCAGCTGGCTGCCACACAGTCCATTTTTATATGGCTGTCAGTATCTTCCTTTATCCAGGATGCTAGCCCTTTAAAATGTTGGCATCCAAGCTCCCATTCACTCTCCTCAGTCTGGTCTCATCCTGCTGAGCCTGTTCCTGCCCCTCCCATCAGGGAACTGCTTGACTCTGAGCAGTTAATTAATTAATTAATTAATTGTTTTTATTTCTAAATTTTGAAAAGCAATTGCATACAGACACAGTATACAGGAAAATACCAATGAACAATATCAACCAGGTAATATTATAAATGGAGAATAACCTCAAAACATAAAGAATAAGGTTATATAACCCCCATTTCGGAGAAGGAAAGGCAGCTGAGGAAGAAGGAAAAAAACCCTTCTAAATCAGGCTACAACCCACTCATAACCCTAAGAAAAACAAATAAGGAAATTAACATAAAATAACCAAAACTTCCCCTTATCTATCAAGCAAAGATTCAAGCTGAGAGTGATCAGTAAAAACATATCTGACATCCTTAAATGTTACAAAACATTTGCATGGAGAACAAAGAGAGAAACTCCTTCCTGCAGCCAAAACATGAGGCTTCAGCTGCAGGAAGGACTTCCTCCGCTGCTGGGTGGCCCTCGAGACGTCTGGGAAAATGGAAACTTTTTGACCATAAAAAATAAAATCCTTTTTTGAAAGAAATTGAAAATCCTCACTTTATCTAAAACTGTGGACATAGAGGCAATTAAAGTGGCATGGGAGGAAATATTTTTGGCTTCCGTAGCAGATACAGTTGTGGTCAACATTACTGGCATCTTTGCAGTTCAATCCCTTAATGTCCAATAACTCCTAAAAAAATGGCCAGTGAAATAACTTTGGATTATATATGCACACATATTTAACACATAAAAAAATCAAATAAAACAAGACCAATTAAAAAAGGAAATAATAGGAAATAGTATAAAAACTGGGACAGTGCCAGGACATGATTATTATATAAACTCTAAACTGTGAATTACCTCACCTATTTACTAGCATATCAAAGAGATAAATAATGTCCTTCATATATATGAATATATATATGGGTATATATGAATGGACATTATTTATCTATTTGATATGCTAGGACATGATTATTGGCACCCTTATAAACAAGTTGAATCAGTTTGAACAGAAGAATCACATTCCCATTGCAGTAAAATTAGATGCATTTGTGATCAATTGTCAGGTCGCCATGTTTCTATGTTTCTATTAGTTGATTCAAGTCTTGTGAGTTCTATCTAGTCTGCCCTTCCATATCAACCACTGCAACAGTCCCCTTTTTCCCAAGAGTTCCTCTGTGTTTGTCCCATGCTTTTTTGAATTCAGATACCGTCCTCATCTTTACGACCTTCACTGGGAGACTATTCCACGCATCTACCACTCTTTCCGTAGAGAAATATTTCCGCATGTTACTCCTGAATCTATCCCCTTTCACCCTCATTTATTTATTTATTTAACAGTTCTTATATACCGCACTCTTTGTCATCAGTGCGGTTTACATTAAAACAGTATCACACTTGGTCAGTCAAGTCTGGCCTACGTTTACATATAACAGGGCTTTAACATGGAGGTAAACTGGGGGAAACTATATACATTTAAACAAATTAGCTGTCGGTGGTGAATTCGCTGTAGGTGATATCTAGCAGACTTACAATCGAGTTAAGATTCTAGTATATCTATGTTGTCAGATAGCATGGGTTTTTCACTGTGGAGGTGGAGGGGGTGGGGGTGGGGGTGAGAGGAGTGAAAAGCAAGCTCTGCTTAAGTCCCCGCATAAGCAGAGCTTGCTTTCAATTGAAAGAGGCTCTCCTCCTGTGCATTTATGCCACGGAGGTATTTAAATGACTCAATCATATCACCTCTATCCCGCCTTTCCTCTAAGGTGTACGTATTAAGTTCCTTAAGTCTGTCCTCATATGCTTTATAATGAAGACCACTAATCATTTTAGTAGCCACCCCCTGTACTAACTCCAGCCTGTTTAAATCCTTTTGAAGGTACGGTCTCCAGAACTGCAAACAAAACTCCAAATGAGGTTGCACCAAAGACTTACGGAGGCATTATCGCCTCCTTTCTTCTGCTGGCCATTCCTCTCCCTATGCACCCAAGCATCCTTCTAGCTTTTGCTGTCGACTTTTCTATCTGTTTAGCTACTTTAAGATCATCAGATACAATCACACCTAGGTCCTGCTCTTCTTTAGTGGACAAAAAGTACTTCATCCCCTATACTATATTGCTTCCTTGGATTGCTGCAGCCCAAATGCATGACCTTGCATTTTTTAACATTAAATCTCAGATGCCTAATTCTAGACTATTCTTCAAGCTTACCTAGATCCCTCCTCATGTTATCTATACCTTCCTGGGTGTCTACTCTATTGCAGATTTTGGTATCATCTGCAAAGAGGCAAACCTTACCCGACAGCCCTTCTGCAATATCACTAACAAAAATATTAAAAAGAATGATGGCTCTAATGTTTAAAATGGCACCAATCACCCTGTTCCATTTTCATAATGGTGAAGACAAGAGAGCTGCTGAGACTGTCAGAAAAGCCATTATCACCAAACATCAAACTTCAAAGAAGTACAAGATTATCTGCAAAGATCTTTGGGATTCCTGTCTACAGTTTGCAATGTTGTTAAAAATTTTTGTGCTCATGGAACTGTCAAGATCTTCAGAGGACATGGTGGGAAGAGGAAAATTAATCCAAGAAGTCTTCGAAGGTTAGTGTGAACTATTGGAAAAACACCATGTACAACATCCAAAGAGCTTAAGGCTGACCTAGAGCAATTTGGAGTGATGGTTTCAATCCGCATCATATGCTATGCACTAAACAAAGAAGGACTTTGTAGGCCAAGGCCAAGGAGGACCCCACTGCTCAAAGACAAACATAAAAAGGCACACCTGATCTTTGCCCAAACCCACCTTGAGAAACCACAATCCTTCTGAAAAAATGTTCTGTGGACAGATGAAACCAAACTTGAGCTCTTTGGCAATGCAGACCAGCAATACATTTGCAGGCGAAAAAATGAAGCTTATAAGGAAAAGAAATACCCTTCCTACAGTGAAGTATGGTGGAGGTAATAAAATGTTGTGAGGCTGTTTTGCTGCCTCAAGAAATGGAGGTCTGGAACATTTCGACACCGTCTCCAACTGGCTCCACACTCAAAACCTCCAAATAAACCACAACAAGACAGACGTCCTTTTCATCACTAGGAATCAAGGATTCACCCCTCCCGCCTCTTTAAAGGTAAAAGAAGCCGAGCTACTAACCAAACCCATAATCCGTTACCTAGGGGTCACATTAGATCAATGACTGGATATGAAGGCCCATATCAGCAACACAGTCAAGGCAGTGTACCACACGATACGGACACTCCGGCATTTACGACCCCTGCTGGATCCAGAGGACTTTCATACAATCTATCAAGCGCTGGTAATCTCTCATTCCGACTACGCCAATGCAATTCTACAGGGACTCCCGCATACCACCCTGAATCCACTCCAACTCGCAATGAATGCCGCCGCCATAATACTACATGGAGCTTCCAGGAATGCTCACGTAACACCAATCCTGAAACACCTCCACTGGCTCCCCGTCCACTGCAGACTCTCATTCAAGATTCTATTAATGACCTTCAAAGCCATCAACAAGCTCTCAGCCGCCTCCCTCATAGAGCTAATCCACCCCACACCCCCTAACAGATCCAGAAGATCCGCAGCTGTAAACACACTGGTAATTCCGAAGGCAATAACGAAATGCACTCAAGCAACGATAAACAGAGCATTTATGTTCTATGCACCCCGATGTTGGAATGCCCTTCCGCCCACCATCCGGGCAATCTCCGACCTTGCCCAATTTAGGAAGGCGGTGAAGCACCATCTTTTCCTCACACACTACTCTGATGACAATTCACAAACTACCACCCCCCCCCCCCCTCTGCCTCACTAGCACACACAGCACGCGATGACGCAGTCACACCCATGGGCCATTTGGACTCTGCACACCATGTAAATATCAGAGTGTATATAATCCTTACTATTGTAAATAGCCTATATCCAATGATAGACCTGATTGGACCTATGACTTGATTTACCAACCTGTATATAGTTACCCTAGTTATGTCCAAGTTACAGCACCTGTTTTATTGCAAATACAGTGCAGCCTTGACCGCACTGTATAAGTTACCGTTTTATGTAAACCACACTGATTTTAAATAGCGCGGTATAAAAGAGACATTAAATAAATAAATATTAAAGGAATCATAAAGTCAGAGGACTACCAAGGTATTTTGGAGTGAAATGTGCTACCTAGTGTTAGAAAGCTAGGTCTGGATCGAAGGTCATGGGTCCTCCAGCAGGACAATGACCCAAAACATACATGCAAAAGTACAAAAGAATGGTTAAAAAGGAAAAAATGGACTGTTTTAAACTGGCCAGCAATGAGTCCTGATCTCAATCCAATTGAGAACCTTTGGAAAGAGCTGAAATCTGTCATTGGTAAAAAGAATCCTGGAAACATTCATGAGCTGAAACAAATTGCAGTGAAGAGTGGGAGAGCTACCAACAGACAGATCTTACAGATGGCTACAAGAATCATTTGGAGGCTGTCATCACTGCCAAGGATTGTGCAACCTAATATTAGTGAAGGGTGCCATTAATCCTGTCCCGGTCATATTTTGTTTTTTTCTGAGAAATTACTACGTTGCACAGACATCTTTTTTTGTTATTGTATACCTTTGAACATACTATTTAAATATTATGATGACATGCAGTTGGAATATTTCCAATTATTTCTGAAGATATTGTATACAACATACCTAAAATGCAAGCATGCCAATAATGTTGACCACAACTGTATAAAGATAATATTAAATACATTTCATTTGGTTGCACGTTTGAGCTGTTTTTCATTCTAGTAGGTTGTGAAGGTCACTGGACGCTTCCAGTGGTTAAGGTACTCTTATTTGTGCCCTTCTCCTCCACCACCAGCTCCGGACTCTGTTTTTTCCACCTTGTTGTGCTACACACAGTGAAGGAGTAGCCTAATGGTTAGAGCACAGGTTTGGTAACCAAGAGACTGCTTTATCCACTAGCACCCCTTGTGGCCTTGGGCACGTCACTTAACCCTCTGTTTCCTCAGAAGAAGGGCCTGGCAATCTACTTATAGTCACACTGCCAAGAAAACCCAGGAGCTGCTGTGTCAGCATTGACCCAAAGGCACACATTTCTTTATTGTGCCATACACTTGAGCTGGTGCACCATGCTCCTTCTCTGGTCCTATTCAAATCCTGCTTAAAAACTTAGCTTTTTGAGACTGCTTTTAAATCTTAATCCCTTAGGGTTACTAAACTGCAGTAAAATGTTGCATTTATTGCAGGTTACCACAGTAACTCAGTACTGCAGGTAAAAGAATAATGCATTATTCTCCTCCCTGGGGGCACTCGGCTGCTAATGAATGGCCCTGAGGAGCTTTTCTTAAAGGTGCTAGCAGTTTTATTAAAACCCCACAGCTCAGGGGTCCTCTGAGCAAAGATTCCCCCCACAAGGACCCCCATCATCCACACAGACCTCTCCATTTAGATATCTCCATCCCCCATACAGACACCCCCCACAACCCTGGTAGACTCCCCCACACACATCTACCTTTAAGTGTCCTTGATAGTCCAGTGGTGTTGGGGCAGGAGTGATCATCAGTCACTCCTGCCCCTACAGGCACCAGATTTAAAATGGCGCTGGCAACCTCTAGCAGTTTGATCCACAATGGTAGTAACATGAGACTATTGCTGGGGTCAATGGTGCTATTTTGAACCCAGTGCCAGCAGAAGCAGGATCCACTCTGGATCACTCCTGTCCTGACACACTAGAAGTATCAGAGACATTTAATAGCGTCAGGGGAGACCTACTGGAGGGGGGAGGGGTTCAGGGGGACTCTGTGTCAGGGATAGGGATATCATAGTGGAGGAGTCTATGTGGGGGAGTGGAGGATTTCCTCAGCAAGGGAGAGAATCTTAGCTGGAGGGAACCCTGGACTTCAAGCTTTTAAAAAAAGTGTTTGTCCTTTTAAGAGAGTGGCCTAGAGTATTGGGCTGCATGATAATGGCCTAATGACTCTGGGCAGTAAATAATGCCAACTTTGAGCTAACATTATTTTTCCAAGAAAAACTCATCTTGTATTGTTCAACACAAGCTGCATTATTTGATTTGCATTCTACTGAGGTGTTCTGCGGGTATTTGCATCTCATTATTAAGCAACACACATTAGGGTAAAATAAGGTGCGTTACAGTAAAATAAAACATGATTTTGCCCTTTAACATGCATTATTTATTTAGACAGTTTTGTATATCAACTTATCCTTCAGTCAAAGTGGTCACAACACAATTGGGGGATACATTTAACACGAGGGGATATGAGACACATACACTAATACTTACAGGGAACATGGGCAATGGAGGGTTAAGTGTCTTGCCCAAGACCACAAGGAGCACCTGTGGGACTAGAAACCCCAATCCTTCCTGCCCAAGGTTGCTGTCCTCTAGTGGGATTTGAACCCCTGACCTTCTGGCCTGAAGTACCTTGCCCCAACCACTGTTTATTTTACATGAATAACACTGGTCAACAAATTTTTACAAAAGTCATGTTACTGAAATAAAAATAGTAATTTCTTATCAATGTTTATATGCTGAACATGAATATGATGTGAAATTGCAAAGTTGGCTCTAGTTTTTTTGTAATCTACAAGAATTAATGTTTACATCACGAAATGCATGTCAATAGTAAATATAACAGGCCTTCGGTTAATACCTGTAAAAAAACAAGTCATAGACTACTTCTTAGATTTTTTCACCTGTCTCTTGTACAGCTGTTCGGGAGCTTCTCTGGGGAGTGTCCAGCAGTAGTCAGCCAGCATTGTAGTGGACCATTTTCCATGGTATCTTTGCTCCATCGTTGCAATATCCTGGTGAAAACGTTTGCCCTGTTCAACACTAACCATACCACAGTTGTCAGGAAAGAAATCGAGATGGGAATCAAGGAAATGGATCTTTAGAGACATATTGCAGCCAAGTTTCTGATACTGCATCAGCATGTCTTCTACTAGTTCCTTGTAGTTTTTTGCCCTAACATTCCCGAAAAAGTTTGTTGACACTAGGCGAAAAGCATTCCATGCTGGTTTCGCATCACCCTGCAGCAAGTTGCTGAACCGGTCATCTTTGAAGAGCTCTCGAATCTGAGGACCCACAAAAACTCCCTCTTTAATCTTTGCTTTGCTGAGTCGAGGGAATTTTTCATGCAGGTATTGGAAAGCTGACGAAGTGCGGTCCATGGCTTTCACAAAGTTTTTCACCAAACCTAGTTTGATGTGAAGGGGTGGTAGCAGGATTTTGTGAGCCTCAACCAGAGCTGGGTGCTGGATATTCTTCTCTCCAACTGTTACATTTTGTCTGTGATTCCATTCCTTCCTCAAGTAGTGCCAATCCCTTGCTCGGCTATCCCACTCACATAAGAAACACATGTATTTTATATATCCCTGCTGCAGTCTCATTAAAAGGGCAACTACCTTCAAGTCACCACAGAGGTGAACATAAGAACATAAGATATGCCATACTGGGTCAGACCAAGGTCCATCAAGCCCAGTATCCTGTTTCCAACAGTGGCCAATCTAGGTCATATGTACCTAGCAGTTTCCCCAAAAGACACAGGTTCCACAATGCTTGTATTGGTTCAAGCATTGATATCCTGGGTCCCTTCTTAATAATGGTTTATGGACCTTTCCTCCAGGAACTTGTACAAACCTTTTTTAAACCCAGCTACACTAACAGTCTTTACTACATCCTCCGGTAACAAATTCCAGAGTTTGATTACACGTTGAGTGAAAAAATATTTTCTTTTATTAGTCTTAAATAGTTTACCCTGTAGCTTTATTGCATGTCCCCTAGTCTTTCTATATTCTGATAACGTAAACAATCGATCTACATTTACCTATTCCACTCCGTTCATTAATTTATAGACTTCTATCATATCTCCCCTCAGCCGTCTCTTTTCCAGGTTAAAGAGCCCTAACCTTTTTAGCCTTTCTTCTTAGGAGCATCCTTCCATCCCCTTTACCATTTTGGTGGCTCTTCTCTGAACCTTTTCTAATAACGCTATATCCTTTTTAAGATACGGCGACCAGACTTGTACACAATATTCAAGGTGTGGTCTCACCATGGAATAATATAGAGGCATTATAATATCTTTTGTTTTATTTTCCATTCCTTTCCTTATGATACCTAGCATTCTATTTGCTCTCTTGGCCGCCGCTGCATACTGGGCCGAGGGTTTTAACATGTTATCCACAATGACGCCTAAATCTTTTTCCTGGGTGGTGGTTCCTAATGTGGAACATTGCATTATGTAACCATAGTTTGGGTTGTTCTTCCCTAGGTGCATAACTTTGCACTTGTCCACATTAAATTTCATCTGACATTTTGATGCCCAATCTTCCAATTTATCAAGATCCTCTTGCAATTTTCCACAATCCTCTTGGGTTTTAACAACTTTAAATAGTTTTGTGTTATCTGCAAATTTGATAACCTCACTCGTTATTCCACTTTCCAGGTCATTTATGAATATGTCAAAAAGCAGCGGACCCAGCACAGATCCCTGGGGTACACCACTATTCACCTTTCTCCATTGGGAAAATTGACCATTTAGCCCAACCCTCTGCTTTCTATCTATTAACCAGTTCCTGTTCCACAGTAGTACACTGTCTCCTATCCCATGACTCTTTAGTTTTGCCAAAGGTCTCTGATGAGGGACCTTGTCAAAGGCTTTCTGAAAGTCCAGATACACTATATCAACCAACTCACCTTTGTCCACCTGTTTGTTCACCCCTTTAAAAAAAACATAACAGATTAGTAAGACAAGATCTTCCTTGTCTAAAGCCATGTTGGCTGTCTCCCATTAGGCCATGACTCTCTACATGCTGAGTAACTTTATTCTTTATGATGGTTTCTACCATTTTTCCCGGTACTGACATGAGGCTCACTGGTCTGTAGTTTCCCGGATCACCCCTGGAATCCTTTTTAAAAATTGGTGTTACATTGGCGATTCTACAATCTTCAGGTATTAGAGATGATTTTAATGATAGTTCACAGATTACTAATATCAGGTCTGCAATCTCATATTTCAGTTCTTTCAACACCCTTGGATGTATACCATCCGGCCCAGGTGATTTGCTACTCTTCAGTTTATCTAATAGTTGTAATACATCTTCCCGATGTATCGATATTTCCTTCAATTCTTCTGCACCTTTAAATACCATTTCAGTCATGGGTAACATCCCTACATCTTCTTCAGTAAAGATCGAAGCAAAGAATTCATTCAGTCTCTCTGCTATCGCCCTGTCGCCTCTTAGTGCCCCTTTAACTCCTCTGTCATCTAATGGACCAACTGACTCTCTCACAGGTTTTTTGCTGTGATACTCAATGCAAAAGACTGAAAGCCCCATCTCGCTGCTGGACTGCTGTCTGCATCTTAGTTTTAAGTTTTTGTTTAGATCTTTAAGTTCTTTACTTATTAAGGGTTGCTATGGATATTTATACCAATAAAACTGTACCTAATACGTTTAATATACCTTGTTCACCTGAAGCTTAATTAATCTCAGGTCCTTAGTGTATGACTGATTTGGGTAACGAGCTTCACCTGAGAGCACCTCCTGTGTTTTAAGATGTGTTGTACCTATAAAGCTACGATTATCCCGGAGTGGGTGGGTGTGGGGAGGGAGGGAGGGAAATAACACTTATTAAAAGAGGGCTGCTACACAGTACCCTGTCTTGTGCTGCTGAGGTAAGCTATATTCTTATTTGATTTAAATTATAGCTCTTTGCTGCTGCTAGGCTATAACTTATTATGAAATTTAAACTACAAGCTCTCTGCTGGGTTCCAAATTTAACCAGAAAGCTCTCTTCTGTGTTTTAAATTTAAACTTAAACTGCTGCTACTAGGCCCTGACTGATTTAACAAAAAATAGTGGGTTCACAGATTAATTAGCTTTAATAGAAAGAATTCCTTTCAGAAAATTCGCAGAAGTATATACTCACAATTTCAGATCTCTCTCCAGAAGTAACAGTCACCTTTTCTAGTCCTTCAAGACTGAGGATCACAGAGCTCTGGTTGAGCTATTTATGCCTGTGCCGCTGAGGTAAGCTGTGACCAACTTCCTGGATGATTAACAGTCCTTGCTTGGATAGAAGGAGTCTTTCAAAATGGCCTTTTGACCTGCCACCTGGTGTTAACACCTATTGAAAAAGTTTCACAGGTCTCTTGCCCCCTGGTAGGGTTGCCAACTCTTCGAAGGAGAAAACCCGCCACCTGTGGCTAGTCATGCTCCGCCCATGCCCACCCCAACACCGCCCCTGCCCCGGCCCCTGGCCCACCCCATCCCACCCTTGCTCCACCCCCTGTCCCCCAAAAAAATTGCAGAGAGGGCAATGTGAAAACTGAACGAGCAATATTTCTACACATTCTTAAACAGAAATTATATACTGACAGAACACACAGCATTGGTTGTACACACACACACACAATACCGACAGGTCTTCATCAATAAATGAGCACAAAACAAAAAGAGAAATATATAGACAAAAATTAAACTGAAACCCCAAGAAGACAGACTCTGCATGCAGTGCAGCATCTGATAAATAAGAGATGCAGTTCCCCATACTGTGTAAAATATAAAGATAGTACAAAGTCCAATTATTAAATTGAAAATAAAATTATTTTTTCTACCTTTGTTGTATGACCATTTTATTCTCTGATCATGCTGTTTCCGATCTGAGGCTTCCATTTTCCCCATCTTCTCTTAGCTCGTTTTCTATGGTCTATGTCCATCTGCCATTTCTTGTCTCTTTTCTTTTCTTCACTTCCTTCCATCAGCCTATTTCCAGTCACAGTAACCCTTCATCAGCCCCCTTTCCAGTCCTCCCCTCCCATTACATTCCAATGCCAATCCCCTTGTGTTCCCAGTGGCGTCCATTCCCTTCTAGTCCCCCTCCTTCCTCACTGTCCAGCCCCTTGTAGTCCAAACACCATCCCAGGTATCAGCTCTCTTCCACTCCCAGTGCCTTCCCCGTGTCAGCTCCCTTCCAGTCACCCTACCCTCTGTCCATCCCCCTTCCAGTGCCATTCCCATGTTTCTGCTCCCTTCCAGTCCCAGTGCCCCCTCTCTTCCGGTCTCCTCCCCATTACCCAGTCACTTACCAGTACCATTCCTAGATGTCAGCTCTCTTTGAGCCCCCCTTACCCCCCCCCCCCACCTTTCAGCTCTCTTCCAGCCCTCATCTTCTACCTGTCAGTCCCTTCTGCCATCTCTTTCCCCTTGCAGCCGCTGCTCCTGCTTCTTACAGGGCAGCGTCTGCAATAAAGTTAAGATAAAAATAAATTTAAGTCTGTGTGGAGCCTTATGCCCCCCCCCCCACCCAGTATAGCTTCATCTTCCCTCCCCAGTGCAGCTTCACCCCCCCCCCCCGCCCCCTAGTAAGCTTCACCTTCCACCCATCCCCCCCCCGGTGCAGCTTCACCCCCAGTACATCTTCACCTTCCCCACCAGTGCAGCTTAACCCCCCTCCTCAGTGCAGCTTAACCCCCCTGTTCAGCTTAACCTCCCCAGTGCAGCTTAAGCCCCTGCCGTGCAGCTTAACCCCACCCCGTGGAGCTTAACCTCCCCATGCAGCTCAAACCCCCCCTCCATGCAGCTTAACACCCCCCTCCATGCAACATAACCCCCCCGGTGGAGCTTAACCTCCCCATGCAGCTTAACTCCCCCCTGTGAAGCTTAACCCCCCCCCCCCGTGGAGCTTAACCTCCCCGTGCTGCTTAAACCCCCCACCCCTGTGCAGCTTACCCCCCTGTGCAGCTTAACTCCCCCCCTGTGCAGCTTAACTACCCACCCCTCCCCCCCCCCCCCGTGCAGCCGCTGCTCCTGCTTCTTACTGAGCAGCGGCTGCTATAAAGTTAATTTAAAAGTAAGAAAACCTGTGAGGAGCCCTCTGATCCTATGAAACTCCTTCTGCAGGGTCCCTGGTTGAAAAGGAAGTGACATCAGAGGGGCGGGCACTGCAGAAGGAGTTTCTTAGGGCTGGAAGGCCACTCATAGGTTTCCTTACTTTTAAATTAACTTTATTGCAGCCGCTGCTCTGTAAGAAGCAGAAGCAGCGGCTGCAAGGGGGGGGGGCCAGGACTGTAATCGCGATCGCAATCGCAAAGCCGGTTTTCTGCTCTGGCTGCTCCCAATCTCGCGGACAGAGCAAAAAAAACGGCTTTTCAATGGCCAGTTTCGGTTCTCTGCTGGCAGCCGGCCCGGCCACAGGAAAACCGGCCAGGCCGGCTGAAAACCGGCCAGTTGGCAACCCTACCCCTAGGTAGAAGGCCTCTTTGTAAAGGTCTCTAGAAGACTTTATTTGCTGCTCAAAGAGTACTGACCCTGTTTTGCCTTTTGTGCTAATCTATATTCTTATTTGATTTAAATTATAGCTCTTTGCTGCTGCTAGGCTCTAACTTATTATGAAATTTAAACTACAAGCTCTCTGCTGGGTTCCAAATTTAACCAGAAAGCTCTCTTCTGTGTTTTAAATTTAAACTAAAAGTACTTTGCTGATGCTAGGCCCTGAGTGACTATTAAATTTAAACTACAGCTCTCTTCTGGGTTCCAAATTTAACCAGAAAGCTCTCTTCTGTGTTTTAAATTTAAACTAAAAGTGCTTTGCTGATACTAGGCCCTGAGTGACTATTACATTAAAACTACAAGCTCTCTGCTGGGTATGAAATGTAACCAGAAAGTTCTCTTCTGTGTTTTAGGTGCCAGCTGTACTTGTTATAGTTAATGGAAGTCAGTAGTTGCTTTAAGTTATCGTATGTTTCTTTCATGTGGACAGCATGCGCTACTGAAATAGATGGAAGACGGTTTCCATTGTTCAAAAGCACAGCCTTCAGATTCAGTTTCGAAGAGTCTATAAGTCTCCAGTCTTGTGGGTCATGAGTGATTCTGAAGGCATTCATGAGGCTTTCAATATCAGAACAGAATACCAGATTACTTTCCTTTCTGAAGAAAGGCTCCAACTGCTGGTGGCACTTTCGATATGAAGTAATGTTGACATCTTCTTCTAGAAGATTCCATTGTTGGAGTCTTGATCCTAGCAATTCTGCCTTGTTCTTGGATAAGTCCAAATCACGAACCAGGTCATTTAGTTCATCCTGTGTTATTCTGTGTGGAGTTGATATGCATCCCAGTGAAAATCTGGGTCACTGCATGCTAACGGACCAGGAGAAGAACAGGTCGGCTCACCCTTGTCCTCATCAGATGAATCAAGAGAATATTCTGATGGAGGTTCTGGAATAGGAAGTCCCTCACCATGTGGAACTGGTCTCAATGCAGACGGAATGTTTGGGTAGACTATGCTCAACTTCTTTTGCTTTGTTATTCCGCTGGAAAGAGGAGGAACCAAGCAGAAGTAACAGTCATTTATGTGGTTGCTTGGCTCTCTCCACACCATGAGGACTGCAAACGGCATTGATGGTCTTTTACAATTCAACCACTGTGAAAGCTGTGTTGTACATGTAGCGCAGCATATATGCGGGGCCCAAGGCTTGTCTTGGTCACCAATCTTGCATCCGAAGTAAAGATGATATGCCTTCTTCAGTTGAGACGTAATACTTTTCTTCTGATTGGAAAATGTCACTTCCCCACAAATGTAGCAGAAATTGTCAACGGTATTAACGCACTTTCGCGGCATTAGTGTTCTGTATTATACCTAAATGGCTAAAATTATATGATTAATAAAAGTTACATGTAACAGTAGCTTAAACTGTCTTGCACACAGTCTGAAATATTTTAAATGCTCAACCTTTCCGACTGCGTATAGTACACTGCTGACGTCAGATGGCTTCAGCAGCCGTCTGGCAGTAGTATTGCATTGCATCAGAAAATGATGCAATCAACTCTGGATGATGTATGCATGCTGGTATTATGCAATGTGATGAAATATTACATCATTCAAGGCTTATTTGGGATGTTGTTGATGTCCTACTGGATAAATTTACACGGTGAAACGTCAAAAATGAACTAGACGCAATATCTTCAAAACGAGAGCCAATAAATTTTTTTTTAATGTTATATTCGTGTTCAGCTCACCAAGATACTACAGATTAGGGCCTTTTAAAGTCAGTAATGATTTCAGTGTTGACCAGTGTTATCAGTAGTCCTTTCTTTCTTTGTACAGTTCTGTTTCACAATATGAAAGTTGTACTAATGGAATTGTTGTTTTTAAGTATATTTTGAGCTGGAGAATTTTGGGAGGGAATTTCCCTCCCCTATGATTGCCTCCTTTTTTGTTCTTCCTCAAATTACCTGGGTCAGAGGTTATTGCATAGGTACTAGGTAAGATGGATTAACAAGCTTTTTTCTTTTCGTATGTATAAAGGATACTAGATAGAGAGGTTTCTTTAACTTGTCTAAGCCTCTGTTTGGATGAGGAAAGAATTTGGAGCACAGGATACTGCAGTTAACAGGCTGCATTCCTGTGGTCTTATTTGCAAAGGAAATGTATTGCAGTCTGCTTTCCTTTGCCTATGCTATTGTTACCCTGTGTGTTAGGAAGAAAACACTGTGGGCCTGATTTTATAACAGGACACTAATGTGAGAAATCCAAAGAGACGCCTGTTTTAAGCATTTATATTCTAAAGGCAACCTAGCTATCTATGTGCCTTTATAAAATAGGCTCCCAGATCCAGCGCCAAGAACGCACAAATACCAACACCCACAGTTGCACCTGCTCCACATGCGCATTTCTGTATCTTATAAATTATGTGTGTAATTATGCCAACGGGAATGCCTATATATGGTACACGTGTAAATATGCATCATTTTGTCTGCACATAGACCTATACATCTGTGTATCACTAGCAGTTTTATTACAGGCCCTTTGCACGCACAAAGCAGGCTTTACACACAGAAAAGCCTCTATAAAACTAAGAACATAAGATATGCCATACTGGATCAAGCTCAGTATCCTGTTTCCAACAGTGGCCAATCCAGGTCACAAGTACCTTCAGGTACCCAGAAGATACACAGATTCCATGTTGCTTGTCCAATGGGTGAGTGGATTTCCCCAGTCCTCTTTAATAATACTTTATAGACATTTCCTCCAGAAACGTCACCAAAACTCTTTTAAAACCAGCTACAATAACAGCTTTTACTACATTCTCTGGTAATGAATTCCAGAGTTTGATTACGACTTGAGTGAAAAAATATTTTCTTTGATTAGTCTTAAATGTTCTAAATTGTAACTTCATTGCATGTCCCCCTAGCCTTTCTACTCTTTGAAGGGGCAAACAACCAATCTACATTTACTCGTTCTACCCCTTTCGTTATTTTATAGACCTCTATCATATCTCCTTTTAGCCGTCTCTTTTCCAAATTGAAGAGCCCTAACCTTTTAAGCCTTTCCTCGAAGAGATATCCTTCTATCCTCTTTACCATTTTTGTCACTCTTCTCTGAACCTTTTCTAATTCTGCTATATCCTTTTTAACATATGGTGACCAGAATTGCACAAAATATTCAAGGTGTGGTCGCACCATGGAGCATTATAATATCCTTCATTTTATTCTCCATTCCTTTCTTTATGATTCCTGCATTCAGTTTGCTTTCTTAACCACCGCCGCACACTGGGCACGATGACGCCTAAATCCTTTTCTTGGATGGTGGTCCTAAAGTGGAACTTTGTTTGGGTTGTTCTTCCTTAAGTGAATAATTTTGCACTTGTCCACATTAAATGTCATTTGTCATTAGGACACCTACAGGCTCATTCCATCCCGGACGTACAGAGGGGGGTCACGATTCTGATCCCACAGGGCACATCTAGCCTCACGGGATCAGAATCGCGATCAATCCTGTATGTGCAGGCTGGGACTGCGATTCAGCCTGGCCTTCACGTACATGACAAGCCCAGCTAACTCAATCAGGCCTTTTAAACTGAGCCATGGCGCCATGGCGTTCAGTTGCCATGGCATTGTGGCTCCATTTAAAATCCATGATGCCGGCCACCAGAAAAAAAACTGTTTATTCCCCGCAGCCCAACCCGCAATTTGGCCTCCCAGGGCCACGGTCGGGCTGCAGGGCATGCTCTCTGCTTCCTGCCACCCTTTCCCAGCCCCAGGCTTGCTGATCCCCGATGTCCAGGGATATTATTCCACCTTGGAGGAGGAATAGCTTCCCCGTTCAAGTCGCCAGCACCGGATGTACAGTGCAGACATTAGAATTGGCCCTGTACATCAGGGGCCGGTGACCACCCACTGCCCGCCCTAACACTGACCCCGATCCTCCCCTTTCCTGCCCGTGTCTAGCTTCCCCGTACAACCAGCAGGGAAGCTAGACACCGGTGGGAGGGATCACGAATAGCGGGGATGGACATCCTGTCGGGACATCCATCCCCGCTATTCATGGCACAGAATCAGGACCCTAGTCTCCCAATTTATCAAGTTCCTCTTGCAAATTTTTACAATCTTCTTGCTTTTTAACAACTTTGAATAATTTGGTATCATCTGCAAATTTAATCACCTCACTCATTCCCATTTCCAGGCCATTTATGAATATGTTAAAAAGCAACGGGCCCAGCATAAATCCCTGGGGTAACTCTACAATTCACCTTTCTCCATTGAGAAAATTGGCCATTTAGCATCACTCTCTGTTTTCTATCTTTCAACCAATTCCTGATCCACAATAGTATACTGCCTCCTTTTCCATAGCGTTTTAATTTCCCCAAGAGTCTCTCATGAGGGACTTTGTCAAAGGCTTTCTGAAAATCCAGATATACTATATCAACTGGCTCACCTTTATCTACCTGTTTATTCACATATTCAAAAAAATATAAAAGATTTGTGAGACAAGACTTTCCTTGACTAAATCCATGCTGGCTTTCTGCCATTGCAAATGCAATGTGTGTCTTCGAGTCAGTCCTGACTCCTGGCGACCCAGAAGCTCCTGGGTTTTCTTGGCAGTGTCACCGGAGGTAGATTGCCAGACCTTAACCATGACTATCTACATGTTCAGTAATTTTGTTTTTTAAAATGGTTTCTACAATTTTGCTTGGTACTCATGTCAGACTCACCGATCTGTAATTTCCCAGATCACCCTTTTTAAAAATTAGCATTACATTGGCCATTCTCCAATCTTCGGGTACTACAGATGATTTTAATGATAGATCACAGATTACTAATAGCAGTTCTGCAATCTCATATTTCAGTTCTTTCAGCACCCTGGGATATATGCCAGCTGGTTCAGGTGCTTTGCTGCTCTTTAGTTTATCAATTAACTATATGACAGCATCCCAATTTATCAAGATTTGTTTCAATTCCTCTGATACATCATCTTTAAATATCATTTCTGGCATTGGTAAGTTTCCTACATCTTCTTCCATAAAGGCTGAATCAAAAAATTTATTCAGTCTTTCCACTATGGCCTTGTCCTCTCTTGATGCCCCTTTTTACCCTCCATCATCTAGTGGTCCAACTGACTCACTCACAATTGTTTTGCTATGAATATACTTGAAAAAGGTTTTATTGTCTGCTTTTGCTTCCATGGCAAGCTTCTTTTTAAAATTTTTCTTTGCCTGTCTTATCAATGCCTTGCATTTAACTTGCCAGTATTTATGTTTCCTGTTTTTGTCATTTGGCTCTTTGTTCCATTTTCTGAAAGATTCTCTCTTAGCTATAAGAGTCTCTCTGACCTCACCTTTAAGCCATGCTAGCTGTCGTTTGGCCTTCCTGCCACCTTTTTTTAAAGAATGGAATACATCTGGTCTGGGTTTCCAAGTTTGTATTTTTAAATAATGCCCTGGTCTGATGTAAACTCTTTGCAGTTGCTCCTTTTTGTTTTTTCTTAACCATTTTCCTCATTTTATTATAATTTCCTTTTTGAAAGTTTAATGCTAGTGCAGTCAATTTCCTTGCTATCCTCCCTCCATTTATAAAATCAAATGTGGTGATGTTATGATTGCCACTATCTGGATAATGGTAGCGATTATTTTTATATATTTAAAATAATTTAGATTCTGCACAATCTGCTAGGTGAATTGCAATAAAAACATATATAAAATCCATACACTCCCTGGATATTCAGCAGCTGCCACTGTCTGGATTCCGCCACTGAATATCCCAAGGATATTTAAACCCTGCCGCTGGCTGCTGAAAATGGCCCCTATATTTAAAGTTGTATTATATGTAGATAGATAGAGCCTGTATATAGTGTGAACAATAATTTTATTTATTTATTTATTTAGCTATTCTTATATACCACAGGCAGCATTTTTGAAGGCATTTACACGAGTAACTGCCCTAGTTACCTGTGTAAATGCTTATCCGGGATTCTTGAAAGGCACCTACACGGGTAGTGCCTTTTGAAAATTCCAGAAAAGTCCCTAACATGCCCAGATACCATGCTGTTAGCGTTTCAGGGTGAAGCAGGGGCGGAGGAAAGGGCTGAGCGGGTAGCAGCGATTTTCAATGCTATCCGCTTAGCCCTTTGTGCCTTAAAGATAGGCAAGGTTGTTCCTCACCTATCTTTAAGGCGCAGGGGCTAAGCGGGTAGCATCGAAAATCGCTGCTACACACTTAGCCTCAGTGACTGCCAGCACATCCAGCATAACCCGGATTTTCACCTCCGTCACTGCGGAAGTGAAAATCTGGGTTAAGGGTGTTGGCGGGCAGACTATGCATCGACGCAGTGCATGGCCTGTCTAAATCAAAATCGGGCCCCGTATATGTAATAGTCTATGCGGTTTACAATAATGACAGAAGGGAATGTGTTGCTCTTATAGATTTGATGGTTGCAGCTCAGTACAATGATAACGGATGCTTCACAATCTCTGATCCTTAAGTTTCAGTTCATTTCTCCTTAACCATTCCTTTCTCTTGGTTTGATCGATGTATGATTCCTGGAGTAATGTCAAGTATTTCTCACTGGATTGATGCATTTGCCACATTTTTTTCCGTTTCTTCTGATCTAATTCTGAACAGAGTTGTCAAGTTACCCAGTTTCAGAAGTGAGATTTTTTTGCCAGTTTGGTTTTAAGTTTGCACTGCAATGAAGAATGGTATTTGTAGCCCCTGATTTTACCCATTGGAATCTGTGCTGTAGGTTCCACAATGCATCAGAATGAAGTTGTCAGAAATCCAGGACTGGAGTTTTTTTCTCTTGTTTTGAAAATTCTGTTGCTTCCTTTCCTATCTGTCCAGGTGGGTTTTTACGCATTCGTCGGAAAACATGTTGAAGTTTAATGATTTAACTGGATTCTGGAAGCTTATTTTCATACTTCAGCACTTTTTGTGCATTTAGGTCTGTTGATGCTATTAGGTAGGCTTGTAGACCTATGTTGGCAGCTCTATATGTATAATTTATTTCTCTGAGGCCCATTCTTCTTGCGGCTCTAAGAATGTAGCTTTGCATACACTAATTCTTATAAACTATCTCATGAGCATGGAGTAGTTTCTTGCTTGTATATCCAGTTTTTCAAGATATATGAGAGGCCATTCTCAGAGCTGCCAAGTTACCCAGTTCCAGTAGTGAGATTTTTTTGCCATTTCTAGTTTTAAATTTGCATTGTAACCTGGATTACAGTGAATTTGTCTAACTTATGAACGGCTGCTGTGAATTGCTATCAATGCTCTTTGACTGTTATTGTACTCAAGTTGCTATGAGCTTGTCTCACTCATATTGGCCTTCTATTGTTTGTATGCCTGTTCTGTTTATGCAGATGTATTTTGGGTTGTTATTATCTGTTTATTTGGAAATGCCTAATAAATATGATTTTCACTAAATTTGCATTGTAATGCAGGATGGTATTTGTATTCCTGATTTTATCCATTGGAATCACTGCTGCTGGTCCCATAATGCATCAGAATGAGATTGTCAAAAATCTCTGGTTTAAAATCTCACTCCTGGAACTGGGTAACTTGGCAACTCTGCATTCTACAATTCCAAAGCTGTATGGGAATTACAAGCTGATTGATGGCTTCTTTCTTATTCTTTGATGTTAGAGTATTTTTCAGTATTTACTGTATTTTAATCTCCTGCAATATGCTTTGCTGGTCTTTTCTCTCAGTACTTTATGCTGGATTGTTGCTCCTTACTCTCTTCTTATACAGCACCTTGTTTAAGTCCCTTTATATTACCATCCTCAGTTACATAGATGTTTTCAGTTTTGTGCAATGTTCCTTCAAGGAGCGTTGCTTTAGCACATTTATTTAGGCCAGTGATTCCCAAAGTGGGCAGTACCACCCACCAGGGGGCATTGGGCTAATCTAGGGGGGCGTTGAAAGACAAGATGGTGGTGTGGGGGCACTGCAGTGCCCTAGGGGGGCGCTAGAGGGATAAGCACAAAGAAATCGACTCCAAATAGTTGAACGTGGGCATTTAAGTCTCCTACTCATTAACTTTAAACCAGACATTGACAAATTGGTATCGTTTCATCAAGCCCATCCATCCTATTAAACATGTTCAATAGACAGAGTAGGTAGACTATTTTATTAAAATTGTTTTTTGACAAATGTTAATTGCTTTTGTGTTGTAAATTAAATTAAAAGTTCAATTCCATCATTAATGTTATTAAATGATACTATTTATGTCATTAATTAAATGAAAACCTTTATTGAAACTTTTATTAGAATGATTTGTTTTGACTAATGGCCTCACTGGGTGAGGGGGGTGCTGTAATGAATTTTTTGATCAAAGGGGGGTGGTAGGCCTAAAACATTTGGGAATCACTGATCTAGGCCAAAGGTCATCCTGATGTCATCTTAAAAGCATTTTAGTAAATGGAGCTGTTCCACTAGGTGTTGATCATTGGGATTATAGAGCTTCAGTTTGTCTACAAATAGTAGATGTGATGTTATCTCTGAATCTTTGTCAGCTTTAGGATTAAAGCTACACCCATACCTCAAAGAGTTAATAAGCATGTTGTTGTTGTTAAGTGCCGTCGAGTCGGAGTCGACTCATGGCAACCCTCTGGATAGTTGTCCTAAATTGTGTTCGGTCTTCAGTCAGGCGGCTCATTGTTGACAGACTGGTACCCGTAACTGCTGTTATTGTATTGATCCATCTCATTGCTGGCCTTCCTCTTTTGCATTTGACCTTCTACCTTGCCAAGCATAATGTCTTTCTCTAATGATATTTCTCTTCACATGATGTGTCCAAAGTATGAAAGTCGAAGTCTTGTCATCCGAGCTTCTAAAGAAAGCTTAGGTTTGATCTCCTCTAGTACTGACTGGTTTGTTCTTCGGACAGTCCATGGTATACAAAGTATTCGTCGCCAGCAACATAATTCAAAGGCATCAGTTTTCTTCCTGTCTATTTTTTTTTCAATGTCCAACTTTAATAAGCATACTCAAAGTATTAATTGCCATCAAGACTGGCTCTAACATTAGACGATGTGCCAGAGCTGAAGATAACTCCGGCGCTTTAGTGCCATTTTAAAAGTATTGCCAGTGCTGCACATCCCAGAAATGGGCGGAAGCGACAGCAATTGGGGTCGGCTGAGGGGGCTCAAGGGATGAAGTTTGCTTAGGGCACCTCATCTCCTTGAGCCAGCCCTGGTGGCAATCGGAGCAGAGGGTAAAGCAGGGGGGCCTTGGAATGAGGTTTAATTAAACTCTTATCCTTTCACCGGCCCTGAGTGCTATACAAAATAAGAGTGGTGACAAGGAGTTTCCCTGGAATATTCCTTGCAGCATCTTGATGTTAGGGATGGATAGTCTGTCTTCTTGCGTCACATGCAGTATGGGTTGCCACATTCGCATGGTGGTTTTGATGTACTCAATCAATTTAGAGTTTACGAGTATTTTGTACATTTCAAGACAATTTATTATCCATGAGTGCAGTATGCTTATCTGACTGTGGAGATCTTGTATGCTCACTTTCATAGGATGGTAGAAATCAATGAGAAAGCAAGCAAAAGCTTTTTTTATGGAGAATCCTATGAATGGTCAAGCTCTGATGACTGATGGCTGAGATATATCCTCAGGAAGAAATGGGCAGACTAGATGTGCCAATTTGAATTTTTCTGTCATCATCTACTGTGTTACCATGTAAAAGTAAACAAGATATTATTCAAGGCACTGCTCCCATCAGCTGGGATGAACTGCCTGAAGCACTAAGATTGGTGCCATCCTGTGTCTCTACACATGGGCTTAAACCATGGTTCCTTGTAAAGTATTGCTGTTAGGCTGTTCTTTTTACTTTTTTTAAATCATTTCTGTGTCTTATATTGATTAGAATGATTCAGACTAATATTCAGTGGGGCTTATCCAGTGAACAGCACCTGCTAACCAGATAAGTCCCACTGACCATGATCTTCAGTGGCTTAATCTAGATAGTGCTGCTGAGATATCCCCAGAGAATGGCTCAGCGCTACGCAGATTGTGCCAGGGAACTCCAGAGGCAGAGCCAGCAGTAACTTAGCCAGATAATAATGATTTTCAATGCCACTCTCCAGACAAACCTAAGACAGCAAAAATTCCTCTTATGTGCTATGTGGATTGCTCTTCGCTATAGGGAATCCGGATACTCCATGCCATTCACTGTCCGGATACCTGCGCGGATTATCCGGTTTCCGTTTAATGCCACAGCAGGTGTCTAAAACAAATGCCAACTGCGGAGTTTATATATAGAGTGGACTGTATTTAGGATTGCTTTCTTTATTGATATGATTGTAGAATTTTGTTTTAGTGGTGTTGTATTACTGATGTGAGATGCTGGTAGGGATAATTTTATAGCAAGATACCTACAGTAAGTGAGAAGTACAAAACTGCTTATTTTATGAAGGCTCTCAGCAAAATTTCCCACAGTAAGATCAAGACACTATGCAATCAAGGTTTCTTACCCCAATTAATACTCTTATATTCACCAAAAGAGTTTATATAATATAATAAAGACGTTCACGAAAGGGACGTACTGAATGATCTCTAAACTTTGATTATTGTGCCTTTATAGCATAATCATTGGCCCACGATTCTTTATCTTTTTATCTTAATATTCATGAAGGCAACATAAAGGCATGGAAGGATACCCTTACAAAGAAAGGCTTAAAAGTTGGGATTCTTCAGCTTGGAAAAGAGACGGATGAGGGGAGATATGATAGAGATCTATAAATTAATGAATGGAGTTGACTGGGTCAATGTTGTTTACTCTTCAAAAAATAGGAAAACTAGGGGACACACAATGTAGCACATTAAAGATTAATCGGAAAAATTATTTTTTTACCCAATGCATAATCAAACTCTGGAATTTGTTACTGTGGGATATAGTGAAAGGTGTTAGTGTAGCTGGATTTAAAAGAGGTTTGGGCAAGTTTCTGGAGGAAATGTCCATAAACCATTATTAAAGAGGACTGGGGAAATCCACTGCTTACCCATTGGACAAGCAGCATGGAATCTGTGTACCTTTTTGGGAACCTGCCAGGTACTTGTGACCTGGATTGGCCACTATTGGAAACAGGATACTGCCAATGTGTGACCCGCACATAAGTATGCCTAATCTTGTAGACACGCATACATGTACACATGGAAACAGCCAAGCAATTTTATAAAAAGCCTGTTCTGTATTTAAAACCAGCTTTAAGCTCACAAAAATTTATATAAAATCACCCCTTGTTGTATAGTTTGTATTTTTATATTGAATTATTGTAATCTCTCTAGAATCCTATCCAAGGCAAGCAGAATAGGAGTGACAAAATTCAATTAAGATATGAGGAGGCGGGGGGGGGGGGGAGATCAGGGCCAGTCCCAGAGTTGGTTCAAGGTTTTAGCATCCTAGGAAAACCTTAAGCCTTATACCCCATATGACTGTCAAAATCTATTTTTTAGCTTTGAATGTCCTGCTCCTTGCTGCTCCCTCCCCCAAGACGTTACCACCCTAGGTGGCCACCTAATTTTCCTTTAGCATTTTTATCTGCCATTGCAATCGCGACAGGAATAATAGGGCACAGCAAAGATGGGGCACACTTCGAAATAGATCCTGAAGAATTCTGGAAAAGTTGGAAAAATGACTTAATAGCAAAAATCTAGACATGGGTCGATATTTGGATCACTCTGATTAAAAGCAAAATCTGGGTACTTTATGCAGGAGTGATTTTCTTGGGGCAATCAAATGAGATTGTAGGTAAAAATGTTATAAAGTACAGATCTGGTCAGATGCTGACTTAGTATTTTTGACCCTCATTTTCCTAGATCATTAAAATCTAATTGCCAATTGCAGTCCAAAAAAAGAACCTATCCCCCGAAGAAAAAAACAAATTAGTGCACTGTCTTTCAGTAATACCTTCAGAAGCCCACAGTTTCAAACAGAAAACTACATTTCTGAGGTCTGTCTGAGCTTGCGGCATCCCACAAGCAGCCATAGATGCACCGCAGTCTCAGCCTTCCTCCAGTAATCACTACTCACCCTCCCCGTCCTGTGGCGCAGGAGACTGCAGGATTGAGAGCTTTCATCTTCCCAGGAAGTGCACTTATCTCAGTATGAAGACAGATCCTGCCGAGTGTTATTGTGCTTAACAAGTGACTTTTCCTGCTTTTTATACTTTGAACAAGGACACGAGAATTCTGAGTGCTGCAGTTGTACTGTAATATTTACAATGGATGGAACATTTCTTACACTCTAGTAGATCATTTCTAGGTCCCTTTTAGGGAAAGCAAGTTCTGTTTATGTATGGAAATCTACTTTAAGTATCCAAATTGCTATTGGGATGATTTCATTCACTTAATATATAGATAAATACAAGGCAATTTAATTATGATAAATATCTTCTTAGACCAGGAGATCTTCAGTTGGAAGCTGTATTCTCCATAAATTTCCTTGTAAATGTATAATTAAGCTAAAACCAGTTAAATATGTACTTTTTGTTAGCTTGTTACTTTTAATCTCCAGGAACAAGCGGAATGCAATCTTCACATATGGGTGACATCTGCACTGATGGAGCCCTGTGCAGGGACACTCCCCAGCGTCCAATAGGAATGCTTTTGGGAGCATCCCTCCACGCATATGTGCCTGCCTTCCCACCTTCCCAGCAATTCTTCTCAATCATCTTTTTTCCGCAGAGTAATTAGTACATTGTCCTTCTCCCACTTTAAAAAGTCGTCTAAGTGCCTTCGGGTACATTGTGTTTCGCCTTCCCGTTGATGCGGTTCTGCATCGGATGTCCCGGTCTCTTTATACTTTTCATTTTTGATTATTTTCTTTTTTTTTTTACTTAATTTTTTCCTTACTTCGCCGTGTTGCTGCTTGCTTGGCGGGTCTAGGCCATCATTGCTTCTTTTGATTTTGCTTCTGTGGTCTTCTCAAACATGAAGAAAGCACACAACAGTTTTAAAAAGATGTACTAAGTGCCAAAGCATTATCTCTGGTAGGTGAGATAGGGACGAATGATCTCACCCTAAAATGCCTGTCTCGAAAAATTGCTGATCCGTCTAAGAAGAAGACTTCCTTAAAGAAGTCCTTCTACCCCAGGAAGAAGAGGTAGTACCCTTCCTTCCCACATTATTCCTCTTATCTGCCACAACAGCCACATCAGAAGCAGCAGGGGCCACGTCAGGCCAGAAAGCCTAAAGCTCCAAAGCCTCAACCAGCTCTGCAGGTGCATCCTACAGCTGTTTTTGACTATGTCCTCAAGGGCCAGTCTACCCTTGTAGGACCCCTCCCCTCCCACAATGCAGGCAGGTTAGTTGACTTTACCCACCAATGGCTCCTCATTTTGTCAGAACCCTGGACTCTAAGGGTCATCAGCATGGGATATCAGCTCAATTTTCAGAACCTGACCCCCACTTTCTTCATTGGAGAGTTCCCCATGGACCTCTGCATTCCAACCTGCTTCAGCAAGAGATAGTCATTCTCCTGATGCAGGAAGTCATAGAGGAAGGTCCACCCTCGCAACAAGGACTTGGGTTTTACTCCCATTATTTCCTTATTCCCAAAAAGACAGAGGGGTTCAGACCTATCCTGGACCTCAGGAATCTCAACAAGTTTCTACTTTGGGAAAAGTTCAAGATTGTCTCACTAGGAAACTTACTTCCTTACCTTCAGGAGAAAGACTGGCTCTGCTCAGCCGTTATAGTTGGTGATTAGATCATTAGGCATGTAGATAGCTGGGTGGCTGGTGGACGTGAGGATCGCTTGGTAACATGCCTGCCTGGTGCGAAGGTAGTGGACCCCACGCGCCACCTAGACAAGGTCTTAGATAGTGCTGGGGTGGAGTCTGCTGTCTTGGTACTTGTCAGTACCAATGACATAGGAAAGTGTGGTGGGGAGGTTCTGGAGGCTAAATATAGGCTTTTAGGTAGGAAGTTCCAGAACTTCCAGGGTAGCATGCTCCAAAATGCTTCCCGTTCCATGCGCAGGACCCAAAAGGCAGGCAGATTTCCAGAGTCTCAATGTGTGGTTGAGACAATGGTACAAGGATGAGGGTTTTGGATTTGTTAGGAACTGGGGAACATTCTGGGGAAAGGAGGGGCTCTTCCAAAGGGATGGGCTCCACCTTAACCGAAACGGAATCAGGCTGCTGGTATTAACCTTTAAAAAGGAGATAGAGCAGCTTTTAAACTAGATAATAGGGGAAAGCCGAAAGTCACCCCAGAGCACATGGTTCGGAACAATGTATCCTTGAAGGATACTAGCAAAAGATTGAAGTTAGGGCATATCACATCGAGGCAAAAGAAGTTAAACTGCTACTGCTGGCTTGGCTCTTAGGCGTAGAATCGTGCGAGACCAGGAAACGGCTGTTATATGGTTGGTTCTGTTTACCGGTATGTTTATTGTAGTTTAAATGTAATGTAATTTATCTACTGTATTTTCATGTTGTCATGTTTTCCCTGTGTGATGTATTCCCAGTTTCCACTGCTTTGATGTAATGATAAAGTGGTGCATGTATCCTTACCTTTGTATAACCTTGTATTGTTTTGTGACCGCTTTGATTGAAGGAAAAAGCGGGATACAAGACTTGTTAAATAAATAAATAAATAAATATCAGTAGAGAGGTTCCAATAAAGACAAAAGTAGCCCAAATGCCCTTGAGTACAGAGCAGACAGACTTAAAAGATTCCAAATTACCCCTGCCTACCGATAGCCAGATTAATATGAATAAAATACAGTCTCTAAATTGCTTGCATGCAAATTCTGGAAGTCTAAAAAATAAGATGAGACAGTTAGAATATATAGCACTAAATGAGAGCTTAGATATGATTGGTATCTCAGAGAAATGGTGGAAGGAGGACAACCAGTAGGACACTGTGATACCTGTGTACAAACTATATCATAGTGATAGAGAAGATCAAATTGGTGATGGGATTGCACTCTATGCTAGAGAGGGCATTGAGTCGCAAAGGATTAAAGTTTTGCAGGAAACAAAATTCACTGTAGAATCTCTATGGATTGAAATTCCATGTAAAAAGGGGAAGGGGAAGGAGATGGCAGTGGGGGTGTACTATCAACCGCCTGGTCAGAATGAACAAATGGATGATGAAATGCTCAAAGAAATCAGAGAGGCTAACAAAAGTTACAATACAGTAATAATAATGAGCTATTTCAATTATCCCGGTATCGACTGGGTCAGTGTCATGGCAGGACATGCTAGGAAGATAAAGTTTCTAGATGAAATACATGACTGCTTCTTGGAGCAGCTGGTTCATGAACCGACCAGAGAGGAAGCCATTTTGGACCTAGTCCTTAGTGGAACACCAGATCTGGTGCAAGAGATAAGGGTATTGGGGCCTCTTGGCAATATCTTTATCTTTATTAAAACATTTGATAAACCGCTGCGGCCTAGGCATAGAGTGGTGTACAATAAAAGGTCCACACTGCAAATCATAGAAAAGAACGCCATAAAATGATAGGAAAGCAAAGCACACAGCACACAGCAGTAAAATCAAGTAACTAAAATAAAATAGATAAAACTAAATACAAAACAAGAAAGGATAGGGCACCAACAGACAAACAGCACAAAACAAGAAACCAACTACAAATTCGGGGGGGGGGGGGGGGTACTGGCGAGGAGGTCAAAAGCCTGTGTGAACAGATGGGTTTTTGAGTAATGACTTGAATTGAGGATACGAAGGTTCTAACCTGAGGGAAGGTGGCAAAGAATTCCAGAGAAACGGATCAAGAAAGAAAAAGGCGGAATGGCGAGTCTGCTCCAGACAGGCCTGTGATGGAGAAGATAATGATAAACGATTAGCATGGTGATTAGCATAGTGATCATAGCATGATCGCGTTTGATTTAATAAATGAAGGAAGGATGGTAACGAAATCCACAGTATTACCTTTTAATTTTCAAAAGGGAGACTATGATAAAATGAGGAAAATACTTAAGAAAAATCTAAAAGGAGAGGTTGCAAAGGTTAAAGATTTACATCAAGCCTGGGCATTGTTTAAAAATACTATCTTGGAAGCCCAGACCAGCTGTATCCCATGCTTTAAGAAAGGTGGAAGGAAGTCCAAAAAACTGCCAGCATGGTTTAAAGGTAAGGTCAGAAAGGCGGTTGTAGCCAAAAAAAGTATTTTTCAGGAAATGGTAAAAGGAGCCAAATGACGAAAACTGGAAACAACATAAGTAATTGCAAGTTGAATGCAAGGCACTGATAAGGCAGGCAAAGAGAGAATTTGAATAAAAGCTTGCTGTGGAAGCAAAAATGCATAATAAAAACTTTTTCAAGTACATTTGTAGCAAAAAACCTGTGAGAGAGTCAGTTGGACCATAAGATGATAGAGGGGTAAAAGGGGCACTAAGAGGAGATGAGGCCATAGCGGAGAGACTTAATGAATTCTTTGCTTCAGTCTTTACTGAAGAATATGTAGGAAGTTACCCATGACTGAAATGGTATTTAAAGGTGATGCATCAGAAGAATTGAAAGAAATATCGATAAACCGGGAAGATATATTACATATATTTAATAAGCTAAACAGTAGCAAATCACCTGGACCAGATGGTATACACCTAAGGGTGTTCAAAGAAATGAAATATAAGATTACAGACCTACCATCATTAAAATCATCTGTAGTACTTGAAGATTGGTGAATGGCCAATGTAATGCCAATTTTTAAAAAGGGTTCCAGGGGTGATCCGGGAACTACAGGCCAGTAAGCCTGACATCAGTACCAGGCAAAATGGTAGAAACCATTATTAAAAAAAAATTACTGAACATGTAGATAGTCATGGTTTAATGGGAGAAAGCCAATATGGATTTAGCCAAGGAAAGTCTTTTCTTACTAATCTGTTATATTTTTTTGAAGGTGTGAATAAACAGGTAGATAAAGGTGAGCCAGTCGATATAGTGTAAATAAACACGTAGACAAAGGTGAGCCGGTCGATATAGTGTATCTAGATTTTCAGAAAGCCTTTGACACCATCCCTCATGAGAGACTCTTGGCGAAGTTAAAAAGTCATGGGATATCATGGGATAGGAGGCAGTGTACTATTTTGGATCAGGAACTGGTTAAAAGATAGAAAGCAGAGAGTAGGGCTGAATGGCCAATTTTCCCAGTGGAGAAAGGTGAATAGTGGAGTACCCCAGGGATCTATTTTGGGTCCGCTGCTTATTAACATATTTGTATGTGACCAGGAAATGAGAATAATGAGTGAGATAGCAAAATTTGCAGATGACACAAAATTATTCAAAGCTGTTAAAACCAAAGAGGATTATGAAAAATTCCAAGAGGACCTTGATAATTTGGAAGACTGGACGTTCAAAGGGCTGATGAAATTTAATGCGGACAAGAGCAAAGTTATGCACCTAGGATAGAACAATCCAAAATATGGTTACTCGATGCAAGGTTCCATATTAGGAACCACCCACCCAGGAAAAAGATTTAGGCACAATCATGGATAACACGTAGAAACTCTCTGCCCAGTGTGAAGCGACAGCCAAGAAGGCAAATAAAATGCTAGGAATCGTAAGGAAAGGAATGGAGAATAAAACAAAGGATATTATAATGCCTCTGTATTGTTCCATGGTGCGACCGCACCTTGAATATTGTGTGCAATTCTGTTTGTCATATCTTAAAATGAAGATAGCAAAATTAGAAAAGATACAGAGAAGAGCTACCAAAATAGTAAAGGGGATGGAAGGATACCTCTATAAGAAGAGGCTTAAAAGGTTAGGACTCTTCAACCTGGAAAAGAGACGGCTGAGGGAAGATATGATAGAGATCTATAAATTAATGAATGGAGTGGAACGGGTAAACGTAGATCAATTCTTTATGCCTTCAAAAAGTAGAAAGACTAGGGGACATGCAATGAAGTTACAGTGTAACCCGTTTAAGACTAATAAGAGAAAATATTTTTTCGCTCAACGTGTAATCAAACTCTGGAATTCATTAGCGGAGGATTTAGTAAAAGCTGTTAGTGAGAAGGGGGATCAGCAGCCACCATGAGAGAAGCTGATTCTGTGCCCCTCCTCACCACCGGAGATAGCCAATCAGCTGTGAAAGAACTGCCTCTAACTGCCAGCACAGGAGTGGGCCCGCGCCTGAGGGCCTCACCAGAGGGCCCTTTGGCGTGGCCTTTAGATGTAGGACCGTGCGGGACTAAGGAAGCAGCTGCTCCATGGATGTGTTTTGTTTGCCGGTATGCCTATTAAATGTAATGTAATGTATTTATGTACCATATTTCCCTGTGTTTGTTTTCCCATTTGTCACAGCTTTGATGTAATGATAAAATAGTGTATGTTTTCCTTGCCTTTGTAACCTCGTAATGTATTGTAACCGCTTTGATTGAAGGAAAAGGCGGGATATAAAACTAGTTAAATAAATAAATAACTGGGTTTAAAAAAGGTTTGGACAAGTTCCTGGTCTATAAACCATTATTAAAAGGGACCTGGGAAATCCACTGCTTGTCCCAATACAAGCATTTTGGAACCTGTGTGTCTTTTTGGGAAACTGCCAGGTACTTGTGACCTGGATTGGCCACAGTTGGAAACAGGGTGAGGCAATGGAGTGTGAATGGAGGGGATTGGCCCTCAAAAATTGTCACAGTGCATTTCTGTGGGTGAAGGAATTCCAGCTTCTGTAGCAGAGAAACTTAAACAGTAAAACACAGCAGCTAAGGAATCTCTTCTTTTGAAATCTCTCTCCCTGTTGTCTATTCACCCAACCCCCTAAACTGCCCTCCCCTCCAACAAATGCTCCTCCCACTGTCTCTACCCCTAAAAGATACTCTCTCAGAATCGATTTACCAACCTGCCAAATGCTCACACCCACAAAAAAATATCCCACACAACTGCTTCATCACCCTGCAAGTTGCCCTACCCTCAAAAGCTATATCCCTGCAACTGCCCCCCCATGTCACAAACTGCCCCATCCTCAAGAAATACCTCCTGTGCAACTGCGTCACCACCCCACAAACTGCCCTACTGGTAAAACTTAACCCTTCCTAAAACTGCTTTACCCCCCCCCCCTTCTACACCCCCACACACAAAACTACCCCTGCAGCTGCCCCACCACCCTGCAAACTGCCCCACTCCCAAAACCTAATCTACCACAACTGCCCCTCCCCAAAGTAATCCCCATGCACATTCCCTACCTTCCTAAACACTGCCCTACCATCCTGCACACTGGCCAAACCATTAAAAATACCCCCACAACTGGCCCACCACACTGCACCTTGCCCCACCCCCAAAAACTATCCCCAGCTATCCCACCATCTTGCCAACTGTCCCCCACATTTGCCCCATCATTCTAAAAATTTACTACCTCACAAATGCTCCACCTCCAAAAATTACTCTCCTGAAACTGCCCCACCACCCTGAAAATTACCTCACTCCCAAAATTACCTCCCCACATCCTCCAAAAATAAAAAAACGCCTCAGTGCATTTCTATAGGAAAAGATGTTCCAACAGCTGCAACATACAAACACTGATTCACAGTAACATAGTAATTATAAAATTATATCTGTCAGACAGCCCTCCCTTTCATCTCCTCTCCCAATCACAGGCACACAGAGAAACAATCAGATAGTATGCTCATGTGTGCGTGTATTTATAACATGTCCGCACAGACACATACATGTAAGCATACACAGGCACACATATAAGTACACTTGAAACATAGAAACATGATGGCAGAAAAAGACCACATGGCCTATCTAGTCTGTCCTTCCATATCAACCACTAAAACAGTCCCCTTTTTTCCTTTAGAGATCCTCTGTGTTTGTTCCATGCTTTTTTGAATTCAGTTACTGTCCTCACCTCTACCACCGCCACTGGGAGACTATTCTACAGATCCACCACTCTTTCCGTAAAGAAATATTTCTGCATATCACTCCTGAATCTATCCCCTTTCACCCTCATCCTTTGTCCCATTGTAGCAGAGCTTGCTTTCAATCGAAAGAGGTTCTCCCCCTGTGCATTCATGACACAAAGGTATTTAAACGTCTCTATCATACCTTTCCTCTAAAGCCAGGGTCTCAAACACGGGGCCTGCGAGAGAATGTTGTGCGGCCCGCGACGCATTTGGGGGGCAGGGACAAACTCCTTCCGTGCAACAGAACACGCTGTTTGCAAGCAACCATTTCTTCCTTTTCCGGCGTGTTAAGCAGCTATGGAGAGGAATCGGGTCTGTCTAGCAGCCTGAAGAGTAAGTTCAGATTTTGTGTAGCGACGGGAGCAGCTGCTGCGATGTATGTTGTGTATGTGTGTGGTGATTTTGCGGCCCGCGGGTTACAAGTCCTCATTTGGCCCTCACAGCAATTTGAGTTTGAGACCCCTGCGTCTAAAGTATACATATTAAGATCCTTAAGTCGGTCCTCATAGGCTTTATAATGAAGACCACTAATCATTTTAGTAGCCACCCTCTGCACCGACTCCATCCTGTTCACATCCTTTTGAAGGTGCGGTCTCCAGAATTGCACACTATACTCCAAATGAGGTCGCACCAAAGACTTATACAAAGGCACTATCACCTCCTTTCTTCTGCTGGCCATTCCTCTCCCTTTGCACCGAAGCATCCTTCTAGCTTTCGCCGTTGCCTGTTCTACTTGTTTAGCTACTTTAAGATCATCAGATACAATCATGCCTAGGTCCCGCTCTTCTTTTGTGGACAGAAGTACTTCACCCCCTATACTTTATCACTCCCTCGCTCCCTTGCATTTTTTTAACACTTGCAGTAACAACAAATATATGAACATGCATAGAAACACAATACACATACCAAGCCACAGATATATACACACACACAGAGGCTATACAAATACAAACAGATGGGTGTGTGCATGCACATACGCACACAGAGGTGATAGATAGAATTCCATGAGCCATGCTCTGCATGCTTTCCACACTTGCTTGTTTATGCAGAAATGGGATTGGTTGCATTGTAAATAGTAGAAGCAAAGAAATAATTGCAACCCTTCCAAAACCTGGCTCCTCCTTATCAGAGAAAGCAGGAAGGGCAAGAAATTTACTTGGATTCTTAGAATGTAATCTGATTGAAAATTTTGCACTATAGCCCAGAAGCATTAATTACAGTATCTCCAGGAACATAAGAACATAAGATATGCCATTCTGGGTCAGACCAAGGTCCATCAAGCCCAGTATCCTGTTTCCAATAGTGGCCAATCTAGGTCATACGTACCTAGCAGTTTCCCCAAAAGACACAGGTTCCACAATGCTTGTACTGGGTTAAGCATTGATATCCTGGGTCCCTTCTTAATAATGGTTTATGGGCCTTTCCTCCAGGAACTTGTCCAAACCTTTTTTAAACCCAGCTACACTAACAGCCTTTACTACATCCTCCGGTAACAAATTCCAGAGTTTGATTACACGTTGAGTGAAGAAATATTTTCTTTTATTAGTTTTAAATAGTTTACCCTGTAGCTTCATTGCATGTCCCCTAGTCTTTCTATATTGTGATAACGTAAACAATCGATCTACGTTTACTCGTTCCACTCCGTTCATTAATGTATAGACTTCTATCATATCTCCCCTCAGCCGTCTCTTTTCCAGGTTAAAGAGCCCTAACCTTTTTAGCATTTCTTCATAGGAGTATCCTTCCATCCCCTTTACCATTTTGGTGGCTCTTCTCTGAACCTTTTCTAATAACGCTATATCCTTTTTAAGATACGGCGACCAGAATTGCACACAATATTCAAGGTGCGGTCTCACCATGGAACGATATAGAGGCATTATAATATCTTTTGTTTTATTTTCCATTCCTTTCCTTATGATACCTAGCATTCTATTTGCTCTCTTGGCTGCCGCTGCACACTGGGCCGAGGGTTTTAACATGCTATCCACAATGACGCCTAAATCTTTTTCCTGGGTGGTGGTTCCTAATGTGGAACCTTGCATCGTGTAACCATAGTTTGGGTTGTTCTTCCCTAGGTGCATAACTTTGCACTTGTCCACATTAAATTTCATCTGCCATTTTGATCCCCAGTCTTCCAATTTATCAAGATCCTCTTGCAATTTTCCACAATCCTCTTGGGTTTTAACAAGCAGGAATGTAGTCTTCACATATGGGTATCGTCGGTACCGACGGAGCCCGCGCGGGAACACTCCCCAGCATCCAATAGGAAAGCTTTTGCGAGCATCCCACAGCACATGCGTGCTGCCTTCCCGCCTCTGTACCTCTCTCACTTCAGTTCTTCGTTTTCTGTGGAGCTGACAGGACGTGGTACCCTGTCACCGCAGAAAATTTACCTTTATTTTTTGTTTTTTATGGTCGCGTCTGCCTTAATTCGACGCCTACCGGTACCGCCAGTTCTCTTCTTCTTCTTTCCTTAAAAAAAAAAACCTTTTATTTCTTCAGGGATCTTTCCCTGCCTTCTGGTCCTAGGCGCCATTTTGGGCACTAGGCCCATTTTTCTTCAAGCATGGAGAAACCAGCTAGTGGTTTCAAAATATGCTCAAAACGTGGCAGTACCATTTCCGTCACCGACACCCATGATTGGTGTCTAAAATGTTTGGGTCCTGAACATTGTCCAATGGAGTGTCTCTCCTGCACGAGGATGACCAAAGGGGGCCTGCAGAATAGGGCTGCAAAACTTGGTACTCTTTTTGCCGCCGACACAATGTCAGTTGCATCGACATCTTCCAGGGCTTCATCTTCCTCCCATGGATCTCAGGTAACCAAATTGAAGTCTTCTAAGACTAGCCGGTCCTCCAAGGGTAAATCTCCTTCAAAGTATCGAGATGCCACTGGCGTTTCCCTCGAGGATACTTCACCGGCAAAACAGCCCCGGCGGGAATCTTCGGGTTCCAAAGCACTAACGGGGCTCTAGGACAGGGGTCGGCAACCCGCGGCTCCGGAGCCGCATGCGGCTCTTTCTCACCTTTGCCGCGGCTCCGGAGCACACTGCCCGCCCGGTATTTAAACGTGGCGTTATGGGCTCCCTGCCTCTTAGGGAACCGCGGCTGTGCTTTTAAAATCATCTCGGAGCCCTTCCTGTCTTGACGGGCTCCATGCAACATTGTCCCGCCTCTAAAGGAAGTTTTGGAGGCAGGACAATGCTGCACGGAGCCCGTCAAGACAGGAAGGGCTCCGAGATGATTTTAAAAGCACAGCCGCGGTTCCCTAAGAGGCAGGGAGCCGTGGCTGCAGAAGAAGGGAGGGAGCTGACATGGAGGGATGGAGCAGATATGGAGGGAGGGGGGCTGATATGGATGGAGGGGGCTGACATGGAGGGAGGGAGGGAGGGGGGCTGATATGGAGGGAGGGCGCTGATATGGATGGAGGGAGGGGGGCTGATATGGAGGGAGGGAGCTGATATGGATGGATGGATGGAGGGAGGGGGGCTGACATGGAGGGAGGGAGCTGAAATGGATGGAGGGAGGGGGGCTGACATGGAGGGATGGAGGGGGCTGACATGGAGGGAGGGAGCTGATATGGATGGAGGGAGGGGGGCTGACATGGAGGGAGGGAGGGGGCTGACATGGAGGGAGGGAGCTGATATGGATGGAGGGAGGGAGGGAGGGAGGGGGCTGACATGGAGGGATGGAGCACTGGTAATGGGGTTGAGGGGACGAGCACTGGAAATGAGCTGATTAGGGGAGGCTAGGACTGGTAATGAGCTGATGGGGGGGTAGGACTGGTATTGGGCTGATTAGGGGAGGCTAGCACTGGTAATGGGGTTGAGGGGGGATTAGCACTGGAAGCGAGCTGATTGGGGGGCTTTGACTGGGCATGGGCTGATTGTGGGGAGGGGAGGATAGAGCTGCTGGCCCTGGAAGATAACTGGGGGCTAAGGCTACAAATGGGCTGATATGAGGGGATGGGAGAATGGAACTGGATCTGAGAGGGGCTGCCATGGTATTTGTACTAGAAGGGACTGGTCAGTGGGGAAGGAGGGGGACTGGAAGGAAATGGACACCAGTGGCAATCATGGGAATGCAAGTTGACATTGGAAGGTACTGGGAGTGAGGACTGGAAAGGGGCTGATATTGGGGAGGGTTACTGGGACTGGAAATAGGCTGATGGAAAGAAGTGAAGAAAACGAAAGAAGAGATAAGAAATGGCAGATGGACCATAGAACACAGAAAGAGAGCTAAGAGAAGACAGGAAAGCAGAAGCCTCAGATCGGGACCAGCATGATCAAAGAATAAATTGGTCAGACAACAAAGGTAGAAAAAATAATTTTATTTCATATTAGTGATTTGACTACAAAATCATCATAATTTTGAAATCAAATATTGTTACTTGTTGTTGTGATATTTTCTGGCGTATTTTTTTTGGTGTGCGAAGGAAGAGGGGTAGTCTTATACGGCGAGTATAGGCCAAACACCTATATTTTAACAGGAAAAGTAGGGGGTCGTATATAGCATTAAGGTAAGAAACAATATATGCAGTGTTAGATTTGTTTTAAATGTCGCAATGGTTTTGCGGCTCCCAGTTTTTTTTTCCCTTCGGAAACGGGTCCAAGTGGCTCTTTATGTCTTAAAGGTTGCAGACCCCTGCTCTAGGATGTTCCAGAGGCCTCCACCTCTGCGGAACATCTGGTACCATGTTCTGGGGTCGTAGCCGCTTCCACCGGTACCGGCACCCAGGCATCGGCAGGAGCGATGGATCACAGAATCCTCGCTATCAAACGCAGTCTAGCAGCCCTCTTAGCGGCTGCGGTACCGTTAAGACCGCAACAGACAGTTCAACATGTATCGGTACCGACAGAACCTGCTTCGACAGGACTGCTTCCCCCATGCCGATCTCCAGTATCGGGGATCAGGAACCAAGACATTTTGGTATCGACTTCGAGCGGTACCGATACCATGCGTTACAGGAGCACCCGGTGCATGAGTCTTCCGATTCCGATGACTCTGACGATTCTACCGGTACCAGAGCGAATCTATTAGAATATTCGGTTCCTTCTCCTCAATGCAGAATGTCTCCTCCAGAGGATATAATCCTTCCAGGATTTCATACATGATTTAGCAAAGGGTCTTGCAATCACTATGATTCCAGAAAAGGAACCTAGGACAGAAGAATTAAGAATTCTACAATACCCCAAGGAAGCAGCTATGCTTCCCATTCACAAGATCTTACATGGTCTAATGTTGAGAATGTGGGAGACTCTTTTAACAATATCTTCACATTCCCGATGCCTTAACACTATGTACCGAGTGCCAAGTTGTCCTGGTTTTCGAAAAACTCAGTTACCCCACCATTCAATGGTAGTGGAATTGGCCATGTGAAGGATCAAGAGCGCTAAAACACATTCTTATGAACATAAGATATGCCATACTGGGTCAGACCAAGGTCCATCAAGCCCAGTATCCTGTTTCCAACAGTGGCCAATCTAGGTCATACGTACCTAGCAGTTTCCCCAAAAGACACAGGTTCCAAAAGCTTGTACTGGGTCAAGCATTGATATCCTGGGTCCCTTCTTAATAATGGTTTATGGACCTTTCCTCCAGGAACTTGTCCAAACCTTTTTTAAACCCAGCTACACTAACAGCCTTTACTACATCCTCCGGTAACAAATTCCAGAGTTTGATTACACGTTGAGTGAAAAAATATTTTCTTTTATTAGTCTTGAATAGTTTACCCTGTAGCTTCATTGCATGTCCCCTAGTCTTTCTATATTCTGATAATGTAAACAATCGATCTAATTCTAATTCTCCAGGCCGTGAATCCTGCACTCTCGATGCCTTTGGCTGTCGATGCTTTCAATCCTCCATGCTGGGAGCCAGGATCAGTTCCTACATTCTTTATATGGGAATGTTCCTGGAAGAAGTCACAAAAGACTTAGAGATCCGTAGTCCTTGTGTTTCAGAGAAAAAAGAGCAGACTACCTTATTCTGGTCAAGCATGCCCAGTATGTCTCAAATTTCATGAATCGTGCTACCTTTGATTGCTTTGAATGTATTAGCAGAACCTCTGCTATATCCATAGGAGTACGTTGTATTGCTTGGCTTCAAGCATCTGACATGGAACAGTGGGTGCAAGAAAAGCTGGGAAACATTCCTTGCACAGGAGAAAATCTCTTTGGCAAGGACTGGCAGGACAAGGCTAATCAGCTTGAATCTGACAATACTACTTTAAACAGATTGTCAAAGTCTACAGCCAACCCAGCAAAGAAGAAAATATTCAAAAAACCCTTTTTTCAGTAAGAAAAAGAAGCCTTACCAATCTTACACCCATCAAACTCACTGTCCGCTCGATGTTCCCCAGAAGGGGCAACAACAAAACAGACAGCAAAGAAAGCCGCAAGCTCAAATAGCTCAACTGGCTCAACAGACTCAGCCCCCTCAGGGTCTTTGACTTCTATCTAGAGAACTTAGTCATTCTACCCTTAAAAGGTCCAGAACCCTTGACCATTCCAGGAAGACTGTTTTTTTGCCAAAAGATGGCAACAAATAACATCAGAAAATTGGATTCTGTCCATTGTACAACTGGGGTACAAACTTGAAGACCTAAATATGTACACTTTGGAGAAGATGAGGGATAGGGGAGATATGATTCAGACCTTTAAATACTTAAGGAGAAATAATGAACAAACAAACCTCTTCCAAAGACGGGGAAGCTGTAAAATGAGAGGGCATGACATGCAGCTGCAAGGTGGAAAATTGAAAGGCAATATCAGGAAATACTTTTTCAATGAGAGGGTGGTGGATGCTTGGAATGCCCTCCCGATGGAGTTGGTGGGGGCAAATACAGTGACAGAATTCAAAATGGCATGGGACAGACACAATGGACCCATTTATAGCAACAGAATAAAATCAAAATAAACTGAACCATCTAACTTCTCAACAAATAGGGGTGTCCTGCATGGAGCGGTGGGTTCACCCCTAAACAAAGACATGGGGAGGGGTAGCCTGAGGGGTGACCTGCACAGAGTGGCACGTACTCCTGCCATCTTACTCCAGCCATCTTACTGGGCAGACTAGATGGACCATACTGGTCTTTATCTGCCGTCATTTACTATGTTACTATGTTACTAAGCTTGAGTTTCTCAACTTGCCCCCACCTACAATAATAAAACAGTTCAATTCTCAGGACCCTGCCACTGACCTCTTGTGGCAGGAGGTCACATCACTTCTAGCTCAAGGAGCAATCGAAGAAGTACCCCTTCCCCAACAGGGGACAGGGTTTTACTCCCCCTATTTTCTTATTCCAAAGAAGACAGGGGGACACAGACCTATATTAGACCTCAGAGAAATAAACAAATATTTGTTCCAAGAAAAGTTCAAAATGATCTCCCTCGGTACATTTTTATCATACCTCCAAAGTCAGGACTGGCTATGTTCTCTAGATCTAAGAGATGTGTACACGCATATTCTCATCCACTCAGATCACAGGATGTTCCTTTGATTCCTGGTCCAAGAAAGACACTTCCAGTACAGAGTTCTTCCCTTTGGACTAGCCTCTGCTCCAAGAGTCTTCACAAAATGCATGGCAGTGGTAGCAGCATTTATGAGGACTCTGGGAATATTCGTCTTCCCTTACTTAGACGATTGGCTCATTCGAGAATCGACAGCTCCAGAGGCCAGCTTCGCTCTCTCTCGAGCAATGAGAATTCTTCAATACTTGGGGCTGGTCATAAACCTCCCAAAATCTCATCTCATCCCCTCTCAATCTCTAGAATTCATAGGAGCTCGTCTAGACACATGGCAGTCAAGGGCTTTCCTGCCCCAGCCACACTGTCTACGTATAATACAACTGGCATCTCGAGCATCAATAAAGGTATTCCTTACTGCTCAGGAGATGCTTCAACTGCTGGGACACATAATATCCACTGTCCATGTGGTTCCCTATGCTCGCCTCCACATGCGAGCAGCCCAGTGGACCCTTTCCTCTCAGAGGTCACAAGCCTCGGGTCGACTAACAGACAAAATCAGAACTACCACACGTCTGATTTCGTCCCTGCAATGGTGGCAATCCCTAGAAAACTTCCTTGTAGGCTCTCCTTTCCAGCAGCCTCTATGCCAAACCACTCTGATGTCAGATGCGTCCAAGATGGGTTGGGGGGCCCACTTGCACGATCTCTCCACTCAGGGTCTTTGGACCTCACAGGAGGTTTCCCTTCACATAAACCTCCTAGAGCTGAGAGCTATTTTCAATGCTATTCAAGTCTTTCAGGGCCATCTCAGCAACAAAACAGTTCTGGTCCAAACCGACAATCAGGTGGCTATGTTCTTTGTGAACAAGCAAGGCGGAACAGGCTCTCTGTCGCTATGCTATGAAGCTTTGCGAATATGGGCCCTCGCCAGAGAGTTACAAATTCACCTGTTTGCGATATACCTTCCAGGCATTCAAAACTTGTGGGCAGACAAACTCAGTCGAATACTGCTGCCACACGTGTGGTCCCTCCACTCATACCAGCTTGCTCAAGTGTTTTGAATCTGGGGAACACCAGATATAGACCTCTTTGCAAGTCCACAGAATGCCAAACTTCCCAGATTCTGTTCCAGAATTCCGGCTCAAAACTGTCAGGCAAGAGATGATTTCCTACTCCACTGGGGAAAGGACTTCCTCTATGCCTTCCCACTCATTCCCAAGACTTTATTCAAACTTCAGAGAGACAGAGGTCGTATGATACTCATAGCTCCACATTGGCCATGGCAAACGTGGTATCCTCTTCTTCTGCATCTCTCTCAAACCACTCCTCTGGAGTTGGGGAATGCTCCAGATCTCCTGTCGCAGGAGGACAGATCTTTACTGCATCCCAATCCCCAGTCCCTACATCTCAGGGCCTGGTTACTGAAAGCCTAGAATTCCAGGATGTTAACCTTTCTCAACAAGTAAAAGATATCCTCCTGGCTTCCAGAAAACCTTCCACAAGACGTTCCTATGCTTTCAAGTGGAAAAGGTTCTCTATCTGGTGTTCACAAAAGGGACTTAACCCCCTTTTAATACCTGTAGAGTTGCTACTAGAGTATCTTCTACAATTATCAACTTCTGGTCTGAAGACCAATTCAGTGAGGGTCCATCTTAGTGCTATTGCTGCTTTTCATAAACCTTTCGATGGACAACCTATTTCCTCTCATCCACTTATATCAAGATTTATGAGAGGCCTACTTTTAACAAAACCTCCCATTAAACCACCACCGGTGGCATGGGATCTAAATCTTGTTCTTGGTCAGCTTATGAAACCGCCCTTTGAACCTTTAGCCACTTCAGACCTAAAGTTTCTTTCATGGAAGGTTATTTTCCTAATTGCCATCACTTCTGCAAGACGCATTAGTGAACTACAGGCGTTAGTAGCTGACCCTCCTTGTACAAGGTTTCACAATGATAAAGTAGTCGTCAGGACTCATCCTCACTTTCTGCCAAAGGTGGTTTCATCTTTTCATTTAAACCAATCGGTTTATCTTCCTATATTCTTCCCTAGGCCTCATGCCTCCAGTGCGGAAAGGAATCTTCACACATTGGATTGTAAAAGAGCCTTGGCTTTTTATCTCCAAAGAACTAAGCCACATAGAAAATCTTCTCAGTTTTTGTGGCTTTTGACTCTAGTCATTTGGGACTTCCAGTTTTTAAAAGAACTCTGTCAAATTGGATTGCAGATTGCATATCCTATACATATCAGAGTAAGGGACATTCTCTCGAAGGCTATGTCACGGCTCACAATCAGGAGCAGCCCAAGGGGGGTGCGGGGCCATGTGCGGAGACTCAGTGTGGGGCCTCATTTGCATAAGGTGCCTCATTTGCATAAATATTTGCATAATATTACCATACACTAACTTTTAATAAACATGCCTCTTAATGAGTGTATGGATAAAGAAAGACTAAAAGATTTCTACATTACTATAATCCAGTGCCAACCGCCAGGCACATTAGGAACTACTACAAACACTGCCCATTTAGAACCCATAGCAAACCCGCCGTATCCTAACAGCACTACCAGGACTCACAAAGCACCATACCCTACCTATCAAAACACAACACTGCAAATACTAAACCAATACATTTCAGAGAAGAACAATACATGACCTACTGGGGAAAGAGAACAAGTGGCAATGCCAAATAGGAATTACATAAACAGAATACCTCAGCTCAGTTACACATGCAGAACATAGACCATCACCAACAAGGAATCACAATTTAGAAACAGGAAGACAATAATTAAACTGGGAACCCCAAAAGCCAAACTTGGAATGTACAACACTGTAGAAATAAAACTATAAATTAATTTCCTCTAGTACTAAACAAAGCGCAGACGTTAATGATGCACATTTCCTAGAGCTGACATATTCCAGTTAATAAATTCAAAATAAAGAGATATTTTTCTACCTTTTGTGCAATTTTTTCAGTTGCAATTGCTCCAGCTACTTTCTTCTGGTTTCTTCGTGTCTTCTGCTAACTCTCCATCGTCTGCTGTCCATTTGTCCTTTCTTCTCTCTTCTAGTTTTTTTCCATCCTCTCTCTACATCTGCTTTAACGTACTAATCTTTCTCCTTTTGCTCTTTCCTCATTCCTATTTCATCCACTCAAATTTTACCCCTCCTTCCTCAATCCCCACTTACTCTCCCAATATCCGGCCAATTGTAGATTTGTCTTCCCTCCCACACAAAATATTTTTTCCCTCTTCATTTCACTCTCCCAGCTCCATCCCATTCTAATCCTCCCCCAACATCAGCTCCCTTCTAGTTCCAGCCCCACCCAACATCTGCTCCCTTCTAGTCCCTGCATCAGCCCATTTCCAGTCCTAGCCCCCCATCAGCCCATTTCCAATCCTATCCTAGCCCCACCATCAGCCCACTTCCAGTCCTAGCTCCCCCATCCATTTCCAGTCCTATCCGAGTCCCTCCATCAGCTCATTTCCAATCCCAGCCCCCCATCAGCCCATTTCTAGTCCTTTCGTAGTCCCACCATCAGCCCATGTCAAATCCTAGCTCCCCTCCACTCAGCCCATTTCCAATCCAAGCCCCCCATGAGCCTACTTCCAGTTCTAGCCCCTCCATGAGTCCATTTCAATTCAAGCCCCCACTACAGCCCATTTCCAATCTTAGCACCCCCCAACAGCCCATTTCCAAACCTATCCTAGCCCCTCCATCATCCCATTTCTTGTCCTAGCCCCCCCCCCCACTCAGCCCATTTCCAGTCCTAGTTCCCTCCCCTCACAGCCCATTTCCATTCCAAGCCCCCTCCCCATCAGCTATTTGCAGTTTAAGCCCCCCTTCCACTCAGCCCATTACCAGTCCTAAGCCCCCCACAACCCATTACCAGTCCTAAGCCCCCCATCAACCCACTTCCAGTCCTAAGCCCCATCACCCCATTTTCAGTCTTACCCCCCCCCCCCCACAGCCCATTACCAGTCTTACCATCCATCAGCCCACTTCCAGTCCTAATCCCCCATCAGCCCATTTCCAATCTTCACAACCCACCCACCTCCCCTAGGAGTTGTCTCTATCTCTCTCTTTCTCTACTTCTCTCCTTTGGTCTCAGCTATAAACTCAATTGAAGCGAGAGAGGTACAGAGGCGGAAAGGCAGCACGCATGCACTGTGGGATGCTCCCAAAAGCTTTCCTATTGGACGCTGGGGAGCGTTCCCGCGCAGGCTCCGTCGGTACCAACGATACCCATATGTGAAGACTAAATTCCTGCTGTTCCCGGAGATCACCTGTTACAAGTGAGTAACTATGCTTTATCCTATGCTAGAATTGCACTTGGTAATCAGGGACAATAAGACTCTGGTCATAATGTTGCTGCAATAGATTCATTTTTACTGAAGTAAAATATGCATTTACAAGCTAACAGCTTAGAAATAATATTGAGGGGGTTATTTTAGAAGCTTTATTCATGATTTACTTATAAATAGACATTTGCACGTGTAAATGGAGTTCATGTACAAATTCCACCAACAAAAGGTAGAAATCAGTGAAATCAAATCATAACATACATTAGTAATCACTGAATCAATTAAAATCACACTGATGTGATTCGTGGCTGTGTTCGTGAGAAACTAGCGCAACTTAAAGTAGACAAAGCGATGGGGCTGGATGGGATACACCCTAGAATACTGAGGGAACTTGGGGACGTTCTAGCAGCTCCACTGACTGACCTTTTCAATGCCTCGTTGGAGTTGGGAGTGGTGCCAAAGGACTGGAGAGAGGCTCATGTGGTGCCTTTACACAAAAGTGGAAGTAAGGATGTGGTTGAAAACTACAGGCCGGTTAGTTTAACTTCGGTGGTGAGTAAATTATTGGAAACGATGCTGAAAGAGAAAATAGTGAGGTTTCTGGAGTCCAGCGGATTACAGGATCCAAGGCAGCATGGATTCACCAGAGGCAGGTCTTGTCAGACATATCTGATTGATTTCTTTGATTGGGTGACCAGGGAGTTGGACCGAGGGAGAGCCCTAGAGTGGTGTATTTAGATATCAGTAAAGCTTTTGACACTGTTCCTCACAGGCGACGTATAAACAAACTGAGCACCCTAGGGATGGACCCTAAAGTTACTGCTTGTGTTAGAAATTGGTTGGGTGGGAGGTGACAAAGAGTACAGGTAAATGGAGCTCACTCTGAGGAGAAGGATGTTACCAGTGGTGTGCCCCAGGGATCTGTCCTTGGTCCGATTCTTTTTAACATCTTTGTTAGTGATATAGCAAAAGGGCTGTTGGATAAGGTTTGCCTTTTTGCGGATGATACCAAAATCTGCAATAGAGTAGACACCCAAGAAGGTGTAGATAACATGAGGAGGGATTTAGCTAAGCTTGAAGAATGGTCTAGAATTTGGCAGCTGGGATATAATGTTAAAAAATGTAAGGTCATGCATTTGGGCTGCAGCAATCTAAGGGAGCAATATAGTATAGGGGGTGAAGTACTTTTGTCCACTAAAGAAGAGCGGGACCTAGACGTGGTTGTGTCTGGTGATCTTAAAGTAGCTAAACAGGTAGAAAAGGCGACGGCAAAAGCTAGAAGGATGCTTGGGTGCATACAGAGAGGAATGGCTAGCAGAAAAAAGGAGGTGATAATGCCTCTGTATAAGTCTTTGGTGCGACCTCATTTGGAGTATAGTGTGCAATTCTGGAGACCGCACCTTCAAAAGGATGTGAACAGGATGGAGTCGGTGCAGAGGGTGGCTACGAAAATGATTAGTGGTCTTCATTATAAAGCATATGAGGACAGACTGAAGGATCTTAATATGTACACATTAGAGGAAAGGCGGAATAGAGGTGATATGATTGAGATGTTTAAATACCTCTGTGGCATAAATGTTCAGGGAGAGAGCCTCTTTCAATTGAAAGCAAGTTCTCCTACGAGGGGACATGGGATGAGGGTGAAGGGAGATAGATTCAGGAGTGATATGCGGAAATATTTCTTTACGGAAAGGGTAGTGGATCCATGGAATAGTCTCCCAGTGGAGGTGGTAGAATTGAGGACAGTAACTGAATTCAAAAAAGCATGGGACAAACACAGAGGATCTCTAAAGGAAAAAAGGGGACTGTTGTACTTGTTGATATGGAAGGACAGACTAGATAGGCCATGTGGTCTTTTTATGTCATCATATTTCTATGTTTCTATGTTTCTATGATGTACAGGTCAAATCAAATAAGTTGAATACAGGGGGAAAAAGACCTCAGAATACACCCTTTTTTCAAGGTTTTTTTTTTAACCAAGGGTTATATTTGGTTCCTTATCAAGCTCCTGCATTTAAAGTAAGATAAAAATTTCTGGCAATGAGCATTTGTGGTTGACATATTTATAAGTTCTATTGTAGTGTTACGATTAGTTCTGGCTAAGGTGTGTCGGGAACTATTTTGTTAAAGAGGTAGGAACACCATTTTTTCCCTCTCAGAATCTCTGCAGCTTAGAAGAGAAAAGCTCAGAGATATTAATGTTTTAAATGTTAGGGTTCAGTCGTACCCCATGATTAGCAGTAGACACTCCTGATGCCGCAGAGTCTGCTAAAGGCAGGCCTCGTCGAGAGTGCTGCCTAGTGCTTGAGTGTATTTTATAATATGCTAAATGTAATGTAATCTGTGACATTGAGTCAATGCTGACTTCTGGCAACCCAGCAGTCCCTGGATTTTCTTGGCAAGGTGTGACTGGAAGTAGATTGCAACTATCTAATTGAAATTGAAAAAGTCAATAAAATAGGGGATACGATTTTGTTTATGCACTTTTGAAAGGTCAATAGGAGTTTTTTTCCTGACCCATGAGGAGCAGTCCTAATAATCTTTGATTACCTCCAAAAGGATCAAACTACATCATTATTTGTGCTTCCTGTGCTTACCAGCACCCTCCACCCCCCATCTACGATTCTGCTCTCTCTCTCTGTCCCATAGGTTCAGTCTTACTCTCGACTTCTCCTGGTCCCTGTATACCCCCAACTGGAAAGACTCACAAGGCCAGCTTAACCATTAGGCAAACTGGAAATTACTCCACCCTGAGTGATGCATGACTTTGTCTTAAGTAAGAGAAAGGGACCTTACACTGAATTCTTTGAGTATCCATTAGACGAGTATTTCCCTCCCCTCCCCTGGAGCCATACACAACCAGTCACATTATCAGGACTGCCACAATGAATATGCATAGGATAGGTTTGCATCCACTTGCGATCTAGTGTATGCAAATTTATCTCATGCATATTCATTATAGTTATGCTGAAAATCAGCCGAGTCAGATACATCTCCAGGACAGGGTTGAGAAAACTTCATTATAGTACGAGTTTACTTTTGGTCTGAGAGCAGCCTGTCTTCACGAAAAAATCCACCATTTCCTAGCAGTGAGAGCATTTCAAATGGCCTTTAGGAAAAGTTGTCAGTCATTCTTCCTCAGTCCTTCAACGCTCTAGCTCTACTGGGATAAATGAAGGAATGCAAATTCAGATGCAGATGTGAGAATGGGCATTATTTCAGGGTAGATTTCCTAGTAGAGTGGATTACTAAGTGGGGCTCCCCATGAATTAGGTTGTGTTCTTCCATTAAAATGGTACCACGCCTGTTCCCAGGAGAAACTGCCAAGGAGACGCTGGAACGCATGACTCAAAGAACACAGTCACAGGTAGCATCTGATCATAACAGAAGTGCTGCAAGTCTTTTAGCTTAGACGTCCACGATCTAAGAGATGGGGAATTAGAAATAAAGGAACAGGAAGAGAGAGAAGGGAAATTGATGATGGAGAACAGAGTGAAAGCGGAGGAGGGAGGAAAACCTCCGATAAGTGTGGAAGGAGAATAGAGAGAGATTACAGAGCATTTTTTGTATTTATTTATTTCAGTCTACTTAATCACATTACAAACAAGCCCTAGGTGATGAACATTTATATATAAATACAGCAGCATCATATAAATAATTCTAACATTAAAATTCAACTATAAATCAAAATGCATAAATAATATCAAAATTGAAACTAAATGTGAAGAATCACATTCATCAAAAATATTAATCCACAAAGCAATATAAATAATTAAATCTCTGAATAAGACGTAAATCCAGTAAAACAAAGGGAAGGCCTCAGTTAAAAAGAGAGTTGTCAGAGATTTATGAAACTAAACAGAATTCTTTAGGGGGAAAATCCATTGAAAGGAACCACAATGATACAGTAGAACCTCAGGCTTTGGTACAAATCAGTTTATAATCAATCCCTCGATGACGGATTACAAGATGAAAAATCACTTGCAGACCTAAGTGAATGAATTGAAATATAGTGCAATAACTTGGCCACTAAAGAGGTCATTTTATTTTATTTATTTCTCTTATATACTGTGCTATTCTGCATCAGTGCGGTTTACATTGAACAAACTGAAATTACATTGAACAGGGCATTATAACTTGGAGATAACTATTTTACAGGGAATGTGGGCTATGGAGGGTTAAGTGGCTTGCCCAAGACCACAAGGAGCACCTGTGGGACTAGAAACCCCAGTCCTTCTGGCCCAAGGTTGCTGTCCTCTAGTGGGATTTGAACCCCCAACCTTCCAGCCTGAAGTACCTTGCCCCAACCACTAGGCCACTCCTCCACTCCAATGCACCCCACCTATACTGTTCTTCCTGTTCACACCTTAACACAGATATGGTTTTCAGGATTATCTTTTAACACTAGATAACATTATTCTCATTTCTACTCTTATTCCATTAGAATAGTAGTTCCACAAGGCTGTGAAAAGGAATCTGGAAAAAAGGAACCAAAACGCCCAGCAGCATCTGTACAAGGCTCTACTGGTAGTAGAAGCAGCAGCAATAAGATGAGGACAGAGCTGTAGAGTTACCCATTTACAGGAGGGAGACTTTATGGCCAGCCCTTGTTTGGTATTTGTAGTTCTTGATTCTGCCCATCAAAATCATTGCTGTAGATCTCATAATACATCAGAAAAGAGTTGTCAGAATCCAGGACCAGACTTGGTTCTCCTTCTTGGAACTTGGTAACTTGGAACTTCTGCTAGAAGCGGGAGTACCTGCTGAGGGTGGGCCGCAAAGAAGGAGTGAGGGTCAGCCAGGATAAGAGCCAGGTATGGATGTAGGGGAAGGAAACCACCTGATGAGAGGTGAGAGAAGGTAAAGAGAGTGCTGGTGGGGTTTCAGAGAAGGAAAAGAGATTGGTGAGGACAGACTGGGAACCCTTGCACTAGAAGACGTACAAATTTATTTTTGATCAGGTTACCATCTTCTTTTGCTTGCTGATCTTTTGGAATTTCTCGGAATTTCTCTTTATACCAGGGGTTACCAAACCTTTTAGACCAAGGGCCACATTGGACCTTTCAGATCACCGAAAGGGCGGAGGAGTTTGCTGAGCAGGGGAACACCCTCCACCCTAAAAGTACCCCTTCTCCTTAGCATTGTACTTTTCAACCTTGTTTTTATTTTGTGGCACGTTTTTGAGTTTGTTCCATCCTCATGGCACACCAAACCAAATTCCGCTTGATCATCAACTCCGCTCTCTCCCATCAGTTGAAGGACAGAAGCATGTTTTACCTGCGTTCCTCATTCTGCCGGCTTCAATCTAATATTAGCCTGAAAATCTGAGGCCAGAAGTTTCTGCAAGATTGCAGGACCCCACATTTTGATGTCAAATTCAAACCGGGAAAAGAGGCACGCACATAAAAAGCACTGCTTTCATCCTGCCGGTGGATAGGAAGGAGGGAGGGTAAGATTAAAAGTTTTCTGTTGGTTGAATCTGAGACTGTAGAGCCAGTAGTGTGTGAGAAATGCTTCACTGGGGGTACAGTTCAGCGGACTGTCTCCTTGGGAAATTGTAGAAACTAGGTATGCACTAGAAAAAAATGAAATCGCCAACACAATCCAGTCATTTCCAACATGTAGATTCTATGTGGGAGTTACATCTAGGTTAGATTTTTAGCTGCGTCTTAGTACATCCAGTTTACTGCAGGAGCCATAACGCTACTAGATCACTGTGTTACACAGTCAAATCTCTATACTGACAATAAAATGCTTTTTTTTTTACTTTTGTTTTCATGATAGGCATTTTTTCCCTAATCATGTTGGTCCCAGTCATTTTTATTTTCCTTCTAACTCTTTCTCCAGGCTCTCGTTTCCATTTTACCTTTCCTCTCTTGTTTATCTTTATCACTTGCTCCCCTACCCCGCTCTCTGAAATCTATAATTTCTTTTTATTTCATTTTCTTCCTTTTCTTCTCTATCTCTAAATCTCTCTCTTACAGCATCTGTGTTGACCCGCTTTCCTTTTGTCTTTACATCTTTCATGTCCTTTTCCAGTCTTTTGAATGATATGAATCCCTTTCCCCTTTCTCATTCCATATACCAACCCAAACTAATTTTGCAGTCTCGCTAATTGGATGTCCTTTCATCATTTGAAGCTCACTCACAACTGCCACCCTCGTGTACATAACCCTGAAGTTATCTAACCACGTCTCCTTTCTAATGTCACTTACCAAACACATGCAGCACGCTGCAGGTACAGTTGATATCACCCATTTGAACATTTAAATTGCATTATGCGATGCTTCTCTGCCACTAGTGAGGAAATGGTGGGGTGCAGATTTATGAGCCTTTTGCCAAAATATTTATTGTGTTTTTAATGATTTTTTATATAAATTGCTCTGGATGCTTTCAAAAAGGCAGTCTATAAAGTCAAATATAGTATAAGACAGTCCCTTTACTGTGCAACTTACAATCTATCCCAGACGAGGGCCAGCCCATCTACTAGGTGAGCTAGGCATCTGCCTAGGGCGACTGAGCTGGGTGGGCGGCTGCCTAGGGCGACCGATCTGGGTGGGCGGATTTGTGCTGTCGCTTTGTTGCCTGCAGCAGGCCATGTGCTTTGGCACACATGACCTGCCGCATCTGATCCCTCTCTGATGCAACTTACTGTTGGGGGGGGGGTCAGAAACGGCAGGCCATGTGTTCCGTCGCGGGCAACAAAGCAGCGGCACAAAGTTGCCGCTTTTAAAATACTGCCACCGCCCACCTCCACCAAAGATGGAATTGATGGCATGGCGGGGCGGGGCGGGGCGGGGCGGGGTGGGGGGGGGTGCACCGCCGTGGTTTCTGCCTAGGGCTGCAGAAACTCTTGGGCCAGCTCTGTTCAAGATACATAGATAAGAGGCTTCAAGAAATGTATTTTTTAAAAATTTGGTTTTCAAAATTCTTCCATATATATTCAAAGCTGAAAGTATCCAAGTGTTCAAACACAAAAAAAGGAAAGAAACTATTACAAGAACAATAATAAGTGTCAGAAACTACAAGTCTCTAACTAAAAGAAAGACCAGCATAAAAAGAAATAACAATATAGGTAAACATGGATTATACCTATATCAATAACCCATCTCTGTCTTAAACCCCCATACAACACAGGCCCGTCCTAGATGGAGATAGCTTAGAATAGAGGCCCCCCTCCTTTTTGGTTGTGTGGACCCCTTATCAACCTCAAAGATCCCAGTTCAACTCCACCACTCTTTCTGGACCTCTCTCCACTCAGCACCAAGACTATATCTGCTGTCTTTATCTCCCTTCCCTTTCCTGTTTCCCTGTCTCCCTCCAGCCAGCCCCACCAATCCCCTCTTTTCTCTCTCTCCCTCCAGCAGTTTCCTCCGGTCTATCTCTCTTCCTCCAGCAAATCCCCACCAGTCTCTGTTTTGTTTGCGTCCTACGGACTCCCTGGAATGGTCTCACAGGTTGGGAACCATTGGCTTAGAAGGACTCATCCCATTGCAGACTTACTAACAATAAAGTTTGACGTATTGATTACAAACGTAAGAGCAAGTGGTAAACCAGTGCGTTTTGAATGAGAGTCTGCCTGCTTGGAGGCTGGTGTATCTGCATGTAGAGTATCCAAGTAGCTTAAGCAGCAGCCTGAGGAGAGTCATTGACAACCACCTCTGAGAATTCACATTGCTCCTTGGCCATTCATAAAAGTGGTGCCTGGATGCCAGTAAAGTGTTTCTAGTAATTTACTAGCCAGAGGACTGATAGAAATACTCACAGGCCTTCTCTCTAGGTCAGGGGTTCTTCACCCAGTGTTCAGGACACACCTAGCCAGTCAGGACTGCATGAATTGTGGAACAGCCTGCAGGTGGAGATTAGGGCTCTCACAGATTATCTTTCATTCTGAAAATGACTAAAAACCTGGTTATTTAGGAAATATTTTTCAAGGCTGTTTGATATATGGAGGAGTAACCTAATGGTTAGGGCAGCAGCTTGGCACTGGAAAGACCACAGTTCAAATCCCACTGATGCTCACTGTGGCTTTGGGCAAGCTACTTAATCCTCCATTGCCCCAGGTGCAAACATAGATTGCAAGCCCTCTGGGGATAGGGCAATAGCTACTGTACCTGAATGTAACTGCTACTGGAAAAGGGGTGAGCTAAAGGATCATTTATTTTCTATCTGTAATTTTTGTACTGCTTTGTATGTCCTGATTGTAAAAGTGGACTATAAATGATGTAATGCAATTAAATTAAATGAGAAATTTGCTTGCCCTGCCTCTTGTATGCAAATACCTCTCATTCATATTCACTGTGGTTATCCTGAAAACCTGACTGGGTAGGTGTGTCCTGAGGACTGGGGTGCGGAGCCCTGTTCTAGATCCATGCCATCTATGGACTTGTTCTGAAAGAGAAATATAAATTCTGATTGCTTCTCTGCAGAAAGCATGTCAAGACTGTTTACTGTGAAAATATGCTGTCTCTGGAATAAAAGTCTCTGCTTTACTCTGAGCTAATTTTACATATGTGAAAAGTCCTTGACCCCACAGTTTTGCTGGTAATCCTTACCCCATCTTCTAGTTTAAATAAACTGGCTGGGGTAAACTGTCAGGGTTAACCACAGAGATGTGTGATTTATAAGCATAATAAATGAATGAATTGAACTGCAGGTAACAGCCTGAAGGAAGAATATAATAAATCCCTGTTTGAGTTGATAAATATGGAACAGCAGCAAGTCTTCTTTTTAAACATGTGTACCAGTCACAAGTTTTAGATTTGCCAGCCTAGATAGGGAAGTTAAAATTAGTAACTCTACAAATATGAGCTAGGCAAGTTCTTTTTTAGCTTTTGTTATAAAGAGCTGTACAACTGAGGTTTCCACAGGTATGACAACAATGTCAGTCAAAGGGCTTTATCAAGAGCGGTGCTTCCTAAACCTGTGGTTTGTAGACCCTTAGGATCTGCAAGGCCATTACAGGAGGTCCGCAGGATATAGAAAAGAGAAAAAAATGAGAGAAGCCTAAGAGGATATACCATAGGGAAGGGAGAGATCGGTAAGTAACCAGTTCTGGGGGGAATTGGCTGGGGAGAGGGAGAGAGAGAGACAAATTGGTTGGGAGAGAAAGAGAGAGACTGGTAGAGACAGGGAGATAAAGAGAGCTAGTGGAGACAGACTCGACACTGAGGGGAGGGTCGGGGTCTGGAAAGAATTGTGGAGATGAACTGGGGGTTCCTGAACATTTTGCTAGTAAGGGGTCTACACAACCAGAAAGGTTGTGACCTCTGTACTAGAGATTTATTCCTATGCAGAGTCCCTGTCAAGGCATTGCGCCACACCCTGGGAATTGGCTTGCGCCAAAAGAGACTTGCAATACTTGAGCACCTGGAACCTGATTCCAGTCTCTGTTCGTAGAATACCCTGAGCCCGTCCTTTTAACAACATTCTGCTGCTCCTACATTTACTGCTCATACATAGCTACAATGGCAGAGCTCCTGGAGTTCCTATAACAACAGGTGTCAAAGCAACAGTACCAGCTTGAAGATCATCAGTGCCAGATTCTCAGTCAGCTGCCAACAGTATAGGATTTAGCACAAGTGTCAGCTCTTGGAAAGAGAGCAGCAAAGTCAGTCTGCAGATCAGCAGAACCAGATTCATGGCCAGTTGTCAATGATAAGGAGCTGACATAAAAGTGACGGCTCTTGGAGGGTATGATCAGAAAGAATTATCTGCGTCTAGCTCACTACCCTGGAGCAATCTGAGGGCAGAGGGTTCTATCAGGGGTTCATCCATCCATGTAACCTTCATGTCAAAATGTATTCTGAGCATTTCCATGTGGCCAACGTAAAGGACAACTGGGTCATCAGCTTGCTTATGGGAGATGCTTTGAAATGGGCTAACTTGCTTATTTAGCATGAAAAAGTCTCAAGCTGACAAATGACTGCGTTTGTTAAGGCGTTTCATCAGGTTTTGATGTAAACAGAGCTTAAAGGATCCTGCAGCGGCTGAGGCAGAGGTCCGGCTCAGTCCTCTCCTATATGGCCCAGATCCAGCAGCGGTCAGCAGACAGAGAGGAACTCACAGTTTCACCTAAGTCTAAATGATGAGGTGATGGATGAGTCGACCAAACCTGCATGGAGTGACCTGCCATCCTGGAAGCTCATATACTATAGACGTTCAGCTAGAAGAAAGTCATAGAGAATGAAGGGGAGCTTTGGGTTAACTGCATATTACCACTATGGATCCTCACTCATCATTTCTGAAGATAACGCTTGATGCCTACAAAAATAGGGTATGTCTGCTTTAGGAAGCAGCAGGCGGAGAGCAACAAACAATGCTTGTCTTATGGCAGGTTGAGGATTTTGGATGTTGCTAGAAGAAGGAAGGTTCCCAATATGCCATTTTCTTCCTGTCCCCTGAACTAAGGAGTCTCAGGACTTCAATGGCATGTGAAGCCAACCATCTCAGGAATTGAATCACCTTAGTGGTTAACTGGCATTTAGAGAGGGTGGAATGAATTACAAACACAATCCAGTGCCCAGAAGGTGGGCAACTTCAAGGGCAGAAGCAAATGGAAGAAAGTCGTCATCTTATCCTAAGATGGATGAGGTTAAGAAACTCATTATCTCTAATTGGGAACTGCAGTCATACCCATGATACCTAGACTGAACAAAGCAGTACTGCACATCGAGGAGGAAGAGGAGCAAGAGGATATCGACTCAATACTCCTTTTAAATAAACTCAGACACATTGGGGGTTGAGTTAGTTTAGTTTAGTTTATTCAGTTCCTTGATATAGTGCCTGTTGGGCCTTACTGGAAGATTACTTCTAGGGATCATGGGTGCCATTTTGAAACCCAAAGATGAAGGAGTAGGAGTGGGTGGGCATCCCTCCTCTCCAACTAGACACCAGGGACCCTAGTAAGGCTGGGGATGGGGATCAGGGGGAGGGAGTGTGAGGGGGGTTGTGTGGGTGATCTTTGTGCCAGGGGATTCAGATGAGGGATTGGATGCCTTGAGGAAGGGATCAACTGTGTTGGGAGGGCCGGCATGAAGAGTGAGTTCAGGGGGGTGACTGGGGGAGAAAAGATTGAGTTTTGGTGGGAGGGGTTGATCAACAGGTGAGGGGGGACTGGTGGTGCTATAATGGATGTCTGTGCAGATTAGGAACAAGTGACTTTAAAAAGCTGCTCCCATACACAGGTGAGGGGCATTGATAAAATAAAAACATTCAGCACTGTTACACAGGTATAAATCTAGAGCAGTCACCAGCATTGGCTGCATGTAGAGCAACGATATTCAGCTGTTATACATACAGCTATGCACTTTGGACAGCGTTTTTCCTAGCCTAAATAAAATTGCTTTGCTATAGGGAAAGTGGCTGAATATCACCACTATGGGCCCGATTTTTGAAGGCATTTACATGGGTAACTGCCCTAGTTACTCATGTCAAGACCTTATCTGGGATTTTCAAAAAGCACCTACACGGGTATTGCCCTTCGAAAATCCCAGATAAGTCCCTAATGCGCTGAGATGCTATGTGGTTAGCATTGGGGTGTGTTAGAGGCATTTCAGGGCAGTGTGGGGGTGGAAGAAAGGGCTAAAAGGGTAGCACTGATTTTCAGTACTACTCGCTTAGCCTCTGTGCCTGAAAGATAGGCGAGGTTTGCCTATCTTTCAGGCGCAGGGGCTAAGTGGATAGCATCGAAAATCGGTGCTACCCAGCTAGCTCCTGTGGCTTCCGGGTTGTGCGGCGAGACCCGGATTTTCAATGCCGGGGGCCACATATGATCCCAGCATTGAAAATCCGGGTTAGACGAATGGCAAGTTGGCTATGCACCAACACGGCACATGGCACTGCTGAGATGAAAATGGGGCCCTACATATATAGTTAGGTGTTCTGCCCTTGTTCTGCCCCAGCAGCGGTTAAGAGAGATTTTCATCACGATCCAGATTGGGAACGTACACCTTTAGGGGCAGCTACTAAACCTACAGGTCCTTTTGAATATTGACACACATGTGTTCCTGTGAGGCAAACATTGGCATTGGATATACGATTTTAACTTTTAAGTGGAGTTGTGGCGAGGATGACAGAGGAGACTGGAAAGAGTTGTTATGCAATGGGGGAATCAGCTATATTAAACAATAGGTGCTGGTTTGAATTAATAATTGTTTTTATTTTGACAGGAGTAAATCCTGGCAGAGGCAACACTATAATTCAACAGAAGGTATCACTCTCAGAGCTATAGTAGACGGCCATAGAGGAGCTGGTCCTAGATCATGAATGGTCTATGGGGTTCACTGAGGCCACCCCTGGAAAGGGGAAGATGGCAGGGCAAAAAGTAATCTGACCAGTCTTGAACCAGGATCTGCCTGCTTGGAGGTTGGCTTGTCTGTGTTTTTCAACAAATGCATGTAAGCAGCATGCCTAGAGCTTGAGGAGACCCAAAGATGCCACCCTTGAGGATCCGCATTAGTGGTTCCCAAACTGTGGGTCGGAACCCCAACTGGGGTCACATTCACACCAGATTGTGGTCACAGAAACAGGGCTGTTTTCCCTCCCTCTGGTCCTCCATTGTAGTCTGTGCCCCATAACGGCAGTCATTATGGGATCTGTGAGTCAGTGGGCATTCACAGGCCCTGTCCCTTTTCCTACCTGGGCTTCCTGTTAAACTGGAAACTCATGCAGAGAAATGGGAGCCTGGGAGTTCCCACTGACTCACGGACTGCTGACTGCAGCTACTGGTGCCAACACTGCAGTTGCTGACTTCGTGCTTCGGATGGAGGGGGAGAAAGAAGTGGATGAGGGGAGTAAAAGTCTATTTTGCTTTCATCATTATCTGGGGTCATGAGCAATGGTGTAAGTTACAATGATGGGGCCTCAAGTAAAAATTTGCTGAGGGCCTTCCATTGCCACAGCAGTAGTGCCCCCTCCCCCCCCATCATGTGGCTCCCCCATGCGGCAGCAAATGTATCTCATTGTGTTAGCTACGCTGGTCCGCTTTAAGTTCGCTGCAGGCCTGGCGACTGTTCCCTGCCGGGTCAAAGTCTCACGGTGTGGCTCTTATGAGACTTCGGCCTGGCGAGGTACAGCCATTGGGCCCACGGCAGAGTTACAAGAACGGAGCAGCGCAGCAAACATGGTAAAGTAACTTTGCTGCTGCCACTGTGTGAGCCCCCTTTCTGCTCGGGCACCCCCCTCCCTCCTGCTTGCTGTGCTTACGTGTTTACATGGGTCATATTGAGTGAAGGCCTTAGGGGTTCAAACAAAGGGTATTGGGATGCCAGGGAGGCATTCTTGTCAACTTGATGGCAAGAAGGGCTGTGCAGCCTGGATCTAGAGAAGGCCTCCAAATGTTTATATCTATGGATCTGTTGTAATTGCTACTCTGCATCAAGAGAAGTCCAAGACTACACAGTAAAAAATGCGCTATGGAATAAAACCATTTGTGTTACTCTGAGTTGGTGTGGGACTTACATCTGTGAGAGCTCCTGCATTCAACACATGGCTAAAATCACCAAGGCTATGATCAGGGAGAGTCAGGATTTAAAAGCATCCTCAAACGGCTGAGTTTTTAGAGGTGGTGTTTGAATATGGCAAGAGGCTATCTAAGGATATGGTACACCGAGGTGGAAAGCACAAAGAACAGAGTTCAAGGTGGAGGAAAGGAGCAACTTGCCAATGAATGGAGTTTATGCAGCGGGAGATAAGAGGAAGTCATGAATAGCTGATCAATCAATTTATAGGGGAGTTGGAGAAGCTGGAACCATATGCAGAGGCAGCCAGGAAGTTCATATAATGAACTAAGAGCATTAGCACTGGAGGAAGATAGATAAGCTGTGCAGCAGAGATTCCATAGACTGCAGTGGAGAAGGACGGCTCAGTGGGACATCTGCAAGGAGCAGCTGGCAGGAGTCTAAGTGGGAGGCGATGAGAGAATGGTTAAATGTTTTAGTGGTTGTTCAGAAAGGAGAAAAATTTAGATGTTGGGTCAATTCTTTTTCTATCACATTTTAGTAGTATTTTGGATGTGTGCCAGAAGTATAGAAGATCACCCAAGGTTGCAGGCTGTGGAGACTGGGAAGATGGCAGTGTAATCCACAAAGGAGACGGGAGGACAGGAGAGGGTTTTTAATATAGCGAACAGCTGTCCCTTTTAATATTTGAATATGCATCATGTCAGCTCCTTTCCTACTGCCAATACCATACCAATTTTTCATTCTCTCAACTTTCTTACTCTGACTTGTTCCAGGCTAGTTTCCCCTCCACCCATCTTCTGCTACAATTTATTCTGATCTCTGATGCCTGGCTTAGATCTGTTTTCTTCCCTATTTTTTTTTTTCATTCTACTCCACTGTTGCATTTCTCTCTGGCTTCCCACTCAATTTCTCATTTAGCACAAACTTCTCAAATTCACCCACTCTGCTTCTCGTCAACAAGCCTTCATATCACACACATCTTTTCCTGGGTTCTTCATTCTGAATACCAGATTCCCCTATCCCATTCTTTCCTTCCATGTGCCCACACACATGCGCACCAGAAGTGCTCAGACCTACCCCTTGAGGGCTGCACTGAGAACCAGTTGTCACGGTAAACCATTTGCAGCCTAAACACACAGGCCTCTTTCAGTGGAAAGGAAGCTCTGGAATGAAGGTCAAAGAATGACGATGAAAGGGTTTATGGACTTTTCCTCCAGGAACTTTATTAAACCCAGTTAAACTAACAGCTTTTACTACATCCTTCGGCAATGAATTCCAGAGCTTAATTACATGCAGAGAGAAAAAAATATGTTCTCTAATTAATCCTAAATATACTACCTTATAGCTTTAATTCATGTCCCCTAGTCTTTTTAAAGGAATAAACAGCCAGTCCACTCTACTCAGTATCTTATAGACCTTTATTATATCTCCCCTCAGTCATCTCTTCTCCAGGCTGAAGAGTCCCAGCCTTTTAAACCTTTACCCATAGAAGTATTCTTATATCCCCTTTATTGTTTTGGTCACCCTTCTCTGTACCTTTTCCAATTCTGCTATCTTTTTTTAGATGCAGTGACCAGAACTGCACACGATACTTAAGGTGCCGTCATACCACAAAGCGATGCATTATGATAGCCTTAATTTTATTCTCCAATCCTTTCCTTATAATTCCTAGCATTCTATTTGCTTTCTTGATTGCCGCTGAATACTGAGCAGAGAATTTCAACATATTATCCACGATGACGCCTAAATCCTTCTTCTGGGTGGTAGTTCCTAACATGGAACCTTGCATTATGTAACCATAGTATAGGTCATAGACATCGGAAAGGGGTGGGCCACACAGGCCCAGGCCCCACCAAAAATCATGGCATGGCAGGCAGCAGGCTGCCTGCAGGGATTTCATCCCCCAAGGGCAGAAGAGAAAAGCTCCTTCCTGTCTGCCCGTGGGAGATCAAATCTCCGCAAGCAGACAAGAAGGGTATTTGCTGCGATCACAGCTTTTCTTCTTTTGCCTGCGGAGGATAGGATTCCTGCAGGCTGCCTACTACCTGCCGGCTGTGATCATTCCAAAGACTGGGCAGACAGGAAGGGCTTTGCAATGATTGCGACTGGCGGACAGACTACCTGCAGGTATCCCAGCCCCCATAGGCAGAAGAAAAGCTATGATTGCAGTAAAGATCCTTCGTCTCTGCCTGCAGGGTGGGGCTTCAGCAGAGTAGGGGCAGAGCTTGGGCCCCACCCAAAGAAAATGTCCTTCTGCCACCCCTGGTTTGGGTTGTTCTTCCCTAAGTGCATAATTTTGCACGTGTCCACATTAAGGTTGATCTACCATTTGGATGCCCAGTCTCTCAATTTCTCATGATCCTCTTGCAATTTTTCACAATCTTCTTGTAATTTAACTACTATGAATAATTTTGCAAAATCTGCAAATTTGATCACCTTACTCATTGTTCTCATTTCCAAGTCATTTATAAATATGTTAAAAAGCAGAGGGCCCAGTGCAGATCCCTGGGGTTCTCCACTATTCACCTTTCTCCACTGAGAAAATTGGCCATTTAGCCCTACTCTCTATTCTCTATTTTTTAACAAGTTACTAATCCGCAGTAGTTCACTGCCTCCTATCTCATGACTTTTTAATTTCGCCAAGAGTCTCTTTTGAGGGACCTTGTCAAAGGCTTTCTGAAAATCCAGATACACTATATCAATCAGTTCACCTTTATCTACCTGTTTATTCACACATTCAAAAAAATATGAGATTGGCGAGATAAGACTTTCCTTGGCTAAATCCAAGTTGGCGTTCTGCCATTAAACCATGACTATCTATCTATATGTTCAATATTGTAATTTTGTTGTTTATAATGGTTTCTACCATTTTGCCTGACATCAGGCTCACTGGTCTATAGTTTCCCAGATCATCACTGGGACCCTTTCTAAAAAATGGCACCATGTTGGTCACTCTCCAATCTTCAGGTACTATAGATGATTTTAACCCTTTCCACTCAGCTGTCCCTCCCACTCTATGGGACATATAGATAATATGCTAGTTTATGGCCCTTAAGATACAACATGACTGGTTACTGTAGAAACGTGTATGTCATATTGGTTGTAATTTGGCCAGTTTCTTGTTAAAATTTATTACGATCTGGCATTAGCAACTTAAAAAATGTATCTGCGTGGAAAGGGTTAATGATTGTATACAAATTACTAGTAGCAGGTCTGCAATTTCATTTTTGAGTCATTTCAGCACCATGAGATGTACACTATCCAGTCCAGGTGATTTGCTATTCCTAAACTTCTCAAATTGCTCTATTACATCTTCCAGGTACACCATGATTTGTTTTAATTCCTCTGATCCATCACCTTTACATATCATTTCTGGTAAGAGTATTTTCCTACATCTTCTTCAGTAAAGACCAAGCAAAGAATTCATTTATCCTCTCCTACTTTGGCCTTGTCCTCCCTTAGTGCCCTTTTACTTCTCTATCATCTAATGGTCAGCTGACTCCTGTGCAGGCTTTTTGTTTCGAATGTACCCGAAAAAGTATTTATTATGAGTTTTTGCTTTCACAGTTAGCTTCTTTCCAAATTCTCCCTTTGCAAATGCTTTGCATCTAATTTGCCAGTGTTTATGCTTTTTCCCGTTTTTAAATTCAGATCCTTTTTCCAGTTTTTAAAAGATGTTTTTTGGGCTAGAGCTGCCTCTCTCACCTCACTTTTAAACCATGCCGGCGGTCTTTGCCCTTCCTTTCAGCTTTATTAAAGCTTGGAATCATCTGTTCTGCGTTTCCAAAATGCTACTTTTAAACAATATCCAGACCTGATATCAACTAACATTTGTAGCTGCTCCTTTTAGGCTTTTCTTAACCATTTTCCTCATTTTACCATAGGCTCCCTTTTGAAAGCTAAATGCTAGCGCAGTAAATGTCTTTGCTGTTCTGCCTACATTTATTAAATCAAATTCAATTATGTTATAACTAATGCCAAGGGGTTCCAACAGCATCCCTTACAACTCGCAATGAACAGTGCGGCGCGAATCCTCTTCGGAGCACCAAGGAGAGAGCATATCACACCCCTACTGATTCAACTGCACTGGCTCCCCATCCAAGCCAGGATTAGCTTCAAGACCTTAGTGATGACATTCAAGGCTATCAACGGACTATCCGCCTCCTCAATAAGTGACCTCATACAACCACTCACACCCAACAGGACAAGAAGAACCGCTACAGCCAACATGCTAGCAATACCAAAGGCTATGACAAGATGCTCCATAACAACTTCAAATAGAGCCTTCAGCTTGAGCGCCCCAAGCCTCTGGAACTCCCTACCACCACACATCAGAGCTATCCCCAACTTGAGCCAGTTCAGGAAGGCCTTAAAACACCTCCTCTTTACTAAGTACCTAATAGACTCCTCCGAACCACAGCCACCATGTATGACTAACACACAATAACTCCATCCCACATGCATACAATTACTTATTTCAATGTTCCACACATGTAGATAGTTTTCCCTGGTTAGCCAAGTTGATGCTCCTGTTCTTTGTAATGACCTGACTCTTGTTTTTTGTCGGAAACTGTTAGTTCTATGTAAACCGCGCTGATCGCAAATAGTGCGGTATAGAAGAAATGTAAATAAATAAATAAATAAATAAATAAATAAATCATCTCTCATACTGGATTCTGTGATCTATTTAGGTCCAAAATAGCTCCTCCTCATGTCAGTTCCTGAACCCCCTGCTACTTTAAGTAGTCATTTATTTCATCTAGAAACTTTCCTTCCCTAGCATGTCCCGATATGACATGACAGGGGTAATTTGGAATCTTTTCAACTTTATCTGCTGTTTATTTAAGTGCATCTGAAATACATTTACCTTTATTGCGACGGCTCTCTCCGGATGCCCTAATTTCCCTGTATTGGTAGCATCCTTCAAAGATACGGAACCATGAGCTACGGGCCGACTGTCGGCTTTCCTCCAATATCTAGCTTAAAAGCTGCTCTATCTCCTTTTTAAAGGTTATTGCCGGCAACCTGGTTAATATAGAGCCCATCTTTCAAGAAAAGGCCCCCTCTTCCCAAAATTGTTATTCAGTCTCGACAAATCTAAAGTCCTCTTCGTTACACCACTGTCTCATCCATGCATTGAGACTCCAGAGCTCTACTTGCCTCGTGGGGCCTGCATGTGGAATAGAGAGCATTTTTGAGAATTCTATCCTGGAGTTCCTTAATTTCAACTGTCTACCTAAAAGCTGAAATCTGGCTTCCAGAACCTTCCTCACACACTTTCCTATGTTGTTGGTGCCCACCAAGTGCCAGCTCCTTCTCAGCAATGTCTAGAATTCTATCTAGATGATACGCGAGGTCCACCACTTTCACAACTAGGCAAAAGATCCTCACACCTACCAGCCACCCAGCTATCTACATACCTAATGATCAAATCACCAGATAAAATGGCAATCCTAATCTTTCCCTCTTGGACAGAAACCTCTGGAGACACATCCTTAGTGCAAAAGGATATTGCATCTACTGGAGGGCATGTCCTCACTACAGGATCATTTTCTGCTATACCAAAGTGATGCTGTCTCAAGAACATAAGATATGCCATACTGGGTCAGACCAATGTCCATCAAGCCCAGTATCCTGTTTCCAACAGTGGCCAATCTAGGTCATACGTACCTAGCAGTTTCCCCAAAAGACACAGGTTCCACAATGCTTGTACTGGGTCAAGCATTGATATCATGGGTCCCTTCTTAATAATGGTTTATGGACCTTTCCTCCAGGAACTTGTCCAACCCTTTTTTGAACCCAGCTACACTAACAGCCTTTACTACATCCTCCGGTAACAAATTCCAGAGTTTGATTACACATTGAGTGAAAAAATATTTTCTTTTATTAGTCTTAAATAGTTTACCCTGTAGCTTCATTGCATGTCCCCTAGTCTTACTATATTCTGATAACGTAAACAATCGATCTACGTTTACCCATTCCACTCCGTTCATTAATTTATAGACTTCTATCATGTCTCCCCTCAGCCGTCTCTTTTCCAGGTTAAAGAGCCCTAATCCTTTTAGCCTTTCTTCATAGGAGTATCCTTCCACCCCCTTTACCATTTTGGTGGCTCTTCTCTGAACCTTTTCTAATAACGCTATATCCTTTTTAAGATACGGCGACCAGAATTGCACACAATGTTCATGGTGCGGTCTCACCATGGAACGATATAGAGGCATTATAAAATCTTTTGTTTTATTTTCCATTCCTTTCCTTATCATACCTAGCATTCTATTTGCTCTCTTCGCCGCCGCTGCACACTGGGCCGAGGGTTTTAACATGTTATCCACAATGACGCCTAAATCTTTTTCCTGGGTGGTGGTTCCTAATGCGGAACCTTGCATCATGTAACCATAGTTATTCCACTTTCCAGGTCATTTATGAATATGTCAAAAAGCAGCGGACCCAGCACAGATCCCTGGGGTACACCACTATTCACCTTTCTCCATTGGGAAAATTGGCCATTTAGCCCTACCCTCTGCTTTCTATCTTTTAACCAGTTCCTGATCCACAATAGTACACTGCCTCCTATCCCATGACTCTTTAGTTTTGTCAAAAGTCTCTGATGAGGGACCTTGTCAAAGGCTTTCTGAAAGTCTAGATACACAATATCAACCTACTCACCTTTGTCCACTTGTTTATTCACACCTTCAAAAAAACATAACAGATTAGTAAGACAAGATCTTCCTTGTCTAAAGCCAAACCACAGGAGAAGAGGGTATCCGCAACAGCAAGCACAAGCAAAAGCGGACCACCAAAGACCAGGCCCACACACAGGTATAGATGTGTAAAATTTCTTTTTTATTGGAGGACCCAAATTTTATACATCTATACCTGTGTGTGGGCCTGGTCTTTGGTGGTCCGCTTTTGCTTGTGCTTCCTTGTCTAAAGCCATGTTGGCTGTCTCCCATTAGGCCATCATCTTCAACAGAAATTCATTCAACAGTTCACTTAAGTATCACTATTCAGCAAATTTACTTGTGTCACTCCTTAAGCCTCAGAAAATTACCCACATAGCACTGTATCATAAAGAAACTTTGTATACGTTTCTTAAATGTGCAAGGGCATCACGGCTTGTAGGAGTATTAAAGAACCCTTAAAACTGTGGCCAATGGTTCAATAAGAAAAAATGAAAACTTAGCTCAATAAATATTGCAGTCTGTCTCAGGCTTCACAGTTCTCCGGGTCTTTTTCTTCTTTTTCTCTTTTATTCAAAAATTGATTTTTACAACTTGCCAAAACCTTATATATAAAAGGAAAGGCAACGTCCCATTAGGCCATGACTAACTACATGCTGAGTAATTTTATTCTTTATGATGGTTTCTATCATTTTTCCCGGTACTGTCAGGCTTACTGGTCTGTAGTTTCCCGGATCACCCCTGGAAACCTTTTTAAAAATTAGTGTTACATTGGAGATCCTCCAATCTTCAGGTATTAGAGATGATTTTAATGATAGTTCACAGATTACTAATAGCAGGTCTGCAATCTCATATTTCAGTTCTTTCAACACCCTTGGATGTATACCATCCGGCCCAGGTGATTTGCTACTCTTCAGTTTATCTAATAGTTGTAGTACATCTTCCCAATGTATCGATATTTCCTTCAATTCTTCCGCACCTTTAAATACCACTTCAGTCATGGGTAACATCCCTACATCTTCCTCAGTAAAGACCGAAGCAAAGAATTCATTCAGTCTCTCCGCTATCGTCTTGTCATCTCTTACTGCCCCTTTAACCCCTCTATCATCTAATGGACCAACTGACTCTCTCACAGGTTTTTTGCTACGCATGTACTTGAAAAAGTCTTTATTTCACGTTTTTGCTTCCGCAGCAAGCTTCTTCTCAAATTCTCGCTTTGCCTGCCTTATCAATGCCTTGCATTTGACTTGCCAGTGCTTGTGCTGTTTCCAGGTTTCGTCGTTTGGCTCTTTTTTCCATTTCCTGAAAGATGCTTTTTTGGCAACAGCCTCTCTGACCTCACCTTTAAACCATGCTAGCAGTTTTTTGGACTTCCTTCAACTTTACTTAAAGCGTGGAATACAGCTGGTCTGGGCTTCCAAGATAGTATTTTTCAACAACACCCAAGCTTGATGTAAGTCTTTAACCTTTGCAACTGCTCCTTTTAGTTTTTTCTTAACTATTTTCCTCATTTTATCATAGTCTCCCTTTCGAAAGTTAAAAGGTAGTACTGTGGATTGCCTTACTATCCCTCCTCCACTAATTAAATCAAATGCAATCGTGCTATGATCACTATTGCCAAGTGGCCCCAACACCCTTATCTCTTGCACTAGATCTGGTGTTCCACACTAAGGACGGTCTAATATGGCTTCCCCTCTGGTCGGTTCATGAACCAGCTGCTCCAAGAAGCAGTCATTTATTTCATCTAGGAACTTTATCTCCCTAACATGTCCTGCCATGACACTGACCCAGTCAATACCGGGGTAATTGAAATCAACCATTATTATTACTGCACTGTAACTTTTGTTAGCTTCCTTGATTTCTTTGAGCATTTCATCATCCATTTGTTCATTCTGGCCAGGCGGTCGATAGTACACCCCCACTGCCATCGCCTTCCCCTTTTTACATGGAATTTCAATCCATAGAGATTCTACAGCAAATTTTGTTTTCTGCAAAACTTTAATCCTTTCTGACTCAATGCCCTCTCTAACATAGAGCGCAACCCCTCCACCAATTTGACCAGCTCTATCATTATGATATAGTTTGTACTCAGGTATCACAGTGTCCCACTGGTTATTCTCCTTCCACCATGTCTCTGATATTCCAATCATATCTAACCTCTCATTTAGTGCTATATATTCTAACTCTCCCATCTTATTTTTTAGACTTCTAGCATTTGCATACAAGCATTTTAGAGACTGTATTTTATTCATATTAATTTGGCTATTGGTAGACATGTGTAATTTGGGATCTTTAAGCTCTGTCTGCTCAATACACGAGGGCATTTGGGCTACTTTACTCTTTTTTGGAACCTCTCTGTTTTTGGTAGTATCCTTCAAGGATACATTCTTCCGAACCATGTGCTCTTGGGCGACTGTCGGCTTTCCCCTATTATCTAGTTTAAAAGCTGCTCTATCTCCTTTTTAAAGGTTAATGCCAGCAGCCTGGTTCCATCCCGGTTAAGGTGAAGCCCATCCCTCCTTTCCCCAGAATGTTCCCCAGTTCCTAACAAATCCAAAACCCTCATCTTTGCACCATTGTCTCATCCACGCATTGAGACTCCAGAGCTCTGCCTGCCTTTTGGGTCCTGCGCATGGAACGGGAAGCATTTCGGAGAACGCTACCCTGGAAGTTCTGGATTTCAACTTCCTACCTAAAAGTCTAAATTTAGCCTCCAGAACCTCCCTACCACATTTTCCTATGTCATTGGTACCGACATGTACCAAGAAGCAGACTCCTCCCCAGCACTATCTAAGACCTTATCTAGGTGGCTCGTGAGGTCCGCTACCTTCGCACCAGGCAGGCATGTTACCAGGTGATCCTCACGTCCACCAACCACCCAGCTATCTACATGCCTAATGATCGAATCACCAACTATGACGGCTGTCCTAACCCTTCCCTCATGGGCACATGGCCCTGGAGAAACGTCCTTGGTGCAAGAGGGTTTTACATCACCTGGAGGACAGGTCCTAGTTACAGGATCACTTCCTGCCACACCAGGGTGATGCTCTCCTGTCACGTGACCTCTCTCCTCCATGGCAACAGGGATGCTGCCAGACTGGAGGTGGGACTTCAGGACTATATCCCTGTAGGTCTCGTCTATGTACCTCTCTGTCTTTCTTATGTTTTCCAAGTCTGCTACTCTAGCCTCTAGAGAACGGACTCGTTCCCTGAGAGCAAAGAGCTCCTTGCACCTAGTGCGCACGTAAGACCTCTCACCAACTGGGAGAAAATCATACATGTGACACTCAATGCAAAAGACTGGAAAGCCCCCATCTCGCTGCTGGACTGCTGTCTGCATCTTAGTTTTAAGCTTGTGTTTAGATCTTTAAGTTCTTTACTTACTAAGGGTTGCTATGGATATTTATACTAATAAAACTGTACCTAATACGTTTAATATACCTTGTTCACCTGAAGCTTAATTAATCTCAGGTCCTTAGTGTATGACTGATTTGGGTAATGAGCTTCACCTGAGAGCACCTCCTGTCTTTTAAGATGTGTAAGTCCTATCAAGCTACGATTATCCCAGGGGTGGGTGGGTGTTGGGGAGGGAGGGAGGGAAATAACACTTATTAAAGGACGGCTGCTACACAGTACCCTGTCCTGTGCTGCTGAGGTAAGCTATATTCTGATTTGATTTAAATTATAGCTCTTTGCTGCTGCTAGGCTCTTACTTATTATGAAATTTAAACTACAAGCTCTCTGCTGGGTTCTAAATTTAACCAGAAAGCTCTCTTCTGTGTTTTAAATCTGAACTAAAAGTACTTTGCTGATGCTAGGCCCTGAGTAACTATTAAATTTAAACTACAAGCTCTCTGCTGGGTTTCAAGTGACCTCTCTCCTCCAAAGTAGCACCAAGGCTGGTAGATTGGCGATAGGACGTTTCTACTATGTGCCTGTTGGTCTCCTCTATATACCTCTCTATGTGCCTCAGTTCCTAAGTCTGCTATGCTAGCATCTAGTGATCAGACTCGTTCTCCAAGAGCCAAGAGCTCTTTGCACAGAGTGCACATATAAGACCTCTCACCAACTGGGAGATAATCATACATATGGCACTCAATGCAAAAGACTGAATAGCCTCTGTTTTATGCTGGACTGCTGTCTGCATCTTTGTATTAGTGAGTTTTGGGTTGTTAAGGGAATAAGGATACCTAAACCAATATAAAGGCCTTAGGATTAATTTGGTATATTTTATACTTTTATTTTTGTTTGTTTCCAAATGAACTGCTAATTATCTATTATGTTTTAATCACTTGATGAAAATAGACAGTGGTGCTATATTTCACTCTCTCTCTTAATTGAGATAACCATAAATTAAGGGGTGTGTGGGAGAAGGACTAACTAGCTAGCAGTTTTCTTTTAATCTTCAAATAGCCTTCCTAAATCTATCAGAAACTAATTTTAAACCCCTACAACAAGCTGCTATTTGTCTGCTTGGAACCCACCTCAATCTAACAGAAGTTAGTTTAAAATGTCTAAAATAAGCAGAGAACTAATTTTTGCTTTTTTAATGAAATCAAAAACAGACTTTTCCAAATGAACCTATAATCTCACTTCTATCCCAGTCTTAAAGTCACCAAGTTTGCCAGCAAAGTAATGATCACTTACGCACAGAGATTTCATCATCTCTTAGGTTTCCCTCAGAAAGCTCATTTACACTGATTTTGTTTGATCATTCATTTGACTTCATTTTCCTTTGCTACCATCTACGTATAAACATGTATCAGCCTATTTCCTATAATCCTGGACTGTCATACATTAAGACTTTGGATGATGGTGATATTAATGAATAATTTCTATTGCTTCATGATATGAACAATTTCTGAATGATTATCATTCAAATCCAGACCCTCTCAGAGATCCAGGTCACTTTCAGTAGTCGAGGAACAAAATCATAGTGAAAATAAAATGATACATGAAAGCAAATTAAAGACATCAAAAAAAGAATAAGGTAAAATTTCATTTTATTTCACAAATGCTTTCTAGTCTTATTTTTCAATGCAAATGCACTAGCTAAAATTAATAAGCACCTAAATTTGCAGCACAGATCAAACAGCTCTCCTGTCCCACCTCCACTCCTGGAGTTATTCCTCCCCAGAACTTTGAAATCCCTTGCAGCTTCTCTTAGCAGAGGCCATTTTAAGGGCCGTCTCATAAAAATGGGTGCAGTAAAAGTACTGTTTCTACTACTGAAAAGCATTCAAATCATCTACGGCAAAGAGGGAATAGTAACTTTTGCTTTTGTAACCTAACTTATGATGCAGTAACTCTAACAAAATATATGTTTTAACAATGATGAAACTAGCATCCCCTCACCCCACAAACGAAGGGAAATATTAAAGATACCTGAAAAATATTAATAGTGCACAAGAATCAAACCATTTGCGATAGAAAAGAGGCTCTAGAGAAAAGGACCATGCTATAAGACTCATGTTATAAGTAATTGGAACTAAAAATCTCAGCTGAAATGCAGGTGCTCACAGAGCCAGGACTGTGCTAGACTTCACTATTAGAACCAGCTCGCTGGATGTGTTCGGCAGCCTACAAGTACAGCAGACAGTAGAAATCCCAGTGGAAATGCAATGCTTACATAGAGATAGTTCTGGCAGGCAACAAATTCCTTGGGACAACTGAGGCCCAATATAATACACTATGCTATCCTTTAGCTCAGTGGTTTACTTTCAATTTTCCTGTGCTGACCTTACTGCCAATGCAGTAGAGGTGTGCATGGCCAATGGAAAAAAAAAGTTCAATTTGTGCTTGTTTAATAGAATTTTTCCAGATTTCCTAGCATTGTTTCATGTCCATTTGATCTGTTGGTTCTTTTAGGAACATGCTGTATATGCACAATGCAATGCACTGTGTGCCTTCAAGTTGATGCAGACTCCTGATGACCCAGCAGCTCCTGGGCTTTTTTTTGGCAGTTTTGCTGGAACTAGATTGCCAGGCCTTTCTTCCGAGCCTGGGCAAGTTACTGTACATGCACAAGAACTTAAAAATACACACAACCTATTGTATGGGTGTTAATTCATAGCTATAGCACAAACCGAAGGTGTTCTCACAAATGCACATGGAGTAAGAGGTTTGGCATGGAAAAATCTGCAGTAAATCCGTCATAGTAGAAGGTAGTTTGGGTGCTATGTAAATTGCACCCAAATCCACCAAATCAGGAATTCTACTCCACTCATTCATTTCATCCACTACCTTTTGCATAATAGGAAGCAGTTTAGAATTAAAACAAAATGCAGTAAATTCTCCGCTCCCACTGTAAAACAATGCACTGAATTTGGGCATTGCTTCTTTACTTCCCTTTAGAACAGCTCAGTGCAAAAGATCCGAAGTAGAAGCTGCAGGGTCATCTCAGAGGATTCATAGCCCGTGTGGACCTAATAGCCACTCCCACCCAGAGGCTATCTGGTACAAGGCACCCTGGGCCCCTGACCACAGAGCCTCCGTATTGCTGGATCCGCTTGGGCCGATAATACCTGATCTGAGGAGGGGCCCAATGGCATCCTTATCTCACTGTAGCCATCTTGTAAAATGGAAACATCTGATCCCTGGTTGTGCATCGTACCTGACTGTAACTTGCTTTCAACTTCTGAGAAAGGCATAAGCTAAATCTAATTCCTTTTCCCTTCCCCCATTGCCTTACAGTAAACAGCAGGCTGGCCCCTAGCAACGTTTCCCAATGCACCACCAGGGATCGGGGCTGCCATTTTACAAGAGGGTGATAGGGAGACAAAGATGCTGCTGGACACTTCCCCAGACCAGCTAACCCCAGAGGTTCACTGGTTGAGGAGTCTCCCTGATCTGGGATGCCCTGGACCAGATAACCCTGCAGGAGGAGGAACTCAGAATTCCACTGGTCCACTAGGAAATTTGTTCAGGTGGAGGTAGGAGCCAGGGGCAGGGGGTCTAGCCTTTTTAAATGTCTTCTTCCTGTCAGTATATGAGCCGGTCCCACTCATGCACCAACAGAGAGACCTAGTCTACTCCCAACGCAACAAATTGCTGCAATTACTCTAGCAAAATACATGCTTTTCTCTGTCAGCACATACTTTTTAATACTGCAGTAATTTGTATGACATTAGTTCACTGCCGTTACTACTTATCATTTGTATAGCGCTACAAGGCATATGCAGCACGGTAGAGAGACCTAAGAGATACTCCCTGCTCATCAACAAAAGACACACAACACGACAGCGGGGTGCTAGGATATAGCAAGGGGAATGGTAAGGAAACACATAGGAGGTGAAAAGGAGACTAAGTGGACCATGATCCAAAAGCAGCCTCAAAGAGGTAGGTTTTTAGCCTGCATTTGAATAGGACAGATATGGAGCCTGATGTACTGACTCGGGTAGTTTGATCCAGGCATAAGAAGCAGCAAAATGGAAAGAGCAATCATTCTTTTAGCACATGGGTTAGAAATCTACAAGCCAAAACCTAGCACACTGTTCTGATGCAGGGCTTATTACATGAAGCCCTCAATTGGCACACAAGGTTAGAGGTAGCGGCGGCCAAGAGAGCAAATAGAATGCTAGGTATGATAAGGAAAGGAATGGAAAATAAAACAAGCGATATTATAATGCCTCTATATCGTTCCATGGTGAGACCGCACCTTGAATATTGTGTGCAATTCTGGTCGCCGTATCTTAAAAAGGATATAGCGATTTTAGAAAAGGTTCAGAGAAGAGCCACCAAAATGGTAAAGGGGATGGAAGGCTACTCCTATGAAGAAAGGCTAAAAAGGTTGGGGCTCTTTAGCCTGGAGAAGAGACGGCTGAGGGGAGATATGATAGAAGTCTATAAATTAATGAACGGAGTGGAACGGGTAAACGTAGATCGATTGTTTACCTTATCAGAATATGGAAAGACTAGGGGACATGCAATGAAGCTACAGGGTAAACTATTTAAGACTAATAAAAGAAAATATTTTTTCACTCAACGTGTAATCAAACTCTGGAATTTGTTACCGGAGGATGTAGTAAAGGCTGTTAGTGTAGCTGGGTTTAAAAAAGGTTTGGACAAGTTCCTGGAGGAAAGGTCCATAAACCATTATTAAGAAGGGACCCAGGATATCAATGCTTGAACCAGTACAAGCATTGTGGAACCTGTGTCCCTTGGGAAAACTGCTAGGTACGTATGACCTAGATTGGCCACTGTTGGAAACAGAATGCTGGGCTTGATGGACCTTGGTCTGACCCAGTATGGCATATCTTATGTACCTTCCAGAAAGATCTTCTCGATCTGAGAAACCAGATGTTTGGGTAATACTTGCACTAGTGTTGGTAGCTACCAGATTGATGTGAGACTTTTGGCATTACAAAGGGAAGGATACTAGTTATCAGCTAAAAAGGGGATCTGGCATGCTCATCTACCCACAAGGGCAAAGGACGAAGAGCCCGATTTTCAGTTGGGAAGGGCTAAGTGCTATAGACACATAGTCCTGTCTGCCAACCCCTTAATCCCACATATTCACTTCCATGGCGCCGGAAGTGAATATCCAGGATTTGCCACACAGCCAGGAAGCCGCTGAGCCTAATAGGGTAGCAGCGATTTTCCATACAGCCCGGGTAGCATTCTGCGCTCTAAAGAAAGGTGAGGAAAACCCTTGCCTATCTTTTCAGCACAGCACTAACCGGGCAGCATGGAAAGTCGCTGCTGCCCAGTTAGCGCTTGCTTCTGCCCCGCCTCGGAATGCCCCCCACACCTCAATGCTAACCGGATAGCATCAGCGCACGTAGGGACCTTAGAGGAGATTGTCGAAGGCGCTAACCAGGTAAGTGCCTTTGAAAATCCCTGTTTATGACATTCACATGGTTTACTGGGCTGTAACAGACCAACCACAACCACACCCTTAGCCTCATAAATATATTAACCACATATAAATATGTCTCACTCCCAAACTTATTATATACATGAAGCTAAATCTCTTATGTGGGAGAAAAGACCTCAGACTAATGCATTACCTCCCACTATGTGGCGAAACAAATCACCATAGGGGATTAGAGCTTCATGCATCATCGGTTCCAAAAACTCCCCTATAAACTACTTAATAAACGTACAGAAAAAGTACTTTTTTTGCATTATTTCTTAAATTAATTAAACCACATATATAATACAAAACTTCTATCTGTCTTTAAAAGAAGCTCATATTCCATTCATTTACACACCACATCAGAAGGAAAAGCGGCACCGTATTCTGAAAAGAACACAAGGTTTCAAAGTCAAATCACTCTTCCCTTACAGCCATAGATCATAAAGCTCTACTTATCTTTAAGATTTCAGGCTTCAGCGCCGCTCTCCTAAGTTTCAGCGTTCAATGCCACTCTTTTAAGCTTCAGCGTCATTCCTTTAACTCCAACAACTTTTTCTTCAACAGCCTCTAAACTCTATACACATTGCCGCCTGAACTTAAACCATTAACCCAACAAAGATCTTCGTTTCTCCTTAAAAAAGGCTCCTCTCACCCATGCCTCACTTCAAAGCGAGCGTGACAAAACTACCAATGTTGAATCAAACTCACTAGAAGCTCAAAGAGATAGAGACTACAGAGCTCCAAAGCTTAACGCCGGCAAAAGCAGTCAGAAAATTCAAAAGCAAAAGCAATCAAAAAAATAAGGTCAATTCAATCTTATCATTCAGTCCATTAGGCTCTAATGAATCAAGAGAGAATATCCATTGTTGTTCTCATTGTAGTAGTAATTTTCCCTGATCCCCTCGCCATATATTACTGTATAGAGAACTTGGTCAATAACTTGGCAACGTAACTCTTCAAACTTATGATGAAAGGTTAAGCAATGTTTAACCAAAAGCGTTCCCACTCGTACTTTTGTAAGGCTATATTTATGCTCAGCCAACCGCGTCTTCAACGCATGTGTAGTCTTTCCAACATAAGGTTTTGGGCATGAGCACTTTAAAACATAAACCACATGATCTGACACACAAGTTGAATGTACATTCAAAGAATAGACACGATTCTTCAATTCCAATGTGTTACCTTCTACCATATAACCGGGGTACGGTGGATGCGGTGCGCCCAACTCCGCCTTGCCCCCCCCAACCACCTCTCCCCTCCCCCCCCTTTAAATAATAACATTACAAACACTTTGGGAATTAAACTGGTCGCAGCTTTATTAACCATATAACATTATCCAATAACAAACTACCAACAACAAAACCTTCATCATTCGGGTTCCGGCAGCGGAACGATACCTCACCAGCCATGTGAGTAGCAAGGTGACTTCATTCCCGCTTCCTCTGTGAACTGCCCAAGGCTATTCCATCCCACCCCCCCTCTTCCACCTTCGCCATATTATTAGCAAAAGCCCCGAGGGGTTGTCCGGGTTGGGGGTACCCCACCCCCGCCCTGCGTATTGCCAACGGCTCCGGACCCCGGAAACCTCCGGGATCCCGCCTTCCCCCCTCCAGCTGCAACCCCCCTCCCCCACTCCTGCCCAACCCAAGGGATGGGAGGGTGGGACGCCAGCCTCCTTTCCCCCGCTATCCCGGCGACTGCCATCCCGCCGGCTCACTCCTCCCCGGACCGCCTCCTGCCCGCCTCATCACACCCCATTGGCTCCTGCACTCGTCCCTCACCCGCGGGAGCCAATGGGTTTAAACCACACCTCTCCCATTGCGCTAGCCTCCCTCTTTCCCTCCTCGAGGGCCAGGACCACGCACCACGCCGCCCCCCAGTTAGTGGCGGTCTGCGGGTATGTGGCCCTGCAGCCTTTTTGTAACCGGGGTATGGCGGACGCGGTGCACCCATCTCCGCCTTGCCCTCCCCAACCAACTCTCCCCTCCCCCCCCTTTAAATAGCAACATTACAAACACTTTGGGAATTAAACTGGTCGTAGCTTTATTAACCATATAACATTATCCAATAACAAACTACCAACAACAAAACCTTCATCATTTGGGTTCCGGCAGCGGAACGATACCTCACCAGCCGTGTGAGTAGCAAGGTGACTTCATTCCCGCTTCCGCCGTGAACCAGTCCAAGGCTATTCCATCCCCCTCCCCCCCTCTTCCGGCTTCGCCATATTATCAGCAAAAGCCCCGAGGGGTTTTCCGGGTCGGGGGTACTCCACCCCCACCCTGCATATTGCCAACGGCTCCGGACCCCGGAAACCTCCGGGATCCCGCCACCAGCTCAGGAGACCCTCGCCCCTGTGCCGCCCCCAAAAGCCAAGCTGCGACCAGCTAACCTCCCTTTCAGCACATACTCCAAAGCCTCTTGCCAGTCATTCAGGAGCAAATCCACCCCCACCTGGGATAAATGTACTCCATCCTACCGATATAAATTGGCGCAATCCACCTCAACCCAGGGATGTAAAATTTGCCATCCTCCCTTTTCACACACCCATTGGCCAATTTGCCGATTAATTTTGATCAACCCCTAGACCACCTCCGGTGGCCCCAGCAAGCAGGCTTTGGAATTATATCAGACCATAATAAAACAACATTGTTAAACATCAACAGCACTTCAGCCAAATCCCTTCTGGCTGCTCTGATCAGCTGCTTACACGTCCAGGACCCCAGGTCGTTGTCTCCCAAGTGCAGCAATAGAAACGCCGGTGCTCCCTTTTCGCGCTCGTGGTGCTGAAGCAAAGGCAAGAGCTGCATCCAGCGAAGACCGCGCTTGTCCAGCCATAAGACGGTCACCTCAGAGGCGTCCAGCCTGATATTTGGCCCCACTGGCCTTGTTGCTGCTCGCTGACCATCCCAGTACACGAACGAATGGCCGATCATCCAGCAGCGACCTGGAATCCGCCCGACATCCAAAAGAAAATAGACAGTTAGCAGCCGTCATGAACTCTTCCCATCATAAGCGCACATACCCCTGGAACGCTCTTGACCGCCATCTGCCTATCCGCTGAATCTCCCATTCAGTTAACCCTGCCTCCGCAGCACTAGTAGTTGCACCAATTCGAAATGAATGAGGAGAAAAATTGCTAGGATCCAAGCCCAACTGCCTCAGCGTCATCCACAAAACCGCTGCGAACTGAAACCGTGTCAGCCAGCGTGCATCCTTGTGCACAAAGAGATAGCCGTCCCCCCGTGGCCTCACCCGCAGGTAGGCCTCCAGGGCTGCCACCGGACATGTCAGGGAACCCCCAATCGCTCTCAGGAGCACCCACACTCCCCTACCCCTTTGATCCGTCTTGGACCTTGCCAACCGTATTCGTAACTCCCCCTTGGACACCTTTACATGCTGCATAAGCATGGCACCTCCCCCATCGGCCACGCTGGACGCAGCTACCAAGTCCCCCACCCAGAAGGCTCCAAAAAAGGCCACACAATACACTGCCTTAAAAAGCATGGCTTTGTAAGACGACGCTTCCACCTGGGGTAACACTGCGCACAACCTCCCAAGCAATTCATGCGTGATAGGCCGCCGCCTGTTGCCCTGTGAGGGGTGAGCCCGCTCCCAACCCTGCAGCAGCCTATGAGCCAGGAACCCCCCCCCCAGCTAGATGCTTCCCAACCCACAGCCCTCACGAAAAAGGCAAACCCTGCCAAGTGCGCCCGCACAGTTGATCTCGCTGCTCCTGCCGCCTTCGCCGACATGACATACTGGCCTATGAGTTGGTCCGAGACCAGACCTTGATGCCATCCACGCGCCACCAGGAAGTCCACCACGCTGTCGCAGCCTCGCCGATAAGCCCGCCACGTCGCTGATGACACCGAACTCCGTAACAGGTTCAGCATGTCTTCAGACCAATTTGCCATAAGTGCTCCGGGACCAGCACTCCCGCGGCGTCCGCCTCTGGTGCCAATCTCCAGAACAGGTCCCACTTGAAACGTGAAAGAGCATCAGCAATCTTATTAGTACTCCCTGGTAGATGATGAGCCCTCACTAAAACATTCAACCGTAAGCAGGCTAGGAGCACCTCCCTCATTACTACCGCTATCCGCAGGCAGCGTGGAGCGTAATGATTAATCACGCTAACCACTGCTTCATTGTCGCACCACCAAAGTACCCTGCGATTGTGAAGCCTGTCTGGCCACAGTTCCAAAACCACCAATATTGGAAACAACTCTAAGAAGGCTATATTGTCGGTTAGGCCCGCCCCACGCCAGGCTTGCGGCCAGCCCTCCGCACACCAGGAGCCCCCAAAATATATACCCAATCCCAAACCGCCCGCCGCATCAATAAATAGTTGCAGATCGAAAGTGGAAATTTCCGCCTCCATCAGTACTGATATTCCATTAAAGCCTTTCAGGAACTCATCCCAAACCCCTAAATCAGCCCTCATACTCCTCGACACCCTAATACAGTGATGCGGCTTAAGGACACCTGATGTCGCTGCCAAGAATCTGCGTAGGAACACCCGCCCCATCGGAATGACCCGGCACGCAAAATTCAGGGAGCCTATCAAGGCCTGCATTTCTTTCAGCGTTACTTTAGTCGATCCCATCACGTTTGCCACCAGAACCCGCAACCGCGATACTTTCTCCAGCAGCAAGCGCGCCACCATAACCACAGTATCCAATTCCACACCCAAAAATGTGATGCATGTCGCCGGGCCCTCCATCTTCCCCACAGCCAACGGGACGCCACATGCCCGAGCCAGTCGCACAAATCCGTCCAGTAGTTCCTGGCACCGCACCGACTGTGCTTCGCCGACGAAAAGGAAGTCATCCAGATAGTACACCACATTCGCACATCCCACTGTCACCTCCAAAACCTAATGCATGAACATACTGAACTTTTCAAAATACGAACAGGAAACTGAGCAACCCATCGGCATGCATTTATTGAAATAGTAATTTCCTTCAAAACGAAACCCTAGCAAATGAAATGCGGAGGGATGCACTGGCAACAATCGAAATGCGGATTCGATATCCACCTTCGCCATCAAACTCCCCGTCCCACATCTCCTCACCAAAGGAGATCCTCAAAGGATGCATAGCATACCGCACACAATTCCCTTGGGATGTGATCGTTGACAGACAATCCCACAGGGAAAGACAAGTTGTGAATCAGGATGTACTTTCTGGGCTCCTTCTTTGGTATGATTCCCAATGGGGAAACCACGAAGTGCGCGAACAGCCACTCGGCAAAGGGGCCGGCTATCCTGCCCAATTCCAGCTCCGCGGTAAGTTTATCTCGCACAATCTGAACAAAACGCTTAACCAATGGGGAGTTCCGAGCCACTTCCGATCCAACCTCCCCTTCTACTGGCATAGTAAATCCATACTGAAATCTCCTCTCGAGCACCTCCCTATCCCTTTGCCTCCTGTACTGCCTAAGCCAGGGCCTAAGGGCTTCGATCCGTATTGGTGTCGAAGCTAGACCCAATAAGTCCCTACTGTTTGGGGACCTGCAGGGGGCCAGCCGAAGCCCCTTTTTTGACACATTTGATTGCAGAATGCCCCCCACCACATATGGAACAGATATGCCGTAACTTGCAATCTGGAAAGGGACATGATGACTTGTTAAACTGCCAACATATGTCCCCTGCTCCTCCGCCGACTGTTCTCTATGGTGCGGGAGCCCCTCCCACCCGAAAGGGCTGCCCCGTCCCTGCCGTAAACGCCACTCCCCCTTTTGGTCCGCCTGCTCCCACCGAGCCCGCTCTGGCTGCCATCTGCGTCAACCATAAGTTCATATCTTGCGTTCCCCAGGACAATTATTCTCCTCCATTTTATCCTGGAACGTCCCATCATAGTTGAGCCACACACAACCTTCATGAGTCTGTGCTGCTTCTAAGATAGAGTCCGCATAAGCTAACAACATCCCATAGTGCCCTGGGTAATGATGCCCCCAAACGCTAGTTAGCCGCAAGAAGGCTCTCGTCCAATTAATGACGTTGCGTGAAACTTTACGGACCCTCCCTGCCTTCTCATCCTCCTTTCTCTTCTTTTTACTGTCTCCTGACCGCTTCCTACCCTCCAGGAGCCTAAAAATGTCTATATAGCGCCTCTTCCGGATCTTCCGACGCAACTTCCGCGGCACCCCCTCCCATAATTCCAAAAGCGATGCAAGCGTGGGTGTAACACCGCCCAGTACAGCCCCTCCCACACCCAAGCTGCTCCCTGCTCGCTCCCCCTTGTCCAAGTCCGACGAAGATGACGAAAAATCATATGATGAAGATGAAGAGGACCCAGACCTGCGGCGTCACCTACGGGAGTGTCTTCATTTCTTCTTCGCCTTGCCCCCAGCCCTTTCTAGCACTTCCCCCTCTTTATCCAGCTCCCCTTGTCCCACAGGTAACTCACCTGCTACAGCAATCCTGGGCCTTGCCATCCGTGCACTGCCGTCCTGCGCCAGCCGCCCGCTGTCCATCTGAAGCACCTCCTCCTGATCCCCTGTCATCTCTGCAGCTGGATCGCTTCACGCTACTTCCGTGTCCAATTCGTCCCTTCACGCTGCACCTCTTCCACGCTGCCCAGCCGCATCTAGCCCTCCAGGTGGCATCTGTGAAGATAATGCAGAGAAAACTGAGGGGGAACCTGCCATGACCCAGGGAGATTGCCACGCCCCCAACCATTCTGCCCTGGAGGATCCTTGTCCTCCTCTGCGCCAATGATCCCAGGCCGCTGGATAATAGCCACCAGGTATCATAGGCCAGCCCCACTGGCCCGCTAAACCTTGCCCCTCCTGACTGGCCTGCCCGACCGCCCCCCCCCTCCGCCCCCTGAGGGTTAGGCCCTAACCCAGCCGGCCCCATATCCTCCCTCCCATCTCGGAAAGGCCCTCCACTCCCTGTCGCACCAACCGCACCCCTGAATTCCTCGGCACCCCTGCTATCCACCCCCCCCACCGGAGTCACTGCCCCGCATACCCCGAGCGCTGCCCCTGCCCCTTAACAGCGCCCATGCAGACTCCGCAACCCCCTCTCCTGATTCTCCTTGATCGGCCCGTTCCCCTACCCCACGCCCCCACCTTTCTCCCCCTGTCGTCAACCCCTGCCTTAGCGACCCCCCCCCCCACCTGAACCTCCCCTATCCGAATGCCCCCTTCTTGCTGCAGCAGCCCGCCTACCCACTCCCCTTCCCCCCCGGGACCCCCAGCCCTCATGTGCCGGCATGTTAAATCACTATCCTAATGTAGTTTTTAAATTCACTGTTAACTGCTAGGAAATCAATTGAGTAAAGCTTTAAAAAAATTTCTCTCTCTTTTTTTTTTTTTTTACTCTCCTGCTCGACCCAGGTGTTCAACTCCAACTCCCCCGGCACTCCGCAGGCCCGAAAAACTGTCCTCTCAGAGCTGCCTCTCCCCCGCGTGGCAGGGACTGCAAAACCGAACTGGCAGTCTTCTCCTCGCCTGCCGCTCCAACGTTCTGTAAGCTGTCCTGCCCTCCGCCGCTGCAACGTAACCTCTCCAAAATGCCAGCCACCAAGCCTCGCCGAAACGCCAGCCACCTTTCCCCCTCTATCCCGGTGACTGCCGTCCCGCCGGCTCGCTCCTCCCCGGACCACCTCCTGCCCGCCTCATCACACCCCATTGGCTCCCGCACTCCTCCCTCACCCGCGGGAGCCAATGGGCTTAAACCACACCGCTCCCATTGCACTAGCCTCCCTCTTTCCCTCCTCGAGAGCTGGGACCACGCACCACGCCGCCCCCCCCCCCCCATTAGTGGCAGCCTGCAGGTACATGGCCCCGCGGCCTTTTTGTTAGCACAAAAAATACATTTGCCACATTTCACATGGCCCATTCTCTCCACCAATACTGATGTTCTGTGAACTGCAGCGCACAGCAGATCTTTTAGGTTACGTCCACGGCTATATGCAATCCGATATTGAACATCCTGCAAAATCGGATGTGCAGAAAAGATCTTCCATCACTTTTTAACAGACATAGCTAATTCCTTACACAACCTAGAATGTTAAATAACACAGGTCACTGTTTTATCCGATGATTTATGTTGATTTGCTTGCTCCCGAGGTACTGGTTACAAAAGCCATTCTCTATGATTTAAGTAGAACATATAAGCGAGCACGGTTCAAACATCATCTGGATAACCACGATCACAAAATTTGGCCAACATTTTCTGTGCTTATACTTTAAATTCACCTTCAGTCGAACATATTCGCCTACATCTCAAAAGTTGCGAATACGGAAGGCTCTTCTTCAAATGCACAGGATGATAACTAGAAAAATGTAACAAAGTATTTTTATCAGTAGGCTGGCCAAATTTCGTGATCATGGTTATCCAGATGATGTTTGAACCGTGCTCGCTTATATGCTCTACTTAAATCATAGAGAATGGCTTTTGTCACCAGTACCTCGGGAGCAAGCAAATCAACATAAATCATCAGATAAAACAGTGACCTGTGTTATTCAACATCTAGGTTGTCTAAGGAATTAGCTATGTCTGTTAAAAAGCGATGGAAGATCTTTTCTGCACAATATCAGATTGCATATAGCCACAGATGTAACCTAAAAGATCTGCTGTGCCCTGCAGTTCAGATAACATTAGTATTGAAGATTTATGTTGCCAATTTATTGACCAAGTTCCCTATAATATACGGTGAGGGGATCAGGGAAAATTACTGTTACAACGAGAACAACGATGGATATTCTTTCTTGATTCATTAGAGCCTAATGGACTGAGTGATAAGATTGAATGACCTTATTTTTTTGATTGCTTTTGCTTTTGCATTTTTTTGACTGCTTTTGCCGGCATTAAGGTTTGGAGTTCTGTAGTCTCTATCTCTTTGAACTTCTAGTGAGTTTGATTCAACTTTGGTAGTTTTGTCACGTGAGGTGTGGGTGAGAGGTTTTGATTGGCTGTAGATTGCTTTAAAAAGCTTGACGTCAGATGCTCGGATAAACCTGAGCTGTTGTCTTCTGAGATCTGAGTTTACCCCTGATGGAGCCTTTTTTAAGGAGAAACGAAAATCTTCATTGGATTAATGGTTTAAGTTCAGGCGGCAATGTGTATAGAGTTTAGAGGCTGTTGAAGAAAAGGTTGTTGGAGTTAAAGGAACGACGCTGAAGCTTAGGAGAGCAGCGCTGAAGCCTGAAATCTTAAAGATAAGTAGAACTTTATGATCTATGGCTGTAAGGGAAGAGTGATTTGACTTTGAAACCTTGTGTTCTTTTCAGAATACGGTGCCGCTTTTCCTTCTGATGTGGTGTGTAAATGAATGGAATATGAGCTTCTTTTGAAGACAGATAGAAGTTTTGTATTATATATGTGGTTTAATTAATTTAAGAAATAATGTAAAAAAAAGTACTTTTTCTGTACTTTTATTAAGTAGTTTATAGGGGAGTTTTTGGAACCGATGATGCATGAAGCTCTAATCCCCTATGGTGATTTGTTTTGCCACATAGTGGGAGGTAATGCATTAGTCTGAGGTCTTCTCTCCCACATAAGAGATTTAGCTTCATGTATATAATAAGTTTGGGAGTGAGACATAAAGCGGTATATAAATGCAGTTAAATAAATAAATAAAATATTTATATGTCGTTAATATATTTATGAGGCTAAGGGGTATGTTTACTAAACTCCGAAATTGTGCGGGGCCACGGTAGTGTGCCTGTGCCATATAAGGAGTGGGCGGTTCAGGCAGAGAAAAGAAAAAAAACCGGGAGAAAGCGACTGTACTTGTGCGCGTCGCGCTAATGTGCAGGGTCCACATTAGCGCGTGGGAAGGCTAAGTGGCACGCTGCTGGGCACAGAAAAGAACAGAGCCGTAGTACAACGGTGAAGACACTGACCAATGGTGCAGGGGCCATGGGTTCAATCCCCCATTGTGCGCAACAAAAGCTGTTGTCTGAGGCAATAACTGTAATGGGTTAAAGTGCTGTAGGAGGCATATTAATTTTGTGCGGCATAAGGCGGCACACTGTTAATTTTGGGCGACATTAGGCGGTGCGCTGTTAGGTGTGGGCGTCATAAGGCGTAGCACTGTAAATAGTGGGCATTAGGCGGCGCGCTGTTAAGTTTGTGCGGTTTGGGCGGCAGAAGGCGGTGCGCTGCTATGTCATGAAGGCCTAAGGCAGTGCGGCAATGTCCAAACACAGGAATAGAGCCACAGCACAATGGTTAAGACGCTGACCAATGGTGCAGGGATCAGGGGTTCAATCCCTCACAGTGCCCAGTGAACAAGGCTGGCTGAGGCATAATGTATTATGGGGATGAGTGCTGTAGGAGGCATATTAGTTCTATTTTATTTATCAGTACTAGCAAACTCACTCTCAAAGCGTGTTAACATAAGGCGGCCCATACGGCACATGTTAAAGTTCACTGTCCGCCAAGGCACCCTAGAATGTCCCCTATAGGTCACCATATATGTTGCGTCACAGAATAATGTATAGTGCACCTTATATGGACGGCAACCATAAGGTGCCCTATAGGGCGCCCTATAAAGCACCCTCAGCGGCACCTTTTGGGTACAGTACGCTGCGGGTGTTTTTGCTGGCATCAACATATGTACATTAAATAAAAAAAACTTTGGACAACCCTAGCAAATTACCCCACTGTGGGTTTGAACCCATGACCTCTGGCTTCTCAGGCAGTAAAGTAACCATTGGGCTACAGCTGCCAGCAAGCCCCTGGCTGGCTGCAGAGAGCCTGCACGTCACCACACAGACAGTCTGCTGTGGTAGCCAGGATAGGGTTAGGCCACCCATACCCATGATGCACTGCACATGCAAATCAGCTGTCCACAGATGAACACAAGATGGGGAATGCACCCCAACAGCTCCCCGGCGTGGTAGGGGGAAGTGGCCGTGTGCACCCACACAGCACCTCGGCCTGGTAGGGGGTACTGACCGGGTGTTTTACTGGCACAGAGTAGCTACACACCATCACATTGTGCGGGTACTGTGCTCACCCGGAGGGTGTGAAGAGGCGCCCAGGACCAGGTCCACAACACCCTCCATGGATGAAAGAGGCCATGCCAGAGCTCCACAGCAGTATTAATCTGTGAGATAGGTAGTTTCTGCAGAAACACCTTGGATATCACTTTCTGTCTTAGTCAGGGGAACCCCTTATGGACACCTAGGTGGGCTATGTACCACCACCCAAGGTTGAAAAACAGGGTCTCCTATCAACAGATCCACATTCTACCTCCCTGCAATGGTGGCAGTAAAGTGGACCATCAACCCCGGTCCTGCTAGGGAACAGACACCCTACAGGGCAGTCAAAGCAGCTCTATATACCTCCATAACACAATATCAGACAGACATTAGGCCTGGATATGCTAAGCTGCACCCCACCACTATCTGATATTCTCCTGCAGCAAGCCTTCAACCGCTGCACCCTGCAAGGCGCTCCATCACGATACAGACCAGCTGAAAACAGTCTGCTAGCTAGTCCTGGTGGAAATGCATGCACCCAGAACTGGGATGGCAGTGCACACCAGCAGATAAGTCAGTGACTGGGCCCCAAAAGGAAACCCATATATATCACATGAGAGAAATACTATATAGCACTATGGGGGTGCCTAGACATGCTGTGGTCACTGCACAGTCAGGGTGAGAGTGATCCCCCAGCAGGGCAGAAAGAGGTCAGCCTGTCTGTGTAGGTGGTGGCCGGCCACGACAATGTCCCAGGCAGTGCCCTATGCCCTGTGCAGATGCATCCTGGCCAGCCCACCCTGTCTGAGCTATACCCATGGTACCTTGCTGCTCATTATGCACATTGGCAGGCCAATAATGGCAACAGTGCTGGCAGTGTGGGCTGTGGAAGGTGTTTGCAGCCAACACACACTGTATAGACCAGGGGTGGGCAATCTCGGTCCTGGAGGGCCGCAGACCAGTCAGATTGGCAGGATATCTGTAATGCATATATATCGCATGCTTATTTATTAGGGATATCCCGAAAACCTGACTGGTCTGCGGCCCTCCAGGACTGAGATTGCCCACCCCTGGTATAGACAGACACACACTCCCACACGTATGCCAGCATTGTGCTACTATAGAGAGGTTTATCAGCCTTGCCCACCACACCAGTCCTGGGCACAGCAAGGCATGGATATGGTACGCAATACTGTTGGGGGTCACTCCCCAGGGTGGTGACCACTATCAGAGGCCAGACCTGAAGCACACACCGCAGACATCAGAAAGATTGTTATGATGGAGCTCAAAGAGCAAACTGTGCTTAACGTAGGAATGTCTATCTGCCAGTACTCATAGCAAACGTTTGAGAGCTGTGTACCGTATACCCAGGTGTAGGGTGGCATTGCTAAGGTATGCAGGTGCTAGTATTGGGAGATGCACGCAAGGCCCAATGTCCTGCCTCTCCAGGAGGCATTGGCCAATGGGGCCTGTGGGTGTGGGTGTGTCTGCCCCTGTTGGCTGCTGCTTTACGGCAGAGGTTCCCAACTCCAGTCCTGGTGTGCCTAACACTGTTCGGGTTTTCCTGCTGTCCCTCATGAATATGCATGAGCTACATATACATGCCATGGGGGTGGTGCATAGATATGCAGCACAGGCATTTGTATTAGAGGCAGCATGGAACCTGAATGGTGTGTGGTCCTCCAGGACTGCATTTCGGAGACTCTGCTCTAGGTAATGCCCCTGTTCATGGTGTCTGTGCTCGGTGTGGTAAAAGATAGGCGTATTACCAATGCGTATGCCCTCAGCAATAAAGGTTTGTCCTTACTATCACGGTTTAGTTGTGGGAAAAATATGTGGACAGGATTGGCAGTAGCCCCAGCTGGGCTTTGAACCTGTGACCTTCTGTTCTTGCACACACTGTCTATGTGCACTGCACCACCATGTTGCCACAGATTGGCTGAATTCCCTGGGAGGTCCATGACTGTACATCCGACAGGGCCTGTCTGTTGCAGTGGATGGTGCCATCCTGCACATGGCTAGGCCACTGTCTTCTGTGGCTAGCAGCCACTGCCCCTCCACCACCTGTACCCTTCCGCCAACATGCTGGCATGTCCTTATCGTAGTAAAACCATATGACCTGATTGAGTTGTGGCACTCCAGGCCTGCATTTGGGGGACTCAGCTGTAGGTAATGCCCATTGTTATGGTGTGTGAGCGGTGTTGTAGGGTAAAATATGGGTGTTTGCAACATGCTTATGTTCTCTGCAATAAAGGAGTGTCTTTACTATCTCTGTTTAGTGGTGGGTAAAATATGGGGACAGGGCTGGCAGGTGCCCCAGCTGGGATTTGAACCTGTGACTCTCTGGTCCTAGAGATACTGGCTCTGTCTGCTGCACCACACTGTGGCCACAGAGACAGTGCAGTCCCTGGAGATAGGAAACCTGGCAAGAAGGAGTCGGAAGCCATGCTCTGCACATTTTTACTGTGAGCTCGTTCACCTTGTCTGGGGACAAAAGTGCAAATACACCACGAAAATGCCTGCAAAAAAAGGGGGAAAAAAGATAGCCAAGCTGGGCAACAGTGTTATTAATGGGCAACCATACAAAACACTCCAAGGAAAGCTCCAATAGCAAGAAATGATTTTTGGAAGGGTCTCCACTCCGTAGACCCTTCCAAAATTCATTTCTAATTTTATGGAGCTTTCCAGGGAGTGTTTTTTGTTGTTGCCCATTAATATCACTGTTGCCCAGCTGAATTACTATTTTTAATATTTTTGTTGTGGTCATTTTCGCTTTTTATTTGCACTTTTGTTCTGTGCACATGTATCACACTGCTCACGTTTTGTAGGTTTCCCCGGTTTTCCTGTACATTGCTGACGGAAATGGTTTCTCTTCCCTTTAAATGCCCTCTACCGCGAGTGTTTCACTCGCGGTATTTTTTACTTGTATATTCGGCCCCGTAAATGTGCGAGGAGCCTCTCCCCTCCCCTTCCCCGCCCAATGCAGCCGTCTCTCTGCCACTCGGGAGCCTTCCTCCGCCCTCCGTTAGCCTTTCCACGCCTCTATCGGACATTTGCGGGCCCGTACTTGTGCGGGGCCCGTTAGTGTGCTGCGCACGTGTGCGGGGGTGACGTGCACGTGTGCGGGGCGCTTAAAAGCACTTAAGTGCTGCTTTCCGTGCGCTGTTGCGCAGATGCGCAATTGTGCGGTGTTTAGTAAACATACCCCGAAGGGTGCGGTTGTGGTTGGTCTGTTAAGTCCCTTAGTGCAATATTATAATATAATTTGTGATTACTGGGCTGTAAACCATGAAAATGCCACCTAAAGTCAGTATAAACTGTCTTGGAAACAAAGTCACATCCTAGTGGAGGTCAAACTTTATTGCTTGGCAGCTGCACATATCCTGGCAGTATGGACAGGAAATAGATGACAGAATAGATGAGACAATTTGTCTTTTTCTGCCACCACCTATGATGTTGTTGTATAATCCATTTTTTATTGTGATTTTTCTCTAGTCATCTCATATATACCTGATCAGAAAAGGGTAACTGCTTCTTCCTGCTTGATGCTATTCCATATCCTGACTCCATTTCCTTGCTACGGATTTCCAAAATTAAGAGTATAGGTAAAGATTTCCCCCAAATCCCTTATCTTTGCTGCCTGCACTCCATTTACTAACTCCAGCAACTGCCAACCGGACACTGAAAATGAAAAGAAGTTCAAAGGCCCTGTACTAAAACTTTTGTTTGTTGACCTCCTGCCTTCTCCCCCAGTGCCCTCCTCAGGTTGGCACCCAAGAGCTATGGCCCCCTTCCATTCCCTTTCAGTATACCACCAGCTGAAACTTACTTCCCGATTTGTATTTTTGCCAATTGTACTGAGAAGGCAGATTCACACCACTCTCCTACTTCCCATCCAAGCCAAAAGTTAACAGAACCCATCAAAATATAAGGAAAATGCAGACAACTGTATACTAACAAAATATCTCTGTTTTAAAGTAACAGTGCCTATAACCTTTAGATTTAAAATGATTTGTCTTTCCAAATTCATAAGGCATTGAGGTTCAGTCCTAAGACAGTATTTTCTCAGATAGGGCTAATGTATATTCCATTTTACCAAAGGAAAATGTACTCTATGATACTGTGGGTTAGAGAATCTCCCCATTCCTCTAGATGCACACGCAGGTCCCTCAATCCATCAAGAATTCTCAACTTGCCCCTGCCATCTACTAAGTTATCCCTGTTGAGAAGTGGGGGGCAGGAGTTATCCCCGGTCGCTCCTGTTTGCAAGATGGCAGCTGCAATAAAGTTACCAGATTTTGGAGAACAAATCTGGGATACTTGGCCAGGGCTGAGCAAGGCTGGGAGGAGCAGCTTTTGTCTCTCCTCAGGCATCTGAACAGTCCAGGTAGCATTCACTAATTTCAAAAGTTTAAAATGACAGCCCTGCTCGATGTATAAGCGTGCATATACATACATACACATATGCTTAAACTATTTTATATATATAGATAAGTATTCTATATATTTCTAAAATTCCTCTTTTTTTCAGAAAAGAAATTAAATTTTACATCTCCTACCACGATCGGGAAGATTGTAATGTCCCTACTGAAATCAGGGACAAGAGGTGGTTAAAGTCCATGGAATCGGGGACAATCCCTGAATATCAGAGTATCTGGTAACCTTACAGCTTCAGGCCCCTAGAGGTAGTATGATGGTACTACCATTAGAAATGAGGCTGAAATAGGGATCATTCCTACCTTCCATTACTCACCAGTAGTAAACCAGGAAGACCCTGGGAGTTAGGACTTTTGTCAAGTCTTGGTGGTCTATCCCCTTTCACCCTCATTCTATGCCCCCTCATAGCAGAGCTTGCTTTCAATCAAAAAAGGCTCTCCTCTTGTGCACTTATGCCATGGAGGTATTTAAATGTCTCAATCATATCACCTCTATTCCGCCTTTCCTCTAAATTATACATATTAAGATCCTTAAGTCTGTCCTCATATGCTTTATAATGAAGACCACTAACTATTTTAGTAGCCACCCTCTGCACCAACTCCAACCTGTTTATATACTTTTGAAGGTGCGGTCTCCAGAACTGCATACAATACTCTAAATGAAGTCACACCAAGGACTTATACAGAGGCACTACCACCTCCTTTCTCCTGCTGACCATTCCTCTCCCTATGCGCCCAAGCATCCTTCTAGCTTTCACCATCACCTTTTCTACCTGTTTAGCTACTTTAAGATCATCTGACATGACCACGCCTAGGTCCCGCTCTTCTTTAGAAGACAAAAGTACTTCACCCCCTATACTATATTGCTCTCTTGGACTGCTGCAGCCCAAATGCATGACCTTACATTTTTTAACATTAAATCTCAGCTGCCAAATCCTAGACCATTCTTCAAGCTTAGCTAGATCCCTCTTCATGTTATCTACACCTTCCTGGGTGTCTACTCTATTACAGATTTTGGTATCATCCACAGAGGCAAACCTTATACAATATCACTACCAAAGATGTTAGAAAGAATTGGACCAAGGGCAGATACCTGTGGCACTCCACTGGTAACTTCCTTCTCCTCAGAGTGAGCTCCATTTACCTGTAACCTTTGTCGCCTCCCACTCAACCAATTTCTAACCCAAGCAGTAGGGTCCATCCCAGGGGTGCTCAGTTTGTTTATATGTCACCTGTGAGGAATGATGTCAAAGGCTTTACTAAAATCCAAATACACCACATCTAAGGCTTTCCCTCGGTCCAACTCCCTGGTCACCCAGTCAAAGAAATCAATCAGATTTGTCTGACAAGACCTGCCTCTGGTGAATCCATGCTGCCTCGGATCCTGTAATCCGCTGGACTCCAGAAACCTCCCTATTTTCTCTTTCAGCAGCCCTTCAATAATTTACTCGCCACCGAGGTTAAACTCACTGGCCTGTAGTTTTCAACCACATCCTTACTTCTGCTTTTGTGTAAAGGGACCACATGTGCCTCTCTCCAGTCCTTTGGCACCACTCCAGACTCCAACGAGGCATTGAAAAGGTCAGTCAGTAGAGCTGCTAGAACGTCCCCAAATTCCCTCAGTATTCTAGGGTGTATCCCATCCGGTCCCATCGCTTTGTCCACTTTTAGATTAGCTAGTTCCTCACAAACACAGTTTTCTGAAATTCGTTCGAGATGCCCCTCTCTTCTGTTTCTGTTTCTGTTTGTGGGTGTTTTCTGAGATCCTGCTCCTGGTCCTTCATCTGTGAACACAGAACAAAAATATTTGTTAAGCAATTCTGCTTTATCCTCATCAGCTTCTACATATTCCTCCCCTTCACCCTTGAGTCTGACAATACCACTTTTGTCCTTCCTCCCTTCCTCCTCTCACTAACGTATCTGAAATTTGGCTATTTCCTCTTCTTTTTGAATCTTTGCTGTTTTAAAGCTCTGTGTGATTGTGTTCCTACATACCCAGTGGGGGAAGGGCTGGAAGATATGCAAATAAAATCTGTAGCCGAAAGTGTAATTGGTGAACCCCTGGATTGTACACTGTCCATAGCAGATAACATAGAGTCTCTGCGCTGACTTGGATATATAAAGCTATATGCACAGCATTGAAAGCAAAGTAAACCTTCGTGCCTTTAAAAGGAACTGTTTTGGGAATCCTGTGTTAAAGGATGGTGTGTTGAAAAGCTAGAAGAAAAATAAGCTATTTTTCTTCTCTTCTTGAGTTAATTTCCTTATGCCAGAAAGTATGGATATTTTGTCTTAATTTTTGTGCTTACCAATCCCCCGGGAAGGGGAAATAAACCCTCATTTGCTTTAAAACCACTCAATTACATCTATTTCTGTGCTTGGGGAGTGTGTGGGACTACGTCACCCAGAAGGCAGTGCACTACTACTCCTTCATTGCTCCACTTCTCAGCCCAGGATATTCACCAGCTTGGCCCTACTCTGCATGCCTTAGGACCCAGGGTAGACCACTGGTGACAGTATCTGTTCACGTAACAGACCCAAGGCAGTAGAAGCATCCTGACATTTTGTACTTCAAACCTGTTCTTCGGAACCAGTTTCCTTCCCCATTCAGTCTCTGAATACTTTGACAAGGCCAATCAAAATACCAATGGGATAGTGACTGGTAAGTGATGCAAGCACTTGGCCAGTAGTGTTTGGCAATAGGAGATGGAGGTGAAGGAGGATTTGGATATTAGATTAAGTATGAGATTACATTTTCAATAAATGCAGAGCATCTTGCTTGCAAAATAAAATGCAATGTGCACCTTCGAGTCAATGTGGACTCCTGGCAACCCAGCAACTTTTGGGTTTTCTTGGCAGTGTGACTTGAAGATTGGCAAACCTTTCTCCGATGCAATGGAGAGTTAAGTGACTTGCCCAAGGCCACAAGGAGAGCTAATAGAAATCAAACCCTGCTCTGTTGTTTCCCAAGCCAGTGCTCTAACCCTTAGGCTACTCCTCCACTCCCTGTCTCACTTAATCAGCCAAAGTTTTGCCATCTACATTTAGGCGACTATAGAACAGTTGCCATGTAGTCACCTCCCAGGAGGCAGCCCCACATAAGAAGCAAGCTCTGGCTTTTTCCTACCTTTTATACCGGTACTAGTCTCAGTTTGATGATGTGGCACACCCCAGTTGGTCTTCTCTGTATGCACTCTGCATTGATTGGTTCCTTGTGCCTCTTTAACCCAGGAGCTCCCAGTCCACCTTGTCCTCAGATAGATTGCAGCTATTACATGTTTGACCTCTGCTAATCTTCCACTCGGGGCCGGCCCAAGGGTTTCTGCTGCCCTAGGCAGAAACCCCAGTCACACCAAGCCATCTCCACCATGCCCCGCTGCCACCGATTCCGTCGTGGGGGAGAGGCGGGCAGTAGCAGCAGCAGCATTTTAAAAACGGTGGCTTTATGCCGCCGCAGGCCATGTGCTTCGGCACACATGGCCTGCTGCTTCTGACCCCCTCCAACAGTACTTTGCATCAGAGAGGGATCAGAAGTGGCAGGTCATGTGTGCCGAAGCACATGGCCTGCTGCAGGCCACAAAGCAGCGGCACAAAACTGACCACCTGGGTCAGCCATCCTAGGTGGACACCTAGCTCACCTAGTGGACGGGCAGACCCTGCTTCCAATAACAAACGTATTCTGCCTGCCCTGACTCTTACCTGTTCCTGGACCTTGTTTCTGCCTATTCTTTTAGATCTGTTTCTATTCCCGTTATATCTCCTGCCTGATATACGGTGTCTTTCCTTCCTGGAGGGAACACTTCAGGCCTGCACCTGAAGTCCTAGGAGTCCCCAAGTATTGGAAGGCTCAACCTAAAAGGAAAGGGAACCATTATAGATGAAACACTTCCTAAATCCCTAGTGTTCTCCTAGCATGGACATGGCTGTGACAGCTGCAAATGCAGGTGCTTCATTATGACTGAAAATGTCCTAAATCCTGGCAGTCAAAAATGTGACCACCTAGGTTTAGGCACATACTTGAGCATCTAGTTTAGTTAACTAGTAATGATTTTCATGCTAGCCAATTACATCTTTCTAATGAATTCCCCTCCCACCTTCTCTAATCTTCAACAAAATTCCCCCCTCCCTCATTTACCCACTCTAAAGAATAAAAGTCCCTCGCTTCTATTGCAGAACTCCCCAAAACCTCCACTACTTTTCCCAGCTTTCCATACAGAGTGAGCTCTTTGAAGCCACTGACCTCACCAGGTTTTAGTGCTCCTCAATTAGTTTGCAAAGGAGCTGGGCAGCTAAGTGCTGTGTAAAAGTCTACATTGCCTTGCAAGTAACTGGCATTCCTAACAGGGCCTCTATTGCAGGCAAGGTAATACTATGTGGCTTTTAGATACAAGCTCTCTGCCTGGAGTGGAGGAGTGGCCTAGTGGTTGGGGTAAGGTACTTCAGGCCAGAAGGTTGGGGGTTCAAATCCCACTAGAGGACAGTAACCTTGGGCCAGAAGGACTGGGGTTTCTAGTCCCACAGGTGCTCCTTGTGGTCTTGGGCAAGCCACTTAACCCTCCATAGCCCATGTTCCCTGCAAAATAGTTATCTCCAAGTTATAATGCCCTGTTCAATGTAATTTCAGTTTGTTCAATGTAAACCACACTGATGCCGAATAGTGCAGTATATAAGAGAATTAAAAGGATTTTGGTCTTCATTTTTAAAAGCTAATTTTTTTCTGTATTGCAAAAGTGGAGTTTTTTGTGGTGTTAGGTAAAGCTCTGCTTGTTAGTTCATTGTTTTTTTTCCCAGCTTTCCATTCAGAGCGAGCTCTTTGAAGCCACTAATTTCATCAGGTGTTAGATCCCTCCTACCCACCCCATGTAAGAATTCTTGCTTTATAGGGCAACTCCCAAATTAGCCACACACAGGGACATAGCACTGTTAGAGCACACATAAGAGGTCAGCTGCCGTTTTCTTAAAGAACAACTGAAGAAAAGTTTGGGGCTTTGGTAGGTCTCTCTTGTTTACGTCAACAGGTACCAAGGCTCCACCAACTGAACAATGGCTGGAAAAAAAATCATATTGTGAAAGTTGTCATCCTCATTACAGCTTCTTCTTTTGTCCAGACAGATAGCCCATTGCCAGTTGAAGGACCAGTTCTATGTGCAGGATGCCTTCAAGCTGAAGACCTCATGAAACAAGTGAAGAGGCTCAGAGAAGATGTGATGAGGCTGAGAAGCATTCAAGATAGTGAGAAGTACATTGATGAGATGCTTCTTGAAACATCCAAGCTCTCTGACAGAGGTGATGGTCAGAGGCTACAGAATGAAGAGAGTTAGACACGAGTCACCAGAGACTGCAGAATCAACAATCCAACTCTTCTAGCCCATGAATTGAAGAACCAGTATGCAGTCCTAGAAGCAGAGAAGGTGAAAGCACCCCAAATTTGCAAATCACGGACCACAAGGAAGCAAAGGGTAATGGTGGCTAGTGACTCCCTGCTGGGGGGTACTGAGGCATCCATCTGCCAACCAGACTTGATGTCCAAAGAGGTGTACTGTCTGCCAGCTGCCAAAATCCAAGATATTATGGAGAGTTTGCAGAGACTTATCAAGACTATTGAAAATTATCTGATGTTGCTCATCTATGTCAGCACAAATGACACAGCCAGATATCCCTCTGAGTATAAAAAAGTGACTTCATGGTTCTGGGACAGAGGGTGAAGCAGATAGAGGTGCAGTCAGTAGTCTCTTAAATCATCCCTGTTGCGAGTAAAGGCCAAAGCAGAGAAGCTCACATCCAGGAGATTAATGCATGGGCTGTGTGGATGGTGTCAGAGAACAATTTGGTTTCCTGGATCATAGGATGATGTTCCAAGGGCTGCAGATCAGTGATGGTGTCTATCTGTCCAAGGATCAAAGTTTCTTCAGCAGCAGACTGGCTAAACTACTGAAGAGGGCTTTAAACTAGATTTATTGGGGATGGGGGTGAAGACAGCCCTCAGGTAAGTGAATCGTTAAATTCCTCTGTAGATAGGGATAATAGGGGCAACATCTAGAAAGCAGTATGTATAAATGTCCGTAGCATGGGAAATAAGATCCCAGATATTGAGGCTTCAATGGAAGAGGCTGACTTGGATTTAGTGGAGATTACAGAAACATGTTTCACAGACAACCATGACTGGGATGTAATTATACCAGGCTATACTTTATTCAGGAAGGATAGGGAAGGAAAAAGGGGTGGTGGATTGGCACTATTATGTAAAAAATAATATTAAAGCTATAGCATTGCAGGGATTAAAAAGAAGAGAGGAGGCACTGTGGGTTAAACTAGAAAGAGGGAAAGGGAAATCCATTTGAATTGGTGTTATATACAGATCTCCCTGACAGGGCGAAGAAGTGGATGGGGATTTAATAGAAGACGTATACAGTATTGGCATGAAATGAGAGGTGCTACTGATAGGTGGATTTCAATATGCCAAATGTTGTTTGGGACATCCCTGCTTTGGTGACATCTAGACGTAATGCAATCCTAGATTCTCTACAAGGAGAATTACTCCTGCAACTGGTAACAGAACCCACATGTGAAGGGGCCATACTGAACTTGTTACTTACCAATGCGGAAAGTGTTTCTGATGTCATAGTGGGAGATCATTTCAAATCCATTCATCACCAGAGGGTGTGATTCAGTATTAGGACTAGGACTGATAAAAATCCATTCAAAAGCGAGGATCTTAGACTTTAGGAAAAAATATTTTTGCCAAGATGGGAAAATACCTCAAGGAGCCATTAGCGGGATGGGAACAGCTGGAGTATGTAGAAAAGCAACTGACAAAATTATAATGGGATATTTTAAGGGCAACAAACATTTTTGTTAGAAAGGTAAATAAATGCAAAAGGAAAAGGAGACCACTACGTTCTCAAAAGACATTGCTGCAAAGGTGAAGAAAAAAAAAAAAAGAGGGTGATCTTCACAAAATACAAGAGATCACAGAGAAAGGAAGACAAGCGTCTATATTTGGAAAAACAGAGAAGCTAGCAAAGTAGTCAGGAAAGCAAAGATACAAAAAGAAGAAATAGCCAATGCAATAAAATGGGGGGATAAGATGTTTTTCAGATATGTTAGTGAGAAGAGGAAGAGCAAAAGTGGTATTGTCAGACTCGAGGGTGAAGGGGAGGAATATGTAGAAGCTGATGAGAATAAGGTTACCAACTAGCTCCAGATGTGCCCAACAGGCTTGATCCAGTCCTGGGTTTACCCCATTGCATGCAGGGACATGTAGTCTTGCTTTTCTTATGGAATGCAATGGAGAAATCAGAATTACATGTCCCTGCATGCAATGGGGCTGTCGGGTAAGGTTTGCCTCTTTATGGATGATACCAAAATCTGCAATAGAGTAGATACCCAGGAAGGAGTAGAGTGGAGTGGAGGAGTGGCCTAGTGGTTGGGGCAAGGTACTTCAGGCCAGAAGGTCGGGGGTTCAAATCCCACTAGAGGACAGCAAACTTGGGCCAGAAGGACTGGGGTTTCTAGTCCCACAGGTGGTCTTGGGCAAGCCACTTAACCCGCCATAGCCCATGTTCCCTGTAAAACAGTTATCTCCAAGTTATAATGCCCTGTTCAATGTAAACCGCACTGATGCTTGAAAAGGGATCTAGCTAAGTTTGAAGAATGGCCAAGAATTTGGCAGCTGAGATTTAATGTTAAAAAATTCAAGGTCTTGCATTTGGCCACAAGTGGTACAATGTAGGGGCAACGTACTTCTATCCATGAAAGAAGACTGGGACCTAGGCATGATGGTTTATTAAAATTTTGATATATCACTCTTCGAACATTGTATCAGGGCAGTTTACAGTAATGTTAAAGTGGTTAAATAGGTAGAAAAGATGAGAGCAAAAGCCAGAAGGATGCTTGGATGCACAGGGAGTGGAATGGCCAGCAGAAAAAAAAGGAGGCTCTGTATAAGCCTCTAGTGTGACCTCATTTGGAGTCTTGTGTGCAGTTCTGGAGACCGCACCTTCAAAAGGATATACAGGATGGAGTCAGTACAGAGGGCGGCTACTAAAATGGTTAGTGTTCATCGTTATAAAGCTGGGGTCACCAACCTCCAGAGGGCCGCGGGCCGCACAGCCGACTACCGGGAGCCTCGCGGGCAGCACCCCCCTTCTCCCCGCCCCCGCGAAAAAAAACAACAAACGCAAAATTATGAAAACAATGGCTGATCACCTTTATTGAATTTAATGAGATGGCTGATGATTCATGCTAGCAGACAAACGCTTAAAGTCCGGCTTCACAGATGACACTGACAGGAGAAGGGACGCTTGCAGGTGGTCGTCGGTGAGCTGCGAGCGCGTGGATACAATGGCAGGAATCCTTGGCGGGCCGCACGTAATGTTAACCGGGGTAGAGCCTCGCGGGCCGTACGAAGGGACCTCGTGGGCCGCATGCGGCCCGCAGGTTGGTGACCCCTGTTATAAAGCATATGACAGACTTAGAGATCTTAATATGTATATGTTAGAGGAAAGGCGGGATAAAGGAGATGTGATAGATACATTTAAATGCCTCCGTGGCATAAATACACAGGAGGAGAGCCTCTTGATTGAAAGTAATCTCTGCTATGAGGGGGCATAGGATGATGGTGAAAGGGGATAGACTCAGGAGTAATATGTGGAAATAGCACAGTTACTTACCTGTAACAGGTGATCTCTGGGAACAGCAGGAATAAGTCTTCACATATGGGTACGTCGGTACCGACGGAGTCTGCGCGGGAACGCTTCCCAGCGTCCAATCAAAGAGCTTTTGGAAGCATCCCACCACGCCTGCGTGCTGCCTTCCTGCCTTTCCCAACTGCCTCTCCTCAGTTAAGTTTTAAAGCTGAGAGAGAGAGAGAGGAAAGGAAAGATAGATAGAAATACAACTCCTGGGAAGGTGGGTGGGTTGTGAAGACTTATTCCTGCTGTTCCCAGAGATCACCTGTTACAGGTAAGTAACTGTGCTATCTCCAGGAACAAGCAGGAATGAGTCTTCACATATGGGGACTCCCAAGCTGAGATGCCTGGAGTCCCAGCATGTCATAGGTTGGAACATGCTATCTCCCAGAACACCAGGCATCCTGAGGATGGAGGGTAGGAGTTGAAGAAAGAAAGATGCTGTGGAACAGCTAACCTAGCATAGGACTGCAGAGGAGGAGTCCATGTGTGGATGTTGATTGTCATTAATGATATTGCAAAGAATATTGCAATATGGACCTCCCCTGACAGGATTTCACAGAAGTATGGAGGTTCATGGATCTACTGGGAAACCCAGTAGAGGAACCGTGAAGAGGACCTCACTGTAAAGTGGAGGTAATAAACCTGTAGGAAAACAGTGGAGGTCAGAATTCTGAAAGGTAACAGATAACCCCAGTAGGAAAAACTGGGGTAGTACAAAAACGGTGGGCCTTCAGCGGAAGGCTGTATGACAAAAACCTAACTCTTTTGGCGGAAGAGTGGCTCACTCTTAGGAGCAAAAAGAGAAAGGCTAACTGATTTGGACAAACGGGCAGAGTCCTTGTGGGGAGAAAGGGTATGGGAACCCCTTGTATCCCAAAAAGAGAGGACAAATGCCTGAGGTGTTAAAGCCTGTGATTAACTGAAGATCCACAATGTCTCTCCTAACTGGGGTAAGCTAGGAGAGATATTGGGCACGGAGAGCTTCAGAGATACCTAAACCCTTAGGTTATGATATAAAAATTGTTGACTACCACAGGAGTAGTTGTGTGCGTAGAACCCCAAACCTGCTGGACAGCATAGGTATGGGTAAAGCCCCTCTGTTAGAAACATATAGCTATATGAGCATAGACAGTCAGATAGATATGTCTCCACATACTTATCTATCATAGATATATCTGTCGAGATATTTCATTATAGATAGATATGTCTATATACATAGAGATATATAGATAGACATATAAGAATATATCTATAGTGAGATATGGAGGGGCATAAAATACACACAAAAGATAAATATGAATATGTAGGCCTAAATATGGGTGTCTGCCATTAACAGACAGAGATATGCCTACAGCATGGTATTCACATAGGACATGTGGAGAGGAAAGATTCATCTAATAACAAGGAGGTGGAACCTACTTGAGAAGATATATAGAGAATCTATTCCCCCTAGTCATGATCTGCAAGGATGCTAGCTAGTGAAATAACCAGGATGGTTACATGAAAAACAGAGGATAATATCAATCTGCAGCCAGCAAGTCCCGAGTCTTCCAGGATTCTAGCATGGTAAGTAGACAGAAGACACACAGGGATGAGATACCATGTTGACCTGCTTAAGGGCAAAAGCATCATGCGTTCTTACCATGAGGACGAGCTGCAAGGAGAAAGAGCATATCCCCGATTGGGAATACTATGGACCAAAGCAGGAAATTGGCAACTCCTTAAGCCTTTACATAAGAGAAGGCCTATGTCCTTTATATCAAAAGGAGATAGTAAAAGAAGGGAGGACCTTCTAGTCATGGGAGACATGACTGAAAAGCCTTTTCCAACCATCTAGGATAGCTGTTGGAGAAAAACCCCCATGCTCTCTAGCAAGGGCCCATAGTGGAAAGCTGCTCTGTAGAATTGCAGAGAGCATGATGCAGGAGAATGAGGAGATAGAACTGGCTGCTAGAGAGCCAGTAACTCTGCCAACTATGCTGCCAAACCCAGGGGAATGGAGATGGCAGAAATAGAAGACCAATCCAGAAAGCTTGTAGTGAGATAATCTCCAAGATAAATGAAAGCACTGACTTGGAGCCACTACTAAGACTAGACAGAATGTTAGTGGAGGACAAATCTGGTTGTTTGTGGACAAGAACCAGTGGACCAACATTAAGGCTCCTGCATAGGCAGCTGCTAGCAAGACAGCAGAAAGAATCTTACTGTTCAGAAACAGAAAGGACAGAACAGGAGTAGAAAACTCTGGACATGTCTGATAAGCTGCCTCAAAGTAAGATTGAAACAGGGGAGGTAACTCAGAGAGGAAAACTCCGCACTGGAAAGTGACAAAAACTAGAGGGGCTGAAGAAAAAGCCCCCCAGTAAGTAATTCCGCTCTTACAGTGGTAAGAGGGAAAAGAGAATGGAGCTGAAGACGACTTACCAAATAGTAAGTCTACAGGAAGGAAAAATACATGCTGGCACAGGAACTATCATTTGATAGTGGTCAGACCTCTTTCCCTAGCAGGAAAAGAGGAGAAACCTGTGACCTATAGGCATGAATATCCTGACAGCTCATAGAAATATAGAAAAAATGGATGTCCTTTGGAAAGAGATCCATGTGTAAGGGTTAGAATGAAGCAGTGGATTGCTTCTATTGAGAAGAAGCAAGTATAGATTCTAACCCCAAGAGTCACAAGCATCTGATGATGATTGATCAGAAACCCTGCAGGTGCTGGGTTTGCTGAGCCTGGTGAGAGGTTGGATTCTTTAGACCAGGACGATGCCTCCCCTGTTGGGGAACATCTGTATGATGGGCAAGTGATGAATAAAACCCTCTTCTCCTGTGGGAAGAAAGTTTGGTAGGACATTTCCTACCTACTGGGACAGAAGAAGGTGTAGAACAAGCCTTAGGAACAGGTGAATCAGTGGACAACTGAGTAACCTGACGTAAAGACTCCTTGTTGAAAAGATTTTCTCCAGTGAAAGGAGTATGTCCCAGCAGTTGTTGTGCCCATTTGTCCAAATTTGAAGCTTGGAGCCAGGCTCTACGTTGTGCCCCTATAGCTATAGCAGAAGTCCTGCTAACAGACTCAAAAGAGTCTAGGGAAGCACGAGAAAGAAACCAAGAGATATTCTGGATATGCTTAAGCAGTGAGGAATAGTCTGTACTCCTGGAATCTGGAAGGAAAGGAGTCAAAAGATGTAATTGCTTGGTGCCCTCCTCAAGAGAAAGACTCATATAAAAAATATATGAGAGAATTCTTGCAGAAAGCATAGATGTCTGGAAGGTTTGACATCCAAAGGCATCTAGTGTCCGAGACTCACGACCTGGTGGATAAGAAGAGTGCTTTTTCTTACTCTTTACCCGCCTCATTGCTGATTCCACTACTATGGAATTATGAGGAAGTTGAGTCTTTTGAAACCCTGGAGAAGGGGGCACCTGATATAAGAGATCAGTTGCCCTGGGAGGTGGGGATACCCTTAAAGGTGTTTCCCACATTCCTAGAAGGAGATCCTGCAAGGAATGATGCAAAGGAAGCATTATGTTGTCCTTTGCTTTGGTAGAAACAGAGCCTTGTGCAGGATCATGTCCTGGAATAGGAATGGCAAGGGATCTTGCTGTATCCAGGAGGAAACTCTGAAAAGAGGGATCCGAAAGAGGGATCTCCCTTGGACAGGTTAGATCTAAAGAACTAGCCTGAGCACCCACAGAGTTATCCAAATATATAGGAATAGAAGATCCTGCAGAGTGCAGTGTGGAATGCTTAAGGGATGGTTGCTGGTACTGGCTGTCAGGAGCAGCAACCGTCCTTACCACATTGTCCATGCCAGGTATCGACTCCAAGCTTGGTATAGAATGGAGCGATCCTGTTGAAAAAAGCATGGCAGGAGTTGGCCACGATGCTACTGTGGATACCGGTACCGAAGCTAATACCGGTATCGATGTCGGAGTCGAGCCCGACAAAGACATCGGAGTAGTCATCGGTGACAGTTCAATCGGTACCGAGGGAACCGAAAACCTCCGGCTGCTATCCTCGGTACCGAGCCACCGGTATCGATCAGTGTCGGTACCAAAACCTATGGGTACCCAGTCTTCCAGACTAGAAATCGATTCCAAACTCGGCATCGAGGGCAAAGAGCTTGAGAAGCGAAGCATGGAAGGCACCGACCATAAGGGTAATGAAGACATTGGTACCGACTTCGGTACCGTGTCCGATACCGGTGAATGAAGGTCAACCAGTGGCAACTCAATCGGCCTCGGGGGAACCGAGAATTGCGGATCCGAGCTATCGGAACCGAGCCTTCGGTACCGCCGCGAGACGGTACCAAGGCGAGTCGGTACCCAGTCCTCCAGACTGGAGATCGATTCCAGACTCGGCATCGAAGGAAGCGAGGCTGTCGATGCACATCTGGAGGGTACCGACGTCGGTGGTAGTATCGGTGTTGGTACCGATAATGGAAAGTCAATCTGGGAAGTATCCACCGGTCCCGAAGGCAACAAGGAGGCCAGATGACGATCCCTGGTGAGGAGTGTTTCATCCAACACCAGTGCCGATGCCGGGGTATCGGTACCGCTCGAAGCGGATGCCACCACCATACACGGCTTAGGTATGTTCTGTGGGGGGTGAACCCCAGGAACAACCTGAAACCCCTTATACGCTTTGGAGACTGAAGACTCCCGCAGGGTTTTTGAAGCCAGGGGGCCGTCGAGGGCAAGGCCGGAGCCGTCTACATGCTGTGCATGAGACCTACCACTCGAGGACTGGTTAGTCTTAACAGACTGTTTGTGGGTTACCTGATCCGATGTGGAAGAAGAAGGGGACGGTGTCCCGAAGTTGGAGGGCAACCGTGTATCGAGGGAATCTCGATGCTGAAAACGTCTTCTCACCAAACTGTTGTCAGGACCCAAGCAGGTTAGACACCGACTTCAAGGGTCTAAAAATAAAGTTGTACCGCCACAGTCTGAACATTTCTTGGAGAAAGTGTCTGGCGGTTCCATGAAGGAAAAAGAAGAGGCCTAAAAGGCCTAAGACACCGTGGGACACTATGAAGAAAAAATATTCCGTTGAAAAGGAAGATTTTACAAGAAAAGAAAAGAAAACACCGGCGGTACCGGTGGCGTCGGGAAGACAGCCGTGACCACAAGAAAACTAAGGATAAAAAAATAAGAATTTTCTGCGGTGACAGGACGTCCTGCCGGCTCCGCGGAAAAACAAAAACTGAGGAGAGGCAGTTGGGAAAGGCGGGAAGGCAGCACGCAGGCGTGGTGGGATACTTCCAAAAGCTCTTTGATTGGACGCTGGGAAGCGTTCCCGCGCAGACTCCATCGGTACCGACGTACCCATATGTGAAGACTCATTCCTGCTTGTTCCTGGAGATACTTCTTTACAGAAAGAGTTGTAGAGGTGTGGAATAGTTTCCCAGTGGAGATAGTAGAAACGAGGATAGTATCTAAATTCAAGAAAGCATGGGACAAACACAGAGGATCTCTAAAGGGAAAAAAAAAGGAACTAATGTAGTTGATATGGAAGGGCAGACTAGATAGGCCATGTGTTTTTTTTCTGCCATTATGTTTCTGGAAGAAGATAAATATATTTATCCGTTCAATATCCAGAAGCCCCTTGAACATGGAATCTTCTGGTACCCTATATGAGAGAGAACCAATGAATCAGAAAACAAAAACTGCTCTTGATCAGTAGCGATACCCTACAAGCCATCAAGCTTCTACATCTGGCAAATGGGAGATATATGCAATGTGGGCAGGAATAGCTGGGCAGAGTGAACAGTAAAATTGGTCTTTCGCTGCCTTGCTCTACTATGTTACAACCATCCATCCCCTCCCCTTCCCCTCCTGTCCATGTAATGCTGTATAGATTCCTGAACATATTTTGGTATTAGCATCTGTTGCTCAGTGTCCTGACCTGAAGAAGGTGGTTTTGCCTTCAAAAGCTAGTCTACAACTGTATTAGGTTAGTCCAATAAAAAAAAGGAAAATAAGGTGATACTTTTTTATTTAACTACCATGCTACACTGAAAAACCAGAAAGCTGTGGGATCAGGTTTGCAGCAATAGCATTAATGTAAATGCCACTGGTGGTTTTAGTCAGCAGTGTTGAATGTATACAGTAACCACCAGGCTCTGTATGTTTAGTTTAGGCTCATTATTCAGCAAGCTTAAAACTAAGGTGGTCATTTTAGAAGCCCTATTCATGGAGTTGGGAGGTCTGAATACAGGCACTTAGACATGCAAGTCGCTAAGATGTCTCTGTAGCTATTTTAGAAAGCTGGGTATATGGACGTCTCCAGGCCGAGCATGTGCATGTTGGCATGGTGGAGGAATGTCCAGGGTTGTTCCAAAAAGGATACATAGGCACACTCAATTTTAGAGATGGTGAACACATCTAAAACCACCTGAGGTAACGTCCATGTCTATTCCTGCGCTAGGGCAATGAATTGGCATCAGAAAAGCTTGTGTTCTGCCACCAAAACACCTGGAGGGAGTAGAGAAGGTACTCTGATAGCCGCAATACTTTTCACAACCATAAAGACAACTGAAGGGAAACATGGGCACTTATTTTCTAGTCAGCCTATTAATGCACATCTCAGTCTGCAAACTAGCAGGCATGGACGTGTACACTGCATGTGACAAGATGTCCCCCCTCCTGAATTATTGTGGCAAAGATGTCTATGTTGCCGTGGCAGCTGACATCCATTTCTGACACACATTTCTGAAATCGGGCTGAAACTTGCACATGGCCGGCCTTTTTTCATCCATTTTGTACCTAGACATTTTTTAAATGTGCCTCCATATATACAACTTATCCAGATAGTAGCTGAATATTGCTGCTATCCGGATGCTTTTCACAGCACCACTCTTGCTCTTCATTATACAGATAGCATCAGGCTGTTCAGATTTTTGGCCCTACAATAGCCATACAGTGACCACACATTCACAGACAGGCAAGTCATATGTTCACCAAACCAATACAGTGATGCATAATGGCAACTCCTGTTGATGTTTTTAGTTTGCTTCATCATTGCTGTACACTAAAACCATTCACAAAGCAAAAATGTCCTTTTCCTTCACATTTGCATTTTTATTTTTAAAACCAGAGAATATAACAGGGTAATTATTATTGCATATTTAGAAGACTTCACTTCAGAATCGTCTGGAGCTTAGACATCTACAGCAACATTTCCGTGAAGCTGAGTGAGACTAGAAGTGAGGTATTGCAGCATCTCCCCCTATTGGCATCAGTGTGCATGGACGACTCTCACCCAGATGCACTAATCGACCACGAGCTAGGTATGTCCATTAAGGAAAAATATCCTTGAAATACAACATAGGCCACAATAGGACATTTTAGGTTTGTGAGGTCTACACCGCCCTCTACAGGCCCATCCAGGAAAGACTGGTCATTTGTTTCTAATTGGATTTATGAGATTCTGGGTCACTGGAGAAGAAAAGCATTTTTCCCAACATACAAGACTTTTACAATTTTTCAGCTGCATCTCTCACTTGCAATCACAAACTAGATGATTTTCTTCATATTAATTTAATTTGATTTTTGTATTCTACCCATAGCCAAAATAAAGAGGCAGATGGCTTTTACAGTTTCTAAAATTACATAAGACAAAATCGGAATACAATATAGTCATGCCTAATATCAAAATATAATCTTATTTTGACCCCAAAATTTGAGCATTTTGTTTCAGTCTTTAAAGGAAAAACATTGACGACCTGATTTGGTGAACTTCAGTGCACTGAAAGTATTTTATAACAAAGCTCATTAAATGAGGAACACCCTCCCCATTTCAGCCCATGTACCCTTTTGTCTACCATCCTATCGGCAGGAGGACAGCAAAAAAAAATGCATCTCCTCATCTTACCCCACATACCTCCATGTCCAGTCAGCCCCCTCCTCCCCCCCGGACTGCCTGCCCGGCCTGCCCTTGCACCACCGCTATTCATGTTCCGGCGGCAGCGGCAACAGCAGAGTGGATCTTCAATTGGAAAAAAAAAAAAAAAACACGCAAGTCTTTCCAACTCGGCCCTTGCATGCTAGTCTGATCCCTCCCTCCTCTGATATAGGCTCACGTCAGAGGAGGGAGGGATCAGATCAGCCATTCAATCACGTGGTTACAAAGACCCACATTTGAATAGCTGGTCTGGTCCCTCCATCCTCAGATGCAAGCCTACATCAGAGGAGGGAGGGATCATATCAATATGCAAGCGCAGAGTCAGAAAGACCAGCATGTTTTTTTTTCCACTTGGAGGTCCACTGCGCTGCTGCCATCGCCGCCACCACTGCCAAGGGTACACTAAAAGTGGTGGCGACGGGGCAAAGGCAGGCAGCATGGGGAGAAAGCTGAGGCCAGCAACCCCAAGTGTGCCCCTATTCTTTTATGCCATTTGCGACTGCACTGCTCACACAGGGTTAGGTGTGGCGCTGGTGATGTTTGCTTCAAGTAGTCCTGTCAGCTTCTCCATTCACAACGAAAAGACTTGTCGTACCGAGGAGATTCTCTTCCATTATTTATACAGAGCATTAAAGGCTCGACCAATGACGAGTCTCCGCACTTCACTAGTTCCTGCACCAATCTCATACAGTTTGGCATCACGCAAGAAGCGGCCCAGGGGGTAGTCATTGATGTAGCCATTACCACCTGCAGACACACAACGGCAAGTAAGAAACTTGCAAGAGGTATAGGTTCCAGAGATGAAGAGCAATGAGAAGAACCGATATGGAGAAGTGTGTTAGCATGTGTAAATACACAACCAGTACAGTGTGGGGGTTGTTTTATGTCCACTGCTAGAGATTAGTCCAGACGCAGTAAATAGAACATTCCTGCAGCCTAAGGGACTATGCTCTGTAAATTCCATTCCTTGCTTCTAACAGAGCAGAGGCCATTTTTGAAAACCAGAAGGTCAATTCAATTTTGCTACTTGCTTGTGAAAGCACATGATTTCCTTCATTGATTTATACATTACAATGATCACTCTCCAAGCTTTTTATTCTTCTAGTTTGGAGTAGGAGAAGAAATATTCTCTAACAAGAAGTAGAGACTGACCATGGTCAACTCATGAGCTTGCACAATAGAAGAATGATCCACAACTCAACTATTATCTCCAGCACCTAATTAAACGGTGCCGGTTAATGACTACATGGGGAAGAACTCATTTTACATGGTGAAAGCAAGCCTCCTTTGCGACCATTTCATCATTTGTTACATGATATGAAAGTCCAAAAACAAAATACAGAGTGTACTTCAAGATGCATTTTTTAAGTTGTGCCTTTTGCAGCAAATGCGACATTTATTATCCACTGTGGATTTTTGCACCATCGTTCAAGCTGTGGTCATAAGTGGGCTCAACTTCTGTAATAAGAAATATCTGGGTTTGCAGATGATCAGAATGCGGCAGCCCTTTACTGACTGGCTGCCGCATGCAAGAACGCATTACTCCATCCCTAACAGCACTGCACTGGCCGCCCATTGAACAGCAAACTCAATTTAAAATTTGTTGCTGTCATATCAAGTCCTGTGGGATGGTTCTGAAGCTCCTGAACATTTGAAATATTTACTTCATTCGTATGTTCCGACCCGCCCTTTGCAATCCACTGCAATACGTGTCACGTCTTGAAAACAGCTAAGTTGACTAGAACTTGTGTTGGCGCTTTTTCAGCGGCAGCCCTCAAGTTATGGAATAATTTACTGATAAATATTACCACCCAGGCTGAGAAGAAAATGTTAAAAGTTCATTTAATTACCAAGACATTCTCCTCCTATTGATTGATCTTTATATCAGCATGTACGATGTATATGTTAATTAATTTCATGGGACAGCGAGATATAATTTTAAGGCACGTTTTCATATTTGACATATAGCTGTGGTCAACATTATTGGCACCTTTGCAGTTCAACCTCTTAATGTCCAATATCTCAACAAAAAAAGAAAAAAATTGACCAGTGAATTGGCTTTGGACTGTATATGCACACATATTGGACACATAAAACAAGACTAATTCAAAAAAGAAATAGTAGGAAATAGTATAAAAACTAGGACATTGCCAGGACATGATTTCTGGCACCCTTATAAACAATTCAAATCAGTTTGACCAGAAGAACCACATTCCCATTGCAGCGAATAGAAAAAAAAACTAGAAGAGAGAAGAAAGGATAGACAGACAGCAGACAATGGAGAGTTAGCAGAAGACATGAAGAAACCAGAAGAAAGTGACTGGAGCAACTGCAACTGAAAAATAAAATGCCCATACAAAAGGTAGAAAAATACTTTATTATTTTAAATTTATTAGCTGGAATACATCAGCTCTGGGAAATGTGTATCGCTAATGTTTTTGCGTTTTTGTTTAGTACAAGAGGAAATTAATTTATAGTTTTATTTCTCCAGTGTTGTTGTACATTCCAAGTCTGGCTTTTGGGGTTCCCACTTTAATAATTGTCTTCCTATTTCTAAATTGTGATCCCTTGTTCTTTGGTGACTGTCTATGTTCTGCATGTGTAACTGAGCTGAGATATTCTGTTTATGTAGTTTCTATTTGACAGTGCCACTTGCTCTCTTTCCCTAGTAGGAGATGTATTGGTATTCTCTGAGATGTATTGGTTTAATATTTGCAGTGTTGTCTTTTTGATAGGTAGGGTTTGGTGCTTTATGAGTCCTGGTAGTACTGTCATGATACAGCAGGTTTGCTGTGGGTTCTAAATGGTCAGTGTTTATAGTATTTCCATATGTGTATGGCGGTTGGCACTAGAGTATAGTAATGTAAAAATCTGGTAGTCTTTCTTTATCCAGACACTCTTCAAGAGGCGTGTTTACTGAAAGTTAGCGCACATTAACATTATGCAAATGAGACCCCACAATGAGTCTCTGCACATGGCCCCACAGCCCCCAGTTCTAATGATTACATGGCCACATGCACTCCCTGTTCCATTTCACAATGGTGAAGAGAAGAGGAGAGCTGCCTGAGACTGTCAGAAGCGCCATCATCACTAAACATCAAACTTCAAAGAGGTACAAGGCCATCTCCAAAGATCTTGGGAATCTTGTGTCTACGATTCACAATGTTAAGAAGTTTTCTGTTCATGGAACTGTCGAGAAACTCCCAGGACATGGTGAGAAAAGGAAAATTAATCCCAGAAGTCTTCAAAGGTTAGTGTGAACTGTTTGAAAAACACCACACAGAACATCCAATCAGCTTAAGGCTCTATGGGAGCAATCTAGTGTGCAACATATGTTGAAACATCATTCCAAACAAACATGGACTTCATGAGTGAAGGCCAAGGAGGATCCCACTGCTCAAAGACAGATAAAAAGGCATGCCTGATCTTTGCCCAAACCCACCTTGAGAAACCACAATCCTTCTGGGAAAATGTTCTGTGGATAGATGAAACCAAACTAGTTCTTTGGCAATGCAGACCAGCAATACATTAACAGGCAAAGAAATTAAGCTTATAAGGAAAAAAAAAAACCTTCCTACAGTTAAATATGGTGGAGGTTCCATAATGTTGTGGGGCTGTTTTGCTGCCTCAGGAACTGGAAGTCTCCAATGTATTAAAGGAATCATAAAGTCAGAGGACCACCATTGTATTTTGAAGCAAAATGCGCTACCTAGTGTCAGAAAACTAGGTCATGGGTCCTCCAGCAGGACAATGACCCAAAACATACATGCAAAAGTACAAAAGAATGATTAAAAAGGAAAAATGGACTGTTTTAAACTGGCCAGCGATGAGTCCTGATCTCGTTCCAATCGAGAACCTTTAGAAAGAGCTGAAATCTGCCATTGGTAAAAGGAATACTGGAAACATTCATGAACTAGAACAAATTACAGTTGAAGAATGGGAGAAACTACCAGCAGACAGATGTACAAAACTTTACAAGTGGCTACAAGAAACATTTGGAGGCTGTCATCACTGCCAAGGGTTGTGCAACCAAATATTAGTGAAGGGTGCTATTAATCTTATCCAGGTCATATTTTCTTTTTTTCTTCTCAGGAATTACTACATCTAAGTTGCACAGACATCTTTTTGATGTTGGATTGTTCTCCAACCAAATCAATCCCTGCGGACCAAAGAGCCCGAGTCATCACCAACAAAAAAGCTCAGAAACAACAACCACACCTCAGCAACCTTCAGAGAAACCAACCAAAGAGCTGAGTCACCATCAACCCCAATATAAGTACAAACACAAGCATTCAAGCACATTACCATCTGGAACCCCACCCCGATGATGTCACCTTGAATGGTGACAAAATGTCTGCAATCAAACTATCAAGCTCAGAGAACAATCCAACATCATGATCGCCAACCTGAGCTACCAATAGTCACAAACATCTGACAGACATTTTTTTTGTTGTATATCTTTGAACATACAAAACCTGGAAACAGCACAAGCACTGGCAAGCCAAATGCAAGGCATTGATAAGGCAGGCAAAGGAAGAATTTGAGAAGAAGCTTGCTGCGGAATCCAAAACACGAAATAAAGACTTTTTCAAGTACATTCATAGCAAAAAACCTGCGAGAGAGTCAGTTGGTCCATTAGATGATAGAGGGGTTAAAGGGGCACTAAGAGGCGACAAGGCGATAGCGGAGAGACTGAATGAATTCTTTGCTTCAGTCTTTACTGAGGAAGATGTAGGGATGTTACCCATGACTGAAGTGGTATTTAAAGGTGCGGAAGAATTGAAGGAAATATCGATACAGCGGGAAGATGTATTACAACTATTAGATAAACTGAAGAGTAGCAAATCACCTGGGAAGGAGGGTATACATCCAAGGGTGTTGAAAGAACTGAAATATGAGATTGCAGACCTGCTATTAGTAATCTGTGAATTTTCATTAAAATCATCTGTAATACCTGAAGATTGGAGGATTGCCAATGTAACGCCAATTTTTAAGAAGGGTTCCAGGGGTGATCCAGAAAACTACAGACCGGTGAGCCTGACGTCACTACCGGGAAAAATGGTAGAAACCACCATAAAGAACAAAATTACTCAGCATGTAGATAGTCATAGCCTAATGGGAGACAGCCAACATGGCTTTAGACAAGGAAGATCTTGTCTTATTAATCTGTTATGTTTTTTTGAAGGTGTGAATGAACAGGTAGACATAGGTGAGTCGGTTGATATAGTGTATCTGGACTTTCAGAAAGCCTTTGACAAGGTCCCGCATCAGAGACTTTTGGCAAAACTAAAGAGTCATGGGATAGGAGGCAGTGTACTATTGTGGATCAGGAACTGGTTAAAAGATAGAAAGCAGAGGGTAGGGCTAAATGGCCAATTTTCCCAATGGAGAAAGGTGAATAGTGGTGTACCCCAGGGAGGTGTGCGGGGTCCGCTGCTTTGTGACATATTCATAATTGACTGGGAAAAGGGAATAACGAGTGAGGTTATCAAATTTGCAGATGACACAAAACTATTTAAAGTTGTTAAAACCCAAGAGGATTGTGGAAAATTGCAAGAGGATCTTGATAAATTGGAAGACTGGGCATCAAAATGGCAGATGAAATTTAATATGGACAAGTGCAAAGTTATGCACCTAGGAAAGAACAACCCAAACTATGGTTACACGATGCAAGGTTCCACATTAGGAACCATCACCCAAAAAAAAGATTTAGGCGTCATTGTGGATAACATGTTAAAACCCTCGGCCCAGTGTGCAGCGGCGACCAAGAGAGCAAATAGAATGCTAGGTATCATAAGGAAAGGAATGGAAAATAAAACAAAAGATATTATAATGCCTCTATATCGTTCCATGGTGAGACCGCACCTTGAATATTGTGTGCAATTCTGGTCGCCGTATCTTCTTAAAAAGGATATAGCGTTATTAGAAAAGGTTCAGAGAAGAGCCACCAAAATGGTAAAGAGGATGGAAGGATACTCCTATGAAGAAAGGCTAAAATGGTTAGGGCTCTTTAACCTGGAAAAGAGACGGCTGAGGGGAGATATGATAGAAGCCTATAAATTAATGAACGGAGTGGAACGGGTAAAGGGAGATCGATTGTTTACGTTATCAGAATATAGAAAGACTAGGGGACATGCAGTGAAGCTACAGGGTAAGCTATTTAAGACTAATAAAAGAAAATATTTTTTCACTCAACATGTAATCAAATTCTGGAATTTGTTACCAGAGGATGTAGTAAAGGCTGTTAGTGTAGCTGGGTTTAAAAAAGGTTTGGACAAGTTCCTGGAAGAAAGGTCATAAACCATTATTAAGAAGTGACCCAGGATATCAATGCTTGGCCCAGTACAAGCATTGTGGAATCTTTGTCTTTTGGGGACATGCTAGGTATGTATGACCCAGATTGGCCAGTGTTGGAAACAGGATACTGGGCTTGATGGACCTTGGTCTGACCCAGTATGGCATATCTTATGTTATGTTCTTATACTATTAAAATATTATGACAACATACAGTTGGAATATTTCCAATTATCTCTCAAGATATTGTACACAACATACCCAAAATCAAGGGTGCCAATAATGTTGACCACAACTGTATTACCTTTTGCATAGCATTAAGTGGCTTACAATTAAAAAGAAAGTACAAGAAAATCTCCATGAAATAAAATACTAAATCTTAACACAGTAAACCTAAACACAAAAGGATCAACCCATGTAACTGTTTTCATAAATCGCATAGAATACCAAACAAACAAACAGGGGACCTAAAACCCAAAAGATCAAACCATATCTCTGAAACCTGTTTGGAGATCATTGTGTTCTCAGCAAAGCTGCGTGTGTTAACAGACATTTCCTTGATCACGATACGACACGTTGCTCCTCACAGCCTATGCTCTTACCTAGACACTGGATTCCATCCAAAGCCACCTGTGTTGCACGTTCAGCTGCATACAGAATAACTCCTGCACAGTCCTAGAGGACAGAACACACACAAATACATCATTGCCTCCTACACTGGTGAAAATATGTCACTTCTTTGACCCACGCTCCGAAGATCTGTTCACTATAAGCTGGAAATTTAAAACGTGGCATCAACTCACCTTGCTGTTGATGTGTCCCTTGTCACAGGCCTTTGCCACGTTGTACACATATTGCCGACATGCCACCAACTGTGTGTACATATCTGCCATCTTACCCTGCATCAGCTATATAGAATAGCAAAGGAAGAACAGGTCACAATTTAAAACACTTCTATGAGACATCTGAGTAAGAGTGTTACAGCTACATCTGAGGAAGAAATTCTGTTATTCTCCTACCCCCTAGGATCAATCGTGCTGCAGCAATTCCACAGTCCAGTACATTGCCCCTTCAACTCTGGATTCAGTCGATATAATTGGAGCCACTTATAGGTCCTGCCCAGTGGCAGAAATTCAAATTCTGGGCCCCTAAAGCAGGTAAGTCCACTTCCAAAGTTACAGGAGCAGCTGTAAGTGGGCCCCCTTCTTTCTTGGGGCCCCCTGGACAGAATTTATGCCACTGGTCCTGCCATTAATGCACAACCATTATTCAGCTCTTATATTTGAAATCAAACTCTCATTGTAGGGAGGGTAAAAGATGCCTACTGATGAAAAAGATTACCAAAACCATGCGTTGATCACCAGTGTACCCCACAACAGATTCCCTGCCTTCTCTCACACTCTAGCTTCTATATTCCGATATCATCCTCTGCTTCGTTTTACTTCACCCATATCTTTTTGTGCTTGTTCTCATCCCTACCTCCTCCAGACACAGCCCATCCTTTCTACCGTGGCCATCTTCGCATCCCATTCCTTTTTCCAATTATGCCCTTACATTCCTTCCCTTATGCTGACATCACCATTTTGCACTTTACCCCTTCCTCCTTGCGCGGCACAGTGCAGTCCTCTCCCTTTCACACTGTTTGTCTCCCTTGAACTCTCGTCCTACCCCTTCTTCCATGTTCTAATTGATCCTCCCTGCACTACTGAATTCCATCCTTCGCTTCTGCATTCTTACAAGAAAAACGAGAGATGGAATGTTATTTATTATGGTGTGAACCAATGAGTTCTCTTTTGAAGGGGTGTGGTATACTGTATTGTATTACACTCCAATATCCCATCGTATTTCCTCAGACAACCAGCCGTTGCACAGCTTACCGCCCTTAAGCTTTCTTGACCCCGTACCTCACTTGCACCATCCTTTTTTGGCACTCACCTGGAAGGAACCAATTTTCTGGCCAAATGCTTCTCTCTCATGCATGTATGGGAAAGCATGGTCAATGACAGCCTGCATAATTCTAAGAAATAGAGAAAGAAGCTGAAAAGATCTAGAAATAAAATAGCCTGGTGGGTGTGGGGTACCGTACATTTGATAAGGGCATGAATGAGTGGGCACAAGGATTGCTATTCACAGCATGAAATAAAAGAATCCGACTTGGGAAACCATGCATATCTCTTCTTCCAAATTATATTCGACTCTCCCCTCAAAATAATGAAAGGCATCTTTCTCCCTTGCAATATGCACTGCAGGCTCTGGAGGAGGGGAGAATGGAGGAGCAGTAGCAGAAAGAATTAGTCTCACTGAACTAAATAGTAAACCCTCTAAAGGTTCACAAGAATCTCTTGTCAGGAAATGGAATAAATAAGCCTTGACGCTGAACCTGGTCACAACACCATTTACCCCAGTGGTCCAGCAGACAGCACCAGCCTCTCCAGATCCAGACCGCTCATCAGCACATAGACTCCTTTACTCAGCTGACCCAACACATTCTCCTCTGAAAACAACAAAATAATCAAATCACTTTGTGCCAAAGCATCACCATCACCATCTTTGGGAAGCTCCAGAAACAATGAAACCACTCAAAAAATGTTCTGTTGAGATACTGGTAGATCTGTCATGTCAGTGCCACAAGGCAAAAAAATGGAAATTACACTTACCTGGTAATTGATGTTCCTTGAGGGAGTACAGTTCAGTCCTCCACCACTGGGTAGTGCACCTCCTCCTGCAACATGGAGACTGGACAAGTCAAACTTGTGACATCACCGGGTATATCCTGCTGGTCTTCTCCCATGATCCCCCAGTGACCTACTGTCAAAGCAGACTCAAAGGAGCAAACAAACAACCAGTTAAAGTACTAAATACAAAGCTATGCTCAAAACTTCAACTTTAAAATCACAGGGCCCCAAAAAGAAAGGCCGAAAACACCCTCCTCCGTGCCCCTGTCCCCCTGCGCACCAAACAGCGGAAGACAGAGAGCGAGAAGGAAGGAGAACTAAGGAAGAGTATAGGCAGAAAAGGTTGCTCTCGCGATTACCGGCCAATCAGAGCCTGTTGCTGACTCTAGGATCCAAAAGCATACTCGGAACCGACGCCTCGCGTCTGAAACATCCATCCCCGGGCGGGAATGAGGACTGAACTGTACTCCCTCAAGGAACATCAATTACCAGGTAAGTGTAATTTCCATTTCCTTATCGGTCCTACAGTTCAGTCCTCCACCACTGGGATGTACCAGAGCAGTAATCATTGGGAGGGACCTATCCAGTCGGCTCGGCCCCTAAACGAACAGAGCAGGCACCGACCCCAGCCCGCTCCTCACGTCAACAGGCGGTAAGCCAACCAGGAAGACACGACCGAGAGCCCACTTGGATCCTCTTCACTGGTGAAAACAGCACAGAACTCTGCCCCAAGCAGCGCTAGTGCTTCAGAAAGACAAACTCGCCATCGCAAACACACTGAACGCCCTAGAAACAGACCTACTGAGAAGGCTACCGGAGCTCCGCCTGAAAAATCCGCTTGAGCTCCCCCTTGGCTCTCGACCCCACCAGGGTGTCAAGTGTTAGCAACCGCTGCTCTCCCGCAGAACCCGCCTCCACGGAGGGACAGGCAGCGAAGAGACCTCCCAGAAAGCGACAGAACCTCACCTAAGGTCCAAGGAACGCAGGTTACAAGCAGTGTTCTTGCGTAAGTCCCAAACCGACAACTAAACAGGCACAGCCGGATTCCACGAGGGAGAACGGAACCGAGGTCCATCCAGACAGAGGTGGGAAGCAAAATGAGGGAAATGGAAAAACCACCAGCGTCAAACACCCTATTTGTCACACCTCTTAAGGGCTTTATTCTTTGCAACACAAAGTAGCTCTACAGCTATGTCCTGGACCAGTTGGAGTCTTTTTAATTGAGAATGTGGAATGCAGCTAAGCAATGACTTGCAATAAACCAAGCGTGATCCACCAAGGGCATATAAGAGGGTGTCAAGTGCCCCAGAGTCCAGCGTTGTTTCAGAAGATGTGGAGTCTTACATGGTGTGACAAAAAAGAAAGGAGACTCTGGTAGCCACACCCACGATGCAATGCCAGTAGGCCAACTGCTTACATCACCTGGATATGCCCTCCGGAATTGGAGGAACCATGCAGAAGTAGCAATCGCCGACGTGATCCATGGGCCCTCTCCAGATCATTGGAACCGCAAAAGACTTTGATGGTCTTTTCCCATCCATCCACAGCCTGAGATCTGCTACACATGTATTGCAGCATATGTGTGGCGCCTAGCTTTTATCCTGATCTTTTATTCTGCAGCCAAAATAAATTGTAGGCTTTCTGAACCGCCACAGTCATATGCCATTTTTGTGATGTAAAAGTCACATCACCACAACTAGAGCAGAAATTATCTGCATGATTAACACCAGGACGAGGAATCGCCAAATATGCTGTGAGTGACCTATCGGTATAAAATAAATATGTCTTTTTTTTTTTTTTTTTTTTTACTGTCAAGCGAGGCAAATTCAAGTAGTGACTGCATCAACTGGTTTTGGACAGTTATTTCGATTGGTTGCAAGTAAAGATTATGCAAGCTCACGCAAATGTTGCAGAATACACTGGTAATGGTCCCCACTGACTAATGAAGAGCACATATCTTAGCAACCAGACCCAGTCGGCCATTTTCACTATGACCTCTGAAAGGCATAGAATGGACCGGGCCACGGCCCTGTACCAATGCGTCAACGCTATCCGGTAACCTCATATGTCCTCTGCTAAACATCGACCCGTCGCCGCAGACTGACAGGTCGCCATGAGGTCCAATATGGGCTGACCGCATCTGAGCACACGCGGCGCGCACACCGCCTGATGCAATCTCACTCCTCCGGCAAACACTCGGACCCCGCTAAGGACATTCGCCACCACAGTGTCCCCACCGAAACGCAGGCCGCCAAGGCTTCAACCGCGCACGCTGTCCCTTCGCTCGGGCCACCCTGACCACCCGACCGACTCCACCCTGCCGATCGAAATAGGCCACCATCCCGGAGATCTCAGACAGCACCTACAGCGCTCGATCCGCTACCGTGTCCGTGAATGCCTGGCACGGCTGACGTACCGCGTACCGTTCCAGTCAGACGATGGAACACTGGGCGTGCTGCGTACACTAAAACGCCTTGTACATAAAGGATCCCCAAAATGTAGCTGAGTCTAACCACGCTCCGGCCAAGCTCCCGGAAGAAAGGGACAGAACCTTATAAAAAAGAAGTGGGGACAATTAGGAAGGCTTTCCTGTTTGATTATTCTTTTTTTTTTTTTTTTTTTTTTTTCCTTTTTACAACTCCATAAGGGCCACAAGGCACACAACCGAACAGGGCATTGTCCAGAGAACGCAAGGCCCCTCCTCCAGGCTGACTCCACAGCCTAAACCGGCAGTCACCTTGGCTGATGCCGAGCAGCGCGGAAGCCAACTTGTAAGCCCAGCATATGAAGTATGCCTACTAGTACAGCATTCCACAATGGAGGGACATGTAACCGGACGGCTTTGAATATGAACCTACAGATATCCCGCGCTTGCTCCAAGACAAGCACTGTGCAGCCTACTGGTCTACTCGGAGCACCGCCACGACCCGAAGACCTAAACCGGCCAGCAAAAGACGACGTACGCTGGGCCCGAAGGAACCTGGTTGAACGGATCCCAGCACTCCCTGTATCGTTAGGATCGGAGCCTCCCCCCAAGGACTCAGCCCTGGCTGGAACCGGCTGAGCATAACTCCAGGCCCTGCGGCGAGCCCCCACGAAGAAGTGGGACGCAACGATGCCTTGAGGAAAGGGAAGGCCCAATGGGTGAAGCAAGTTGCTAGCTGACCAAGGGAGTAAACCCCACACGCGCACCTCAACGGAAGGTCGGAAGAACCGAGGATTCTGGTCCCACAGGTGTGCCTGCTAGCCTTTAACAACATACACCTCCGCAGGTACAAAAAACGTAAATTGTGAGCACCTTCAGGGGTAAGGGGAATAGACGACAGCCTCCGACTGTTGACCACCTTGTCTTGCACAACAGACAGCAGCACCCCACCAAACAAATGATTGGGAATATATGACCTCAGAACCCCAAGACAGAGGTAAAACAGTAGAACGTGCAGTGGACGTGAATTTCCAGATCTGCCAGCCCCCCTGCCCACATTGAGAAGAGGCAGAGAAGAACTGGACCGGCGGATCTGGAGGGGTGCCTCCTGGACAGCCGGGCCACCGAAGGGAAAGCTGATGTCTGAGGCCCAAACTCCTCAGAATGGCCCCATCTTGCATTGGCAACCCCATGCAACACCATGACAACCCCGCTCACGATATCCCAAGCAATCTCTGTCATTGCTGCAACAATCACCTGAGCATGAGATCACAGACGGAACACGGACATGCAGACGCACTCAAGGAGAGTGCACCTAAGAAGTATGAGCCTATCCAACATCCAGCACCACATGTCCAGGTGTCCCACTCCTGTCACCCAAAACACAGGACGCTTGAACCTAGGTGACCATCATAGCAAAGACAGGGAGGCCTGACTGCCGCTATCAACCCTTCCAGGACCCTGGAACACTAAGCCCCGGACTGTGCCATCCAGCAACACTTCTCACGATCCCCAGCAGGGGCCTTTCCCCAGATGGCCCAGATGGGCAGTGTTCCCGCCAAATGGGCAAGCTGCGCTCTGATAACATAGTGCAAAAAACCAAATCAAAGTGTCTTAACCTAGCTAATTTTTGTCTAATAGTGATCATTCATAATATCAGCCAGGCTCAATCATAACATTAGTATTAATGATCTCTAAAGATTGAAGAGTTACTAATGTAACACTAATTGGGTTGTTGTTTTTTTTTTTTAAGAGCTTCAAAGGCGATCTTGGAAACTACAGACCAATGAATCTGAGTTCAGTGCCAGTTAAATGATAGAACTTGTTCTGAAAAGCAGCACCAAGCTGTCTTTTCAAAGGGTTAATAAACATGTGAGTAAGCCAAATGATATGTATCTGGATGTTTTAGAAGGTACTTGACAAAGCCCCTTATGAACTTCTCCTGAGGAAGGAGATGATGTGCTATTATAGAATGGGAAATGGATCAAAAACAGGAACACAATAGGACTAAATGGCCAGTTTTCTCACAGGAGACCCGTAAATAGTGGAATGTCTCGGGATCTGCACTGGAACTGGCATCTGGTAACATCTACTGCACTGAAATGATCTGGAAAAGAGATCAGCAAGCATGGCGATCAAATTTGCAGATGGCATAACGACATTTAGAGGCTGTCTGCACAATTTCCAAGCGTATAAACATGGAAATAGCATCCTTATGTAAATGACAATTTCAGAAAGGGCTCAATTTGTAGGTGGTTGTGCCGCCGATGACCCTGAATGGCCAAATCCTAGCACGGAAACCTGCTGCTGACAGACGTCGCTAACTGCCAGAAAGCAGACAAAGGTAAAGGCACCCCCCAAGAAGTAAAAACCCAAACCAATCACATTGCATTCAAAGAACTATAAACTATCATGAAATTAAAAGGAAATTAAAATTAAAAGAAATTAAAATTAGAATTAAAATTAAAAGTAACAGCAAAAGGAAGTCCTTATCTGGGTGTAGCCGCGTGGAACAGCGTCGTCTGCTCACACGCGGGGCTGCTCCGCTCTCCGCCACGAGGCCTCAGCCCTGCCGAGAAAATGGCGCCAATCTGAAGCAGGCCCGTTTGGCGCCAAACACCACAGAGGAGGCAAGAGCTCAGAGCCCCTCCATGCGGACTCGAGAGACTCCCTTGTGGCGTCGGGATGCAGCAGTTACCCCGCTGTAGCTGCGGGGTGAAGAGCTGTCCAGACACGCTGCTGCCTCGCGCCACCAGAAGTAGCAGACGCTGCGAGCCCCGGCCCACCGGCTAAAGAACCTCGAACGGCCTGAGGCTCCCGCCGCGATGGGAATCTGCCGCATGGACACTGCCAAAATGCAGGTGTTCCACAGAGCTCTCCCCCGTACAGTCCTGGGGGAGAGATCATCACCAGGCACAGAGACCGAAGAATCCCAAGCAGAGAGGCTAGCTGGCAGCGTGAACTTTGAAAAGGGACAGAACCCCCCTTTACACTAAGGCAGACTAGGTGAAAATAAATAAAGTAAAAGTAAATGAAATTAAATGAAAATGAAAATGAATTCAATTTACAGGATTACACCTAAAGAAGGGCAAAAGAAATGCAAGGTAAATCAAATCCTGACTAACTGCTCCTAAACTGCTTCTCAAGTGAGCCCAGCACCTAGGCTCACTACGTCCTCATGCTGCATGGAGGACTGGACACACTGGGAGATCATGGGAGAAGACCAGCAGGATATACCCGGTGATGTCACAAGTTTGACTTGTCCAGTCTCCATGTTGCAGGAGGAGGTGCACTACCCAGTGGTGGAGGACTGAACTGTAGGACCGATAAGGAACAGGAGCTGTCAGTTCTGAATTCAAACAAAGTGCTCTCAGAAAGGGAGCAGTTCATTAAAGAAAGACCAGCTTAGATTCAACCTGCAGTCTGAAATATGCATATCAATGCAGTCCTGCAGGAAACCCGCAGGGAGAGGAAATTCTACTCTCATTCCCTGCCTTAATGCTCATTTAGGTAACACGTTACAGACTCTCACAAAAAGTAATCTGGGTGACCCCTATCAAACACGTCACAACTGGCATTTCATAACACTACACTGCTGCATGTTGAATTCCGTCAATCAAATTAAGACTCCTATAGGTCTGCTTCTCCAGACTACTGAATTTCTTCTGGTCTTTGTACAGCCCGTTGCCACATCATTCTATGCCAAACAGAAATGATAGGCCTGCTGCTGTGTCGCAGCCCAATATTCACAATATTAGTAATCCATAGATAGGCCACACCATGCTACTGCCAACAACATAAAGCTTGGCTCAGTAGAAATGCACTTACAGTTGTGGTCAACATTAATCGGCACCCTTGCATTTTAGGTATGTCGTGTACAATATCTTGAAAAATAATTGGAAATACTCCAACTGTACGTCATCACAATATTTTAATAGTATGTTCAAAAGGTATACAGCAAAAAAAAAGCTGTCTGTGCAACACAGACATAGTAATTTCTGAGAAAACCCCCCCCACAAAATATGACCTGGGTAAGATTAATGGCACCCTTCACTAATATTTGGTTGCACAACCCTTGACAGTGATGGCAGCCTCCAAATGTTTCTTGTAGCCATCTATAAGTTTCGTACATCTGTCTGCTGGTAGTTTCTCCCACTCTTCAACTGTACTTTGTTCCAGCTCATGAATGTTTCCAGGATTCCTTTAACCAATCGCAGATTTCAGCTCTTTCCAAAGGTTTTCAATTGGATTGAGATCAGGACTCATTACTGGCCAGTGTAAAACAGTCCATCTTTTCCTTTTTAAACATTCCTTTCTACTTTTGGATGTATGTTTTGGATCATTGTCCTGCTGGAAGACCCATAAACTTTGTCCCAGACCTAGCATTCTTGCACTAGGTAGCACATTTCATTCCAAAATACCTTGGTAATCCTCAGACTTCATGATTCCTTTAATACGTTCCAGGCCTCCAGTTCCTGAGGCAGCAAAACATCTCCACAACATTATGGTACCTCCACCATATTTAACTGTAGGAAGGGTGTTTTTCTTTCCTTATAAGCTTCATTTCTTTGCCTGTAAATGTATCGCTGATCTGCATTGCCAGAGAACTCAAGTTTAGTTTCATCTATCTACAGAACATTATCGCAGAAGAATTGTGGTTTCTCAAGGGGGGTTTTGGCAAAGATCAAGTATGCCTTTTTATGTCTGCCTTTGAGCAGTGGGATTCTCCTTGGCCTTTGCCCATGAAGTCTCTTTGTTTAGTGTGAAGTGTATGGGGCAGGTTGAAACCACTACTCCAGATTATTCCAGGTCAGCCTTAAGCTCTTTGGATGTTGTACATGGTGTTTTTAAAACCATTCGCACTAACCTTCAAAGACTTCTTGGATTAATTTTCCTCTTCCCATCACGTCCTGGGAGGTTCTTGACAGCTCCATGAGCAGAAAACATCTTAACAACATTGCAAACTGAAGACACAGGAATTCTCAGGTCTTTGGAGCTGGCCTTGTACCTCTTTGACGTTTGATATTTGGTAATAAATGGCTTTTCTGACGGTCTCAGGCAGCTCTCGTCTTCACTATTGTGAAAGTGGAACAGGGAGTGAATGTGGCCATTTTAAACACTGGAGCTATCCCTTCAATGGTTGATTCAAGTCATGTGAGTACTGACAATTGATCACAGGTCTGTCTAATTTTATTGAAATGGGAATGTGATTCTTCGGTTCAAACTGATTTGAATTGTTTATAAGGGTGCCAATAATCATGTCCTCCCTACTAATAAAGTGAAACTCAAAAATTCTTAACCTTCGCCTATCCTAAATGATTATCTTACATCTGGTTTTTTGTCGGAGAGTCCACCGTGAGAGAATACTCTCTCTTGGAGTGGATGCCTCCATGAAGAGCTAAGGCTTTAAACACAGTGTGTTACGGTTCTCGATCATTGGGATGAACTAACAGTACAACGAATGGAATTCATTCAACTTCTTTGGGTCCTCAGCTAAGTACCTGTAAGGGGAAAATGAAAATGACATTTGTTGTTTGAAATTTGTCACTTGACTAGGAGGAGAGTGTTCTATCAGCCCGTTGGTGAATGATTTCACAGTATTCAAGTGTGCCAGGATTAATGACTGCAGGGCGTGAGTAAATCGCAGCAGTTTTGAAGTAACATTTCTGTGGCTTAAGCTTCACTTCAACTACTGTGGAACTTAGTGAGTTGAGGGTATCTATGGGAGCGCTCAGGTGAGTGTATTGCCCATGGTAAACTGGCTGATTTCCAGCTTTCTAAAAAAAATTGATTAAAAAGGAGGCATCCACTCCAAGATGGAGTGAGTATTCTCTCACGGTGGACTCTCAGACAAAAAAAACAGATGTAAGATAAACATTTAGGATAGGCAAAGGTTAAGAATTTTTGAGTTTCACTTTATTAGTAGGAAGAATTTGTAGTGAATCCATGGGGTTTAGTTGTTTGTAATTAATAAACATGTCCTGGCAATGTCCCAGTTTTTATATCATTTCCTTTTTTGATTGGTCATGTTTTATTTGATTCTTTTGTGTGTCAAATATGTGTACATATGTACGTATTGGACTTTTAGGGGTTGAACTGCAAGGGTACAAATAATGTTGACCACGACTGTACTATGAAACCGATGCATGTTAAGGCCACTTTACAGATAGCATGTGACATACATGAGACCTTATATCTCCAGAGAGCAGCAAGCAACTACATACTGAACAGAACCTGACCTCACATGCTCCAATGCCTGCTGCCCAGTCTCTCCTAGCTCTCTTCATACGGCATGAATCTGGCCATCCTCTATTTCCAGGGCAGTAGGTATGGGAAAAAGTCACTCACCAGGAATCTTGCAGTCCTCAAAGACAAGTTCGCAGGTATTGGATCCTCTCATACCCAGTTTATCTAACTTCTGGGCCGTACTGAATCCAGGTGTGTCCTGTCAAAGCCAGAGATTATACACCTTTAACTTCTTCTGCTACATCAACTTTGTAACCCATGGCTTTTGTGCCTGCACAAATACTCAGAGGGCATAGTGAGAGAACTGGGGCCTATATTTTTTGAATAACCACAGCCACATACATAGTGTTACCAGAGTCACAAGCAGGAACAGACATATCAGCACTCTTTAAGCAATGCTTAGATAAAAATAACTTCACAGAAATGGGAGGCGATTACCAAACTGCCTGCTTTCTGATCATATCTGCAGCGCTTGCTGCTTAAAGTTTTGCTTTCTATATAATGGAGCATTCTATTTAAAACTACAGGGCCCTTTTACTCTAGTGTGGTGATGGTGTTTGAAGCGTTAGCTGGAGAAGGCTCATATTATATTGCTTCCGTTTTGCAGCGTTTTGCCCAGCGCAACCTACAGCCTGGGACATATCAGTCCTATTTGGAAGGCCCTTCAGATGCATAATTTCTGTGCCTTAATTGCTATTTATACAAATAGATGGCTTTCAAATTTGTCCCTGTCAAAGGTCTGGAAAATAAAACTAGTTCAGGTGGCGAGTGGGGAATTTTTGCTTCTGCAAATTCAAGTTTGGTCTCACTTTTCAGGCACATATATCTAAAACACCCTTCATGAATGGAGTTCAATGAAATTCAGTAGGAGCACTAAAGCTTCAGAAGAAACACTCAAATTTCAGCCCATTAAATCCACAGAGAGGGCACCCACTATAAGAGAGTACTGACAAACACAGCAAGGCGATCAAGCACTTTCCACTAATGCAAAGAATATGCAAAGTGTACAAGATTTTTTTAATCAACGAAACAAAGACATACCTTTGGTACAATAAAAGCTGTTATACCATGGGATGCTGGGTTTGCATTCGGGTTTGTTTTGGCATAAACAATCAAAACATCGGCATCTGGCCCATTGGTGATCCAGAACTTGTTTCCATTCAGTATATAGTGATCTCCTGAAGACACACAACGCACAGCTGATAATGTTTCACCATATATATTTTACACACACACACAATTTATAGGCTGCCTCTATAAAGAGAAGTACATGATTATTCAATGCCCAGATAAAGGGATCTTTACTTTTAGGAAATTTTCATTTAAAGACACTATATAGAACACAATAAAATGGCAAATAAAGACCCATAAATTCCTTTAATCTGCAATGCAGGACCTGGTGTAACGGATAACAGTGGTGGCGCTAACTGGAAATAGTGATCTTAACATGATCAAAGATGACAATCACTGGATAGAGACTAGTAACATAGCATATGACAGCAGATAAAGACCAATATGGTCCATCTAGTCTGCCCAGTAAGGTGGCTAAAGTAGGTGTATCCACTGCTCTGTGCAGGTCATCCTCCTCTATGCCTTTGTTTAGGGTTGTACCTGCTGCTCCATGCAGGATACCCCTCTCTAGTTGTTGAAGTATAAAAAAATAGGTTTATTTTGATTTTATCCTCCTGCTATAAAAAGGGATCCACTGGGTCTGTCCCATGCCATTTTGAATATTAAGGGAAACTACTGATGTAACATTTAACTTTAAAAAAAAAAAGAGAAAAGAGACTAAGACAAAATGAGAAAGATAGAAAAAAAATTATAAAAAGGAGCAGTTGCAAAAGTTTAAAAGTTTGCATGCAGCATGGACACTGTTTAAAAATACCATCTTAGAGACCCAGACTAACTGTATTCAACGCATTAAACAAGTGGGAAGAGCATAAAGAGCATGCTGTAAATGCGGGCTTGGGTGGAGTAGGTTGAGCAGGCTTTATGCTGTAAGTCGCTGCAGCTCCTCTAATAGTACAGATTCATAAAGTGAATTAAATAAATTGGTCATGGAATTCTTTTGAACCCCTCTGGGTGTGTGTGCATGTGTTTTTATGTGTTGTCTCTGGGTATCTGACTTGGAGGGGAGAGAAGATTTGAATGGAACAATTCCTAACCATTCCAATGGATTGTAAAGAATAAAAAAACAAAACCAAGCATGTTTACATATCTAATTGTGCGTCACTGTCAGATTTTAGAGGATGGATTTTATAATTTAACCAGAGGGGGATACTGCCCCAAGACAAAAAAGGTATTATTGTGCTTCTCCACACATGATAATTAGTAACATACTACATGTTACAGCCACTAGATGTCGCTGTGCATAGCAACCATTAAGTAAGCTTATTAGTTGAATTTAGCTACACCTTTTCATAGTAACTCAAGGCAAGTTTATCTAGAGCAGTGCTTCTCGACCCTCTCCTGAAGGCCTACCTTGCCAGTCAAGTTTTCAGGATCAACACAATGAATATGCACAAGACAGATTTGCATATAATGGGTTTCTGCTGTATGCAGATTCTCTCTTGCATATTCATTGTAGTAACGTCCAAAAGAAGCACACTACATACACACTCACAAATGTCAGGAAACCATGGTAAGGAGCGAGGTGAAGAAAACATGCCAAATGGTCGCAGTATAAACATAGTTATATAGTATATGACGGCAGATAAAGATGAGTGTGGTGCATCTAGTTTGTCCAGTAAAATGGCTAGAGGAGTTATAACTGTAGCTCTGTGCAGGTCACCCCCAACCCCCCCCCCCCCCCACCCCGTGCCTGTGTTTAGATTTGTACCCGCTGCTCTGTGCAGGTCAGCCTCCCTCTGTTTATTGAAGTTTAGAAGACATTTAAGTTTGCTTTGATTTCATCCTCTTGCTATAAAAGGCATCCACTGTGTCTGTCCCATGCCAGTTTGAGAAGGTAAGGCTGCATTGACCAGGAATCAAACCTGAGTCAACTGCTTGGAAGGCTGCTATGTTTACCACTATACCACCACATCTTTATTGAAACATCTATAGTCCTACCCTACACGGCCATGTTTCAGCAGCAGCAGCCTTTGTCAGGGATGTAGGTACTAATTACTGGCTCAAGGACACCATTAGTCCATAGAGTGTTTAATATGGAGAATTCATATGTAGTACATACAGGTACATGCCACTGTGATGAGCCAAATGGCAAAATTTGAGGACCACCGTCAGACACCCAGAGACAACACAGAAAAACTTGTGCGCACACACCCACAGGGGTTCAAAAGAATTCCATGACACATTTATTAAATTTAACTCACTTTGAGGGTCATTCCAAACTGTGATTAGCGGGGATATGCATCTGGTTTGGACGTACATCCCTTGCTAATCATTGTTAGCCGATTCTGCCCCCTAAGTTCCCCACACAAACAGGGTCAATGTGTGGGAAGGTCTGGACAGGGGTGAGAGTGGGTGGTGCAGAGGTGGGCCCATGACCCAGACGTACAGGGCCTATCCAGGCCATGGCCCTGTACTTTCGGCTTGGGGGAGATGGCTGGAGAACCTATTGCATCTCAAAGGTGAAATAGGTCCCCCTGATGTAGGCAGCTAGTGCTGGAGGAACTCCACCCCCCGAACAGGTTAGCTGAGGCAGGATTCCTGCCGCCAAATTCCAGCCGTAGCAGGCCCCTCCGGGCAGCAGAGAAAAGCAATTTCAGTGTGTTGTGGGGGGGGGGGGGGGGGGGTCGGGGCTCCTGCATGGTGTCCCGGTGTCACAGCAATGGGACACCATGGCACCAGGGCTCCCGCAGGAGCATGGGGAGGGTTAGCCGGGGTAAGCGCAGCACGTCTGAGACATCAGAATCTGGGCTCGAGTGCCCCGATTCTGCTCCCACGGGAAAGTCTGGCTCCCACAACTGAAGAATTGGGGCCATCCAGATTTTGGACGTCCAGACAGCCCGGATGTGCCCCAATCAGAATGGGCCTCCACATGATTCAGTACTATTAGAGGAGCTGCAGCGATTTACAGCATAAAGTACTTTTGTACAGTACTGCCTTGCATGGCGGTCCTCGCATTTGCCATTTGGCTTATCACATTAGTGGTTTGTACTTATTTATCTAACAAGTTTTATATACCACCTTTCTTGTATGTACTACCTATGAATTCTCCATATTGAATACCCTATGGACTGATGGTTTCCTTAAACCAGTAAAGCACAGTTACTTACCTGTAACAGGTGATCTCTGGGAAGAGCAGGAATAAGTCTTCACATATGGGTACGTCAGTACCGACGGAGTCTGCAAGGGAACGCTTCCCAGCGTCCAATCAGAAAGCCTTTGGAAGCATCCCACCACGCCTGCGTGCTGCCTTCCCGCCTTCCCAACTGTCTCTCCTCAGTTAAGTTTGAAAGCTGAGACAAAGAGAGAGAGAGAGCAAGGAAGGGAAAGAGAGAGAGAGAAAATGCAACTCCTAGGGGAGGTGGGTGGGTTGTGAAGACTTATTCCTGCTGTTCCCAGAGATCACCTGTTACAGGTAAGTAACTGTGCTATCTCCAGGAACAAGCAGGAATGAGTCTTCACATATGGGGACTCCCAAGCTCAGATGCCAAGAGGGAGTCCTAGCATGTTGCAAGTCTAGAACGAGCCATGCTATTGCTTAAGACCTCAGGCATCCTGGGGATGGAGGGTAGGAGTTGAAAACAGAAGAGGAGCTGTGGAACAGCTGCTAGAACAGGGTTTCTAAAGAGAAAGACCCTGTATAGAGGATATTTTGTAATCTGGGCCTCCCTTGTTGATCTTGCACAAATTCACTGAGATACATATGGATCTGTTAAATGAACCAGTGAAAGTGCTTAAAGGGTACCTCACCGAGAAGTAGAGGTAGTAAAAATAGAGAAAAACAGTGGAGGTCAGAATCCTTCAGGGTGAGAAATAGCCCCGGGGAAAGACTGGGGTAGTATAAAAGGTAGAGCTTCAGCGGAGATGCAGAAGGTAGCATGACAGAAAGCTTAAGCAGATCAGGTCCAAAACGGTATAAATTTAGGACCAACAGGAAAATTGAGTCTGACCTAACTGGACTGGGAATGGAATCAGTCCATGTAGGGAGAAAAGGGTATGGAGACCCTTGTATCTGATAAGAAAGTAAGGACAGACTCAGGAACGCTAAGCTTTAGATTGACTGAAGCTCCACAATGTCTTTCCTAAATGGGGTCAATTAGGAAAGAAGAAGGTACATGGACAGCTTCAGGAGTACCTAACCTACATGGTAGGTGTTAACTACCATAGGAAAGTGGTTATAAGTGTAGACCCCTAAGTATGCTGGCATAGCATTGATAGGGGTAGTGCCCATCTGTCAGGATCATATAGGAATGTAAGGAGATTTGAACCTAACAGAACAGATAGAGAAGTATATGGACACATATCTATCTAAAAATATATCTCAGTAGATGTATAAACATATGTATGTATATACATATTAAATATATACACATATAGGGTATATATGCATATATCTACAGGAGATATGTATGGGCAGAATATATATATATATATATATATATGTGAATACCTATAGACACATATCTCCAGGTATGTGGAAGGAGAGAGGTCTATAGAAGCTGATCCCCCCTAGGAGGAAGAGTCATCTAACAACAAGAAGGTTAATACCTGCTTGAATAGATATACAGAGAATTCTCTTTTCCTGGTTATGAGTGGCAGAGTCAGAGGAGAGGTCTCCCTGACAAGAAGAAGTCTGGATTCTCTTTAGAATGTGAGCCTTTGAATAACCAGGATGGCCTACGTGAAAAATGCAGAGGATAAGTTCAGTCTGTAGGCAGGAAGACCAGATGTCTCCAGAATTGCCATATGGAGAATGGACAGAGGACGCCACTGGAGGAAGATACCCTAGTGACTTGCCAATGAGGGCAAGAAGGGTATTGGGCGTTCCCTAACTGCCAGTGAAGACGATTATCTCTGACGAGAAGACCAAAGGAGATGGCCAGGGAATTGGCCCTTCTTTAGGTTTTCACGTAATGAAAGGCCTGAGACTGATGTCTCAAAAGAGATTTCAGATGAGATGGTAAAGGTAGGAAATACCTACCAGTCATGGAAACATGACTGGGGGAACCCTGTTAACCATCTGGGGTTATCTGTTAGGCCAGATACTAATGCTCTCTAGCAAGGGCCCAAAGTGCAAAGCTACTCTGTAGAGTTGCAGAGAGCATGCTGCAGGTTGGTTAGAAGAAAAAGTGGCTGTGGGAAGCCAGCAGGCAACTAACTATTCTGCCAAGGACAAGGGGGCGAAGAATATAAGTTAACCAACCAGGCTGTTATAAGAGGGTTACCCAAACGAGGTTGATAACCTGTTTGGGACCTAGCAGTGAGGCTAGAAGGATTGCTAGTGGAGGAGAATGCCTGGTTGTGTGGTAACAGAACCAGTGGCTTAACCCCTAGAAATTGCTGTATCTGCAGCAATGTACCAGGGCAGCGGAGAACATTTCTTTTTCCTTTCTCTCTCAGATTGGGAAAAAGAGACGTTTCCTACTGTCTGATGGGCTGCCCTAAGGTAATAAAGGGGGAGACAACTCCGGAAGGGAGAATCCCCCAGTAGAACAAGTAGAGGACCATAGGAGCCTACCAGTGTAAAAGTGACCCTCTTACAAACCAAATGTTATAGTAAGAGGGAGGTAAGACAGGGTTGAAAGAGACTGACTATGGAGGAAGTCTCTGACTGGTGAGATGATACCTGCCAGTACAGGGAAAAACAACTGTTTATTAATAGTTGTTAGTTCTCTTTCCTCCAAGAGGAAGAGGAAAACCCTGTTGGTATGGCAAGATCATCATAAACACTCTTAAAGTTAAAGAAAAGATGTCTCATGAAGAGATATCTAGGAAGGTTAGAATAAATTTAGTGCAGATACTGCAAATGAAAAGAAGCAGACTGCTACTCTAACCAGCAACCAAGAGGGGCAATGATGATCTATTTAAAACCCTGCGACTGCTGGGTTTGTTGACCCTGCTGGGGTTGTGGATTCTTCAGACCAGGGTAATGTTTCCCCTGCCTGGGAACATCTGTATGATGGGCAGAAGATGGATAAAATCTTCTTCCCCTAGGGGAAGAAATTTTGGCAGGACATTTCCTACTAACTGGGAAAGGAGAAGGCGTAGAACAGCCTCTGGAAACAGGACAGTCAGTTAACTGAGCAATCTGGAATAAAGACTCCTTGTTAAAGAGATTTTCTCCAGTGCAAGGAGTATTTCCCAGTCTAACTTGTGCCCATTTGTCCAAGTCTGAAGCTTGGAGCCAGGCTTTACGTCGTGCTCCTATAGCTATAGCAGAAGTCCTGCTAACAGACTCAAAGGAGTCTAGGGAAGCACGAGTAAGAAACCTAGAGATATTCTGAGCATAACTAACCAGTGAGGAATAGTCTACCACTCTTGGGCTCTTGAAGAAAAGGAGTGAAAAGATGTAATTTCCTTGTGACTTTTTCAAGCGATAAACCCACATAAAAGATATATGAGAGAATTCTTGCAGAAAGCATGGATGCCTGGAAAGTTTGGCGTCCAAAGGCATTTAAAGACCTAGACTCACGACCTGGCGGATAAGAAGAGTGCTTTTTAGAACTCTTCACCCGCCTCATTGCCGATTCTACAACAATGGAATGATGAGGAAGTTGAGTCTTTTGAAATCCTGGAGAAGGGGGCACCTCATATAAAAGATCAGTTGCTCTGGAAAGTGGAGTACCTTTAAAGGAGCTTCCCACATTTGTAAGAGGAGATCCTGCAAGGACTGATGCACGGGAAGCATTATGTCTTCCTTTGCTCCCTCAGGAATATAGAGGAATCCTGTATTGTCCTGTGTAGGACCTTGTCCAGGAATAGAAATGGCAAGGGATTTTGCCATATCTATGAGAAAAACCTGAAAAGAAGGATCCCCAGAGGGAACTTCCCCTGGATAGGCTAGATCTGATGAAGAACTAGCATTGGCACCGAGGGATCTATCCAAGCTTATAGGAATAGAAGATCCTGGATGGTGCAGTCTGGAATCCTTATAGGATGGTTGCTGGTACTGCAGGATGTCAGGACCAGCGCCAGTCGGTAGCACATCGACCATGCTAGGGATCGATTCCAAACTCGGCATCGAGGGAAGCGAGCCTGACGAGAGAAGCATGGAAGGCACCGACAGCAATGGTAATGTGGACATCGGTACCGTGCTCGGTACCGTATCCGATACCGGTGGATGAAGGCCAGCCGGTGGCAACTAACGGTATCGAGGAACCCGAGAGTTGCGGATCCGAATTATCGGAACCGAGCCTTCGGTACCATTTGGTGTCGGTACCAAGGCGAGTCGGTACCCAGTCCTCCAGACTGGAGATCGATTCCAGACTCGGCATCGAAGGAAGCGGAGTCTATCGATGCACGTCTGGAGGGTACCGACATCGGTACTAGTATCGGTGCCAGTACCAATACTGGAAAGTCGATCTGGAGCATATCCACCGGCCCCGTAGGTACCGAGGACACCAGACGACGATCCTTGGTGAGGAATGTTTCATCCAACACCATTGCCGATGCATCGGTACCGCTCGAAGCGGATGCCACCACCGGGCATGGCTCAGGTATGTTCTGTGAATGGTGAACCTCAGGAACAACCTGAAACCCCACACTGGCTTTGGAGGCCGAAGACTCCCACTGGGGTTTCGAAACCAGTGGATTTCTCGAGGGCAAGGCCGTAGGCATCTCTATGCTGTGCATGAGAAATGCCGCTCGAGGACTGGCTAGTCTTAACAGACTGTTTTTGGGTTACCTGATCCTGTGTAGAAGAAGATATGGTCGGTGCCCTGAACTTGGATGGGGACCGCGTGTCGAGGGGAACTCGATGTTGAAAACTTCTTCTCACAATATTATTGCCAAAAGGCTCCAGAGGAAAATGGTCAGGACCCAAGCAGGTTAGACACCAATTGTGAGTGTCTAAAAATAAGGTTGTACCGCCACAGTTTGTACATTTCTTGGGAAGAGTGGCTGGCGGTTCCATGAAGGAAAATGGAGAGGCCTAAGAGGCCTGAGAAACCGTGAGACACTAAGGAGGAAAAATATTCCTTAAAAAGGAAAAATTTCATAAGAAAAGAAAAAAGAAACACAGGCGGTACCGGTGGTGTCGGGGAAGACAGCCGCGACCACAAGAAAACTAAAAAAATAAAAGAAGAATTTTCTGCGGTGACAGGACGACGTCCTGCCGGCTCCGCAGAAAATCGAAAACTGAGGAGAGACAGTTGGGAAGGCGGGAAGGCAGCACGCAGGCGTGGTGGGATGCTTTCAAAGGCTTTCTGATTGGACGCTGGGAAGCGTTCCCGCATAGACTCCGTTGGTACCGACGTACCCATATGTGAAGACTCATTCCTGCTTGTTCCTGGAGATTTAGTCCCTACACCCCTGACGAAGGCTGCTGCTGAAACATGGCCGTGTAGGGTAAGACCATAGATGTTTCAATAAAGATCTGTTATACTGCGACTATATGGTATGTTTTCTTCACTTTGCTCCTTACACGGTATTCATTGAAGTAATCCAGAAAACCCAACTAGCTAGGTATGCAACCAGGAAAGGTTTCAGAAGTACTGATCTAGCATTCCTGAAAAATATTCCCTTGTCCCCGAGAGGCTTACAATCTAAGTTTGTCACTAGGTTTTACACAGAATTTACAACAAAGAAATGCAATCACATCTTAATCACAAAGAGCCAGCCCAGCATGAACAACGAGGGTCACAGTGGGGAAGGCTTGCAAAATATGCCCCTTTTTTTTTTTTTTAGTGCCATCAAGTCATTGATGATTCCCGGTGACACAGCTGCCTCTGGGTTTTCTTGGAAGTAGATTGCCAGGCATTTCCTTCCAAGGCAACAGAGGGTTAAGTGACATGCCCAAGGTCACAAGGAGTGCCAGTGGGAATCAAACCCTTGATTTTCTGGGTTTTAGGCAGTTGCTCTAACCACTAGGCTACTCCTCCACTCCCCATATGCCCCATAGAATATATTTATTTCCAACTATGTGTGTGCACCTTTGTACCCATTGGCTCTGCATGTCTGTGATTGTGACAAGATAGTAAAGGTGGACGGCAGTTTGAAAGGAGCACTTCCTCAACAGCTATATTTCAACGCATCAGTGTTCCTATACTGCAGATGCTGGCACTTCCTCTCCACTTATGTGGTCTTTTTAATTGAGCAAGTGCTTATTAAGTGAGCATCAAAGTAATATGGGATCAGTATTTTCAATATGGTTTAATTGTGAAACATGTTGGCACACAATCTCCCTCTCCAAATCCTACCTGTGCTGTAACCCACATGTAGGTTATCAACCTCCTGGCCAGAATGAACAAATGGATGATGAAATGCTCAAAGAAATCAAGGAAGCTAACAAAAGTTACAGCACAGTAATAATAATGGGTGATTTGGGGCCACTTGGCAATAGTGATCATAGCATGATCACCTTTGATTTAATTAGTGGAGGAGGGATGGTAAGGAAATCCACAGTACTACCTTTTAACTTTCAAAAGGGAGACTATGATAAAATGAGGAAAATAGTTAAGAAAAAACTTAAAGGAGCAGGTGCAAAGGTTAAAAGACTTACATCAAGCTTGGGTGTTGTTGAAAAATACCATCTTGGAAGCCCAGACCAGCTGTATTCCACGCTTTAAGAAAAGTGGAAGGAAGTCCAAAAAACTGCCAGCATGGTTTAAAGGTGAGGTCAGAGAGGCTATTGCCAAAAAAAAGCATCTTTCAGGAAATGGAAAAAAGAGCCAAATGATGAAAACTGGAAACAGCATAAGCACTGGCAAGTTAAATGCAAGACATTGATAAGGCAGGCAAAGAGAGAACACAGGTCTGCAAAAAGCTTTTGAGAGCTGTTTTGGTTATTCCACGTAATCTTTATGTTTTTTGGGGCGCTGAATCCGAAAATGACCTCCATTTTGTCACAGGACATCACGTTTCCTGACAATTTAGGTAACTATGTTAAATAAGGCAATACCTCAAAATAAATGGAAATAGACTTATAAAATTAAAAGGTTTTATTACAATATTTTCATGAAAATCCTTTTTTGAACTGAAATGAGCTCACCTACACACACTAAACTTGATTCTTCTTCCTTGTGAGGCTCCTCTTGGTGCATTTACGCTTGTGAGTAGCATCTGGAATGTCTCTCTGAAGCATCCAACAGTAGTCTGCCATCATCGTAATGCTCCATTTTCCCTGGTATCTCCTTTCCATCTCTTTAATGTCTTGGTGGAATCGTTCACCTTGTTCCTCACTCACAGCTCCCAAATTTTCAGGAAAGTAGTCAAGGTGGGACTGGAGGAAATGCACTTTCAAACTCATCAGGCAACCTAAAGCTTGAAATGCTTTCAGCATTCGGACAATCTTTATGTAGTGAGGATCTTTGTTATTGCCTAAAAATTTCTGTACGACTTCTTTAAATGCAATCCACCCTTCTTTTTGAGGATCCATCATGGTATTGACAAACTCTTGATCAACTATAAGCCTTCTAATGTCTGGTCCGACGAACACACCTTCCTTCAATTTTGCCTCCGACACGCCTGGAAACTTGGTGACCAAGTATTTGAAGCATTCTCCATCTCTTGGAAGTGATTTTACGAATTGCTTCATCAATCCCAATTTTATGTGGAGAGGTGGTAGAAGAACTTTATGGGAAGGTACCAAAGTTTCTCGGAGGACATTTTTTTTCACCGACTGTTAGCACCCTCAGCTGCCAACTCTTCTTGGTCCAGTGATTTTGTCGGTCTCGACTATCCCATAGACACAGAAAACAAGGATATTTGGTATACCCAGCCTGTTGCCCAAGCAGCATGCACAAGACCTTCAAGTCCCCACACACTTGCCAACCAAGGTCTTCATATTTAAGTTTACGAAGAACCAATTCCAAGTTCTCGTAGGTTTCCTTCAAGTGTACGGAATGACCTACAGGTATGGAAGCGTAAAAACCATTGTGGAGTAAAACTGCTTTGAGACTTCTTTTTGAAGAATCTATAAAAAGACGCCATTGCTCTGAATCATATTGGATTTTAAATTGACCCATCAGACCTTCGACATTGATGCAATAAACCAACTTGTCTTCCTGGGCGAAGTAAGGAACGAACTCCTTTTCACGATGTCTGAACCATGAAGATGACACTCCTGGCAACAATAAATTCCTGCTTTTCAGCCTTGATCCGAGTAACTCAGCGGTATCTTTGGAAAGATTCAAGTCTCTTACCAAATCATTCATCTCCTGAGAAAACAATTTTGGTCTTGTATCATCTTCAAAGTCAGAACTTGATTCGTCATCTGGTTCAGGTATGACTTCACCTTCATCCAAGGTAGCAGGGGGCTTGGGTACTGGTATATCTGTGCCATGGGGGACGGGACGAATTGCCGAGTGAAGATTGGGGTATGAAATGGAATGCTTCCATTTGAAATTAAACCCTTTCACATCGCATGAACAAAAGTAACAGTTGTCACTATGGTTCTTTTGCTCTCGCCATACCATAAGAATCACATAACGGAAAGAATTTTTCTTACCCTTGAACCAGTTTCGGAGGTCCTCAACACACCGTTTGCACACTTTATGAGGCGCCCAGACTTTATCTTGATCTCCAATTTTTAGTCCAAAGTATGCAAAGTATACTTTTTTCACAAAGTCTGTAATATTCTGCTGTTGCTTCAACACTGTATATTCACCACAGATGAAACAAACTGTCTGGCGAATTAATACGCTTTCGCGGAGCCATAACATAACGGTTGAAGAATGACGAGTAACACGAATTGCGATGAAAAAGTGTGAACAGCCTAGAACCAAAAACCTGATGATGATTCGTGCACAAGTGTAGCATGCAGGAGAGAGCAGCTCTGTGTCTGTACACGAGACATCACAGTGCTGGCCACGCCCCCCTGCACTGACCGGAGCTGCTGCTATCTGCCCTGCGTCTCCCTCCCCCTGGATTCTTCAGGAAAGATTAACCCCTTCTACCATTAGAAGCACGGACTTTAAACTTGCTTAGCTTATGTATAGATTGCTGACCATCAGATTTACAGTGCTATTTTTTTTTACATAACTCGGACAACCCTTTTAAGGATTTTTTGGCATTTTATATCTTAATTGCACTTATGTGAATTAATTAATAGTAATTTGAATTAATAGTAATTTGAAAAATTTGATAAATTTGAAGACAATTTTGCATGTTGTGGCAAATCATGACGTCTAGGAGTTTTTTCAATATTTTATTTGTCTTCAGCACACCAAAATACATGGAAATTAGATGAAAATAATCAAACAGCTTTTTAGTCGCAGACCTGTGGAATTTGAGAAGAAACTTGCTACAGAAGCAAAAACGCGTAATAAAGACTTTTTCAAGTACATTCGTAGCAAAAAGCCTGTGAGAGAGTCAGTTGGACCATTAGATGATAGAGGGGTAAAAGGGGCAGTAAGAGGGGACAAGGCTATCGCGGAGAGACGGAATGAATTCTTTGCTTCGGTCTTTACTGAGGAAGATGTAGGGATGTTACCCATGACTGAAGTGGTATTTAAAGATGATACTGCCGAAGAATTGAAAAAAATAGCGCTACACCGGGAAGATGTATTATAACTATTTTATAAACTGAAGAGTAGCAAATCACCTGGACTGGATAGTATACATATAAGGGTGTTGAAAGAAGTGAAATATGTGATTGCAGACCTGCTATTAGTAATCTGTGAACTATCATTAAAATCATCTGTAATACCTGAAGATTGGAGGGCCGCCAATGTAATGCCAATTTTTAAAAAAGGTTCCAGGGGTGATCTGGGAAACTACAGACCGGTGAGCCTGACGTCAGTACCAGGAAAAATGGTAGAAACCATCATAAAGAACAAAATTACTCAGCATGTAGATAGTCATGGCCTAATGGGAGACAGCCAACATGGCTTTAGACAAGGAAGATCTTGTCTTACTAATCTGTTATGTTTTTTGAGGGTGTGAATAAACAGGTAGACAAAGGTGAGTCGATTGATATAGTGTATCTGGACTTTCAGAAAGCCTTTGACAAGGTCCCTCATCAGAGACGTTTGGCAAAACTAAAGAGTCATGGGATAGGAGGCAATGTACTATTGTGGATCAGGAACTGGTTAAAAGATAGAAAGCAGAGGGTAGGGCTAAATAGCCAATTTTCCCAATGGAAAATGGTGAATAGTGGAATACCCCAGGGATCTGTGCTGGGTCCGCTGCTTTTTGACATATTCATAAATGACCTGGAAAAGGGAATAACGAGTGAGGTTATCAAATTTGCGGATGACACAAAACTATTTAAAGTTGTTAAAACCCAAGAGGATTGTGGAAAATTGCAAGAGGATCTTGATAAATTGGAAGACTGGGCATCCAAATGGCAGATGAAATTTAATGTGGACAAGTGCAAAGTTATGCACCTAGGAAAGAACAGCGGCAGCGTTCGACTCAGTAGATCACATGCAACTCCTTAGGCGGCCTCATGAAAAGGGAATCCATGACCGTGCATGGGATTGGTGCAAATCCTACCTAGAAGGTAGATGGCAGCAAGTTCGAATTGGTAATACATCTGAACCCTTCCAGCAGAAGCACGGAGTACCGCAAGGCTCCTCCCTGTCTGCACTGCTCTTCAATATTTATATGCAGCCAATTTGTAACATCACCAGATCCTTCGGCATATCTTGCCTCATGTACGCAGACGACATGCTGTTATTTACACCTATAACTGTCATTTGCCTGGATTATACACCATTAGTCAACTACTTCAACGCAATAACAGATTGGTTACTCAATCATAACCTGCGCATAAACTTCAAAAAAACCGAAGTCCTAATAGTCACAAGAAATAAGTGCTTCTCTCCTCCACCAACACTAAAAGTGAGGGACGCAGAACTTCCAGTCAAGTCCAGCATGCGCTTTCTAGGAGTGATACTGGATCAACAGTTGGATTTCAAGCATCACATTAAACGCACGGTAAAAGCTATCTACTTCAAGATCAAAACCCTGCGGCACCTGAGACCCATGATGAAGTCAGATGACTTCCGCACCATCTCCCAAGAGCTAGCTACACCGCATTTCGACTATGATAACATAATTCTGCATGCCCTCCCCAAAACTACCCTAAACCCTTTACAGTTAGCTATGAATGCGGCGGCCGCCGTCCTGTGTGGAGCCTCTAGGAATGATCACATTTCTCCCATTCTAAAATAACTCCATTGCCTTCCAATAAGCTGTAAAATAGCATATAAGGCCCTCCTCATTACCTTCAAGGCCTTTAATAAAATATCACCTTCATCAATTTCTGACCTTCTAGCACACCCCACAAACAACAGATCTAGGAGATCACTAGCCGCAAACATCCTACTCACACCAAGCGAATCTACAAAACTTAACCAGTCAACCATCAATAGGGCATTTGTCAACTAAGCCCCCAGGTCCTGGAACAAACTCCCTCCCAGCATTAGAGCAATCAGGGACCTCAAGCAGTTTTGAAAGGCCCTCAAGCATGACCTGTTCCTCATGCACTTTACACATCTCGATGTCCACTCCCCTCACCCCCACAACCCCACCTCCACAGTCTCAAACCCATGCTGACAACATAGATATGCTAGAATCTTAACTCAATTGTAAGTCTGCTAGATGTCACCTACAGCGAATTGAGCACCGACAGCTAATTTGTTTAAATGTATATAGTTCCCCAGTTTACCTCCATGTTAAAGGCCTGTTATATGTAAACATAGGCCAGACTTGACTGACCAAGTGTGATACTGTTTTAATGTAAACCGCACTGATGACAAAGAGCATGGTATATAAGAACTGTTAAATAAATAAAATAAATAAACAACCCAAACTATGGTTACACGATGCAAGGTTCCACATTGGAAACCACCACCCAGGAAAAAGATTTAGGCGCCATCGTGGATAACATGTTAAAACCCTCCACCCAGTGTGCAGCGGCGGCCAAGAGAGCAAATAGAATGCTAGGTACCATAAGGAAAGGAATAGAAAATAAAACAAAGGATATTATAATGCCTCTGTATTAGTTCCATGGTGCGACCACACCTTGAATATTGTGTGCAATTCTGGTCGCTTTATCTTAAAAAGGATATAGCGTTATTAGAAAAGGTATGGAGAAGAGCCACCAAAATGGTAAAGTGGATGGAAGGCTACTCCTATGAAGAGAGGCTAAAAAGGTTAGGGCTCTTCAACCTGGAAAAAAGAGACGGCTGAGGGGAGATATGATAGAAGTCTATAAATTAATGAACGGAGTGAAACAGCTAAACGCAGATTGATTGTTTACGTTTTCAGAATATAGAAAGACTAGGGGACATGCAATGACACTACAGGGTAAACTATTTAAGACAAATAAGAGAAAATATTTTTTTCACTCAACTCAACGTGTAATCAAACTCTGGAATTTGTTACCGGAGGATGTAGTAAAGGCTGTTAGTGTAGCTGGGTTTAAAAAAAGATTTGGACAAGCTCCTGGAGGAAAGGTCCATAAACCATTATTAAAAAGGGACCCAGGATATCAATGCTTGACCCAATACAAGCATTGTGGAACCTGTGTCTTTTGGGGAAACTGCTAGGTACGTATGACCTAGACTGGCCACTGTTGTAAACAGGATACTGGGCCTGATGGACCTTTGCCTGACCCAGTATGGCATATCTTATGTTCTTATGGTAAACACATTACCACATGTGATAGGATGCTCCACATGAAGTCCTACAACTTATTAAAGCCTCGGCCACTATCCTGCTGATCAGCTCAGAACTGCCATAGATGCAAGGTCAGAATAGCTCACGCAAGGTATACTTTACCTTTTTTTTCAGCTTTTAGCCTCATGGAAACAACATCAGAGCCAGAGCTAGATTCACTCATTGCCAGAGCGCCGATATGCTCTCCACTGATCAGCTGATAATGCAAAAAAAATAATAATAATAAATAATAATCATAGATCAGCTTATTGTTGGTTATGCAACCCATACATTACTATAAATAACTAAATAGCAATTACTTGTCTGGCAAGGCTGGGTCCCAGTATATTAGGTTTTTAAGCACAAGCACATGCTCTCAAAGTGCATATACCACTATGTTGCTGCTTCTCTTCTAGAGTCTGAGTGTGCCTGGCTGATAACGAGTGCTCCTCATACATCTGTTTTCCATAATTCTTTGCTGCATTACTGCCAAGCTGACTCTAGCTCTCTTCCTTCCCCTCAGATTCATCTGGCTACTCTTTTACCCACCTTCAGGATCTCTTTCTGTTGTTTCTGGTTGGTTTTTCCTCATCTGCCTAGGTTTACCCCCACTTCTTTCCTATAAGAACATAAGATATGCCATTCTGGGTCAGACCAAGGTCCATCAAGCCCAGTATCCTGTTTCCAACAGTGGCGAATCTAGGTCATAAGTACCTAGCAGTTTCCCCAAAAGACACAGATTCCTCAATGCTTGTATTGGGCCGAGCATTGATATCCTGGGTCCCTTTTAATAATCGTTTATGTACCTTTCCTCCAGGAACTTGTCCAAACCTTTTTTAAACCCAGCTACATTAACAGCTTTTACTACATCCTCCGGTAACAAATTCCAGAGTTTGATTACACATTGAGTGAAAAATTATTTACTCTTATTAGTCTTAAATAGGTTACCCTGTAGCTTCATTGCATGTCCCCTAGTCTTTCTATATTCTGATAAGGTAAACAATCGATCTATGTTTACCCGTTCCACTCCAATCATTAATTTATAGACCTCTATCATATCTCCCCTCAGCCGTCTCTTCTCCAGGTTGAAGAGCCCTAACCTTTTTAGCCTCTTCATAGGAGTAGCCTTCCATCCCCTTTAATATTTTGATGGCTCTTCTTTGTACCTTTTCTAATAACGCTATATCCTTTTTAAGATACGGCAACCAGAATTGTACACAATATTCAAGGTGCGGTCACACCATGGAATAATACAGAGGCATTATAATATCCTTTGTTTTATTTTTCATTCCTTTCCTTAGGATACCTAGCATTCTATTTGCTCATTTGGCCACTGCTGCACACTGGACGGAGGGTTTTAACATATTATCCACAATGACGCCTAAATCTTTTTCCTGGCTGATGGTTCCCAATGTGGAACCTTGCATCGTGTAACCATAGTTTGGATTGTTCTTTCCTAGGTACATAACTTTGCACTTGTCCACATTAAATTTCATCTGCCATTTGGGCGCCCAGTCTTCCAATTTATCAAGATCCTCTTGGGTTTTAACAACTTTAAATAGTTTTGTGTCATCTGCAAATTTGATAACTTCATTCGTTATTTCCTTTTCCAGGTCATTTATGAATATGTCAAAAAGCAGCGGACCCAGCAAAGATCCCTGTGCTACTCCACTATTCACCTTTTTCCATTGGGAAAATAGGCCATTTAGCCCTACCCTCTGCTTTCTATCTTTTAACCAATTGACCCGGTGAAAAGCGGGATATAAATGCAGTTAAATAAATAAATAAATAAAATAAATTCCTGATCCACAATAGTACACTGCCTCCTATCCCATGACTTTTTAGTTTTGCCAAAAGTCTCTGATGAGGGACCTTGTCAAAGGTTTTCTGAAAGTCCACTATATCAACTGACTCACCTTTGTCTACCTGTTTATTCACACCTTCAAAAAAACATAACAGATTAGTTGTCTAAAACCATGTTGGCTGTCTCCCATTAAGCCATGACTATCTACATGTTGAGTAATTTTTTTTCTGTATGAAGGTTTCTTTCTACCATTTTTCCCCGCTCTCACCTGCTCTTGTAGACCATGCTGCTTTCCCTCCCCCAATCAGAGAAGGGCTTCACATTACCTTGGGTAGGTACTTCTTTTTCTGTGCTTCATTGCCATTACGTACTAATTGGTTGATGCACAAATTTGAGTGGGCACCATAGCTCAATGCAACAGAAGCAGAGACTCGAGATATCTCCTCCATTACCAAGACATGGTCCAAGTAGCCCATATCAGAGCCCCCATATTCCGCTGGAAGAGAAGTATGCACAGGTTAACAGTCAGCATTGGTTCCTGATTTGCCCCATCTTTCTAATAAAAGCAGTTTAAACACAGAGATTATTTATTTATTTATTTATTTGAACAGCTTTTATATACCGCTGCTTCCAAGGATCAGAAGCGGTTTACATTACAACAAAAGTCAAAACAGATAGATAGAACATTATAAACTATATTACATTATAACATGTATTGTATGGAACAAATTAATGTATTACAATATAACAGAAACATTATTAAACTATATTACATTAAAATTGTATAACATTAATGTATTACAATATAACAAACAATTATTGAACTATAATACATTTAAACTGTATAACAGGTATCAAGGTAGAATGAATTAGGATAGATAATAGCTTATTTAGGAGATACTGAAAACAATATTGCTTACTTGTAAGAGGTGATTTTCCTGTAGACATCACAAACAGGTGACGTCAACAGCAGCAAGAACTCTTCTCTCACTACACAAACGTTAGTGTAAAGTTTTGCACACATGCGGCTGTGTGCAATAGACTTCTCAGTTAGTTCCAAAGCTCAAGAATGTAGGCCACTCTCAGGGAGGGGAAAGGGACTGTGTGCCCTATCAGCCCTGCTGTCTACGGAAAACACCTCTTACAGGTGAGCAACACTGCTTTTTCTGAAAATAAGCAGGACTGAATCAGGTACACATGTGGGTAGCTCCCAAGCTTAAGGTTGCTCACTCCTAAATGGTTTTCTAGCAGCCAAAAGCGTTAGATGGGCCTGGTAACCCAAAGCGAGAAACCAGCTACTGCTCAATCTCCAAGCTGCGAGGACTACAGACTGAGTCTAGATGAAGACGACAGCCCTCCTGTTGAGTTATTAGCTTTAGGAATTGGGCAAATATCCATGGAGGCAGGCCAATATGGCACTATGCGAATTATGGTGCATCAGCTTCACTGATATTGTGTAGGACTCCTGTTTTATTTGAGAAGACCTAAGAAATCTTCTCTTTGTTCCATATCTTGCTGCAGTGGAAAAGAAACTTACTTAGCCATTTTATGAACAAAATTTAGGTTAGAAATTTCCTTTTGGAGATTTGTTCCTCATTGGTGAAGAAGGGTCAGATGGAATTCCTATATTTAAATATACAAATGGGAATGGAGCAGATACCACACCAAGTGGACAAGGCCGTGGGACTGGATGGGATACATCCATGGATACTGAAAGAACTCAGAGGTTCTGCAGGACTAGAGAAGGGACGATGTGGCACTTTTTCACAAAAGTGGTAATAAGGAAGAGATGACAAACTATAGGCCGGTAAGCCTTTCCTTGGTGGCAGGAAAAGTAATGGAGGTACTCCTGAAAGAATAGTGGACTTTCTAGAAACCAATGGGTTGCATGATCCAAGGCAAAATGGTTTTACCAGGGAAAGATCATTCTAAATAAATTTGATTGAGCTCTTTGACTAGGTGACCAGAGAACTAAATCAAGGACACGCGATGGACATGATATACCTAGATTTCAGCAAAGCCTTTGATATTGCTCCTCATAGGAGGCTTATCAATGAACTGTGCATCCTGGGAATAAGTCCCAAGGTGGTGAACTGAATCGAAAATTGGTTGACTGACAGATGAAAGAAGGCGGTGGTAAACGGAACTCAATCAGAAAAAAGAAAGGTGCACAGTGGTGAGTCTCAGGGATTGGTCCTGGGAACAATACTGTTCAATGTATTTGAGAGCGATATTGCGGAAGGATTAAATGGAAAAAAAGTCTGCCTTTTTGCAGATAACATGAACATTTGCAACAGAGTGGATACTTCTGAGGGAGTGGACAACATGAGGAAAGATCTACAGAACACTGGAAGAATGTTTGGCAGTTAAGATTTAATGCGAAGCAGTACAGGGTCAGGCACTTGGGATGCAGAAATCCAAAGGAACTGTATGCAATAGGGGGCGAGAGGTTGGTGTGCACAGACCAGAAGAGGGCCCTCAGACTGATAGTGTCTGAGGATCTCAAGATGGCAAAACAATGCTATAAGGTGGTAGCCAAAGCTAGAAGGATTCTGGGCTGCATACAGAGAGGAACAACCAGCAGAAAGGAGGAGGTATTAATGTCCGTATACAAGTCATTGGAGAGTCTTCATGTGGAGTATTATGGTCTCCAAAACTGAACACATCTCCAAAGGACATAAAAAGAAAGTTCAGAGGAAGGTGACCAAAATGATTTGGAGCCTGCCCCAGAAGACATATGAGAAGAGACTTGAAGACCTAAATATGAATACCCTAGAGGAAAGGAGGGACAGGGGAGATATGATACAGACCTTTAAATACTTAAAGGGTGCTAATGAACAAACAAACCTTTTTCAAAGAAGGGGAAGCTGTAAAACTAGAGGGCATACGATGAAGCTAGAAGGCGATAAAAACTTAGAAGCAACAACAGGAAATATTTTTTCATTGAAAGAGTGATGGATGCTTGGAATGCCCTCCCGATGGAGGTGGTGGGGGCAAATGCAGTGACTGAATTCAAAGTGGCATGGGACAGACAGAATGGTTCCATTTATAGCAAGAGGATGAAATCAAAGCAAACTTAAATATCTTTTAATAGAGGGGGGCTGGCCTGCACGGAGCGGCGGTTACCACCACTCTAGCCACCTTGCTGGGCAGACTAGATAGACCATACTGCTCTTTGTCTGCTGCCATATATTATGTTACTATGAATCCTCCTCTACACTATCTGAAGAAGGCGAGTGTGTATCACAAAGATCTAAGAGACCCTCTACATGAAAGCCCAGATTCTGGAGAGGAGGGAGGATGTGAATGTGTAGGCTTTTTCTCGGACTCTAAAAAGTAGATAATAAAGAAACAGTAGGGTCCTATGAACATCTCTACACTGGCATAAGGCCTGAGGAATGAGAAGGCCCTTTTGAAGTCTGTTGAAAGCATATGCTGGTAAAGGGCAACTTCAAGGACTTACCCAACTCACTGAACAGCTTTTGAAGCAAAGAACAAAAGCTGCTCTAGGATCCGCAGAGACAGAAGATGAGAATTTGTCAGCTACAGTAACCAACACTGAAGTGGAAGAAATAGGTTGCTATGCAGAGGCTTGCACTGAGGTGGGCTGTTCTGTAAACAGTTATTTCACTGTGTCAGGAAGGTCTACATAGGATGCACTTGAGTTGCACTGAGGTTGTTGTGCAGAAACTGCCTCTTTTTAGCCTGAGGAGATACAAACATGCCAGCACGTTTTCTCTCCAGATACAGAAGGGACTGATGAAACCATCTTACTCTAAGACTTTTGCAGATGCTCCAAGAAGGAGCTGAGCTATAAAAGTCTGGAAACCTCATGGGGTACATGCTCTAATCTTAAAGATATCTGGCAGTCCCTGTGGGCAGCTGGATTCTTGCAGTCCCTGCAACTGGACATTGAAGCTCGCCTCATGGAAAATTCTCAACTTGCACGCCCAGAGCTCATAGCCTTCTACACAGAGGAGTTTCTCTTCTAATTTTTCCTCAGGAAGAAGTCTTTTCTCAATCTCGAAGTGATCACAGAGGCAATTTAAATGATCTCGTCACACTCTGGAAAACATTTGAGCACAATGCTTACAGTCCTTCTGACTGTTCTGAGAACTCAAGCATAGAAGACATTTGGAACGAGTATCGGGAAGTTCTGCATTTTAATGTTACACTTCAGGCATGACTGAAATTCTGACTTCGGTAACGTTCTTTTTTTAAATAAGTAAATAAAGGAATGAAGAACAAGAAAGGAAATGAACTGATGAAGACAATGTAAGAAAAAAAACCAACTGCTTCTTAGCGATCTGAAAAGCCATTAAGAAAGAGCTTTGTTTCAGAAGAGCAGAAAAAAAAATGAGCAGCTGAGTCTATGTATGCTCAGAACTTACACTGCGTTCTGAGATACAGCAGGGCAGTTCTATTCCAACATCAGAAGATGATGTCACCCACTTGTGTGCCTGATTCAATTCTGCTTAGTATGGGAAAACAATTTTCTTCCCTGGCTCCTAAATATTTTCAGTGGCGCCTAGGTTATTTAAATAAAATTTCAAACCTGAGACACGTGGAAGGTAATTTTATAAACATACTGCCATTTGTGAAAGCCAACATATAATAAAATACTAGAGATAAACCAGCAAAAATGAAGCAGTGGACATGTATACCTGCTCCCAGGCAGCTATATATGTTGGCGTGTAAACTGCCGCTTTGCCCAAATTCTGCCCCAGAACATGGCAGTGTTCTCCCCAGAAATCTTTGCCAACCTAATGGCATGAAGAAGTGGCTGGGTGGGCCATGCCAGATGGCAGCAGACAGCACAATTAGCCATCTTTCAGGAAGTTCCATATATGATGCCTACATTTGTCACTGTTTCAAATTCATTTAAAGTACCTAATCAATTCATATTATATTTCCATACAATGGTTTTTTTTAAAGTATTAATTTACAAAATCACAAAGCAAAATAATGAGCAGGAATGGAAAAAATAATATGTCAATTCATCAGATTAAATTAGCCAGGCAGTCATTAAAATCATCTCAATATATATGCAAACCTCAAGCAACTGGTACAGCAGAACTACCACAAAAAATAAATAAAACCAGTGCAAAAAACAAAACCACCATAAAGGCACGAAAATAACAAAAAAACCCAAAAAGCCATGAGTGGTAAGATACCGCAGTATAAGCTAGCAACAAGCCAACACAACAGCCCTTTTTATACCAGCTTAGCTAGAAATACGCATGCAACACATGCTACGCCACTTACCATCACAGGTCTCAATGCACCACTCGTGGGTTACATATGACTGCATAGTATGTAACAATCAATGGCAGTGTAACAACAGTGATGAACAACTGTGATAGCAATAATGGCATTCATGGCAACTGTAACCAAAATGAAAAAAAAAACACTTATGGTGCTTAATAACTAAACAGCAAATCCATCCTCCGACGCCAGGCATTTTGCCCCAAGGCTGCTTCAGGGAGAAGGACCGCACCAACCACATTGCATACCAATATCTTTCCACAACTGCCGATCGCTTTGTCTGCAAAATACAACACAAGCCACAATGTATTATGTGCTCAAAAATGTTCTATGTAAGTGATGTTTACCATGTTCTCTGTAAACCGCCCCTGATCTCTGGAAGGGGCGGTATAGAAAAGCGCACAAACAAATAACATCAAACTACCAGTCAAGCTAAACACCACCACACCTCACCAATAGCCATCACCCGAACCATTCATACCATATCCCCCACAAATACTCATGCGTCTCAGCCGTCCTCACCTTCCAAAACACCACCAACATCCAGCAAAACGCCCCTCATGCATTTTAAAGCCGCCAAAGCAGAACACTTGGACCGCTCACATGATAACTAATTCAAAGCTTCCTTACGTAAAACATCAATGTGAGAAAGGATAATCCTACGCAACTCCCTTCTGAATGGTGTATACCATGTCACAAAATGCACACGCCCAGAATCACCAGTATCCTTATGGTCCCGAGTACCCCCCAGGGACAGCAACCAATTGCGATCATTATACAAGGCTCTCTGCTGAATTCTTTCAACAATTGCAGAGAGATAACCCCGATCACAAAAGACCTGTGCCAACCGCATAGAATGTGTTTTAAACTCCATCGTGGAACTACAGTTTCTACAATAGTGAAGGAACTGAGAAAAGGGTAAACCTTGCTTCAATGAGACAGGATGGGTGCTAGTATAATGTAAAAATGCATTTCTATCAGTTGGCTTCCTATATACCGAAGTACAAAAACCTGTGCCTATCCGTACTACTTCCACATCCAAAAATGAACAGATTTCATATCATACACCCAAGAAAACTGACTATGCGTATCAACCATATTTGACCGCTGAAAAAAAATGCTGAAAAATCTTGAATAAGTGTGCTAGGGATTTAATGGTTCTAATAATTGACACGACTAAATCCTTTATATCAAGTTTACAAGAAGAGCTGGAACATCAGAAAGCATCTTTACGTTCAATGGAGACCGAAGAATCTTTTAATAATTAGCTGGCGACTATATAATTACAGATGGACAAATTCTGGACCGATATTAAACCATTTAAGTTGGAGAAATTGAATAGGGATGTTGCCAATTATACAAATGGATATGTATATCCGTGGCAGAATCTAGATCAGAAGGTGAAGAAGGTGATCTGTTTGAACTTTCGTCAGATGATTCTGAGAGTGATGTTGGGTGGTCTATGGAGGCCTCTTCTAGTTCATCTACCTCTTCTTTTTTGGACAGAGACAGAGGGCGGCGAAGATGCAAGAGACAAGGCCAATGGAAGGGGAACGAGAAATCATCCGGTCACCACCCATGGACATGATCCCAACCCTTTCCAGAAGTCTAGTCGTGAATTTATCATCCACTCCTTTAACACCAAGGCAAGTTGCGGTTTTAGACAAAGGATTGTCTTTTATACCAAGCATTAATTATGATGCTTTTTTGTTTCATTTAGATCTGGCGAAGATTTTACGAAAGATCCATTTACATTCCTTTTTCTTCAATGTAGTTCAGCAGGATCCTTCCTCAATTTCATGTTCTACAGCTGAGATGTCACCTTCGTAGGGGACAGAGGTATCAGACACCGATCACCGGCTTCCTCTGCCATTGGTATCTATTGGGCTCCGCCCACACCTCCAATACAAGTGTTTTGTGGTTTTGTGATTTGGTGTTGTATGATGTTCACCGTATAGAACAATCTCATCGGAAAACATATTTGAATGTTTTATCATGTGAGGAACTATAGCTTTGCGTGAGTTAATGGAGGCTACAAATATTATGATTCGACAGGCAGATAAAGGAGGAGTGGTAGTGGTTTTAGATTCAGAATATTATCATCAAGAAATTATGCGACAATTGTCTGATGTTATCACTTATCGTCAGTTGGAGGAGAATCCGAAGGATCAGTTGAGTACCCGGATCCGTGAATTAACACAGGAGGCGTTTGAGAAGAAGTTAATTGATAAGCGGGGAATTGAGGTTTTTGAATGTACAACATCTGCGGGTACCTTATTTTTACATTCTTCAAAAATTCACAATATAAACGGCTCCACCAGGTCATCTGATATATCCTCCATTGGTTCCTTGTTGGACCCCTATCCATCTAATTGGACACTTTTTTTTACGACCATTAATACCATCTATTCCATCATTTATTAAGGACGCTACCCACTTTCTCACATTGTTATCTCATATACAACTAGTTGGTGTATTTTTGCAACTTTAGATGTTGCAGTTCTTTATACAAGTATCCCCCAATCAAGTGCTCTTACAATAATTGAAGGGGCACTACGAGAAAGAAGGGATGTTAGTTCAGGTTTATTGGAATTCCTTATGGCATTGGGTTGCATGGTTTTATGTGAATCATTTTTTGTTATAATGAAATGTTGTATCAGCAGTTCAGTGGGATTCCGATGTGGTGACATTGGCGCCATCAGTTGTGAATCTTTATATGGCTCATTTTGAAGCCTCATGGCCCCAAGATATTTGTGATTGGGCATTTTTGTCCACTTGGGTCCGGTATATAGAAGACATGTTTGTCATCTGGTCTGAATCAGAGGAGGCTTTGTTACAGTTTTTTTCAGCAGTTAAATATGCTTGATACGCATATTCCATTTTCTTGGGTGTATGAAATTAAATCCGTTTTGTTTTTGAATATGGAAATAGTACAGATAGGCACAGGCTTTCGTACTTCGGTATATAGGAAGCCGACCGATAGAAATGCATTTTTACATTATACTAGCACCCATCCTGTCTCAGTGAACCAAGGTTTACCGTTTTTGCAGTTCCTTCGCCATCGTAGGAAGTGTAGTTCCACGATGGAGTTTAAAACACATTCTATGCGGTTGGCACAGGCCTTTTGTGATCGGGGTTATCCCCCTGCGATTGTTGAAAGAGCTCGGCAGAGAGCCTTGTATAATGATCGCAGCTGGTTGCGCCATTCAGTAGGGAGTTGCATAGGATTATCCTCTCTCACTTTGATGTTTTATGTACTATTCCTGGATGGAGTGAGTATACTCCGCATATGGTGTTTACACATGGACACAACTTGCACAAGGTCTTGAGTCCTACGGTTGTTCGAAGATCGACGACTTAGCCTGTGGCAAAGGGACAAGCTGCATGTGGCCACTTCTCGGTATGTACCGTTATGGTTTCCTTACAATCTTTTGTACATAATGGTCACGAGTTTACATTGAGTTGGACAATGAACTGTCATTCTAGTTTTGTGATGTACATGCTTGTTTGTCCATGTTCGCTCGCTTATGTTGGAAAAACATCTTACGAACTGTGGGTACGATTGATGGAGCACCAGAGCAAGTTAAAATGTACAGTTCCCTATGCTCCATTGGTTGTACACTGTCAGCTGAAGTCCCATGTTTTTTCAGATTTCAAGTGTTGGGTGACTGACCATGTTCTGCCACTGGTATGTGAGGAGGGGGGATCGTGATAAGAAGTTGGTTCGGCGGGAACAGTAATGGATTTTTCAGTAAGGTACACTTGTTCCAGCTGGTTTGAATGAGAATACTGAATGGAAAGCTTGCTGGTAGGTTGTGGGTGGTGAGGGTGGGAGCTGTTTTAGAACTAGTGGTTTGGTTCTGTTGTGGGCTTGCACTTGATGAATGGAATCAGGTTTGTGTGGGTGTATTATTTTTAGATGTATTGTTGTTGGAAGCCTGGACCTTGATGATTTTTAGTGTTCCGGGGCGTTTGAAATTGGAGGGTGTTTGGTTTGCCGGTTCCTTTGGTATGTGTAAGGAAGCTTTGAATTAGTCATTATGTGGGCAGTCTGAGTGTTCCGCTTCAGCAGCTTTAGAACGCATGCGGGGCATTTGCTTGGTGTTGGCAGTTGGTGGTGTTGTTTTGGAATGTGAGGACAGCTGAGACACGTGAGTATTATGTGGGGGATATGGTATGAACGGTTCGGGTGTTGGCTATTCGTGAGGTGTGGTGTTAGATTTGGGGCATGGTGTTGTTTAGCTTGACTGGTGGTTTGATATTGTGGCTTGTGTTGTATTTTGCAGACAAAGCGATCGGCAGTTGTGGAAAGATATTGGTATGTAGTGTGGTTGGTGCAGTCTTTGTTCCTGATGCAGCCTTGGGGCAAAACGCCTGGCGTCAGAGGATGGACGGTGTTTAGTTATTAAGCACCATAAGTATTTTTTGTTTCATTTTGGTTACAGTTTCCATGAATGCCATTATTGCTATGACTGCCATTATTGCTATCACTGTTGTTATTCATCACTATTGTTACACTGCCATTGATTGAAGAGACTTGAAGACCTAAATATGTACACTTTGGAGGAGAGGAGGGACAGGGGAGATATGATTCAGACCTTTAAATACTTAGAGAAATAATGAATAAACAAACCTCTTCCAAAGACGGGGAAGCTGTAAAACTAGAGGGCATAACATGAAGCTGCAAGGTGGCAAATTGAAAGGCAATGTCAGGAAATACTTTTTCACAGAAAGGGTGGTAGATGCTTGGAATGCTCTCCCAATGGAAGTGTTGGGGGCAAATACAGTGACAGAATTTAAAATGGTATTGAACAGACATAGTGGATCCCTTTACAGCAACAGGATAAAATCAAAATAAACTGAACCATCTAATTTCTCAACAAATACGGGTGTCCTACATGGAGCGGTGGGTTCACCCCTAAACAAAGACATGGGAGGGGTGGCCTGCACAGAACAGCAGGTGAATCTACTCTTGCCATCTTACTGGGCAGACTAGATGGACCATACTGGTCTTTATCTGCCGTCATTTACTATGTTACTATGATTGTAACATGCTATGCAGTCATGTGTAACCCACGAGTGGTGCGTCGAGACTTGTGATGGTAAGTGGCATAGCATGTGTTACATGTGTTATAATTGTGTTTCTAGCTATGCTGGCATAAAAAAAAAAAGGCTTTTGCGTTGGCTTGTTGATAGCTTATACTGCAGTCTCTTACCACTCGTGTGGGGCTTTTTTGTGCCTTTATGGTTGTTTTTTTGCACTGGTTTTATTTATTTTTTGTGCCAGTCATTAAAATCAGCCAGGGAGGCACACCTATTCAAAAGGTCATGAGAACAACACTGAATGCCTAAACACAGGTCACAAAGTATGAGCTTTTTTATCACCTTATGTACTTTTACATGCATAACTCCTGGAGAAATGTTATAAAAGCCCTTTTATCTGCATAAAGTCCTTTACATCAACCTTTTGTAAAATTACTTCAAATCTTTAGCAAATTGTCCCTTAGTGCACATCTGAGGCAAAGGAGAAGCAATTTGCTCAAGGTCATAAAAAGAACAGCGAAAGGAAGTGAAACTGAAGTTGAACTTCGGTGTTCTGATTTCCCTCCAACTATTCTATGCTAAATGCCTTTCAAATTCTCATTCAGGCTGCTAGATTTATGGTTACCAAGTGTCAGCGTTTCACTCCTTTTCAATGTGTGTACTAGCATAAGAATATTTAGAGAGGAGGACATAAATACTGCATATGCAAAAAAAAAAATACACCTAGATGAATTGTGGCTTACTGATCATACACAGATAAAAGAAGAAAGAAATCTGCGCTGGTTGAAAAAAACTTAAAAATCAGCTGAAATGCTGTAAAATACCAAGGAATGATACTATTTGCTCTAATTCCAGAAACTCTCTAGCTCAACATTCTGGGACAGAAACTCAGTACATATCTCCCTTCTCAAGTATGCAGCAGAACACTTATGTACTCTCCACATTTATTTATTTTATTTACAATTTGCAAGTAAATGTTCCATCCTGTGCTTCTTACAACTAGCATACAGCCCCTTGCATAACTTAGACCAAAGTGCAATTATAACCGATATTGCCTAGACCCTCCATGGCCCAAATTACAACCTATAGGTTTAAATTTTCCCCTGGTCAGTAATAATCCCAGGCAAGGCTGGCCCATCCACTAAGTGGGCTAGGCAGCTGCCTGGAGCGGCAGATCTCTGTGGACAGTAGGCCATGTGCTTTAGCACACATGGCCTGCCCCCCCCCCCCCCGTGAGCCAAGCCACGCTGCCCCCCCCCCTTGCTGAGCCGCTGATTCTGATGGCAGGGGGGTGACTAGGCCATGTGCTTCGGCACACATGGCCTACCGCTTCTGAACTGCCAAAGTTATGTCGGAGGGGTTCAGAAGCGGCAGGCCGTGTGTGCCTGCCACCAAGCTGCGCCCCCCTCTCCCTCCGCCAGAATCGGTGGTAGCATGGTTCAGCATGGGGGGTGGGGAATGTAGTTCGGCACACTGGGGGGACAGCACAGCCGGGGTTTCTGCCTAGCATGACAGAAACCTTGGCCCAGCCTTGATCCTAGGCCACATATAGCTGCCTGGCAATCCCTCTAAACCAGGGGGCATTTCTAATGGCACTATAGTTACTCATAGTAGCTGGTCTGGATACTCGCCAGCACAGACAATGTGCCAGGGCACTTTAACCACTAGGTAAATGCTCTCCTTTGGCTTCTAATCAGAGCCCTTCACATAAATGGTACTTTTCTGTCACTGCCCAAATTCTCCGATAGCTTCTAACAATATTGATGTTCCTACCTCATTTCAGCATCTGACAGCTAAGCCAGCATTTCCCTCTTGAACCTATCTTAGGGCTTCACCTCTTTCCCTCTCTGTAAAGAATCTGGGCATTTCTTCCCTTTAGCAGCAAGCTGTCTAATTGGCACCGGCTGTTTATTATCTCCGAGCCCTTGCTATATCTCAGAGACTGACTGTTGCCCACATGGGCTCACTTTTTGCCAATTCAGAACCCTCACTTTTTGCGATTTGACTTTAGGTCCATTGATATCTCCACTCAACCTCTTAAAATATTTTTTCTTTGAAGTTCTTGTTTTTGAACCCTTTTTTATTAATATTATTGATTGGGTGGGTTCAGCTGCAAACAATTTTTAATTCAGGACCATCAGCATTCCTGTGACCTCACTTTCTGCTGTGCTGTCTAGAGCTCCCTCCAGCACCAAACTGAAATATAATTAGTGATATATTGCTCATGTGGTCACACGTGTACATCTGAATAGTATGTTATAAAAATAGAGAACCAAAGCACCTTTCATTTTTGAGGTGCAGGCTAATGGTGACCAGACATCATCACAAAGGTACAAGACACACGACCTCCTTTCCATTCACTCTTCTTGATCATATTCAATCCATTCCACAAATCCCACTAAAACTCTCAAAATATCAAGTGCCCTCTTACTAGCCGAAAGCCTCACCTAGTCTTCACTGACCCATCCTTTGCTTTTTATTTCTTTGATTTGTGAAAGTAAGTTTGTCTGTACAGGGCGGTGTACACTATCAGACTGTCTAAGAAAACCTGAGAGAGTTAATTTTGTTCAGAACTTTGCTTAGAAATAAACTTCATATATTTGCTTACTAAGTAGGTGAAGAGGTACAAATCCTGTAAATAAGAAAAGGGGCAGGCTGTCCTCTAGCCTCTCAGTCTCAGGGTTACTAGATATCAAGCAGTCAGCAGTAAACAGTTATGTCTTGGAATACATGTATGTCTCCTGTGATAAGGAAGCTTATCATAGCTCAGGTAGGAGCTATAGAAAAGATGATGTGACTCTGAACAAGCAACCTGTCAGTTCTGATAGAAGCAAGAAAACAGAATTTTCACATAAAAGACTACCAGTCCCAGAATGCACCAGGTTTCCAGCAGCCATGAGATGGGCTGAAGGGAGAAAATGTGTGTGCAATCAAGAGAGCTATGAGGTAATCCCTAAGCACTCATCTCAAAGGGCAGGGCCTGATTCAAGACAGCTGCGCTGTGTTAGGGAGCAGCACACATTAGAACAGGATAAGAATAGAGCTTATTCTTCAGATAACAGTTACTACAAGCTCCAGCCCAGCTTCAGGGAGAGCTTCAGCAACGGCTACAAGCACCAGTATCACCTGGAGAAACAGAAGCCAAGCCAAGCCAAGCAGATAGAGAGAGAAGGAAACTCTCTGGAAGGAAGAGAAGGAAGGCCATTGGAAGGTCTGGGAGATTCCAAGGCAGTACTCATACTGGGAGGTATTCCAAAAGCCAGCAGAGTCCATTGGACTGGATTCAGCCAGAGGAATGGAGTGGCAGAGATAGGAATCACCAGTGGCTACCTGGAAGAGAGAAGACTGCATGTGGAAGGGACTTTCAGACCAAGGCCAGAAGGTATGTGAGAGGAGATCCAGTGTCCAGGGATCAAGATTGGAAGGCTGGACATCAGAATTGGATTACATATTGGCCAGGCTATACAGAGAGGAATAATGATAGCAGGAGAGGCTCAGGTATGAACACTGATCCAGACCCTATCTATAATAGAGAATGGCAGCAAGGGAATAAGCATTCTCATGATAGTGCCTTAATGAAAGACTAATCTGTGCCAATGTATGATATTGACCCTATGATTGTTGATGAAGGGGGAGATACAGCAGATGAAACTATTTATATGGACTGTTCTCTATCTAAATGCTATTGCTAGTTTTCTCTGAGCAAACACATCAGCCATCACAAAGAAACCTAACTTTGTTCTTTATTTCCACTGCAAACAGCTCTTAAAGCAGGATTTGGGCTCATACAGTAGCAGCCAGCCAGCTAAAGGCTTTCAGCTGGTCCATTGATAGTAATTAGGGCTGCACCTGATTGTGTGTGTGAGCAAGGGAGAATCACTGCTGAGATCGGCGTGGAAAATAAGCAGAAGTTAACCTAACCAGCAAAGTTTATTCTTTACTTTGTGCCTTTGTATTTGGTAATTATTTGCTAAGAAAACATTAGCTAATTGCCTGACAAGCTGAAGGTTGTTTTCTGGTTTACTTTGTGACTTTTTGTTATCCATTTTAAACACTGCAAGCAAGTAACCTCATTTATAGTGCTATCAAGCATACATGTGCTGGGTGAATTAAACCCCATCAATAAAAGAAGTATTTTATTGATCTTACCACTTGGTTTCACAACTCAAATTATTGTCATCAGCTGTGTTTGGGAGTGAATGAACTACAATACCCACAATACCTTGCAAGAATCATATGAATATATGCATCGTCAAGATTGTGTAAGTTCTCACCCTAGGCAGCCGTCTGACACTCCTCATACTGACCTATGCTGATTAGAAACTGACCTATGATGTGATGAATACGTAATACCTGACGTAGAATAATAAAGTGAATTTATGCTGTATCCTCCAAAAGAGCCTTATAAATAAAGTAAACCATAGCTAATAGTTAAGAGCAAACAAAGAGAACTTGTTTCTATTTGTTTCTCTCCGCAAAGCTTTGGTGTATCTATATAGAAGTGTGGTATTTTATTGCTGTCTCTTAGACCCCCTTCTCATTGCTTTGAATGCGGATTTCTGTGACTCCAAGAGCCCTGCAGGTTGCTGGTGAGGGGGGGCAGACGGAAGTCCACAGTTGGTGCCGTGCCGGTCTGCAGATTTCTCCATTCCTGGCAAGGGCGGAAGGTGTTTGTGAGTATTGTATGGTGACAGCAATGGGTAATCTGTTAGGTAAACGAGAGTTATCTCAGTTGCGTGAATGGCATGACAAAGCTAAGGCTTTAGCTGTTCAGAAAGGTAGCCCTTCTTATTGTATGCGTGAGAAGTATGGGGATTTGGCTACTGATTATATTGTACACTGGCATGCAGTGACTAATGATAATGTGCTTCTACAGTTTCCTTTGGAGGGAACTTTTTCTATAGATAAACTTCGTTATCTGAAATGTGCTTTGCAGGCTAAACATAAATTATGTGATGCCCGTGAAGGGCTAGTGTTTAATTGGTGGCAACGAATGGCAGATGATATGAAAAATGGTTTGTTTGTGTTAAACAATGCTGGTAAAACGAGTGAACCACAGGAGAAAGAGAATGATAATGAACGGGCAGGGAAATTCCCAGCCGTTCTTTCTCCAGAATATGATGCAGATGTGGCTGCATTGGTAATTGGAGCTGGAATAGTCCCAAGTGCATCCCCAACGTCTCCCCCTGTTTCTTCTGAGAGTCATGTAGTTTCTGGAAGGGGGAGGATCACTCGTGCAGCTGAGCTAAGAGAAGAGATAAGGAATAAACAGAAGATATTGGGAGATGCAAAGATTGCAGATTACAGTAACTGTAATATTTCTCAGCTTAGAGAAGTGGATGCACTTCTTAGCCGTGAAACAGAAAGTATTGTACATATGATAGAATCCTTAAAAGGAATAGTAAGGAATAATATTTCTGCTACAAAGGAATTGGGAATTTCTAGTAAACCTATTGATGCTATTGAAAAAGATCTGGATAAGCATTTTTTTACCTATAAGCAGAAATGTGATCAATTATATGGTGATATAAGTTTTCTTCAGACTGTTTTACGCCAACATAATGATTCATGTTCTGTAAATGCAAAATCTGTAGAGGAAGATACAGTACCTGCATATCCTTTTCGTGTATATCCAACAGGACCTACAGGTGCAATGACTGTACTTGCAAATTGGAGTCCTAAAGAAGTATTTGATTTGGCTAAAACCTTTCCTGATTACAGGGAAAATTCAGGTAGATTTGTGTCCTTATGGTCTCAAATAATTAATAGTTATAATCCTACTTGGGCAGATCTAGATAATCTGCTTAGAGCTGTTTTTATTAATCCAGCTGATTTTCATAAGGTAACTCATCCAATTAGAGATGATAATTGGGTATGGCCACAGACAGACCCTGTAACATATCTTCAAGATCAGACACAAAGAGATAGTTTGTTCTGTGTAGAGAGAAATTGTTAGAATCTCTTAAAGTAGCATGTAAGTCTGTGAGAGACTGGTCAAAGCTTACTTCTTTAACACAGGAAAGGGGTGAGAAAGTTACAGCTTTCCACACTAGGTGTATGCTAGCGTTTAAAGATTATTCTGGCGAGACAGAGGATACACCTTTGGGATTTACTAATATTTTTGTAAATGGTTTGATTCCAAGAATAAAAGAAATTTTGGAAACTTCAATAATAGATTGGCCTGCTAGATCAGCTGATGCAATTTTGGAGGGTGCACGGTACAGTGAATTGAAATATCTCAAGGAATTGCAGGAACAACAAGCCAGATTAGATGTAAAGAAGACTAAACTGCTTAATTTACAAATTGCTTCTATGCATCCAGCCCTGAGAAGGGGCAGGGGAGAGGCAGGTTCACAGGAAATTATGGGAATTCCCAGCGAGGCAATTATCAGCAAGACACTTCTCAGCGAGGGCGTGGACAAGCCAGAGGAATGCAAGCTTGTTATACATGTGGTGAGTGTGACCATTTACAGCGAGACTGTCCACAGAATCGGAATTTAGATGGCCAGAGAGCTGCGTGCCTTCCTCCCCCACCTGCTGAGTTCACTCCTGTATATCAATGTTTTTCTAACCCAGAAGACTGTGATTCTTGGGATGCATGACTATTATTGAATCTGAATGTAACTTCTCAGGGTGAGTTAGAAGCTAAACTGGGAGGCTCTATTGTGAAATTCATCATTGATTTGGGAGCTACTACATCTGCGTTGCGTCTAAAGGATCTGCCTGCAGTGTATCAAACTCTTCTAGTACATGCTCCAACAGTGCATTGTGAAGGGATTGAAGGTAAGATAATTCCTCACCGTAAACTTGAAGCTTTGCCTTTGCAGATTGGAGAGACTATATACCCTACTAACTTTCTGGTAGGAGACACATTACCAGTGAATCTTTTGGATCGTGATTTTCTGGCTTCACATCATGCAACTTTATCCTGGATGAGTGGAAAGTTACATTTTCAGTTGTATTCTCTTTCTGAAGTACAGCCCCCTGCAGATGTCACAGCTATTCACCCTGATCTCGAAAAACTTCCATCTACTCTGTGGGCAGTCCCTGGATCAAATGTCGGATGTCTCTCAATTCCTCCTGTGAAGATTACCGTAAAACCTGGTGTACAACTTCCTAGACTCAAACAGTATCCACTATCAGCAGCTGCTATAGATGGAATTTAACCGGTAATTGAAGATCTACAGATGCAAGGTGTCATCTATCCTACTACGTCGCCGTGTAGTACTCCAATTCTTCCTGTACTGAAAGCTGACGGAAAGACTTATCGATTTGTGCAAGATCTGCGAGCTGTAAATAAGGTAATTTTGCCAATCTTTCCCTTGGTACCTAACCCGCATGATATCTGGACACAGGTACCTCCAAAATCTACGTGGTTTTCTGTTGTAGATTTGAGTTCTGCTTATTTTTCAGTGCAAATTAGCAAAGATAACCAATTTTTATTTGCTTTTCATTTTGACAATCAGCAGTACACATGGACTAGACCAGCGATGGCGAACCTATGGCACGCGTGCCAGCTGTGGCACGCGAAGGCCTTGCAGCTGGCACGCGGGAAGGTCGCAAATTGAGATATGCCGGCTCATGGCAATTTAAAAAAAAAAAAAAAAAGCTGGCCGCGGCGGCATGGAGTGTCCCGCGGGGCTCCCTCTGCCAGGCGGGACTCTCCCGGCACAGCTCAGCCCCTCTCTGCAGGCTTCCAGATACGCGAAGGGAGAGAGAGTCTCCCGGGAGACTCTCTCCCTTCGCGTATCCCTCCCTCGCGTATCTGCAAGCCGGCAGTGAGAGGCTGAGCCGCGCCGGGAGAGTCCCGCCGGGCAGAGGGAGCCCCGCGGGACACTCCATGCCGCCGCCGCGGCAGCGGCCAGTTTTTTTTTTTTTTTTTAATTGCCATGAGCCGAGGGGGGGCGGGTAGGACTGGTAAAGGGGTAGGGAGGGAGGGGGGTTAAGACTGGCAAAGGGCTAGGGAGGGAGGGGGGTTAAGACTGGCAATGGGCTAGGGAGGGAGGGGGGTTAAGACTGGCAATGGGCTAGGGAGGGAGGGAGGGGGGTTAAGACTGGCAATGGGCTAGGGAGGGAGGGAGGGAGGGAGGGGGGTTAAGACTGGCAATGGGCTAGGGAGGGAGGGAGGGAGGGGGGTTAAGACTGGCAATGGGCTAGGGAGGGAGGGAGGGGGGTTAAGACTGGCAATGGGCTAGGGAGGGAGGGAGGGGGGTTAAGACTGGCAATGGGCGAGGGAGGGGGGTTTAGACTGGCAATGGGCTAGGGAGGGGGTTAAGACTGGCAATGGGCTAGGGAGGGGGGGGGGGTATGACTGGCATTGGGCTAGGGAGGGAGGAAGGGGGTTAAGACTGGCAATGGGCTAGGGAGGGAGGGAGGGGGTTAAGACTGGCAATGGGCTAGGGAGGGAGGGGGGTTAAGACTGGCAATGGGCTAGGGAGGGAGGGAGGGAGGGAGGTTAAGACTGGCAATGGGCTAGGGAGGGAGGGAGGGAGGTTGAGACTGGCAATGGGCTAGGGAGGGAGGGAGAGGGGTTGAGATGGCAATGGGCTAGGGAGGGAGGGAGGGAGGTTAAGACTGGCAATGGGCTAGGGAGGGAGGGAGAGGGGTTAAGACTGGCAGGGGGCTGGGGGGGGTTAAGACTGGCAGTGGGCTGGGGAGGGGGGGTTAAGACGCAGTGGGCTATGGGGGGTTAAGACTAGCAATGGGCTGTGGGCTGATGAGGGCTGGCAATGGGCTATGGGGGGGTTAAGACTGGTAGTGGGCTGATGGGGGGTAGGACTGATAATGGGTTATGGGGGGGCTAGGACAGGAAATGGGCTGATGGGGAGGGGTTAGGACTTGAGGTGGGCTGATGTGGTTAGAACTGGTAATGGGCTGTGGGCTGATGGGGGGGGTTAGGACTGGCAATGGGCTATGGGGGGCTGACTGGAAATGGGCTGATGGGGGGTTAGGACTGGTAATGGGTTATAGGGGGGGCTTAAACTGAAAATGTGGTGATGGGGGTTAGGACTGGAAGTTGATTGACGGGGGGCTAGGACTGGTAATGGGTTGGGGTGTTGCTAGGACTGGAAATGGGCTGAGTGGAAGGGGAGGCTTGAACTGCAAATAGCTGATGGGGAGGGGGCTTGGAATGGAAATGGGCTGTGAGGGAAGGGAGCTAGGACTGAAAATGGGCTGATGGAACAGCTAGGATAGGACTGGAAATGGGCTGTTGGGGGAGCTAAGATTGGAAATGGGCTGTTGAGGGGGCTTGAATTGAAATGAATGGACTCATGGAGGGGCTAGAACTGGAAGTAGGCTCATGGGGGGGGCTTGGACTGGAATTGGGCTGAGTGCAGGGGAGCTATGATTTGACATGGGCTGATGGTGGGGCTAGGAAATGACTAGAAATGGGCTGATGGGGGGGCTAGGATTGAAAATGAGCTGATGAATGGAGTTGGACTGGACATGGATGGGGGAGATAGTACTGGAAATGGGCTGCGGGGGGCCCAGGACTGGAAATGGGCTGATGCAGGGACTAGAAGGGGATGGATGCTGGGTGAGACTGGAACTAGAAGGGAGCTGATGTTGGGGGAGGATTAGAATGGGATGGGGCTGGGAGAGTAAAATGGAGAGGGGAAAATATTTTGTGTAGGAGGGATGAAAAATCTACAATTGGCCAGGTATTGGGAGAGTAATTGGGGATTGAGGATGGAGGGGTAAAATTTGTGTGGATGAAATAGGAATGAGGAAAGAGCAAAAGGAGAAAGATTAGTATGTTAAAGCAGATGTAGAGAGAGAGAATGGAAAAAAAAAACTAGAAGAGAGAAGAAAGGACAAATGGACAGCAGACGATGGAGAGTTAGCAGAAAACATGAAGAAACCAGAAGAAAGTGGCTGGACCAATTGCAACTGAAAAACAAATGCACAAAAGGTAGAAAGATGTTTCTTTATTTTGAATTTATTAACTGGAATATGTCAGCTCTGGGAAATGTGCATCATTAACATCTGCGCTTTGTTTGGTACAAGAGGAAATTCCTATTTGACGTTGCCACTTGTTCTCTTTCCCCAGTATTCTCTGAAATGTATTGGTTTAATATTTGCAGTGTTGCCTTTTGATAGGTAGGGTATGGTGCTTTGTGAGTCCTGGTAATGCTGTCAGGATACGGCGGGTTTGCTATGGGTTCTAAATGGGCAGCTTTTGTAGTAGTTCCTAATGTGCCTGGCGGTTGGCACTGGATTATAGTAATGTAGAAATCTTTTAGTCTTTCTTTATCCATACACTCATTAAGAGACATGTTTACTAAAAGTTAGTGTATGGTAACATTATGCAAATATTTATGCAAATAAGACCACTTATGCAAATGACGTGCTGGCACTTTGAGAAAATTCTTTGGTTTTGTGCGGCAGTTTGGGCACTCGGGCTCAAAAAGGTTAGCCATCACTGGACTAGACTCTGCCAGGGCTATACGGACAGTCCTGCGTACTTCTCGCAGGCTTTAAGAACTGCGTTATTAGATGTGAGGCTTGACCAATCCTCTTTAATTCAATATGTGGATGATTTGCTTTTATGTTCACCAAGTTATGAGATCTGTTTAGCAGACTCATTATCTTTGTTAGCTCATATTGCCAAATTAGGACTGAAAGTCAATTTGTCTAAATTGCAATTTGTATCTCAAAATGTTACTTTTCTGGGTGTTGTTCTAACTCCAGCTGGTCGTGAAATTACTTCTGCCAGATTGAAACCTATTTTGTTATTATCTTTTCCAGTGACACCAGTATTGTTACGTAGATTTCTGGGATTATTGATTTTCTGTAAACAGTGGATAGCTAATTTCTCAGACCTTACAGCTCCGCTTTATGCGTTGATTGGGAAAGAGGGCCCACAGGGTCTCATTGTACCTACGTTATCACAGTGGGAAGCTTTTGTAAATTTAAAGACTGCACTAAGCTCTGCACCATGCTTGTCTTTTCCAGACTATTCTTTAACATTTAAATTGTATGTGGCTAGTTCAGCCATATCTGCTAAATGTGTGCTTTTGCAAGCATTTCCAACTGGTCGCAAGCCGATAGGATATTTTTCAAAGCGGTTTGATTCAGTGACTTTGGGACTCCTGCCCTGCTTGCACAGTTTGATTTCAGTGGCATTTGCAATTGAAATTACAGATTTTTTAGTGCTACAGCACCCTCTTGAGGTATATGTGGCACATTCCATTTCTAGGTTGCTCCATTTAACTAAAACACAACCTTTATCTTCCACACGTTTATTGACTCTTGAATTGATAATTTCTCAGTCTCATGTAAAATATATACTACATCCATATGCAATCCATCTACGCTCCTGGCTCCTTTGGCAGATCTGGTGGAGGAGGATGGGTCCCATGATTGTTTTCAAAGTATTTTAACTTCTTCCCGTGCTAGACCTGATCTCTCACCTGTGCCCCTGCCAGCCCCAGATGTAACCTTATTTGTGGATGGTTCAGCCTTCAGAGATGAAATGGGAAAACTTTGTGTGGGCTATGCAGTAACCACAATTGATGACGTGGTTGAATCAGCTTCCCTGCCATTTTCTAGTGCCCAGTTAGCAGATGTTTTTGCATTGACACGTGCTCTTGAACTCTCTAGATATCTTCTAGCAAATATATATTCAGATAGCTCCTATGCAATGAGTGTGCTATGGGATTTTGGTAATATTTGGTTGCAACGAGGATTTTTAACTTCTGCTAATAAACCAATTAAACATGCTGAACACATTCACCGCTTGTTACAAGCCATTCTTTTGCCAGCACAGGTTGAAGTTTTGAAATGTAAAGGACATTCCTCTGCTGGTGATTTCGTTTCTAAGGGCAATCGTTTTGCAGACCAAGAAGCACGGAAGGCTGCTCTTCAGGCATTAGTGTCACCGACGCTGCTATATTTAAAGCCTTCTAACATGACTTTGTTCTCCCTGTCCTCTCTTTTACAGCAGTATAAAGACACTTCCCTTGAAACCAAAACTCTATGGACTTCATGGGGTGCGTCCTGTGACACTCAGGGCTACTGGAAGAAGGAGCACCTACTCATTTGCCCTGACTCTCTTTTGTTTCCACTTGCTCTGTTCCTGCATCATAAACTTCACTTATCCGCTGCAGCCATGACTCATGCCTTTGCGGTATTGTGGTATCACCCGAAGTTTGTTTCTGTGGCACAGGCCGTGTATGCTGCTTGCTTGGATTGCTTGCAGGCTGGCAGGGTGGGGCCCCTTCTGAAGATTGCTGCTGCTCTTCCCAGGCCCTCTGGCCCATTTCTGATTTTGCAGCTTGATTTTACTGATTTGCCCTGTGCCAGAGGAGGGAGGCGGTATTTGTTGGTGATCACTTGTCTTTTCTCTGGTTGGGTGGAGGCTTATCCCACTACCAGTATGACAGCTGGGATTGCCATTAAGTTGTTGCTCACTCAGTTTATTCCTGTCTGGGGTGTACCTTTTGTTCTTTCTTCTGATCAGGGTCCGGCCTTCATTGCACGTGTCTGGGAGGATATTGAAAATTGGTTTGGTGTAAAAAGACAGTTCCACACGCCCTATCACCCACAAAGCTCTGGCCAAGTGGAGCGGATGAATAGGACTCTCAAAGGTTTCTTGCGCACTATGACACAGGATTGGGCTACAGATTGGACAGAAGCCCTTCCTTTTGCCCTTATGGCGGTGCGTAACTCCCCCCAGCGCACTCGAGGAGGTCTGACACCATATGAAATAGTTACTGGACGTCCAGCTACTTCTCCACATGCCTTGGCAGTTATCCCAGACCCCCAGTTGTTGCGCAGCGATATCTTGACTTATTGTGCACGATTGCACTCAGCCCTGTCTGTTTCCCCTTTATTGAAGGTGAATCCTCAACAAGATGCTCCTCCAGAATCATCCCATCCGGACATGAAACCAGGGGATTGGGTCCTGATTAAGAATTTGCATCCAAAGACGCTTCTGGCTCCGAAATTCCTAGGTCCATTTCGTGTACTTCTGGTGGGATATTCAGCCTGTAAAGTGGAAGGACATTCTCGTTGGATACATCTTACGCAGTGTAAGAAGGCTCCCTCACAAGATTCAGAGGATTCCCTGCATCCATGATTCAAGAAATACAACGCAGACTTCTCGGACAACAGTGATATTGCAGAAAAGACTTTTTATGATTTAAAGTACTTTCAGTGAAAAGAATGGTGACATCACAGAAAAAGATTATTGTATTAAGTAGATTCTGAATGGACCATTCATGCAAAATGCTCTTGTTCGGCATTTATAGTATTGCTTAGAGGGCTGAGGTCATTTTAGATTAGTGTTTTTCCTGATATATATGTAATGACCTTTAGGTACTTAACCTCTACTTCATAAATTTATTGAGCCTTAGAGGCTAATCATAGCTATAGTATATATCCTCATTATATAAAGGAGAGTATTAAGAAGAGTAGGTGGTATATTTTCAGTTTTGATTTAGTATATTTTGAAGTAATTATAGTTTTAGATATTTAAAAGTTTTTGCTAAGAATGTTTTTATGTCTAATCTTTGTTATGCTGTGGCATATTACGGTAGTAGTAGTAAAGTGATGCTGCAGTTAGAACCTTGGGAATGTTATGATGAATATTCAAATATTTGAGTCACAGGTACACTCAGTGACAAAAGATTTCAATTTATCAGATTGTGCAGTGTGTCTTCCATCTGTGACAGCTACTCAGCATGGATTTCTACCTAGGGTTAGGCCTAAGACCTTTGAGGAGTTTCGTGACATAGCCTTTAATCTAACTTCTGTACAATGGTCTCATACAGGCCCAGAACCTAGAATAGTTAGTCCTATGCCTCTGCAACATCCTCCAATATGTTTTATGGCTCAGGGTAAGGGAAAAAAGATAGGGGATACTCCATGGAATGTTTGTAGAATAGTAATGCTGCATAATTCTTCTATCTGGTATAAGAAATCCCTTGTAGGAAACTCTTATATTTCAGTGGTACAATTAATGTCAGTTCAAGGGAACCAGGTGCATGATTATGAATTACTACAATATAATATGTATTTATTTATTTATTTATTTGTATTTCTGGCTACCCTTTGAATGCCTCTAGTTCAGACCTAGGCGTACCTAGCTGGAGTTTCCCTTTACTAGGGTATTATCATCCCTGGAAACGTAATTTGTCTGGAGGGCTTAATGAAATGGCCATGACTCAGTGGGCTTTGAATAATTGTATCCAGAATATATCTTGTCCTCAGAATTTGACAGTCTGGGAAGATGGCTTAGTGGCTTTAGAAGAAGATTATTTTGTGTGCGGTACGTTTGCGTATACAGAGCTTCCCAGAGGTTGGTCAGGTACTTGTTATATAGCCCAATTAGATACCCCGTGGCGATTTGTACCTTACCAGAACATTACTTTATTATCAACCCTGAACAATTCTGTTAGAAGAAAAAGGGATGTTTCTTCACAGGATAAGGCCATAGAGGCTGCTCAACAACTGGTAGACACTACAAAACCTTTAACTAAATCTCAAATAGATGCATTCACAGGTACTGTGTGGCTTTCAACACTTGGAGCTATAGCACCCACTCGAGAATATGGCACCCAGATAATGCGATTACAGGCAGTTGTTGAACTTACAGCCCTAGACCTCACTGAGGCAATTAGTGTCTTGCAAGGTGCAGTAAACAAAGTGTCAGCTTATGCTGCCCAGAACCGAATGGCTTTAGACTATCTCCTAGCAAAGGAAAATGGTGTGTGTGGAGTAATAGTTGGTTTTTGTTGTAGTATGCTTGATAATAATGGAAAAATAGAAAAAAGGCCTATTGGATAAAGTTAGAAACCGTACTTTTGTTTCAAATGATAGTTATGTAAGTTATTTTTCAGCTCTATTTGATTCTGTTTCTTCATTTTGGAATTCATTATCCAGGCCTTTGCAAGGCTTATTAGCATCATTGCTTGGCATTTTGGGGATTCTCATTTTAGGAGCATTCATTTTCTGTGTACTATCAGCTTGCTGTAAGAAATCAGTGGAATCACTGACCCCTACAATGATGTTACAGATTGACCCAGAATCTAGTTTTAATTCCACTTTAATGGCAATGTCTGAGTTTCCTTACTTTGGGAATGATTCTTTACAGAATCAGAGGAGGGACTGAAAGTAAGCTTGTCTGTACAGGGCGGTGTACACTATCAGACTGTCTAAGAAAACCTGAGAAAGAGTTAATTTTGTTCAGAACTTTGCTTAGAAATAAACTTCATATATTTGCTTACTAAGTAGGTGAAGAGGTACAAGTCCTGTAAATAAGAAAAGGGGCAGGCTGTCCTCTAGCCTCTCAGTCTCAGGGTTACTAGATATCAAGCAGTCAGCAGTAAACAGTTATGTCTTGGAATACATGTATGTCTCCTCATACTGACCTATGCTGATTAGAAATTGACCTATGATGTGATGAATACGTAATACCTGACGTAGAATAATAAAGTGAATTTATGCTGTATCCTCCAAAAAAGCCTTATAAATAAAGTAAACCATAGCTAATAGTTAAACAAAGAGAACTTGTTTCTATTTGTTTCTCTCCGCAAAGCTTTGGTGTATCTATATAGAAGTGTGTGGTATTTTATTGCTGTCTCTTAGACCCCCTTCTCATTGCTTTGGATGCGGATTTCTGTGACTCCAAGAGCCCTGCAGGTTGCTGGTGAGGGGGGGCAGACAGAAGCCCACAATTTGTATTGAAACTTGAAAAATATAACAAGCATACACTCATAATAAGAAACATGAGCACCAGTGGTAAAGGAAATAAAGCCATAGGATAAAAGAAATCTCCCTTACAACTTTAGAAGGGAGAAAGCACAAAAAAAACACACTAGTGATCCATTAGCCAACAAATAAGAGGGGGGCAATACTAGAAAGTAGTAGAGAAAAACAGCACGAAAAATACAGTATTCCAGGCGCTAGTAACCCCCCACTTTGACTATGCCAATGTGATCCTTCATGGGCTCCCTAAGAACACACTTAACCCCCTACAGTTAGCTATGAACGACGCTGCCCGATTCCTACACGGGGCCTCTAGAAGAGAGCACATCACTCCAATCCTAAAGGACCTCCACTGGCTACCAATCTACTGCCGACTCATCTACAAAGTTGCTCTCTTAACTTTCAAAGCCATTAACAAAAAAACCTCCGGCTCCTTGACAAACCTTATCCACCCCACTCCCTCATCCAGAGCAAGAAGGTCCTTCGTCACCAACACACTAATAACCCCCAGTGAAGTAACAAAATGCACTCAGGCAACAAAAAACAGAGCGTTCATGTTCTATGCACCTACCTGCTGGAACGCGCTCCCAGTGTCCATCCGCACGATCACTGACCTCGCACAATTCAGAAAAGCACTAAAGCACCACCTTTTTCTCCTGCACTATGCCCAGGCCAACAACACATCCCTACCCGATACAACCTTATGACCCAAATTACACCTCTGTACATAGCTGCAAGAACAACCATGTAACCATAGCCACGCAGCGACTTCCTGCCCACACTGTATATAGCCTGTATTTACCTCCCCATGGTTATTAACCCAAGTTGTATTTCCTGTTCAATGTAAGTGCGAAGCAAGCTCTTCCTGCTCTGCACAATATGTTATCTGTAAACCACACTGATCTTAAAAAGCACGGTATATAAAAGCATTAAATAAACTAATAAAGGAAAAGGGCAATAAGAGTCTAACCGTTGACATACCTACAAAGTTCTCAATACTTGGGCAATTGGAGAGGTAGGAACTTCAAGATTCTTGAGGTGCAAAAAAGTTCTCAATTGTTCAGGTAACATGAACACATACTGTACTTCACATTCAACTATTTAACAAGTCATTTACAAAAGGTATCTAAGCATGAAAGTAGCACCCAAGGATAGTGTCTCAGATCTTAAAGCCAAAAGGCCTTTCTGCCTTTTCTGCATAGACTGTGCTACGTCAGGTAACAGTCTTATAAGGCTGACCAAAGAATGGTTCACTCATTTTCTTAAAATATAAGCGCAAAACTAAATTTAAATATCTTTATACTCTAAAATAGAAGTTTCAAGTATATTCATAGATTGTTGCATTTCATCAATTCCACGAGCTTTGCCTGACGGCAGGAAATAAACCTTACTTAAATGAGGAATAGCCGCCCGAAGAAGTTTAAGAACTTCCACAAGTTATCTTTTAAACAACTCTATTGGCAAAGTAGGAAACTTCAGAATTCTTAAACTCTAACGTCTCATCCAATTCTCAAACTTCCAAATTTCTATGGATAACTACTCTGTCCTTAACCAATGACTTAATCTGCTGCAGATACTCTTATCCAATTCAGATACTTTAACATTCATTTCTTGATGAAATGCCTCTTGCTTCTGGGCAATTACGCTCACTGCTTGGACCAAAGTATTTAGTTCAGCTGCACTTTTAAAGACAGTCTCCAGGAGTTTAAGGAACAAATTCCAAATCAATGCTAAAGTATCAGACGAGGAAACATCTATCTTTTATATCACAGACCTAACTTTGACTTCTTAATTCTTATTACGATCATGGTTTTCACAAACATGTTCTCTCTTCGTTTTCAGCCTACCATGTATCACTTTCACTGGATCCCCCTTTATTCTCATTTCCCCTGTCTGAAAGCTGGGCAGAGCTCAGTTTCGGGACCACTTTTATATGTACATTTCAGAGTTGCCAAGTTCCCCAGTTCCAGGAGTGAAATTTTAAACCAGTCTTGGATTACAGACAGTCTGTCTCATCCTGATAGATTATGGGACTTGCAGCACTGATTCCAGTGGGTAATCTCAGAGACTACAAATACCAGACTGTGCTGCAATGCAAATTTAAAACCAGACCTGGCAAAAAAAACCTCACTTCCGGGACTGGGTAACTTGGTAACTCTGGCATTCTCTGGCATCCCCTTCAGTTTTTTAGCTTTGAATACTATATTCTTGCTTGTAATATTCAGATCATTTTCTTTATCCTCGGTTGATCATCACTGCCATCATCATCCAGTGCCAAATGTTTCTCTCTCTCCTTGTCTCCATGTGAACCTCATACCAGAAACTGAATTTGTCTTTTCATCCCTCTCCTTACCTTCTTTCATAGCACAGTCATACTCACTGGGGTCCTTTAAGTCATATTCAAGGTTTGCCTTCTATTATGCTTCCCTGCCAAACAGTATGTTCCACCAAATCTTCACACTTCTTTCTCCAGAATACAACATCCAAAATTCACCTCTTTCCTTTTCCCTACATTCAAAACTCACACTGACACCCCAATTCTCTCTCACCTTGAACAGGAATTGTCCTCTGGCTCCCCCCAGCTTTCAGAATGTTCCAATGCAATCCTTTCAAAAGGTAATGAATATATTTTTTCTTTTTAAAATACATATCTGCTTTCCTCCTCTGAGTTCCTTCACTGGCTTCTTTATGTACGTCAATCAGAATTTGCTGCATGTATCTATCCTTTCCCCACATCATAATTCTCATTTCCCGCTACACTCCATCTCCCTTACCTTACTATTATGTTAGTAAGCCATTTGTTAATTTATTGTAACTCTGCATTGACTTTTATATCTGTACTAAGAAAACAGACTCAGCCATGAAGCAATTAAGACCATGTTTACTTTTTAACTTTAAAGTGCATTACTTCATGAAGAATTTCCTTACTCCATTCGAAGAAAGAGCAGAGTAGAACAAATACAGCAACCAAACAGGATAATTAATACAACTCCTATACTGTCTCTGGTTCCCCATCATCGTAGTGATTTATTTAATACACCACTCATCTAGGTGGGCAATCTTCTTGATCCCACGTTTCATTGATCTAACTTATTTGTACGACCCTATTTGTGGAAAAACATGCAAATATTAAATATCTACCCAGAAATAGTAAGAACAGACAAAGGTTATTATGTGAACAAGGAGGAAAAGAGGGAGAGATCCAGCATGAGAAGAAAGGCAGACTCACCAGGAGCGGTGATTCCCAGCACTCCCAAATCACCCAGCTTCTTCCAAAAATCCTATAAACACAAAACAGAACTATTAGAGAGTCAGCACAAATTGCACTGTCACTCAGCAGATCAAGGTGGATTCCCAAGCCTGGCTGCTTCTCCACTGGCCCAGGCTGGGAATGCCATGGAAGCAAAATTTACAGCTCCGGGAGGGGGGAAGCTGTTTTAAATGGAGACTCTTACTGGTCAGATCAAGGAGCATTGTAGTGGATTCTGGCCAAAGGAGTGGAGGAGTGGCCTAGTGGTTGGGGCAAGATACTTCAGGCCGGAAGGTCGGGGGTTCAAATCCCACTAGAGGACAGCAACCTTGGGCCGGAAGGACTGGGGTTTCTAGTCCCACAGGTGCTCCTTGTGGTCTTGGGCAAGCCACTTAACCCTCCATAGCCCATGTTCCCTGTAAAATAGTTATCTCCAAGTTACAATGCCCTGTTCAATGTAATTTCAGTTTGTTCAATGTAAACCGCACTGATGCAGAATAGCGCGGTATATAAGAGAATGTAAATAAATAAAATAAATAAATAAAGGATTGTCAACATAATGAATAAAGTAGAAAAGGAGGACTGGAGGGGGCAAGGGGATAATATAAAAATAGGGGGGGAAAAAAACACAGCTGCATGAGCTGCCCATCTAAGATTAGCTTCTATGGAGGAGATGTGCAAGGCTGCTATGTGGATTTCTGCCCATACATTTACGTTCCATTATCATTTAACACGAACTCCCAATGCAGCAGTGGGTTTGGTTTGGTTAGCTTTCCCTTCAGGCTGAGGGGAGAATCCCCTGTGGCCATTCTTATTTCAAGTTACCTTCTTATTAAAAAGAAAAGAACAGAAAGAAGAAACAGAAAAAAGTTCATTTATCCCACAGAAGTATTTTGATTCTCCTGCTATTTTCCCCTATTTAGTGGGAACCCGGTCTTTAGCCAGGGATTCCCACATGTATGGCCGACTCATCCAGTTTGTCTTTAGAGAAAGCCAAGCTGCCTGCCTGTAATAGGTGTTCTCCATGCACAGCGGGATTACCAGGCCACAAATACTCTCTTATCTTCCCAGAGCTGGCCTCTTTAACTTATTATATCCAACTGGGGAGAGAGTCCACATGACTATGGAAGAAAAGCGTCAAGTTGATGGCATTGTCTTACTTGTGTGTCTAACCTGCTCATCTAAGGGGAAGTAACATAGGAGATGACAGCAGATAAATCCAGCATGGCACATCTAGTTTACCCAGCAAGGTGTTTCGGGTTGTAACTGTAGCCCTGTAGAGGTTGCCCCCACTCTGCACTTTTTTTACACACATTTATAAAAACAGAAAACACTCACCCTCATGTCTTTGAAGTCATTGTCCTGGTCAATCTGTTGGGCCTTTGGGGCCAGGTGTTCTTGACAAAATTTATGCATGGTTTGTCTGAGCTGTCGAATTAAAAAAAAAAAAAAAGTTAATGCCCACTCGCCCATAGCAGGTTCTTCCCATCTTACCCTTTAGGCTGCCGCTGATGGCTGTCCTTCAGGTACAGAAAGAGTGTAACCCAACCTCCACTTTTGCATTCACCCCAAGGCCATAGCATTGGCAATAGTACATCTAATATTACTAGGTTTCTAAACCTAGTGGTTGAGTGATGCAAAACTTCACTAACTAAAATCTTGCTGCAAGATGGATTTTTCAATAAGATTAGCAGATTTACAGATTTTCGAAGATTTCCTGCACGTGATCCACCCTTCTTTAATGCTAAATGAATAATCAATCAGGAAAATTAACCCAAATAGTGAGCTTGGCTGACATTCTTCCTACAGGTGTGTATCACCCTACTTCTTCCCTCGTGGTTTACAACCTTTCATCCATCTGCCTTCTAACCTTCAAATTATTTCTAGAAGAAAAAGCAGCTTACGTGGGATCATTTCCACATAGTTGAATGGTGGAGTTGGATAAGACCTGCTCCTTTAATATTAGCCTATCTGAAAATGTTATGAACATGCACGGTCTTCCTCATAAAGCTTCTCCAGCCTGTCCATCACAGTCCTGGCTTCCTGTTGAGAGGCATGTACTGCAGCTCCCTACAGGACCCAGTACAAGTTAACTTGTATTTCTCCAGGACCAAGCAGGACTCAGTCCTCATATATGGGTGACGTTGGCGCCGACGGAGCCCCCATGCGGAGCATTTCCCCAGCTTTCAAAGAAAGCCTTTGGGAATGCAGCGCGCATGCGCGGTCCCCTTCCCACCCAAGGGTGCCATCTTGCTCAGTCTTCTTTTTTCCGCGGAGCCAGACGGACGTGTTTCGTTTTCACCCGAGGAAAAGTTGATTTTTTGGCTTGGACCCGTGTTTTCTTCGGTTCAACGTCAGTTTCCCTTTCCCGCCTGGGCCCGGTACGCCGGTATTGAGCCCGGACTTCATTTTTTGGTTTTTGTCCTTAGTGACTAGCGTATGCGCCTTTTTTCTATTTTTCACTGGCAGCCCCGTCGTTTGACCTCGCAGGGGCCCTTTTTCCCCCCCGATGGCTGCCAGCGGGTTTGAAAAGTGTGATCAGTGTAAGAAACTTATGTCTCTCACCGACACACATGACTGCTGCCTCAGGCCCGATCATGACCCAATGATTTGTGGCCTGTGTGGGAAAATGTCCTCTAAGGCATTGAGGAGCCGGCAGCACCAAAAGGAAAGAATCTTCTCTGACTCCGCGTCTGGACGGGCCCGGACTTCGTCAGAGGCCTCGACGTCTCGGGACTCCGATCCTGAGCATCGTCGGGGTTCCTCTGAGAGGGGGCCTCCCTGGAAGAAGAAACCCGTGAGGGCGGTGTCGGTGGACGCACTTGGTTTCTCCAGGGCCAGGTCGCATAGCCCCGAGCGCCATCCCGAGTCGGAGCAGCCTGCCAAACAACCTCGTCTAGAGACGGAGTCTCCTGGACACGTGAGTACTGTAGTCCTCGTGGACTCTTCCGGGGGAGCCAACGTCAGGCCCGACACCAAGTCTCCTGAGCTCGGACTCAGGTTGACGGCCTTGGAGAGCAGCTTGGCTGCCTTCATGGAGCAGCAGCGGGCACTGATCGCTGGTCTCACTGGTGCATCTGCCCCGACCACTGGGACATCGACGTCCAAGTCGACCCCGGAGGCCGAGCCGATCCTAGAGTCCATGCGCTCTCGAGTCGATCCTCGGCCAAGGTCTCCCTCGGCCTCCCGTTCGGGACTGAGGTCATCGACACCGGTACCCTCGGCGTCGGGGCGGATGGCATCAGTGCCTGCCCGACCGGAGCTGCTCAATTCCTCCTCCGAGGGGTCGGGCTGGGAAATGGAGGATGAGGAGTCCCCGGACACATTTCGGACTCACTGGAGTCCGAGCCTCGGAGACGGTCCCCCCCCGGAGGACACCCGGTTCTCGGACTTCGTGCGGGACATGTCCAAGGCCTTGGCCTTCCCCGTGGATCCCGAGGAGGAGCCTCGAGCCGAGGAGCACGAGGCCCTGCAGTGCGACTCTCCCCCCAAGGAGGCCTTTACTATACCTATTCCGCATGTGGGAGGCGCCGGCCTCAATGCTGGTTCTGAGCAAGCGGGTCGATTCCATCCATCGAGTCCGCAAGAGCCCCCGGGTTCCAAAAGGCACAGCTACCGCACCACTCCATGGTTGTGGAATCGGCCATGCATCGTCTGAAGAGTCACTCCTTGGTGCCTCCCGGCCGGGAGGCCCGGAACCTGGATGCCCTTGGTAGAAAGTGCTTCCAGGGCTCAATGCTTGCTTGCTGTATCCAGACCTACCAGCTGTAGATGGGCATGTACCTTCGAGACCTAGCAAAGGGGATTGCCGGATTCTCTGCTGGTCTCTCCGAGGAACCTTTGCAGAGGTTCAAGGCCCTGTCATCGGGGATCCGGGAGTGCTCGAAGTTTATCTCTCGAGCAGCCTATGATGGCTTCGAGGCTTCGGCCCAAGTAGCCACAGCCGGCATCGGTGCACGCCATCAGGCCTGGCTACAGTCATCGGACCTCGAGCCATGGGTACAGGACAAGTTGGTCGATGTCCCCTGCCGAGGTGAAAACCTCTTTGGCAAGCCCATGGCTGAAAAGGCTGCAGAACTCGAGTCCGAGACTCTCATTCGGACTAGGCTGTCCAGGAAAACCTCTGCCCCTTCTCAGAAGAAGAAGGGCTCAGGAAAAAAGACCTTTTACCTGAGGAAGTCATCTGCTTACAAATCATACCCTCACCTTCAGGCCTCTGTAGCTCCCCAACAGGGTCAGCAGGCCAAGGGGCAGGGACATGGGTCCTGTAGGCAGAAAACCCCCAAGCCACCAGCTCCTGCACAGCAGGGAGCGGGGTTTTGACTCCAGTGGCATAGCCTCTCCTCCTCAGCTGGCCCTTATCAGCACAGGAGGCCGGCTGACCCTGTATGCCCACAGGTGGTCAGCCGTAACAAGGGATACCTGGGTGCTAAGCATAGTCCAGAGAGGCTATCTCCTCCACTTCCACCAGGAACCTCCCTCCTACTTTCCAGGGGAGCCTCCAAGACTCCCTCTGCACAGGGACTTACTCCTTCAGGAGTTGGCAGGTCTTCTAAAGGAGCAGGCGGTGGAACCGGTGCCCCACCACCTCAGAGGTCAAGGCTTCTATTCCAGGTACTTTCTGGTACCAAAAAGGACAGGAGGCCTCAGACCCATCCTAGACTTGTGCAATCTCAACAAGTTCCTGGAGAGGGAAAAGTTCAAGATGCTTACCCTTGGAATCCTGCTGCCCTACTTCCAGCAGGGAGATTGGCTATGCTCCTTAGATCTAAAGGATGCGTATACTCACATCCTTATTCATCCAGACCACAGACAAGATCTCTGATTTGTAGTGGGAGGAAACCATTACCAGTACAGGGTACTCCCTTTTGGCCTAACCTCTGCCCCCAGGGTTTTCACCCAGTGCCTGGCGGTGGTGACGGCTTATCTCAGAGTTCAAGGACTCTTTGTCGTTCCATACCTGGACGACTAGTTCATCAGGGGTCAGTCTCCACAGGAGACCAATCAAGCCACCCTCTGTACTGTGTATCTTCTCCAGCATCTGGGATTTGTCAAACTTCGCAAATTCCGCTTTGCGCCCCTCACAAAACATGGAGTTCATAGGAGCAAGACTAGAAACCCTTCAAGCGAAGGCCTTTTTACCCGTGGACAGGGCCAACAGACTGATGGATCTGGCCAGACAGTTCCACAGCAATTCTCTAGTCTCCGCCAGACAATTCCTAAGGCTCTTAGGCCACAAGGCATCCACGGTCTATGTAACTCCAAATGCCCATCTGCACATGAGGCCCGCTCAGTGGAGCCTAAGGACTCAGTGGCTGCAGGCCACAGGCAATCTGACAAAGTGAGGGTGTCCAATCTACTGGCAGATTCTCTGCAGTGGTGGCTTCATCTTCTGAATCTACTGCAAGGGGTGCCTTTTCAAGCCCCTCCACACTCTCAAGTGCTGACAACCAATGCTTCTTTTCAAGGATGAGGTGCACATTGCCAAGGAGCATACACTCAAGGCCTGTGGTCTCCTTGGGAGGCCACACAACAAATCAATTTCCTAGAGCTCAGAGCAATCCGCTTAGCCCTGCGAACTTTCTCTCATGTCCTCTCTCAGCAGTCTGTCTTGTTCAGACAGACAATCAAGTTGCTATGTTCTATGTGAACAATCAGGGAGGCACAGGGTCCCGACCTCTGTCAGGAAGCACAGGATCTGTGCTCCTGGGCAGTCAAGCATGGCATACTTCTCAAGGCAGTCTATCTTCCTGCACAGGAGAATTACCTAGCAGACAAGTTGAGCAGGATCCTACAGCCACACGAATGGCAGTTGAATCCTCTGGTAGTTCAACAGATCTTCCTAAGATGGGGTCTTCCCACCATGGATCTGTTTGCCAGTCCACTGAACCATCAACTGCCCAGGTTCTGCTCCAGACAACCGCATCCTCTCAGGGTAGCAGCAGATGCTTTTCTCATACCATGGTCTACAGGCCTCCTATATGCGTTTCCTCCCACGCCTCTAGTGTCCAAAACACTGTTCAAAGTGATCCGGGACAAGGCCTCGGTGATCCTGGCGGCCCCCAGATGACCAAGGCAACCGTGGTTCCCACTTCTTTTACAGCTAGCGGTGGATGCTCCTCTTCCTCTGGGGATGCAACACAATCTCCTGTCTCAGTAGCAGGGATCCCTCTTACACCCCAATCTCCAGTCCCTCAATCTGATGGCCTGGCTGCTGAAAGGGTAGTTCTAGCACCCTTACTGCTGCCTAGGGAAGTGGAGGGCATGGTCTTGGCCTCGAGGAGGCAGTCCACTCGGAAGTCATATGCTCTTAAGTGGCGTAGATTCTCCAACTGGTGTGCCCAGCACAAGGAGGATCCTTTCTCATGCCTGGTACCAGTGGTGCTGCAGTATTTTCTGCACCTGTCCAATCTAGGCCTTAAATCCAACTCTGTTAGGGTCTACCTCAGTGCTCTTTCAGCGCACCACTCCCCGGTGGAGGGTCAGTCTCTCTCAAGCCACCCTTTGGTAGCTCGCTTCCTCAGAGGCCTACTTTTGCTTAAGCCTCCAGTTCGTCCGCCTGCCCCCGAGTGGGATTTGAATGTGGTCTTGCAACAACTTACTTGCCCACCATTTGAGCCTATGGCTACTTGTCCTTTGCGCTTTCTTTCCTGGAAAGCGTTGTTTTTGGTAGCTCTTACCTCAGCAAGGCGAGTAAGTGAGCTCCAAGCCCTGGTATCGGAGGCACCATACACTAGGTTCTATAGGAACATAGTCGTCTTACGGACTCACCCTAAGTTCCTTCCAAAGGTTGTCTCCTCCTCCCACCTCAATCAGGAGGTGGTTCTTCCAACTTTCTTTCCCAGGCCGCATGCCGGCCGGGCTGAGATGGTCTTGCATACCCTGGACTGTAGGAGGGCGTTGTCCTTCTACCTTGACCGTACGCAGGGACACCGAAGGGCTGTTCAGCTCTTTGTCTCTTTGGACCCTAATAAATTGGGGTTACCTGTCTCCAAGCGTACCCTGTCCATTTGGGTAGCAGACTGTATCGCCTGGGCGTACAGGGCAGCCAGCCTCTCCTTGCAGGGTCGAGTCACGGCTCACCGTGTCAGGGCGAAGCTGCGTCTGTGGCTCATCTCCACTCTGTTCCGTTGGCAGACATCTGCCGGGCCGCTACTTGGTCTTCAAGCCAGACTTTTGCGGCCCACTACTGCCTCAAGAGGGAGTCCCGCAGGGATAGTGCTTTCGGACAGGCGGTACTCCGTAATCTCTTTGAGGTATATGTAACTCCTACCCTCCGGCCCTGGTGTTGGGCTACCGTTCGGGGGTGTTCTCAGAGAAGATTCTTTTCACACATGCTGAGGCTCTAGAGGGAGCTCATTTTTTCAACTTTGGGTCCCCGGTAGCCTTAAGCTGGGGAGTCCCATATGTGAGGACTGACTTCCTGCTTGGTCCTGGAGAAAGCGTAGTTACTCACCTGTAACAGGTGTTCTCCAGGAGCAGCAGGAATCAGTCCTCACAACCCTCCCTCCTCCCCTTGGAGTTGCAGTCATATAATTTATTTTGTTTTTTGCTGTCTTTAGCTATGTCATCAGACTGAGCAAGATGGCACCCTTGGGCGGGAAGGGGGCCGCGCATGCGCGCTGCATTCCCAAAGGCTTTCTTTGAAAGCTGGGGAAATGCTCCGCATGGGGGCTCCATCGGCGCCGATGTCACCCATATGTGAGAACTGATTCCTGCTGCTCCTGGAGAACACCTGTTACAGGTAAGTAACTACGCTCAATCAGCAGGTTTTGCTACAGTGTGACAACCAAGATTCTCTCTCCCCAGAGGACTGATGGTACGTTTCCACAGCATTCCTAGACTCACTCCATCCTAAGATTAAGAGCTAGGTCTGGAACAGAATCCAGGCTGCTGCAAAATGATCAGGCCAAACCCTAATTGTAGCTTCATTTTGTTTCCTTATTATCACAACTTACTGCTAAAGGCAGATTTGTGAGGTCTCAAGTGCAGCATGATTTTCCTGTACAATTACCTAAGAGAAAGCAATTGTGTGTGTAAGTTTTGATGTTCTATGTAAACCGCACTGATGCGGAATAGCGCGGTATATAAGAGAATGTAAATAAATAAATAAATAAAATTCTACGTGAGGGAGGACATCTTTGCTTAATAATTAGACAATGGGGTAATAAATATGAATAACTGGCAACAGACCTGAAGCTTAAAGTTTGTATTTTTTAACCAGCTGTCCTATTACACTATCCCCCACACATTCCTTGTCGTGCTCTCCCTTCTCCTCTGCTTTGAAAGTGTACCCTTGTCTGGTCATAGCTCTCCACAATGGGCCTTGGGGAATATTATCATTCCCAAAACTCTTAGCCCTGGGATCTCCTCTCCCATGGTACTACCACCACAATTCAGACTAACCTTGAGACCAGGTGATGAACGGCTCAGCACTCCTGCTCTGTCCCTCCCCTTCCCCGCCATAACTGGTTCCATACACAGACCGTACTCCAGCCAGTGCAATTGGGGCCAGCAAGGAAAAGGAAGGAGGAAAGGGAAAGGTGAACTGGACTTTTTCAAGCCTTTTCAAAAGTTCAAGGTGAGTTACCTTCAAGGCATTTTAGGTATTTTCCAGTCCACAATTTAACTTTGTTGTGGGAAAAAGAAAATGAACAGGGATGTTTTGGGTCATCTCTTCCTCCTGTTTGGACATTTGTTGCGCTGATCTTTGGGGTTGAGGCAGAGAGAAAGATAGCAGGCGGGGGCTGTCTGCAATGATCAGAGATTGCAGGAACTGGGGAACAGAGAGGAGAGGACATGATCGGCAACAAGGGGTCGTGGTGGTGGAGGCAGTGAGAACAACTTTCTCTGGGTACTTTCCATGCAAATCGTTCATCCACTAGCCACTCCACTTTCTTTTTCAAGGCCCGTCTGATGGGATTGTTTCCCACCCCCTCCCCTCTTTGGAACTATCCCTCAAATCGTGTAAACGGGCGTTCAAGGACATTTGATAGCTTGGGCCGGGAGGAGCAGCCGACAGCACCTGGGAAACACTTTACGCTGATCCTCTAGTCTACCCTATCCTATCCCAAGAACCGAATTCCTATATCTGGCAGCAGACGTTCAGGGCATAGCACAGGGGAATCGCACGTGTGTCCGGCATACCGATACCGCTCTTATCTCGCCTGCATGCGCTCCGCAAGACCACAACCCCACCGACGACCACGCCCCCAATTTCCACTGTGCAAGCAGCAGAGAACTACTGCAGATCAGCTGGACACCAGCAGGGAAGAAAGGAGCGAGCGCCTCGGCCTGCCGGAGCAAGGGAGAGCTCAGCTCCAGGGGTACCTCACCTGCCTCTGCTCATCGCTCAGCCCGTTTACTATGTCGTCCACAGGCACCCCGGAGCCGGCGCACCTCCTCTGCAAGAGCCCCCGAGGGCACCTTAGAGTATCTGCAAGCGCCTTCCTGAGCAGTAGCGCCGCCATCCCTAGCCCTGCACGGTCGTCAGCTGAGAGCCGCCCTCTCCACCACTTCAGCCAATTAGATCGCTGGGCTTGGGGGGAGGTGGCGCATCGCAGAAGCCTATCGGGCCCGGCGGCTGTAGGGATCAGCAAGGAGAAGGCATTGCAGACTTGCTTCCTCTCATAAATAGACTGTTTTAGAAGAGTTTCATTGGTAGGATGGATGCTTTGCTTATTGGTCTGTTGAATTTTGGACGTCTCACTCCGGTACTGACCTAGAGCTGCAGAAACGGCTACCTCAGCAAATCATCTACTCATAGCCTTCCCCCAGGCAGTCACCTAGGGCAGCGGTGAGCAATTCCGGTCCTGGAGGGCCGCAGACCAGTCAGGTTTTCATGATGTCCCTAATGAATATTCATGTACTATTTCCATCCAATGGAAGGCAGGGGATGCAAATAGATCTCATGAATATTCATTAGGGAAATCATGAAAACCTGACTGGTCTACAGCCCTCTAGGACCGGAATTACCCACCCCTGACCTAGGGTGGCAACTTCTAGAGCAGTGGTTCTGAACCAGTCCTCCTTGAACCCCTAGGCCAGTCTGGGTGTTCAGGATAGCCCTAAAGAATATGCATGAGATATATATGCATTAGAGATATCCTGCCAGCCTGACTGGTTTGTGACCCTCTAGGGCTGGATTTGGAGACCCTTGCCTTACACCTCTGTCATTTAAGATTGTGAGTGGGCAAGGTGCAGATCTCCAAGACATCTAAAAGGTTAGATAGAATTTGTCACATGCCTCTTTCCTTCTCACCACCACCAAAATATTGTCTATTAGACAACTTTTTGGTGGTGTGAAAATTGAGGAGGCATGTGACACATACTATCTACCATTTTGATGTCTAGGACCAGTCAGGTTGGCAGGATATCTCTAATGCATATATATCTCATGCATATTCATTAGGGCTATCCTGAACACCCTACTGGCCTAGGGGTTCAAGGAGGACTGGTTCAGAATCACTGTTCTAGAGGGCGGAAAAGAGCTGAACAATAGATTTTGACAGCTAGAGGGAGGTGTAAAGCTTGCCTAGGGTGCAAACAACCTGTGTCAAGTCTGGGGCTTGCCCTTCTTCCTCTTCACTGCAAGCCTACAATGCCAAACCCTTTAGTCTGAGAACAAGGAACCCCAAGATTAAAATACGATTCCCCAAATCTAATTTATACATAGCTGTAGGCATTGCTAATGCAGATGTATTGAGTGCTCTATGCAAACATTCAACCAGGGCTGGCCCAAGGGTTTCTGTCACCCTAGGCAGAAGCCCTGGTTACAGGGCCATACCTGGCCAGAATTGTACCCTGCACGTCCATCCAGCTGCTGCCTGCGCTTACCTTGCTGCTGCTGTCGCCCTCTGTTTTCTCCAGCAGCAGGATGTCAGAGAAGAGAGGGACCAGACCTGCTTAAGGGGCACATTTTATTTATTTATTTATTTAACAATCACTTATATACCGCATCTTCCATAGATCAGTTGCGGTTCACAATAAACAACAATCAACAAAGCAGAGTTCGTTTTACATATAACATCATATAACCAAAAACAATAAAAACAATAAAATAAACAATAAAATTTGAAAACAAATGTAAATGTTAACTAGCACAGAACAGTGCAAAACTATATACATTATATACAGATATACATTGTTTAGGGCTTAAGCGTGGTGCAAAATACCGTTACAGCTATAAGAATTTTCATAGGTCATGGGATATCTCAGACGAAAACAGGTTAGCCTTTATCTAAATCTATTGAGGGATGATCTGTATTATTATAATGTTTAGTGAAAAGATACGTTTTCAGTTTTTTACGAAATTCAATGATTTCGGTTAACATTCTTAGCTCATCTGGGAGAGAATTCCAAATTGTTGGTGCTGCATGTGAAAAAGCTCTATTGTTTGTTAGTTTATTTGCTTTTATGAAGTCTTTACGAGTTTTTAGTTTATTTAATTGACTTTTTCTTTGAGTAGATTTTGAATGTTCTTTACTTATTAAGTTGCTTAGTGTGACTGGGGCCATGTCATTTAGAATTTTAAATGAGGTTATTAATGTTTTGTATACTATTCTGCTTTGTATTGGCAGCCAGTGAAGGGATGCTAGTATTGGTGTTATGTGTTGATGTGAGTGTACTTTCATTATTATTCTAGCTGCTGCATTCTGTGCAAGTTGAATTATTTTAATGTTTTGTTTTGTAGTACCTAATAAAATTAGATTAGCAAAGTCAAAGTGGGGGGTTATGGTAGCTTGAATTATACTGATAAAATCTTGTATGTATACAAGAGGTCTTAGTTGTTTAAGGATTTTAAGTTTGAAATAAATTTTCTTTGTAGTATTTCTAATATGGGTGTCCATTGTGAGATGTCTATCTAGAGTAACTCCCAAGTATCTTACTTCATTTTTTATTTTAATTTCTTGGTTTTGTAGCGTTATGTGTTGGGGGAGTGTAAGATTGATTTTTAGTAACTATTAGCACTTCAGTTTTTGAGTGGTTTATTTGTAGATTATGGACATTTAGCCAGGATGTGATTTCATCGAAACAATCTGACAGGAGTTGCATTGGTAAGTTAGGGATCGTGAACGGGATGTACATCATGATATCATCTGCATATAGATGATAGAGTACACCAAATTTTTTAAAGATATTGCAAACTGGTTTTATGTATATATTAAATAGTAAGGCTGATAGCACTGATCCTTGTGGTAGTCCTGATTCAAGTTTGTATGAAGCCGAGGTTTGATTGCCTATTCTTACATTTTGGGTTCTATTATTTAGATAGGAGGTGAACCATTTATGAACTGTGGCATTTATACCTATTTGTCTCAGGTTGTTAAGCATTAAGGTATGGTGAACACTGTCAAAAGCGGCTGAGATATCAATAAATAATAGGATAAATGCCCTGCTTGTGGTTGTCAATTCCTCTTAATAGGGCATCCATTAAAACTGTAAGAAGTGTTTCCACTCCATGTTTGGGTCGAAATCCATATTGTTGATCATCAAGAGGATAGGATGAATCTAGATAGTCCTGTGTCTGTAATTGTACCGTTTTTTCTATTACTTTTGCGAGGAACGGTATACTAGAGATGGGTCTGTATGATTTTGGGGAGGTTTTATCGAGTGTGCCATTCTTAAGAATTGGTCTGATTTGAACATGTTTAAGTGTGGGTGGGAGGTAACCTTGGAGTAGAGAGATTAACAATGGGGAGTAAGAAGGAAAGAAGGATTGGAAGTGTGTTTTTTATCCAGATTACTGGACAAGGATCAAGGTAAGAGGTAGTGGTGTTAAGATTGAGAATGATATTTTTTAATGTTGTTTTGGACATAAGGTGAAATTCAGACCATTCATCCAGGAGATGAGGAGGAATGTGAATAGCGTCAAGAGTTATAACTGGTAGTTTTGTTTTGTTTTGGTAGTAGTTAGCTAAAGTTTGTGCTGATATGTCAGAAATTTCCTTGCTGGAAGTTTGAGAGTTATTGGTTAGGTTACTAACAATGGAGAATAGTTCTCTTGGTCTATTAAATGAGTTTGATAGGATTGTTGCATAGTGATTTTTCTTTGAACAGTCTAGGGTTTCCTTGTATTTTGTTAGATGGTTATAGTATAACTCTTTGTGGATGGTGGATTTAGTTTTGCGCCATTTAAACTAGTTTTCTTAGTTCTCTTTTCATTTGTTTTAATGTGCTATTGAACCATGGAGTAGAGTTAGTTTTTGAGTAAGTTAGTTTTTTATTAATTTGATTAATCCTGGCTGCATTGTTTATGGTGGTATGCCAGTTCTTGACCGCTTCATCTAAGTCTGTTGGAGATGAAGAAAGGTGAGGTATTGTTGAGTCCAGAAATTCAGTTTCATTGAATTTCTTGAATTTTATTGTTTGGTCGCTTCTTGTGTGTTTTATGGCACAGTTAGTATAGTATGTGAGGTTTAATTTGATAAGGTGATGATCAGACCAGGGTGTTTGGGTACATTCTAAAGAGTTTGGATTGAAAAGCTTGATAAGTGAGTAGGGTAGGAGGACAAGGTCAAGAGTGCCTCCTTTAGTGTGAGTTGGTGTGTTTATTATTTGATGGAAGTCTAAATCCGATATGGTTTCCAGAAAAAGGTTGGATTCAGTTATAGGGAGTGAGGGAAGGTTGAAATCTCCTAGCATAATTAGAGGACTTTGTTCAGATGATGTGTTAAGGAGTTCAATCAAGGAATGCAAACTGTCTGCATTTTGGTTAGGAGGTCTATATATTAAGCAGATTCGTAGTAGGCCAATTTTTATTATGAGAGTGTCAATGTTGTTTAAAGTGTTAGACTGTATCATCTTAGCTTTTAGATTTCTATTTGTCATAACTAGTACACCACCTCCTTTTTTGTTGGATCTGTGTGTGTGGGTAATATCATAGTTTGAGTTGTCAAGTTGATTTAAGAAGACTGTATCAGTATCCGAGAGCCATGTCTCTGTAATACATAATATATCTGGTTTAGAGTCAGATAGCAAGTCGTTGATTATTGGAAGTTTATTTTTCAATGAACGTGCGTTTATTAGGATGCATGATAATGTAGCATAATGGGGTTGTTTAACTTGAATGCTTGTGATGAATTAGTCTGTTTTATTTGAATGAGTCTGTGGTAATTGATTTTAGCTTGATTACGAGGGTAATAGTGTTCTATATGGAGGTTGTTTCGGTTAGGTGTGTATATTATAGGAATTGACATGTAGTTTTTACTGTTGAGGCATAGTGTTAGGTCAATTAGGATTGTTAGTAATATGCAGGTGTAAGATATTTTTAGAATCATGGTTTTTGGTTGTCTCATTATTATGTGTGTGGTTAGTTTGAGTAAGGTATATGATTGAAAAGTATATAGTAAATGTAAGAAGAGCAGCCAACAATGAACAAGTAAGATATTCAATTTTAGAAACAATATTTATTGTTACAACAATTGAACCAACATTAAGTTAGATATATATTCAATTTTGGTAACAATATATATCACTAGGCAGGTTATGGAAATTCCAGATAGAGCATTTGCATCAATGAATATTCCTTGATAAGGCAATAAAATCAAACAGTGAGAAGTTGTAAGTGAGTCAAAGGTGTTTTGGCTGCCTGCTGTTGCCCTGCCACTGATGGAAGAAAAAGTGGAGGTGGCAGGGCAACAGCAGGAGCCAAAATACATCCCTTAAGCTTTTGCGCCCTGTGTAGCTGCACCACTTGCACAGGGCTAGGTACGGTACTGCCTGGTCGTGCCACATCCCCCTGTGCTGAGCCGCTCCACTGGTGCTTTAGGCTGTGGGGGTCAAGGGGTGGGGGGTGACTCTGCTCTGCAGCAGGCCATGTGCTTCGGCACACATAGCCTGCCGCTTCTGAACCCTCTCCAACATAACTTCAGAGGTTCAGAAGCGGCAGGCCATGTGTGCCAAAGCACATGATCTGTCACCAAGCCTAGTCACCCCCCTGCCACTGTGGCAGGCAACATGGCACAGGGGGAAAGGCAGCACAGCTCGGCGCACGGAGTAGGGCAGGCCATGAGTTCTGAAGCACATGGCCTATGCCCACAGAGATCTGCCATCCTAGGTGGCCACCTATCCCACCTTGTGGATGGACCAGCCCTGCATTCAACCTTCCATCTTCCCCCACTCGAGATTTTGCCAATTAAATTCAATAATCATGATCATCCCAACACCACCCCTCCCACAACAATCCTATAAAAATGCATAATAGGCCATCATAAAACTTAGCTTTATATACTGTATATGTTTGTGTCCACTCTCCCTGACAATGAAAGAATGTGCTAATGGTCAGCACCAGAGTTTGGAATTCATAGCCTTAGGTGTGGTAGGCTATGGCCTAGCATGGCCTGCTAATATGAAAGGCCTGTAAGTTAGGCCTGGACCCTAACTCCCATTATAGCTAGAAAAGAACCAAAAATCTGTGGAAAATGAGAAAACTGTTTCAAACTGCTTAATAAGAAGTTTTTATGAATTCATAAGTCTTCCATTATTCTCTTGTGTGTGAAAGAACAGAAATGTTTCAATATATGCATTCCTGGAGCTAGGGATAACCTTGCAGTAGAGAAGTAACAAAATTAAGAACTGTACCATTGTTAGAGCAATCCTAAGGGAGGGGGCCGGTTGCTAGGCTCCGGAGGGATTCCTAATTGGTCAAATGAAGGGAATGTAAAACCAATGAGAAGTTTGCATGTATTGAGTTGGAACCAATAGAAAGTTCTCATGTATCAAACTGAAAAAGAGGTATAAATGGTTATGTCTCTGTATAAACTTTGCTCAGTTCCTTTTGAAGCTTTGACTGACTGGGCCTGTGCACAATAAACTGGCTTGGACCCTGTCAATTGACTCCTGGACTTATTCATTGATTGCACTTTGCCACAGCATATTCTTGGTGCGTTGGCCAGGAAGTGCGAGTGGTAAATGGTATTCAAGTGAATAATCCACGCAATTCGCCTTGAGGTTTGGCCCGGTTGGAACCGTGTCTGTCCGACCACGGGGTAACCTCAGGCGCCGCCGGCCCCTTTGTGCCGGAGCAGGTTCCGCTTGCCTCGGCGGGCCATCGGGTCCAGCTGGCCAACACCTCCGACCCGGGGGAGTCCAGGTTCCATCTCAGAAGCTGGTTTGGTATCGGGGACCGGATCCGGTGAGTAGACATTTTTGTGATTCGATAGTCAGAAAGAACAGCCTGGAACAACGTCTTGCGTGCGCAGGACTAATTTGGTATAGACTAACTGGGAAATCTCGCATGAGTGTGGGCGAGACAAGGGAACCTGATCACCTCCCATAAGGGCGGTCTTAGTAAGCTCCGCGTAAGGAAAGCGGAAGCCGAAGCCATTGACCCTTCTTGTTTGGAATAGTCAGTTAGTCAGAAAACCTGGGCACTTGAAATATTGAAATATGATATCTTGTTGAAATATGCTTGCTTGTGTGAGTGAGAGGTCTTGAAATACAGACCGAGCGAGAGCGGACTCCTAAGTAGCGCAGTTCCTGACCGCGCCCAGGTCACGAACAGGAGGAAGCAAGTGGTGTTTGCCCCCCCCCCCCCCCCAGTGTTCTGTGGGCTGTACGGACCCCTTACCTACAGCCATACTACCTATCCTTATTGTTCGTTGTCTTCTACATCATTACGTGTACGCAGGCACGTTGAGTACGTAGGTAGTGTACGTAGGTATGTTTAGATTATGGGAGTGACGGAGTCCACGCAAACTCCGTTGGCATGTATGATCAAGAATTTCCGTAAAGGATTTTTGGGCGATTATGGTACAAAAATGACTCCATCCAGATTAAAAATGTTATGTGAAAGGAAGTGGCCCGCATTAGCTGCTTCATGGCCCCGAGGGGGCACCTTTGATTTTGAGACAGTTTTACGAATCCATCAGCTCATATTGAGAGCGTATCCTGACCAGTTTCCCTATATAGATTCCTGGTTAAGTGTATGTGAACAGCAGCCCTCATGGATAAAGCGCTGTTATGAGGAGCACTGTAAAATATTTGTAGCTACTACTAGGGGAACCAAAAAGGCTAAGGAAGCGAAGTCGCCTGTGTATTCTGACCCAGAGTCCCTAGATATTCTGGATAGGTTACCCCAGCACCCACAGAAGTTAGTCCCCACAGCACCATGACCTGAGGTAGAGCCAGAAGAGGAGCCCCAGAGAATACCGATGCAACAGCCTAAGAAGCGCCCTACCCCGAGTGAAAGTCCCGAGTCAGGCCCAAGCACAGCAGGGGGACTCGAGTCCTCTGATGAGATAGAAAGCGGAGGCTCTCCTGCCAGTTCAGGGTCACCCACCAAGGAGATTTGTGTCTGGGAGCCTTATGATTTAAGAAGCGTAACTCCCAAGAAGAAGGAGAAAGCAGGGCACCTAATGCCATTACGCCAAGTGCCTGGAATGCCTGTTTTAAATGATCAGGGCCAGATGGCGCCAGGACCAACCAGCTTAGTTTATGTACCCTTTTCCACCACAGATCTGTTAAACTGGAAAACGCATTATGCTTCCTATACAGCCAAGCCCCAGGAATTAACAGAATTAATGTCTAGCATTATGCAAACCCATCAGCCTACCTGGGCTGATTGTCGCCAGCTCCTGTCCACCCTCTTCACTACTGAGGAGCGAGGCCAAATCGGGCAAGCAGCCCTCCGATGGTTAGAAGAGAACCCTGTAGAAAGGGGAGGAATAAATCCCCCGCAAGCAGCAGCTGCAGAATACCCCAATGAAGATCCCGGGTGGGACCCGAATGAGGAAAGGGGGGCAGCGGCCCTAACCAGATTTCGCCAGGCCTTATTGCAGGGCCTGAAGAAGGGAGGCCAGAGGGTCATGAATATCGGGAAAGTATCGGAAGTTCTCCAGGGTCCAGATGAGAGCCCAGCGGCCTTTTATGAGCGGTTGTCTGAAGCTTATAGATTGTATACCCCATATGATCCCGCCGCTCAGGAAAATTTACGCATGGTAAATGCGGCCTTTGTTAGTCAGTCCCAGAGAGACATAAAGCGAAAATTACAGAAATTGGATGGATTTGCGGGCATGAATACAGCTCAGTTAATTGAAGTCGCTCAGAAAGTATTTGTGAATCATGAAAATGAACGAGACAGAGAAAGTGAATGAAAGATGAAGAAGAAGGCAGATCTTCTTGCTGCTGCTATAACCGAACGACGTGGAGGAGGTATCCCTAATCAAAGGACCAGAGGACGTGGAAGAGGCCGCGGAAGCGAAAGGCCTCCATTAGGTGCAAATCAATGCGCCTACTGCAAGGAAGGACATTGGAGAAATGAGTGCCTACATCTGGACTCCGCCCCTGCTAGGGGAGGAGGGAGTCCCTGGAGGCCAGGAGGACGATTTCGAAGCAGGGGAGGAATGAATCAAACACAGTTCCAGCAGGAGAGGGAGGAAGCCATTGAGGGAGTGGCAGTAGCAACGGGTTATGACCTGGATGACATAGATGAAGACTAGGCCAGACCGGGCTCCAAGTTCACCCTGGGTCCCCAGGAGCCTATGGTCAGTTAAAGATAGGGGGCCAATAGATGGAATTCATGGTAGATACAGGAGCAGAACATTCAGTAGTAGCCAAGCCAGTAGCTCCTCTGTCCTCACGATCTGTCACCATTGTGGGAGCCACTGGAAATAAAGCCACAAAACCATTCTTGCAGAACCGCATGTGTGAACTAGGGGGACAGAAGATAACGCACCAGTTCTTGTATATGCCTGAGTGCCCTATTCCACTATTGGGCCGAGACATGCTTGCCAAGCTCCAGGCCCAAATATCCTTTGCTGAAGGGGGAGAAATGAAAATGACTGTGAACCCAAAGCCTGCAGGATTGATGGTGCTTACTGTTCCCCGAGAAGAAGAATGGCGGTTCTATAGTGCACCTCCAATAAAGTCAACTAGTCCCTGTATACTGTGGTGGAGAAGCAGGTTTAGAGTGGAGAAAAAGAGAGGAAAAACAGTCCTTTTTTCCTGAACCCAAAAGAACTGCGGGCACAGCAAGGGTTAACACTCTAAATAAAAGCCAAAGATTCCCTGCACAGGAGTGTAGAACCAAAGACACACCAGTTCCCATGGAAACCGAGGGAGGTGATGGGAAAGGTTTGGGGGTGGAGTCAAGAGCCATAGGACAGCTCCAAATATTTAAGCAGGGAAGTTTCATTCACAAGAAAAACGGAGACCCAGGCACAGCTCCACATTCAAGGAGAGACGGAGAGAGAAACACAGCTCCACGCTCAAGGAGAGAGAGAAGGAGCAGACACAGACAGAGATTCAGATTCAACCTCAGGAGTTGTTGCAGCGTCAGTGGGACGGAGGAAGCTGAACAGAGACAGGAACAGAGAGGAGAGGTCAGAGCAAAGCCCAGGGGAAGACTCTTCTGAGGAAGAGATATTTTCTAAAAGCTGGTGGACTGGCCATTCTCAGTGTAAGGAGCCTCTGAGGACAGAGCTGAGGGGCAGAGACCTTACTGGAAGGTTTAGAGGAAATACCTCCTGCAGACAGTACTGGGACAGTTCCAGCCTGGAGCACAGCTCAGCTGACAGGAAACCTGCAGCTGACGTGAAGTCTGGAAAAGTTGGTTTTAACCAAGCTACTGTTGGGAAGCAGAGGAGTAGAGTATTCCTGAGAGAACCTGAAAGCAAGGGTACGTCTCTAGCTGAGCCTACAAGGGGACACCACACCGCTGGCAAGGTGAGCCCTTTACAAGCCCTTAAAAAGCTTTTGAATAGGGAAGCCTTTTCCTGCCCTTCCCCCACAACCTCCCGTAGTGAGAAGTCTAATTGGGAGCAGCTGATAAAAGGTTTGCAGCATGTAAAGGCTCCTCAGGCAGACGCTGTGGAGAACAAGTCTCTGAGAGAGTCCAGTGGAGAGGAGATGGAACTGGGAGACACTTATAATGAAAGTGAGGTTTCTGATATGGACTTTGAATGTTCCCTTTGTGCCAGAGAGGAATAAGAAGCTGAAAGGGTTTTTAAAGTAATTGGAGAAAAACCCAGAAGTTCTGAATGAGAATATTCTTTGCTAAAGCCCATAACTTTTAGCCAGGCAAATTAATGAATGCTGGTCTGATAAAGCTGCAAGATTAATGGAGCCATGAGTGAGCTAAAAGTTTGAAAGTATCTTGGAGAGAAATGTACTGAGTTTTAAAGCCTGTTGGTGGACCAGGGAATTAGTGCTATGCAAAGCTGTGAAAGTAACAGTGAAGTACTGTACTGCCTCCTGGGGACCGGAGAACAGATTGCTGTTTGTAAAGGATTACCTTTTGTGAATATGTCTTTAAACTAAGCCGCAGAAGCAAGGCCAAGCCAAGGACTGTGTGATAAGGCTTATGTTTATGAATGGAGAAACATCCTGATTATTTTTGTTTGTAATATTCAAATTCCTTACCAAAGAATTTGATTTGGTCAAGTAGAACCTTATTTCCAAAATAAAAAGAAATTTCCTGCAACCTTTGACCTTGGCTCTAATCTATTCAGACACAACTACATGCGAATGGGCTAATTCTAATACAAAGGACGATCGGGGCGCCCTCTTACCCCTAGGCAACTGCCAGGCCACAAGGGGGAGCTCCGACAATACCTACCAACCTTATAGCCCCACTTGAAGTATGGGCAGAAGATAATCCACCTGGCCTAGCGAAGAACATAGCCCCTGTCATTGTCACCCTCAAGCCAGGAGTGGAACCAGTACATGTGAAGCAGTATCCTCTCCCTCGACCAGCCATTGAAGGAATCCACTGCCATTTGATGAAACTGCTGAAGTACGGACTTCTCAAGGAATGCCAGTCACCTTGGAACACCCCCCTTCTCCCAGTAAAGAAGCCTGGGACAGGGGACTACCGCCCAGTACAAGATCTAAGGCGAGTAAATGATGCAGTTGAAACTATACACCCAGTAGTACCAAACCCTTATACTCTCTTGGGACTGATCCCCGCTGAGGCTACTCACTTCACCGTCCTGGACCTGAAAGATGCCTTTTTCTGTGTGCACCTAGCACCCACCAGTCAACTTTTATTCGCTTTTGAATGGCAAGACCCCACAACAGGAAGGCGGGGTCAGCTCACCTGGACCAGATTACCCCAAGGATTCAAGAATTCACCTACTCTCTTCAGTGCTGCCCTGAATCAAGATCTCTCAAGTTATCCAGTGGACCCAGGAAAGAGGGTTCTTCTTCAGTATGTAGATGACTTGCTCATAGCCACCAACTCAGAAAGTGAATGCCTACAAGCTCCTAGTGAACTTTTGTACCTTCTCAAAGATGCTGGATACAGAGTTTCAAGAGCCAAGGCACAACTATGCCAAACTGAAGTCAAATATCTAGGATTCCAATTGTCCAGTGGGATCCGACATTTAGGACCAGAACGCAAGGAAGCTATCATTAAAATCATCTCTAATACCTGAAGATTGTAGGATCGCCAATGTAACACCAATTTTTAAAAAGGGTTCCAGGGGTGATCCGGGAAACTACAGACCGGTGAGCCTGACATCAGTACCGGGAAAAATGGTAGAAACCATCATAAAGAATAAAATTACTCAGCATGTAGATAGTCATGACCTAATGGGAGACAGCCAAGGAAAAACAAGGGGGAACAGCTGCTCTTGCAGGAAACACAGGAAAGCAACAAAGGGCAAGAATCGTCGGTGGGTGTAAACGAATTTTTATTAACCCCTACGCGTTTCGGCCGTAGCCTTCTTCAGGGGGCACACAGCTAAATGACATACAACATATAAAACATATAAATATATTAAAAATATTAAAAACATATTTGCCTATGATATTGGACCAATATTATAAATAAATACATAAAAAACGTATTCATGTACATGTGCTCACAAATCCAAAAATTTTAAAAAACATACATCTATAATGAACGTTCATTATAGATGTATGTTTTTTAAAATTTTTGGATTTGTGAGCACATGTACATGAATACGTTTTTTATGTATTTATTTATAATATTGGTCCAATATCATAGGCAAATATGTTTTTAATATTTTTAATATATTTATATGTTTTATATGTTGTATGTCATTTAGCTGTGTGCCCCCTGAAGAAGGCTACGGCCGAAACGCGTAGGGGTTAATAAAAATTCGTTTACACCCACCGACGACTCTTGCCCTTTGTTGCTTTCCTAATGGGAGACAGCCAACATGGTTTTAGACAAGGAAGATCTTGTCTTACTAATCTGTTATGTTTTTTTGAAGGAGTGAATAATCACGTGGACAAAGGTGAGTCGGTTGATATTGTGTATCTGGACTTTCAGAAAGCCTTTGACAAAGTCCCTCATGAGAGACGTTTGGCAAAACTAAAGAGTCATGGGATAGGAGGCAGTGTACTATTGTGGATCAGGAACTGGTTAAAAGATAGAAAGCAGAGGGTAGGGCTAAATGGCCAATTTTACCAATGGAGAAAGGTGAATAGTGGTGTACCCCAGGTATCTGTGCTGGGTCCGCTGCTTTTTGACATATTCATAAATGACCTGGAAAGTGGAATAACGAGTGAGGTTATCAAATTTGCAGATGACACAAAACTATTTAAAGTTGTTAAAACCCAAGAGGATTGTGGAAAATTGCAAGAGGATCTTGATAAATTGGAAGACTGGGCATCAAAATGGCAGATGAAATTTAATGTGGACAAGTGCAAGGTTATGCACCTAGGGAAGAACAACCCAAACTATGGTTACACGATGCAAGGTTCCACATTAGGAACCACCACCCAGGAAAAGGATTTAGGCGTCATTGTGGATACCATGTAAAAAACCCTCGGCCCAGTGTGCAGCAGCGGCCAAGAGAGCAAATAGAATGCTAGGTATGATAAGGAAAGGAATGGAAAATAAAACAAAAGATATTATAATGCCTCTATATCGTTCCATGGTGAGACCGCACCTTGAATATTGTGTGCAATTCTGGTCGCCGTATCTTAAAAAGGATATAGCGATTTTAGAAAAGGTTCAGAGAAGAGCCACCAAAATGGTAAAGGGGATGGAAGGATACTCCTATGAAGAAAGGCTAAAAAGGTTAGGGCTTTTTAACCTGGAAAAGAGACGGCTGAGGGGAGATATGATAGAAGTCTAAAAATTAATGAACGGAGTGGAACGGGTAAGCGTAGATCGATTGTTTACCTTATCAGAATATAGAAAGACTAGGGGACATGCAATGAAGCTACAGGGTAAACTATTTAAGACTAATAAAAGAAAATATTTTTTCACTCAACGTGTAATCAAACTCTGGAATTTGTTACCGGAGGATGTAGTAAAGGCTGTTAGTGTAGCTGGGTTTAAAAAAGGTTTGGACAAGTTCCTGGAGTAAAGGTCCATAAACCATTATTAAGAAGGGACCCAGGATATCAATGCTTGAACCAATACAAGCATTGTGGAAACTGTGTCCCTTGGGGAAACTGCTAGGTACATATGACCTAGATTGGCCACTGTTGGAAACAGAATACTGGGCTTGATGGACCTTGGTCTGACCCAGTATGGCATATCTTATGTTCTTATCTTATGTTCTTATGTTCTGTATGTAATATCCCCATTCCAACCACTAGGAGGCAAGTAAGAGCCTTCCTGGGGGCTGCGGGATATTGTCGCATATGGATCCCCAACTTTGCCCTGATTGCAAAACCACTATACCAAGTCACCAAAGGAATGGAAAAATCCCCACTAGACTGGGGACCCGAACAAGATGTAGCATTCCGGACTTTGAAAAAGGCCCGGATGTCATCTCCAGCTTTAGGTCTTCTAGATGTTCAGAAGCCTTTCCATCTTTTTGTCCATGAGTCACAAGGAAACGCATTGGGAGTATTGACCCAATCTCTTGGTTCCTGGCAACGACCAGTAGCTTATCTGTCAAAACAATTGGATGTAGTTGCAAAAGGATGGTCCCCTTGTCTGAGAGCTGTTGCAGCAACAGCCCTCCTAGTGGGCGAAGCAGACAAACTCACACTAGGACAAACTCTTCAAGTCACCGTGCCACACTCTGTTCTGACTCTCATGGAACACAAAGGAAACTTCTGCCTAACCAATGCACGAATGTTGAAGTATCAAAGCATGTTGTGTGAAAACCCTCGGATACAGTTGAAAGTTAGTCAAGCTCTAAACCCTGCTACATTGTTTCCAGTTGGTCGTGGGCCACCTGATCATAATTGCTTAGAAACCATGGACACTGTATTTTCAAGTCGCCCTGATTTGACCGATGTCCTTCTAGAGGACCCAGAACGGACTTTCTTTGTAGATGAAAGCAGTCTGATCATCAATGGACATCGTTGTGCTGGATATGCAGTGGTGACCCTTGATCTAGTAGTTGAGTCCTCAGCCCTGACCCCAGGAACCTCTGCACAGAAAGCTGAATTGAGAGCCCTCACCAGAGCCTTGACATTAGGAGAAGGACTCCACATAAATGTGTACACAGATTCCAAATATGCCTTCACTACTTTGCACGCACATGGAGCCTTGTATAAAGAGCGAGGGTTAATCATCTCAGGGGGTAAGGACATTAGGTATGGGCCTGAGATATTGATGTTATTGGATGCTGTATGGGCCCCCAAACAAGTGGCAGTCATGCACTGCCGAGGTCATCAGGCAGGAGCAGGAGAAGTCACCCGAGGAAATAGATTTGCAGATGCCACAGCCCGTAAGGCAGCCACCACAGGACAAGTTAGGACCCAAGATACTGTAATGCAAGCAGCCCTATTCCCTGTGCCCCTTAGTTCCTGGGCACCCCGATATACTACAAGAGAGTTAGACTATTATTGTGAAAAGGAGGGAGGAGTCTTGACAGAACAAGGTTGGATAGTGCTGCCACCTCCAGAAGGTAGTCCACCTCCAGCTCCTACAGTCATCCCTGAAGCATTAGGGCCAGCCTTTGTTCAAGCTTTTCATCAAGCCACACATTATGGAAAAACAGCCATGAAGAAAGCCCTGAGGCCCCATTTCTGTATTTCACTGCTAGGATCCCTGACCGCCTCGGTGGCACAACAATGCCTGATATGTGCCAAAAACAATGCCAAGCAAGGTCCTGTTCCACCCCCAAGAGTTCAGTCAGTAGGGGTGACCCCCATGAGTGATATACAGATAGACTTTGCTGAAATGCCCCGTGTAAATGGATATCACTATATGTTAGTGTTAGTCTGCACATTTTCAGGGTGGGTAGAAGCCTACCCCACCCGAACTGAGAAAGCCCGAGAAGTCACTAGGGTATTGCTCCATGAGATCATTCCCCGATTTGGAATACCATCCACTATAGGGTCAGATAATGGTCCATCATTTGTATCCTAAGTGACTCAACAGTTAGCTCAAGCTTTGCAAATAAAAAGGAAGTTACATACTGCTTACAGACCCCAGAGCTCAGGGAAAGTAGAACGTATGAATAGAACCCTGAAAACTCAGTTATCCAAGCTTTGTCAAGAAACACACCTGAAGTGGCTCCAAGTTCTACCCATAGCCCTTCTTAGCATACGTTCAGCTCCTACCAGATCCTTAGGAGTCTCCCCTTTTGAGATTTTGTATGGGCGACCTCCACCCCATGAAGATGTGCACTAGGTGCAAGGAGCTCTTTGCTCTCAGGGAACAAGTCCGTTCTCTAGAGGCTAAAGTAGCAGACTTGGAAAACATAAGACAGACAGAGATACATAGACTGGACTTTCAGAAAGCCTTTGACAAGGTCCCTCATCAGAGACCTTTGGCAAAACTAAAGAGTCATGGGATAGGAGGCAGTGTACTATTGTGGATCAGGAACTGGTTAAAAGATAGAAAGCAGAGGGTAGGGCTAAATGGCCAATTTTCCCAATGGAGAAAGGTGAATAGTGGTGTACCCCAGGGATCTGTGCTGGGTCCGCTGCTTTTTGACATATTCATAAATGACCTGTAAAGTGGAATAACGAGTGAGGTTATCAAATTTGCAGATGACACAAAACTATTTAAAGTTGTTAAAACCCAAGAGGATTGTGAAAAATTGCAAGAGGATCTTGATAAATTGGAAGACTGGGCATCAAAATGGCAGATGAAATTTAATGTGGACAAGTGCAAGGTTATGCACCTAGGGAAGAACAACCCAAACTATGGTTACACGATGCAAGGTTCCACATTAGGAACCACCACCCAGGAAAAAGGTTTAGGCGTCATTGTGGATACCATGTTAAAACCCTCGGTCCAGTGTGCAGCGGCGGTCAAGAGAGCAAATAGAATGCTAGGTATGATAAGGAAAGGAATGGAAAATAAAACAAAAGATATTATAATGCCTCTATATCGTTCCATGGTGAGACTGCACCTTGAATATTGTGTGCAATTCTGGTCGCCGTATCTTAAAAAGGATATAGCGATTTTAGAAAAGGTTCAGAGAAGAGCCACCAAAATGGTGTGTTTCTTGGCAAAGCTTGGACAACTGAGATTTTAGGGTTCTATTCATACGTTCTACTTTCTCTGAACTCTGGGGTCTGTAAGCAGTGTGCAACTTCCATTGTATCTGTAGAGCTCTTGCTAACTGTTGAGTCACTTGGGACACAAATGAGGGTCCATTATCTGATCCTGTAGTCAATGGTATTCCAAATTGAGGAATAATCTCATGGAGCAGCACTCTAGTGACTTCTCGAGCTTTCTCAGTTCGGGTGGGACAGGTTTCTACCCACCCAGAAAATGTACAAACTAGAACTAACAGGTAGTGATATCCGTTTGCTCGTGGCATTTCAGCAAAATCCACCTGAATATCACTCATCGGGGCCACCCCTACTGACTGAACTCTTGGGGGTGGAATGGGACCTTGCTTAGCATTATTCTTGACACATGTCAGACATCGCTGTGCCACTGAAGTGGACAGGGGTCCTAATAGTGAAATACAGAAATGGGCCTTAGGGCTCTCTCCATGGCCGTTTTCCCATAATGTGTGGCTTGATGAAAGGCCTGGACAAAGGCTGGCCCTAATGTTTCAGGAATGACTGTGGGACCTGGAGGCGAGCTACCTTCTGGAGGTGGCAGCACTATCCATCCTTCTTCTGTCAGGACCCCTCCCTCCTTTTCACAAAAATAATCTCTCTTGTTGTGTATCGGGATGCCCTTGAGCTAAGGGGCACAGGGAATAAAGCTGCTTGCATCGGGGTATCCTGGGTCACAATTTGTCCAGTTGTGGCTGCTTTTCGGGCTGTGGCATCAGCAAACCTGTTCCCTCGGGTAACTTCTCCTACTCCTGCCTGATGACCTCGACAGTGCATGACTGCAACTTGCTTGGGAGCCCACACAGCATCTAATAATGTCAATATTTCTGGCCCATACCTAATGGACTTGCCCCCTGAGGTGATCAACCCTCATTCTTTATACAAGGCTCCATGTGCGTGCAAAGTTGTGAAGGCATACTTGGAATCTGTGTACACATTTAAGCGGAGTCCTTCCCCTAATATCAGTGCTCTAGTGAGAGCTATCAGTTCAGCTTTTTGTGCTGAAGTTCCTGGGGCCAGAGCTGAGGACTCAACTACCAGATCAAGGGTCACTACTGCATATCCAGCACAAGGATGTCCATTGATGACAAGACTACTTCCATCTACAAAGAAAGTCCGTTCAGGGTCCTCTAGAGGGACATCAGTCAAATCAGGGCGACTTGAAAATACAGTGTCCATGGTTTCTAGACAATCATGATCAGGGGGCCCAGGACCAATTGGGAACAACGTAGCAGGATTCAGGGCTTGACTGACTTTCAACTGTATCCAGGGGTTTTCACATAGCATACTCTGATATTTCAACATCCATGAATTCGTTAGCCAGAAACTTCCTTTGTGTTCCATGAGGGTCAGGACAGAATGTGGCACAGTAACTTGAAGATTCTGTCCCAGAGTGAGCTTATCTGCTTCGCTCACTAAAAGGGCTGTTGCTGCAACAGCTCTCAGACAAGGGGGCCAACCTCTTGCTACCACATCCAACTGTTTTGACAAGTAGGCTACTGGCCGTTGCCAAGATCCAAGAGATTGAGTTAGTACCCCCAACGCATTTCCTTGTGACTCATGGACGTAGAGATGGAAAGGTTTCTGGACATCTGGGAGTCCCAAGGCTGGTGATGACATCAGAGCATTTTTCAGCATTTTCCATTCCTTTGGTAACTGGATACAATGGTTTTGCTAGCAGCGCAAAATTGGGGATCCATATGCGACAGTATCCTGCAGCCCCCAGGAAGGCTCTCACTTGCCTCCTGGTGGTTGGAGTAGGAATACTGCATACAGCTTCTTTACGTTCAGGTCCCAAGCGTCGAATTCCGCTGGACAACTGGAACCCTAGATATTTTACTTCAGTTTGACATAGTTGCACCTTGGCTCTTGAGACTTTGTATCCAGCCTCATTCAGAAGGTACAGGAGTTCACTGGTGGCTTGTAGACATTCACTTTGCGAGTTGGTGGCTATGAGCAGATCATCTATATACTGAAGGAGAACCCTTTGTCCTGGGTTCACTGAGTAACTTGAAAGATCTTGATTCAGGGCAGCACTGAAGAGAGTAGGTGAATTCTTGAATCCTTGAGGTAATCTAGTCCAGGTAAGTTGGCCCCGCCTTCCTGTTGTGGAGTCTTGCCATTCAAAAGCAAACAAAAGTTGACTGGTGGGGGCTAGGCGTACGCAGAAAAAGGCATCTTTCAGGTCCAGGATGGTGAAATGAGTAGCCTCAGCGGGGATCAGTCCCAAGAGAGTATAAGGATTTGGCACCACTAGGTGTATAGTTTTAACTGCATCATTTACCCGCCTTAAATCTTGTACTGGGAGGTAATCCCCTGTCCCAGGTTTCTTGACTGGGAGAAGGGGGGTGTTCCAAGGTGACTGGCACTCCTTGAGAAGTCCATACTTCAGCAGTTTCATTAAATGGCAGTGGATACCTTCAATGGCTGGTCGGGGAAGAGGATACTGCTTCACATGCACTGGTTCCGCTCCTGGCTCGAGGGTGACAATGACAGGGGCTATGTTCTTCGCTAGGCCAGGTGGATTATCTTCTGCCCATACTTCAGGTGGGGCTATAAGGTTGGTAGGTATACAGGAACTAGTTGACTTGATTGGAGATGCACTATAGAACCGCCATTCTTCTTCTCGGGGAACAGTTAGCACCATCAATCCAGCAGGCTTTGGGTTCACAGTCATCTTCATTTCTCCCCCTTCAGCAAAGGATATTTGTGCCTGAAGCTTAGCAAGCATATCTCGGCCCAGAAGTGGAATAGGGCACTCAGGTATATACAAGAACTGGTGCGTTATTTTCTGTCCCCCTAGCTCACACATACGGTTCTGCAGGAATGGCTTCGTGGCCTTGTTCTCAGTGGCCCCAACAATGGTGACAGATCGAGAGGAAAGAGGAGCCACTGGCTTTTCCACCACTGAATGTTCTGCTCCTGTATCTACCATGAAGTCCATATATTGGTCCTCTATCTTCAAACTGACCATAGGCTCCTGGGGACCCAGGGTAAACTTGGAGCCCGGTCTGGCCTAGTCTTCATCCACTTCATCCATGTCATAGCCCATTGCTACTGCCACTCCCTCAATGGCTTCTTCTATCTCTTGCTGGAACTGTGCTCGGTTCATTCCTCCCTGACTCCGAAATCGGCCTCCTGTTCTCCAGGGACTCCCTCCTCCCCTCCTGGGGGCGGAGTCAAGATGTGGGCATTCATTTCTCCAATGTCCTTCTCTGCAGTGGGCACACTGATTTGCACCCAATGGAGGCCTGCTACTTCCGCGGCCTCTTCCACGTTCTCTAATCCTTTGGTTAGGAAAACCTCCTCCACGTCGTTCAACTAAAGCGGCAGCAAGAAGATCTGCTTTCTTCTTCATTTTACATTCACTTTCTCTGTCACGTTCATTTTCACGATTCACAAATACTTTCTGAGCTACTTCCATTAACTGTGCTGTATTCATGCCCGCAAATCCATCCAGTTTCTGAAATTTTCGTTTTATGTCTCTCTGGGACTGACTGTCAAAGGCTGCATTTACCATGCGCAAATTCTTCTGAGCGGCGAGATCGTATGGGGTATATAGTCTATAGGCTTCAGACAACTGCTCATAAAAGGCCGCTGGGCTCTCATCTGGACCCTGGATAACTTCAGATACCTTCCCGATATTCATGGCCCTCTGGCCTCCCTTCCTCAGGCCCTGCAGCAAGGCCTGGCAAAATCTTGTTAGGGCCGCCGCCCCCCCCCCCCCTTTCATCATTTGGGTCCCATCTAGGATCTTCATTTGGGAAAGCTGCGGCGGCAGCTTGTGGGAGATTCAGATCCCCTTCTTCTACGGGGTTTTCTTCTAACCAGCGGAGGGCTGCTTGCACAATTCACCCTCGCTCCTCAGTAGTAAAGAGGGTGGACAGGAGCTGGCGACAATCGGGTCAGGTAGGCTGATGGGTTTGCATAATGCTAGACATTAACTCTGTCAATTCCTGGGGCTTCGCTGTATAGGATGCATAATGCGTTTTCCAGTTTAATAAATCAGTAGTGGAAAAAGGCACGTAGACTAGACTGGTTGGTCCTGGTGCCATCTGGCCCTGTTCATTTAAGATAGGTACACCAGGCACTTGACGTAATGGCATTAGACGCCCTGCTTTCTCCTTCTTCTTCGGGGTTATACTTCTTAAATCATACGGCTCCCGGGTATAAGCTTCCTTGGTGGGTGACCCTGAACTGGCAGGAGAGCCTCCGCTTTCAGTATCGTCAGAGGACCCTGGTCCCCCCGAGGTGCTTGGGCCTGACTCGGGGCTATCACTCGGGGAAGTGGGCTTCTTTGGCTGCTGCAGTGGTAATTGCTGGGGTTCCTCATCAGGCTCAGCTTCAGGTAGCGGAGCTGGGGGAACTAACCTATGTGGGTACTGGGGTAAACGGGCCAGGATTTCTGGGGACTCTGAGGCGGAATACACAGGTGGCTTCTCCTCCTCAACCTTCCGGGTCCCCCTAGTGGTGGCTACTAATATTCTACATTGTTCCTCATAGCAGCGCTTCATCAATAACGGCTGCCTTTCGCAAGCACTCAACCAGGAATCTATGTAGGGGAACTGGTCAGGGTGGGCTTTTTATACAAGCTGATGAACACGGGAAACTATTTCTACATTAAAGGTGCCCCCACGGGGCCATGAAGTAGCTAGCACAGGCCACTCCCTATCACATAGCATTCTTAATCTACGCGGAGACATTCTTATGCCGTAGTCTCCTGAAAATCCTTTACGGAAATTCTTGATCATACATTCCAACAGAGTTTGCGTGGACTCCGTCCCTCCCATAATCTAATCGTAATGGCACACACGTAATGACTTACAAGACAACAACCAGTAAGGGTACGTAGTATGGCTGTATGTAAGGGGTCCGTACAGCCCACAGAACACTGAGGGGAACACACACCACATGCTTCCGCCTTTTCGCGACCTGGGCGCGGTCGCCCGGCCAGGAACTGCGCTACTCAGGAGTCCGCTCTCGCTTGGTCTGTGTCTCAAGACCTCCCAATCACGCAAACACTCATATCATCACAAGAAATCATTTTTCAAATGCCCAAGGTTTTCTGACTAACTGACTATTCCCAACCAAAGGGTCGGTGGCTTCGGCTTCGGCTAACCCTTATGCGGAGCATACTAGGACCGCCCTTATGAGAGGTGATCAAGCTCTCTTGTCTCGCGTACCCATGCAAGACTTTCCCAGTTAGTCTATACCAAATCAGCCTCGTGCACTCATGTAAGACTTTTCCCCAGGCTTCACTGACTATTAAACAAGAAAATGTCTACTCACCGGATCCGGTTCCCGATACCACACCAGTTCTTGGGTTGGATCCTGGACTCCCCTCGGGTTTGGAGGTGTTGGCCGGCCGGACCCAGTGGCCCGCTGAGGCAAGGCGGAACCCTCTCCGATACAAAAGGACCGGCGGCGCCTGAGGTTTCCCCTGCGGTCGGACAGACACAGTTCCAACCGGGCCAAACCTGGAGGCGAATTGCGTGGATTATTCACTTGAATACCATTCACTACTCACACTTTCCCGGCCAATGCACCAAGAATATGCTGCAGCAAAGTGCAAACAATGAATAAATCCAGGAGTCAATTTACAGGGTCCAAACCAATTTATTGTGCACAAGGTCCAGTTAGTCAAAGCTTCAAAAAGGACTGAGCAAAGTTTTTACAGAAACATATTCATTTATACATTTTTCTTCAGTTTGATACATGCAAACTTTCTATTGGTTCCAACGCCCCCTGCGTTTGTCCAATCGGAGATCCCTCCTGGGCCTAGCACCCAGCTCCCTCCCTTAGGATTGTTCTAACAATGGTTCAGTTTCTAGGTTTTGATACTTCTCTACAGCAAGGTCGTTTCTGGCTCTAGGAATGCAAGTATTGAAACATTTTCATCTTCAGAACACAAGAGAATAATGAAAGACTTATGAATTCATGTAAAACCTCTTATTAAGCAGTTTAAAACAGTTTTCTCATTTTTCACAGATCTTTTGGTTCTTTTCTAGCTATGATGGGGGTTGGAATCAGGGCCTAACTTACAGGCCTTTCATATTTGCAGACTATTATAGGCCATAGCCTGCCACAATGTTACTAGTATGGGGCTGTGTACTGATTACCATTCGATAATCAGTGGACATGGTAGAGGGGATGGAAGGATACTCCTATGAAGAGAGGCTACAAAGGTAAGGGCTCTTCAACCTGGAACAGAGACGGCTGAGGGGAGATATGATAGAGGTCTTTAAATTAATGAACGGAGTGGAACGGGTAAACGTAGATCGATTGTTTACATCATCAGAATATAGAAAGACTAGGGGACATGCAATGAAGCTACAGCGTAAACTATTTAAGACTAATAAGAGAAAATATTTTTTCACTCAACTTGTAATCAAACTCTGGAACTTGTTACCGGAGGATGTAGTGAAAGCTCTTAGTGTAACTGGGTTTAAAAAAGGTTTGGACAAGTTCCTGGAGGAAAAGTCCATAAACGATTATTAAAAGAGACCCGGGATATCACAGCTTGACCCAATACAAGCATTGTGGAACCTGTGTCTTTTGGGGAAACTGCTAGGTACGTATGACTTAGATTAGCCACTGTTGGCAATGGGATATTGGGCTTGATGGACCTAGGGCTGACCCAGTATGGCATATCTTATCTTATGTACTTATTCCTCTGCATTTGCGGTGCTTCATTGGCAGCAGTAACCCAGCCACAGGAGCAACTCATTGTACCCATTGAAATGGCATTATTGCACCCATAGTACTTGTGAGGGAGCCCAGGCTATAAACACCCACACTAGCTTTTCCATGGTGGGAACACCTCCATCCTGCCCCGTTGCTACCCCAACATGTGCTGCAAGGGTACCATGGCTATTTTAGCATGCCCCCCCCCCACACTACTTTCTGTAGCTGAAATGAAACCTCATGCTAATGTCACACTCCCCACATGCCCCTATGTTCTTGAAATATAATTTTAAAGTTTTAATTGCATGAAATTTCTGTCTCAAAATCTTTTTGCCTTATTTTATCTGCTTTTTAAAAATGTTTCCTCCTTCATAGGCCCTCAGAATTTTGTAGGCATGAGGGATGGATTGATACAATAACAGCAGCTACAGGTACCAGTATGTCAACAATGAGCCGCCTGACTGAAGACTGAACACAATTTAGGACAACTATCCAGAGGGTCGCCATGAGCTGACACCAACTCAACAGCACTTAACAACAAGGCATAAGATTACCAGATTTTTGGTTTGCAAATTTGGGACACCTGGGTGGAGCTGGGCTTTTCTTTGTATCTTTCTACCATAAAAAAAACTACAACATACTAAAATAGTCTATGACTTTATATCTTAAAATAATACATTCTTTCAGTTTAACACAAAATAAATGCTTAGGATCCTGTACCAAAGTAGTAGACTGGCTATGGGGCTTGTTTACAAAACCGCAGTAGCGGTTTCCGATCATTATCGGAGCCACGGCCCCAATGAAATCAATGGGGCCGCAGCTCTGAAAACGATCGGAAGCCACTACCACGGTTTTGTAAACAAGCCCCTATGTCCCACCATACCTCCTCTAGTAGGTAGAATCTAATCCAGTAACTTAGTCTTTTCAATAGCCTTGTAAATCAAGCCAGCACTTTTATTCTCTTCCATACTCAGCTACAGAAGTGGGTAAAACTTTTATCTGGCACACACTTCACGTAAAGCACAGTTACTTACCTGTAACAGGTGATCTCTGGGAACAGCAGGAATAAATCTTCACATATGGGTATCGTCAGAGCCTGAATGGGAACGCTCTCCAGCGTCCAGTAAGAAAGCTTTTGGGAGCATCCCACAGCGCCTGCGCGCTGCCTTCCCGCCTTTCCCAACCGCCTCTCTCCAGTTCGAGTTTTAAAGCTGAGACAAGAGAGAGAGAGGAAAGGAAAGATAGACAGAGAGATACAACTCCTAGGGGAGGTGGGTGGGTTGTGAAGACTTATTCCTGCTGTTCCCAGAGATCACCTGTTACAGGTAAGTAACTGTGCTATCTCCAGGAACAAGCAGGAATGAGTCTTCACATATGGGGACTCCCTAGCTGCAGATGCCAGGGAGAAACCCCAGGTTGTGTGTCCTTGAAAAGGACTCTACCTCCCCCCATGGATCTCTGGCATCCGACCAGGGTAGGTGGGTAGGAGTTGATTAGGAATGGAACAGGTGTTTGAGAACAGCCTGACCAAACGAGGCATCCCAGCGGGAGTCCTTGTCCAAACAGTAATGCGCTGTGAAGGTATGAACAGAGGCCCAGGTGGCCACTCGACAGATTTGGTCGATGGACACAGAGTTTAGATGAGCCATTGAGGCTGCCATGGCTCTCACATTGTGAGCTGTGACATGGCCCTCCAGAGAAATGTTCCTACTCTGGTAGGCGAAAGAAATACACTGAGCAATCCAGTTGGACAGTGTTCTCTTAGAGACTGGAAGTCCTAAATGAGAAGAATCAAAAGCAACAAAGAGTTGAGAAGACTTTCTATGTTGCTGTGTTCTTTGTAAGTAAAAAGCGAGAGCTCTCTTACAATCCAAGGTATGAAGATTCCTCTCTGCATTTGATGCATGAGGTCCTGGAAAAAAAGACAGGTAAATATACCTCTTGGTTCAGATAAAAAGGTGAGACCACTTTAGGCATAAAGTGTGGATCGGTCCTGAGGGCTACCTTATCATGATGGAACCTTGTATAAGGAGGATTAGCCACCAAAGCTTGCAGCTCACTGATGCGGCGTGCTGAGGTGACTGCAATGAGAAAAATAACTTTCCAAGAAAGGGATTTCAAGGAGGTGGTGGCTAAAGGTTCAAAGGGTGGCTTCATAAGCTGGCCAAGAACCAGGTTTAAGTCCCATGCCACTGGAGGTGGTCTAATGGGAGGTTTAGTTAAAAGAAGGCCTCTCATGAATCTTGCTATAAGAGGATGAGAGGAAATAGGTTGTCCATTGAGAGGCTTGAGGGACGCTGCAATAGCACTCAAATGGACTCTTACTGAATTCGTTTTCAGACCTGCATGGGATAGATGCAGGAGATACTCTAGTAGAGAATTCAGAGGTATTACAAGAGGGTTTAGACCTTTCCCTGAACACCAAATGGTAAATCTTTTCCATTTGAAAGCATAGGAACGTCTAGTAGAAGGCTTTCTAGAGGCATGAATAACATCTCTGACTTGCTGAGAGAGATGAAAATCTTGAAGGTCTAGGCCCTCAGCAACCAAGCCCTGAGATGGAGCGACTGGGGGTTTGGGTGCCACAAAGTTCCCTCTTCCTGGGACAGAAGGTCTGGTGCAGAGCCCAAGTCCAGGGAAGGAGCTTGAGAGAGATGCAGAAGTAGAGGGTACCACACTTGGCGTGGCCAATGTGGTGCTATGAGGATCATGGTCCCTTGATCTCTCTGAAGCTTGAATAGTGTCTTGGGAATTAGGGGAATTGGTGGAAAGGCATAAAGGAAGTCTTGACCCCAGTGAAGGAAGAAGGCATCCTTGGCCTGAACTCCCTGACACGGAATTCTGGAACAGAACCGGGGAAGTTTGGCATTCCACGGACTTGCAAAGAGGTCTATGTCCGGGGAGCCCCAAATTCGAAAAATCCTGGCTACCTGGTCCATGTGGAGGGACCACTCATGTGGAAGCAGAACTCGACTGAGTCTGTCCGCCCAAGAGTTTTGAACGCCTGGAAGATATACTGCCAGAAGATGGATGTGATGCTCTCTGGTGAAGGCCCACAGTCGCAAAGCTTCGTTGCAAAGCGACAGAGAGCCAGTCCCGCCCTGCTTGTTTACATAGAACATGGCTACTTGGTTATCCGTATGGATGAGGACTGTCCTGTAGCTGAGCAGGGAATGGAACACTCTGAGAGCTAAGAATATTGCTCTGAGTTCCAAGAGATTGATATGCAGAGAAGTCTCCTGTGGAGACCAGATGCCCTGGGTGGAGAGATCTTGCAGATGAGCTCCCCAACCTATTGGAGAAGCATCTGTTGTCAGAGTTGCTTGGGGTAGCGACTGCTGAAAAGGGGACCCCAGCAACAGATTTGGAGGGGACCTCCACCACTGGAGAGACCAAAATAGGCGACTGGAATTTGCTATTTTGTCTGACAGGCAACCTGATGCCTGAGTCCATTGGGTAGACAAAGTCCATTGAGCTGCCCTCATGTGAAGGCGAGCATATGGAACCACATGCACGGTGGATGCCATGTGGCCTAATAGTTGTAACATCTCTCGAGCAGTTAAATGGGACTTTAACTGTATCTGGGAGGCTAACTGCACCAAGCGTAGGCAACGGGCCTGAGGAAGATAGGCCCTTGCAGTTGTGGTATCCAGCAAGGCCCCTATAAACTCCAGAGACTGAGTAGGGGTGAGATGGGATTTTGGGATGTTTATTACCAGTCTCAAATACTGAAGGACACGCATTGTGCAGGTTAGAGAAATCTGGGCCTCTGACTGGGATGGAGCTCGAATGAGCCAGTCGTCCAGATATGGGAAAACGAATATTCCTAGAGTGTGTAGAAAGGCAGCTACTACTGCCATTCATTTCGTGAACACCCTTGGTGCAGAGGCCAGACCGAAAGGAAGCACCCTGTATTGGTAGTGCTTTCCTTGAAAAAGGAACCAAAAGAACCTTCTGTGTGTTGGATGGATGAGGACATGGGTGTATGCATCCTTGAAATCTAGAGAACAAAGCCAGTCCTGACTCTGAAGGTATGGCAACAGAGTACCGAGAGAAATCATCCTGAATTTCTCTTTGAATAGAAACTTGTTCAATTCTCTGAGATCTAATATGGGTCTGTAGCCCCCTGTTTTCTTTGGAATAAGAAAATAAGGGGAGTAGAACCCTGAGCCCTGTTGAAGAAGGGGTACTTCTTCTATTGCCCCTTGGGCAAGAAGGGTAGCAATCTCCTGACCCAGAAGGTTGAGGAGAGATGTTGGAGAATTGAACTGTCTCACCATGGTGTGGGGAGGAAGGTTTAAGAAATGAAGCTTGTACCCTTCCCTTACAATGGAGAGGGTCCATTGCTCTGCTGTAATTTGCTCCCATCAGAGAGCAAAGTAAGCCAACCTTCCTGGAATGGTGAGGGGCTCTGGTTCTTCCAGAGCCAGAAAGGCTAAGTTCTCTAGTTGCAAGTCAAAGGCCCTGAGGAGGCTGAGGCTGCTGAGCCGTGGGAGGCCTGGCAGCCTTTGACTTGGCCTGTTTAGGTGGTTGCTGACGCTTTGCAGCAAAACGACCTGCAGAAGATACCTGCTGACCATAAGCAGGATAATATCTTCCCTTTTTAGAAAAAGGTGTCTTTTTGAACAATCTTTTCTTAACATAAGCAGAGGTAGACTTTGAAAGTCGATCCAAAGCAGAGTTCTCAGCATCCATCTGAGTGACCTTTCCTTGCCAATCCCTGCCAAAAAGGTTTTCACCTGTACAGGGAAGATTTCCCAGTTCATCTTGGACCCAGAGTTCCAAATCAGAGGCTTGTAACCAAGCAGTTCTGCGTGCACCTATGGCAATAGCCGAGGCTCTGCTGACACACTCAAAAGAGTCAAAGGCTGCACGGTTGGAAAATTTGGAAACATCTTGGGCATGTTTAAGCCAAGTGAGAAATTCCTGCCTTTTATCTTCTGAAATAAAAGGGGCTAAAGTCTGCAGATGATCTGTGACTTCTTTTAGAAACATCCCCATATAGAGACTATAGGAGTTGATTCTGGCAGCAAGCATATTAGCTTGGAAGACCCTTCGGCCAAAAGCATCAAGGGTCCTGCATTCACGTCCTGGAGGATTAGATGAGTGTCTCTTTGCACTCTTTATTTTCCTCATGGCAGACTCCACCAAAATAGAGTGGTGAGGAAGCTGAGACTTATGAAAGCCAGGACAAGGAGGGACACGTTACATGGTGTCTAACCTACGAGAATGAGGAGAGGTGGTAAGAGGAGTCTCCCACATGCTCAACATGAGATCATAAAGAATTTCATGAATAGGTAAGGTAGCTGCTTCTTTAGGAGCCTTAGGATATTGCAAAATATCTAATTGCTTGGCTCTAGGCTCTGACTCAGGGGCCACTGTAATGGAGAGGCCCCTAGCCATCTCCCTAATGAAATCTTGGAAAGACAAGTCTTCTGGAGGAGACATTCTTCGTTTTGGAGAAGCAGACTCCTGAAGAAGTAGTACCGATGCCTCGACAGAAGCCTCCGACTCAGAGTCTTCGGAGGAATCGAAGTATCGCCTGTCTGGATGCTCCTGTAAAGCCCGATACACGTACCGAGTGGGATCGACATCGGGAGTAAGCGGTACCGATTCGGTACCGATGGGCATCATAGGACAGGGTACCATTGCAGTCGACACCGAAGCTGATGTCGATGCAATCGGTACCGGCACCGGGAACGATGCCGGAGTCGGTACCGGCAACGGAGATTGTTGCGGTACCGGAGGTGTCGAAGCCTGCATAAACACCGTTAGGGTGCGTTGCATGGACAGAATCTTCTGATCCATCGACACCAGAGTCTGGATGTCGGTACCAGTGGAGGCCACTGGTACCCCAGAACACGGCAACAGGTGATCGGTCGAGGCCGTGCCATCGATGTCAACCTGTGACCCGATAGATAATGCTTTGGAAGCCGGAACTTCCCGCCGGGGTAATTTTGCCGGTGCGGAATCCTCGAGGACAAGCCCGGAGGCATCTCGATGCTTAGAGGGAGATTTGCCCTTCGAGGACCGGCTAGATTTATGTTTGGTTACCTGAGATCCATGAGAGGAAGAAGAAGCCCTGGAAGACGTCGATGCCACCGAGGCTGCATCAGAGGGAAACAGGGTACTGAGCTTGGCTGCTCGGTTCTGCCGACCTCTTTTAGACATCATGGTACAGGACACACAATATGTGATGGAATGGTCAGGACCCAAACATTTTAGACACCAATCATGGGTGTCGGTGACAGAAATAGTACCGCCACACTTCGTGCTTTTTGAACCCGGAAGCGGGCTTCTCCCTGAGGAGAAAATATGTTCAGGCCTAAGGCCCAAACCGAAAATGCACAGTTGAAGAAAGAAAAGTTTTTTTGCCTTTTTTTTTTAGAAAGAAAAGAAAAGACCGGCGGTACCGGTCTGATGTCGAAGAAGGCAGACGCGACACAGAAAAATAAAGAAAGAAATAAAGAATTCTTCTGCGGTGACAGGAACATGACCTGCTGGCTCCGCGGAAAAGAAGTACTGGAGAGAGGCGGTTGGGAAAGGCGGGAAGGCAGCGCGCAGGCACTGTGGGATGCTCCCAAAAGCTTTCTTACTGGATGCTGGGGAGCGTTCCCGCGCAGGCTCCATCGGTACCAACGATACCCATATGTGAAGACTCATTCCTGCTTGTTCCTGGAGATCAGAAAAAATATGTTTCACTTTCTGTTTGGAAAACTGTCATGCATACTTTATTGCCATACAGACATTAAATTATAGAATAGAGCTCTCACACTTCCCTTGCCCCTACCTCCTAAAACAAGCTTCATTTTGTAGATGCCTGTTGTTGTTAAGTGCCATCGAGTCGGTGTCGACTCATGGCAACCCTCTGGATAGTTGTCCTAAATTGTTGTTTTGTTGTGACTATCCATTGGGTTTTCATGGCAAGATACAGAAGTAGATTGCCGGGCCTTTCCTCCACACAGTTTAAGTTTAGTGTTGTTGCCGGTCACAGAAATGTGATCCTCCGCCATCAACACTGTCCCATTCTGCTGCTGCCCAGATGGGTGGCTTGTCTTGGTCTGGCACCTCAGCTGAGAACTGTCCATCTTGGGAGACCCTGCCAGTAGTTAAACTACCGATAGCTTAGCTCTCCGTATCACTGATACACAAGCCCTCACAGCACAACAAGCTGCAAACCAAGTGCCTAGCTAGAGCTCAGTTCAAAGGACAGAGCATAGAACAGACAAATACAAGCAAGCTCCTGCTTCTGATATCACATACAATGCTTTGCTTCTTTCTGTGCTTAACACTATAACCAGACTCCTAAACAAGTGCTCATAAACAAAAATGAAGACAGACAAGTGAGAACACGGACTATACACTTAAATAAAATCAAAGTACAAATGTACAAACTGAATTGCAACACCCCTATGAGTCTCAAGACCACCAAACAGTACCTGTAATAAGAAAGTAAAGGACCTCAGATGGGGTAACAGTTTTTCAGCTGGCGAAATTTGAGTTGACGTGCAGGCTCACAGTTTGGAGCCCTATGCGTCTGTTTGGGAAACCAATTTCATAAACTAAATGGTTCTGAATTTTTATATGCATTTAAAATTTTGAAAAGACTGTTTTCTTTTGGGACCAATGAATAACACTAGAGAGAGAGAAAAAAAAACCCCTGGTCTTGACTACATCATTTAAGTGGCAAGTTTTCTCTCATCTGAGGTCCTTTACTTTCTTATTACAGGTACTGTTTGGTGGTCTTGAGACGCATAGAGGTATTGCAATTCAGTTTGTACATTTGTACTTTGATTTTAAGTGTATAGTCCATGTTCTCACTTTGATTACTTCTTTCTGTGCTTAGGCTCTTTACTGAACTATTTTTGGGCCTGCTAATTTTAGGCTTCTACAGGGTAGTCCAAATAAAAGTGAGAACATCTCGTAGCATATAAGTTATTTAAAAATTCAAAAAGACAGATGTAAACGATTGACAAATTAAAAAAAGATGGTGACCGGAAATTGTCAAAATAAAGATGTTATATAGCTAAAAAAGGTAAATAAGTAAACCATTTAAGCTTTTAATTTACGAGATGTTCTCACTTTTTTTGGGCCACCCTGTATACTTCCTCAGTGACCCCACTCCAAGGACAGCTAAAAACTGCAAAAAACCCTGATCTTATCCAGCTAAGTATTACTACCAGTTTAATATATAGCATATTTATAAATGGTTAGATTTTCAAAAACAAAAAACCAGGGGCGGGAGGGTGTTATGACCAATGTTAAGAAATACCAGGGAAATTTTTCCCAGCTTAAAGTTCTGAGGTCCTTTCCCTAAAAATAGGAAAAAAAAAAAAAACTGTGAATGCTCTATTGTCATGTGACATTTATATCATTTTATTCAATAGTGCATTATCTCACAGCTGTTGCCTTGGGTCTGTAAAAGTAAATGTTCTTGTTATGCCATCAAATCTATGTCGTCTCGTGGATAGTAGTCCTAAACTGTGTTCGCTCTTCAGGCAGGCAAGCACATAATTGCTAGTGGCATCCATAGCTGCTATTATTGTATAGAACCATTGTAGTGTTGGCTTTTCTCTTTCACACTGACCTTCAATCTTGCCCAGCATGTCATCGCTCTCTGATATTTCTCTTCACAACTATACATGCAAAGTATGAAAGTCAAAGTCTTGTCATTTGGGGGTTTCTAAAACAAGCTAGTTTGATCTCCCTTAATATTAATTGATTTGTTCTTTGGGCATGCCATGGTATGCCCAGTATTCTTCAGCAGTTACATAATTTGAAAGCATCAAATTTCTTCCCATCTTTCATTTTCTAATCTTCCATAAAGTCTTGCTGGCACATGGGATTCAAAGCAATAGGCAATCTGACTGTGGAAATTTATCACACATTCTTCAGTAGTATAAACATAGATCTTTTATCTGTTCACTTTGATGTTGTTATCTTCCAAATTTCCTAGCAGAATATTGTAATAGCTACATCAGATTACTGTAATACTTCAGTGGGAATTCCATCAATGCCCAGGGCTGTTCTTTCATAATGCTTTGAATGCTACTTAGGCTTCTTTCATCACCAACAGTTCCTACTAAAATACAATGCAGTCAATGCATGCTTAATTTCTATTCATCTAGAAGGAAAGCATAGTTCCTCACCTGTAACAGGTGTTCACTGGGGATTGCAGGAATCAGACCTCACATATGCGGTGACATCAGTGCAACAGAGCCCACAGAGAAGCATCTCCCCAGCTTTCAAAGAAATCCTTTGGGAGATGCATCACACATGCATGGTCCCCTTCCCGGCCAAGGGTGCCATCTTGCCTGAATCAAATGACATATTTAAGACAGATAAGGAAAAAAATAAAATACAGTAAAGAAGCAACTCCAAGGAGAGGCGGGAGGGAGGGTTATGAGGACAGATTGCTACTAGCCCCAGAGCACACCTGTTACAAGTGAGTAACTAGGCTTTCTCCAAGAACAAGCAGGAAGCAAGTCCTCACATATGGGACTCCCCAGCTACAGGTTACTGAGAACCTGCAAAAATGCCACAGTGACCTGTAAAGGGTGAGCCATGATCAGCAGCAGATGGGTCTTGCAAGAGTCTCTCAGTAGGGACTCAAGTGTCTGGCAGAGAACCAGCACTCCAGTAGCAGGAACACTGAAAGGTCTGAGGGCAGGAGTTGCCTACACTCCAAAGAGATTACAGAGTACAGTCTGGCCATAGGCACTGTCCCATCAGGACTTCCTCTCCAGGGAGTAGTGAACTGCGAAGGTATAGACCGAAAACCAGGTGGCAGCCCAGCAGCTTTCCATCACAGGGACAAAACACAGATTTGCCATAGAAGTAGCCATGGCCCTGACACAGTGTGCCATGACCGTCTGGTCCAGTGAAATCTCCACCTACTCCTAGGCAAGGGTAATGCAGTCCACCACCCAATCAGAAAGAGTTTGCTTAGCTACTGGGAGCCACAGATGACTGGGAACATAGGATACAAAAAGCTGAGGTGCTTTGGATTGTAAAAGGGCCCTGTCCTATCTGCAATGGACACAGGGACACCATAGAGTATGGAGAACAGTCTCTATCATACCGGTATGAGGCCTCACAAAGAAGGTGGAATGGGGACACCACCTTTGGCAGAAACGTGGAGCGTATGTGGAGCACAACCCTGTTCTTGTAGAACCTGGTAGAGGGGGGGGGGGGGGGCTCTGCAATCAGAGTCTGGAGCTCACTGACTCTGCAAACTGATGTGAGTGCTACAAAGAATACAACCTTCCAGGAAAGGTACCACAGGTGGCAGGTAGCCAGAGGCTTAGTGAGCTGCGAGAGCACCATATTCAGATCCCACTCCACTGCTGGAGGGCAGACAGGGGGGTTTGGATAACATGAGGCCCTGCAGGAAACGGGACATAAGGGACTGCACTGAAAGAGGCTTTCCCTCAACGGGATGGTGATGCTGCAATGGTGCTCATGTGTAATCTGACCCAATTGGTTTTTAGTTGCACCTGCGACAGATGGAGCAAGTACTAGAGTACCACTTGTACCGAGCAAGAGAGTTAGTCTGCCTGTCTTTCTGCGCACCACACCGAGAAACGGCACCACTTGAAGGTATACGCTCTTCTTATGGAGGCATTAAGCAAGGCCAGAACCTCCTCCACATCATGTGGGAGGCTGAAGTGAGAGACAGGGACCCCAGGTTGGGGTGTAGGAGAGAGCTCTGCTCCTGTGGCAGTAGCCTTGGGGCTTGGCCGAGGAGAATCAGCGACTCCACCAATAGGGAGAGGAGCTGTGGGAACCAGGGCTGCCTAGGCCACCCAGAGGCTATCAGCATTATTGATGCTCTCTCACGCTGGACTTTGAATAGGGTCTTGGTGGCCAGCAGTGTCAATGAGGTGGTGTACAGGAAACCTTCCATCCACAGGATGAGGAACACATCTGCTGCCACCCGGGACAGCTGCAGCTGCCAAGAGCAGAATCGGGGCAACTGTATGTTGTCCAGACTGGCGAACAGGTCCATCGAGGGGACACCCCAGAGACAAAACAACTGGGAGGCTACTACTGGATACAGGTGCCACTCATGCAGCTGGAGGACTTTGCTCAGTTTGTCCACCAGGGCGCTGGTCTGGCCCAGGAGGTAAACTATGCTTAGGAGCATCCCCTTGTTTGCCATATAGGTGCAGAGGGCTATTGCCTCCTGGCAGAAGGGATATGTCCCCATTCCCCCTTGTTTGTTCATGTAGAACATTGCGACCTGGTTATCGATCTGTAGCAGCACTGGGTGGTGCTGCAGCTGGTGACGGATGGCTCAGAGAGATAGGAATATCGTCTGGAGCTCTAGTAGGTAGATTTGCAACCAGGATTCCTCCTGGGATCAGCCACCTTTTTATTTATTTTATTTATTTGTAGTCTCTTTTATACCGCGCTATTCGACATCAGTGCAGTTTACAATGAACCTTGCGTCTGGAGGCTCTCACAATGCACTCCCCCCAGCCCAGTAGAGTGGCATCTGTGGTAAGGACCCTCGGGGGGGGGGGGGAGGGGTGCCTGGAAGGGCATACTGGCCTGAAGGCGACATGGACTGTCACCATCCAAGGGAGTCTGCCAGCTGATGGGTCACTTTCACTCTATCCCTGCACCTGCCTATGGCTTGTGTCCACCGAGAATGGAGGCACCACTGGGCTGACCTCATGTGCAGGCAAGCATAAGGGGTCACATGAACCGTAGAGGCCATGTGACCCAACAGGCGGAGTAGGAGCCAGACAGGTAGTGTCTGGTGGTCCATGCGCCTCTGCGGCTAACTCCCTGAGGCATTCTGACCTCTCCAGAGGGAGGAAGGCTTTCACCTGGAGGATATCTAGTTATGCCCCTATGAACTCTAGGCACTGGGCCAGAGTGAGGTGGGACTTGGGGTAGTTTATGAAAAACTCCTGGTGCTGCAGGGCATTTATGGTGCACCCAGTGGTGCCTTGTGCCTCTGTAGCTGTCCCCCCCCCCCCCCCTTTATGAGCAAGTCATCCAGATAAGGGAAGACAAAGGGCTCTTGAAGCCAAAGGTGGGCTGTGGAGACCCATGATGATGCTAGACCAAAAGGCAGTGCCCTGTATTGGTAGTGCTGTACCCTGATAACAAACCAGAGGTATTTTCTGTGGCTGAGATGAATTAGGATGTGCGCGTAGGCATCCTTTAGGTCTAAGGAGCATAGCCAATTTCCCTGCTGGAGGAATTGCAGCAGTGTCCCAAGGGACAGCATCTTGAATTTCTCCCTGACCAGAAACCTGTTGAGCTCTTGCAGGTCCAAAATGGCCCTGAGGCCCCCTGTCCTCTTGGGGATAAGGAAATACCTGGAGTAGAAGCCTGTTCCCCAGAGATGCTTTGGCACTGGCTCCACTGCTTTTTCATGGATTAGGCCTGCTAGTTTGTTGAGAAGCAGGGTCTGTTGAAGGAGAGGTCTGGTGGGCTCTCCTGGGACATACAAAGGTGGCACCCACTGTAGGTGGAGGAGGTAGCCCTCCCTCACTACTTGCAACACCCAGGCATCAGTGGTAATGGCTTTCCACCTGTAGGCAAACAGGGTCAGGGCACACCCCTGTGGGCTGCAGAGAACACCCAGGGGAGGGGGGTGGAGAGGAGGAGGTCATGTCAAAGCAGTCAAAAACTGTCCTTAGGCTGGACTGGGGCTGGCACCTGGGGCTTCAGGGCCTTTTGCTGTCAGGGACTATGTCCCTGGCCTTTATGTTGTAGCCCTGTTGAGGGGCCAAGACAGCCTGGAAATGCGGTGTACCACCAAAGCCCCCCTTCTTCCTCAAAAAAGGGCTTACAGCCCCAGAAGAAAGCCCCGGGGATAATCGAGGTCATCGTCGAGAACCTGGTTCTCATCAGGAACTCTATTTCTATCTTGGCAGCCTTGTCTGCCATGGGCTTCCCAAATTGATGTCCCCTGCATAGGGGAGAACCTATCAGTTTATCTTGCACTCACTGCTCTAGATCAGACAACTGCAGCCATGCCTGGCATCATGTCCTGATGCCTGTGGCGGTCATCCTGGCCAAAGACTCAAAGCCATCATAGGCTGCTTGAGACAAAAACTTCAAGCACTCTTTTACTGCCAAGATCAGGGTCTTAAACCTCTGTAGGGGTTCCCCATCGAGGCCTGCCAAAAATGCCCCAAGCTCCTTAGACAGTTCCTTCAGGTACATGCTGATGTAGAGCTGATAGGACTGGATCCAGCAAGTTAGCATCGAGCCCTGGCACATGGCATTGAGGCATCTATAGACAATTGGTACCGACACCAGTGTTTCCCACATCCATAGAAGTAGGCAGTCGAAGATCAAGGACATCGGTGCCGTAAGGGTCTCCTTAGGGGGTGCTTCATATTGGCGTATCTCCAGTTCCTCTGTGTGGCGGGTCCTCCTCAGCCTTGGTCTCGATAGTGAGAGCCTGGCCATGTCCCGCACAAAATTGAGGAAGACATCATCAGGTGGGGAACAGCATTGGGCAGAAGGATCGGAGGGCACATCTCTGTCGCCTCATATCCAGGGGTTCTGTCCTTGATCTCCCATTTGGACTCAAAGTCAGATTATGAGTCTGATGCCACGTGATCATCTCGGTCAAGGTCTGCGACCTCCGGAGGATCTGCGATCCAGACCACGAGCTCTCGCCGGTGAGGACCGGTGCCCCGACGACCAGGACCTCGTCCAGTGCTGGGGGCTCTCTCAAGGACTGGCTTGATGACTAGGGAAGCTCTCTATATCAAGAGTCCCGTTGGGGCAGATGAACCGGACGAACCAGACAAACACCCACTGCATGGCCACGAGGGCAGATATATTGCTCTCCAAGGCTGCCATCCTGGTCTCCATCCCAGTTGGCGCCACAGCCTTTGACATGGGCACAGAGAACTTCGGGCCCAGAGCTGGTATTGTCGAGGGAGGTTGGTTGGCAGGTACCAACAACTCCTTGCGGGGCAGCTTGGAAGCCTCTCCCGCTCAGACTCCTTGGACTCATCCTGGGACTGTGGGGTCTAGGGTGGGACTTCCCTTCTTCCCGGACCCATCCTCCGAGGCGGTCTTCGAGGGTTTAGTCTTATTGCGCTCCACCTCCAGGGATTTCTGCTCAGAGGAACCACAGCTGCAGGACTACAAAGAGGCTCAGGCTTCATGGGGCACAGAGGTATTGGAAGGGGGCCCTGAAGAGTGGTGTCACCAGACACTCCAGCATGGAGTCAGACTTCAGTAAAAGGTTTTCTTGCTGCTGATGGCAGCTCTTTAGGGCCTTTGAGGTCATGGTTCTGCAGAATTGCAGTTGGAGTCGTTATGTCTCATTGCTGCCTTGGCTTGGAATATATCATTTTGCCACACCAGTCACATTTCTTGAAGCCCATCAGAAACAAGGGGGGAGGGGATCCCTACTGCCCGACAGGGATCTGAGACCTTTGGCTAAAAAACAGGCATGAACACTGGTTCAAAGGACACTGTGATGAAAAATGGGAAAACGAATGGACAAACCTAAGGAGCGATGCCAAAGCAAGCTGACTCAGGGGCAGGAAGAACCGGTACCCAAACTGGAGAAAACTTAACAAAAAAATTATGCTCTTTCCAGAGGAAACTGGACAATGTCCAAAGGGCTCCATAAAAAAAAGAGACCAAGCCAAGATGGCACCTGTGACCGGGAAGGGGATCACGGATGCATGGTGCATCTCCTAAAGGTTTTCTTTGAAAGCTGGGGAGATGCTTCTGTGCAGGCTACAAGGCACCAACATCACCCCAGATGTGAAGATCGACTTCCTGCTTGTTCCTGGAGAATCTAAAGCACTCATTTCATTTTTCTAGTGTTGATATGCAAAATTCCCCTGAGGAAACCTGTTGGAGAAACGCACCTCATAGCGCATGAATAAGCGTCGGGAATTCATCACACAGCTAAGCACTGGTTCATCACTCTAAACTAACATGTTTAAAAGGCTTGTCAAAAATAGCATTGAAGAATAACTGATAAAAAATATTTTTGGAGAATACTTATATGGCTCACAGTTCAAGTATGAGGTCATTGATGTATATTTAGGCATCAGTCCACTGGAGAATTTTACAACAGTGGCAGCCTATGGTATCTGAGACCTCGGTAGCCATGAGTCTAAGATGATATATTAATTGCTTCCCCGAAGGTATCACAGATAAATATTCCTATTTACATTGTAGACTCTGTGACAAATAACCATACCAACATTTGTCAATGTTCCTGGAGAATGCCTATCAACACAAATATTATTCAGATATATGCACCACCAGCAGCTGCAGAAGAAGTTGAACAGTTTTATGAAGAAGTACAAGCTGCAATCAACACAAGGTAAAATGGTTGGAAAATATGAGCTTGGCAACAGAAACAAAACTTGTAGAAAGACTGAAAGATTGAGATGACTAGAATTCTGCAAGGCCAACAAATGTCTTCTTCCAGCAACACAAGCGGCAATGGGACATTTAGATTTTGTCCAATGGAGTGTTCAAAAATCAAATTGACTACATCTGGAAAAGTTTGATAACATCAACAAAGACACAACCTGTTGCTGACTGTGTACAGATCACCAGCTACTAGTAAGCAAACTTAAGCTAAAGCTGAAAAAGTGCAAGCCTTCATGAATGTAACAAAATATGATCTTGAAAATATACTACCGGAATTTAAAGGCTACCTGTGAAATCAGTTTACTGCTTGATACAAATGACAGTAAGTAGAAAGGAAACAAATCTAATCGCTAACATTTGTGAGTGTAAAAATGTGCAATGAAATGTTGGAAGCGTAGCCTTGAGATACTATGCACCTCTTGAAGCTATCAATTCCATTTTGCTCAAATTTTGAGCTCCCGAAAGGAGCTCAACAATAAACTAGGTAAAACACCACCATTAAAGTGTCACCCTTAAAATGAAATAAATAGTCATAAAAATTGTACGTATGTGAAAAAAGACCTACAACAAGATGTCGTTGCTTAACAATCAAATACCACACGGAAGTCACTTATCTGAATCCTCCGTTGTTGGAAGTTGTTTTTGTAATGAAGTTTTACAATCTTGCTGTATAAACTTTCTTTTCTTCAAAAAGGGACTAATAATAATCCAATGCCACAAGTATAGCGCGGACACAGCACTGCGTTTCGGGCGGTCAAATTTTCTTCGCCCTGCTTCAACGCTCAAGCTACCGCATCAGAAAAAGTCCATATGTGAATTGCTTAAAAAAACGCCAGCGCATGCTCAATAGCGATCTGACACAGACAACAGGATCCAGCAGTTTAAATAGCCAAAAAAAGGGGGAAGAACACCAATGATGCGCTGATTTCAAAAGTTTGTGTACTAAATTGCAAAACTTGTGTAAAGCAATAGGAGGAACAAGGATATTATTAAAGCACACTGATCCAGTCTAGTTCTCTGTTTAAGCTGTGCGGTTGCACAGTAGACCACTTAAAAATCCATTGTTGTTCTAAAACTTGAAGTTGTTGTTCTCTGTCACCCCCTCGAGGGTGCTGAGGCACATGGTCTAACACTCGCCAATTAAATTCTTGAAAAAGATGGTGACAGTCCAAAGAGTGTTGAACTATAGGAGCTGATAATACAGAATTTTTTAACCGAGAAGAATGTTCATTTAAACGGGTTCTGACTGGACGAATGGTACGGCCAATGTATATTAAATTGCAAGGACAGATCAACATGTAAACAGCATAAGAGCTGGAACAAGTAGTATACCATCAGGCAACATGGGTAAAAGCTGAATTAGGGACTTCCCATTGAAACCCTTCAATAGTCCGTTCACAATGAGAGCATGATCCACATCTATAATGCCCTAAATTAGATGGTTTGTGAATCTGTCTGTCCAGGGGAGAGGAGGTAATTCCCACTATGTCCCGTAAATTAGATCCCCGAGAATGTTCAATTTGCAACGACTTTTGAAAACATGGATGTAATTGTAATATGTGCCAATGCTTAAATAGAATGTGTTTAATTTGTTGAGAATGAAACATATATGGTATGACTCCCACAAAAACTTGAGAAAGATCTTTGCTATTAGGAAACTGAGATGAGAGCAACCATTCTCGATGAGTGAATCTAGGTCTCACAAAAGCTTGCCGAATAACCTGTTTTGGGTATCCACGTTGCAAGAGACGTCGAGATAGTTCATGGGCATGAAGCAAAAAATCTTCCATGGTGGAGCAAATGCGCCGAAGTCGGAGAAATTGCCCATATGGGAGACCTCTTTTCAAAGGGCCAGGATGGAAACTGGAGTAATACAGCAAAGTGTTGCGCTGGACGGGCTTCCTATATAAAGTCGTTTGTAAAGAATCTTGACTCTTAAAGACTGTGACATCCAAAAACTGAATTTGAGAAAAATCATATTGTAAAGTGAAAGACAAATTTGACCGAAGGGAATTTAACCACTCAACAAACTGATGCAAAGCTTCCTCCGTGTCCCGCCATAAGAAAAAAATGTCATCTAAAAATCTTACCCATAGAACAACATGAGTAAACCATGGAGAAGGGTAAACTAACGATGACTCAAAATCTGCCATGTATAGAGTGGCTACAGTCGGGGCAACCGTAGCCCCCATCGCTATTCCCTGAACTTGATGATATGTTCGTTGTTCAAACTGAAAATAATTACGAGTCAAAACTAGGGTAAGCATTTCCATAAAAAAGGAATGGGGGATACGGTCTGGCAAGGCAAGATCCAACTGCGTAATTACCTCTAAGGCTTGATCCTGATTAATGTTCGTGTACATTGCTGTAACATCTAAAGAAGCCAACCACCAAGAGGTACTGTCACCCTGAAGACTCTGAAGCTTAGTTAAAAAGTGAGTTGTGTCTTTCAAAAAAGATGTTACACGTTGAGCGCATCGACCCCTTCGATGCCTAGCTTGGAATCAATTCCAGGAGCCGACAACGCCTTGTTGACCACCCCGGTCCAGGGCTGTTGGTCCCCTCCTCTGCCCAGCGGGCATCAGCCCAAGAGGCTTCTCGGTGCCCTGGCGGCCTCTCCCGCCACCGCCTCCCACGTCATAGCCCCTCCGGGAGAGCCGTCTTTTCAGAATTTCCTCCTTGACATGGCGGACTTGCTGGCCATCCCTATCCTGGACCTAACTCCTGGCCCTGCGGAAGGGGCCGCCGTGATGCTTCCTCTGCACCCCTCCCTGCAGGATCTCCTGCTGGGGGCTTGGCGGTCGCCTTTGAGGGTTCCGGCACCGTCGACTGCGATGCATGCTCTGTATCGGGTGCCTCCCTCCCCGGGGTTTCGGCAGCACCAGCTTCCACATCGTTCTATTGTGGTGGAATCGGCGCTGAGGAAGGCCGGAAGCAAGGAAAAGCATTCTTCTCGCCCTCCAGGCCGCGCCTTGAAGACGCTAGATACCCTAGGACGTCAAACCTTCCAAACGTCTTTGCTGGCGTCCAGGATTATTTCATATATTTTTTATATGAGTCTGTCGCTCCGGGAGGTCACCGAGAGATTATCTCTGTTGTCCCCCTTCTTGTCTGCAACCAAGGCCTTTGAATATTCCTTGCTTCTTTATCACTGCAGGAATATCTCTGGGTTCCTTTCTCGTGCTTCTCTAGACTCCTTCCTGTCGGTCAGCAGATGCTCTGCTGTTGCCATTAGAGCACGCCATACAGCATGGTTGCAGGCGTCCGAGTTGTGTAGACGGGCACAGCATAACCTGGGTAATTCTCCCTGTGACGGAGATCACCTCTTCAATAGCGAAGCCTTACGTCAGGTCACGCAGTGCTTCGCTAACCTTCCCAGCGTTAGAAGCCATCCTAGGGCCCGGCTTCCCCCCGGCGGGGGTGCGCGCCTCACCAGGCTCTCCTTCCCTAGGAAGAGGAAATGTCACCCCTCCGCCCAACCGCCAGGTGCGCCCAAGCAAGGGACCCCTCGCCCTGGGTTGAAGTCCCCGTGCCCGCGCCAGAACTCTCATACCAAGCAGTTTTAGGCTCCGGTGGGCGGCTGCCTGCAATTTACCTTCTTACCAGAGGTTTACAATTGAGCTCTACTCTGGGGCTCGTTCAGTAGGGCAAATGGTTCGGGGGCTTATCCAGGGGTTCAGGTACTCTCCTTCCGTTGGTAGAGGGAGACCACCTCTACTCCATGATAGCTCTGGCCCACGGTCAACTGGCTTACCCTTAGGTACGTCCCCGAACCCTTCTCGGCCAGTATTCCCCTGCTGATTGCTTCCGTACCGGAATTTTCCTTCCAGCCGCTATAGTTCCCCAATGCTTACCTGGGACTATGCCCTCATGTCCCCCGATTAGTGCGGGGGGCGAGTTCTGCGTGCAAGTCCTGGGGACACCTATAGGGCCTCAAGCCCCCTGGTGTGTTCTTCCGGACTGATGCTATCCTCTGTCCTTCACGCTACCGTGCTGTTCGTTTGCCGATCTGCCCTTGTTCCACCGGACGGATCTTGACGCCACCTCCCCAGGTGGATGTTCTGTGGATCACTGGCAGGTCCGCCTTACCAGTGTTATGCTCATGGAGGTAGGTTCCTCAGTGTACCTGCGTTAGTGCCGGGGTGGGGCGTTCTCCATGCCCAACGGCCTAGATATGCCTGATATCGCCTGCTCGATAGGCGCGTTTTGGGGGATGCCCACAGTGCCTGTGTTCTGCCGCCTATTTTTTTTTTCCCCCAATGGCCGGTACTCACGCCCCCCCTCCGGGGTCCGGCCAGTCCGCCTGCCTATTCCTTAGATCGGCCCTCGGACTGGTTGTACTCTACTGCTGTGAAGTCAACAGCTTCTATTTTCAGTTATGCCCTCCTCCCGGAGGTTCAGACCCTTGTCTCCCTATCTCTTAGCTAGGGCAGGCTGTGTACTCCTTCTGCTCCGGGGTACACCCCTACTCTTCTCCGGAATAGGCTATCCAGATCGGCCAGTCTTCTACTGTTAGTCCTCTGAGTTATGGACTCTGCTCCTAAGGGAGTGCTCAGCTTTGCATAAAGCTTCCTTGAAGACCTGCTGTCCTCCTGACCCAGCTGACTCCTGGATCTCCTGGCCTTCCGGATTTGGAACTTCCTCCTCGCTGCGGTGAAGTTCCCTTGAAGACCTCGCTACTGCGTCTACAGTACCTCCATCACAGTCCTACTTCCTACAACTCAGTAGGTAAGCTCTACATGGTACTAAGTCATTAATTCATTAAAAACGTAATGATGCTTCTATGCATTCTAATGACTACTCCCCTGTAGTCTTTGGGTTTTGCTGTTCTTCTCTTCTCATCTCCTACCCTCCATCCCTCGGGGGATGCCGGGGAGTCAGGTTGGGCAAATGCCATCCCATCCTGGGCCGGGCTTACGGGATCTCCCCTGGGCATCCTCAGCTAGGGAGTCCCCTTATGTGAAGACTCATTCCTGCTTGTTCCTGGAGATAGCACAGTTACTTACCTGTAACAGATGATTTCCAGAACAGCAGGAATTAGTCTTCACAACCTGCCCACCTCCCCTAGGAGTTGTATCTCTTTCTCTCTATTCCTTCCTCTCCTCTCCTTCTGGCTCAGCTATGAAACTCAACTGGGGAGAGGCAGTAGGAAGGGCGGGAAGCCACCGCGCAGGCGCGGGGGGATGCTCCCAAAGGCTTTCTGATTGGATGCTGGGGAGCATTCCCGTGCGGGCTCCGTCGGCAACGTCTCCCATATGTGAAGACTAATTCCTGCTGTTCCGGAGATCACCTGTTACAGGTAACTGTGCTTTATCTGAAATGGCAGGCTGGGCCATGATTCTTGGGGGGGGGGGGGGCAGGAGAGGGGCACATTTTTTTTAATGTTTTTCCTGATGTGAGCAGGGCAATTCTGGAGAAAAATTTAGGTTACCTTTGCTAAATTTGGGAGGAAAACATGGCACTAGGGAAAATATTAATCGTTCAACAGGATAATGATCCTAAGCAAAAATAATAGCATCACTTAGCAAAAAGAAAGTTTTGTGTGGCCTGTCAAAATGCAGGCCTGAATCAAATAGAAAGCACAGTTACTCACCTGTAACAGGTGATCTCCAGAAACAGCAGGAATTTAGTCTTCACATATGGGGACCGACAGAGCCCACGCGGGACGCTCCCCAGCATCCAATAGGAAAGCTTTTGGGAGCATCCCACAGTGCATGCGTGCTGCCTTCCAGCCTCTGTACCTCTCTCACTTCAGTTGTGTTTATAGCTGAGACCAAAGGAGAGTAGTAGAGAAAGAGAGATAGACAACTCCTAGGGGAGGTGGGTGGGTTGTGAAGACTAAATTCCTGCTGTTCCCAGAGATCACCTGTTACAAGTGAGTAACTACGCTATCTCCAGGAACAAGCAGGAATGTAGTCTTCACATATGGGGACTCCCCAGCTGAAAGATGCCAAGGAGTGACCCCAGCTAGCTGCAAACCCAGGTGAGATGGGTCATGCTTCCTCCCATGGACCTTAGGCATCCAAACTGTGGATGGTGGGTAGGAGTTGTATTAAGTATGGAAGAGATGTTGTAGAACAGCCTGGTCAAACGAGGCATCCCGCTGGGAGTCCTTGTCTAAGCAATAGTGGGCTGTGAAGGTACAGCGGTGTGCAAAAGTCTGGAATCACTTGTAAATTTGACATTTCTTTCAACTTCATGACCTTATATCTTAATTTCCTTTTCCTCCCAGTTGCTTTTTCTGTGTATCTCATGATAAGTGATAGATTTGGCTATTAGAGCCAACTTTTAGTATTGGTTTGGCCCTTATTTTCCGAGCTTGTTCCCCATAGTTGTCCTGCTGATAGATTTTCTGTTAAAATCACATAATGTACAGCATTGGCCAATGATATATTATTGTAAGTATGCTTTAAAATATTATGGACGCATACCAGGTTTCCTTCAAATTAAGTATGTGGCCTTGAAAAAGGTCGTTTTTCTGTGTCAGTGATGGCTCAGTATTTGATGGAACACACAGGAGAGCAGAGCTCCTGCAGAGATCAGACGGTACACAGGGAGCAGAAGCAGTGGACGACCCAGATGCTTATGGTAAATTCAGAAATGCTTTATTGAAGATCCCCGACGCGTTTCGGCTTACGCCTTTCTCAAGGGGAGAGTTGCTTACAAAAAATGATAAATAATATTAATAAACCATTAAAAACATGTATAAACAACATTGGAAAAGGCAACCGGGATACATATATATACAGCAAAATATACTTAATAAATTGTTCTAAAATTTAAAAGATTTTTAGAAAATTAAAAAACTCATAATGGCAGAACTTGGCATAATAAAACATTAAATATACATGTATATTATTATAATAAACTGAAAATAATATTAGTAGAAATTTTCATAAAAATGTGTTAAAGTACATAATCAGAATTAAAAATAAAAAATAATATAAATTGAAAAAATCATAATCAAAGCGGAACAATGTGATAAAAAAACATAGAAAACCAGACGCAGGGCATGTTGTTTATACATGTTTTTAATGGTTTATTAATATTATTAGTTATTATTTATCATTTTTTGTAAGCAACTTTCCCCTTGAGAAAGGCGTAAGCCGAAACGCGTCGGGGATCTTCAATAAAGCATTTCTGAATTTACCATAAGCATCTGGGTCGTCCACTGCTTCAGTATTTGATGGGCCACCATTTGTTCTTGATCACCTGACTGCACCTTGTTGGCATGGAATGAACCAGTCTGACAAGGTGATCGTTGGTGACAACGCGGTTCCAAGCTGCAATGAACGACTCACTCAGCTCACGCTTTGATGTCAGATGCCCCTTGGATATTTCCAAGGCCACCTTATGCCACAGGTTCTCGATTGGATTCGGATCTGGAGACTGGGCAGGCCAGTCCATTGATGTGATGTTGTTCCGCTGCTTCCAGCTGATCACATGTCTGGAGCAATGGCAGGGTGCATTGTCATCTTGGAACAGGAATTGGACAGGAAACAGCTGGTGTGCTGATGGCACCATTCACTTTTGCAGTATGGTGATGTACTTGGCCCCGTTGACCATTCCATCGATGATATGAAGACGTCCAACACCACTGGCAGTCATGCAGCCCCCAGACCATGACCTTCAAAGGATGCTTCACAGTGAGGTTGAGACACTTAAGCTTGAATTCCTCTCCAGGAAATCTCCTCACATAGGTGTGGGCCTCGTTACTAAACAGGCAGAAGGTGCTTTCATCGCTGCATAGAACCTTTTCCCACATTTCAATCAACCAGGTTGAGTGCTTTCTCGCCAACACGATCCGGTTGCGCATTTGTATGTCAGTCATCAGTGGCTTATTCCGTGCTTTGCAGCCCCAGAGACCAAACTGCAGGCACTGGCGACAAACTGTTGAAGAACTGACACTGACCTCACTCTTGTCTGGCCACTCTCGAAGTAGCTGAGGAGAGGTCAACTTGCGATTAGTCAGTGAAATGCATCGTAGTGCACGGTCGTGGCGTGATGTTGATGCACGTAGACGACCTGAACAAGGCTTGTCCACCACTGAACTCATTTCTTTCTTCTTCTGTACAATCTTAACAAGAGCGTTCTGACTGCAGCCAACTTTCCTGGCTATCTGACGGCTTAAAAATCCTTCCTCGCTCATAAAGGACACATGAACACGCTCCTCCAACGTCAGGGTCCATGTCAACTTCATGGTCGATCCAGAAAGCGTATGAAATTCAAAAAGTCTGCACGTTTTTATAGCTGCACTGTTGCCTAGATATCTGCATTGTGATTGGTTAGTGAAACCGACCTCCTGATTGGTCAGAAATAACGTGTGCATATTGGATTTAAACCATTATTAAGAAGGGACCCAGGATATCAATGCTTGAACCAATACAAGCATTGTGGAACCTGTGTCCCTTGGGGAAACTGCTAGGTACGTATGACCTAGATTGGCCACTGTTGGAAACAGAATACTGGGTTTGATGGACCTTGGTCTGACCCAGTATGGCATATCTTATGTTCTTATGGATAATCTCGATCCAGTTTTGACGCAGGATCTACAAAAATCGCAGTAGCTATCTCCCAGTGTCTGTAAAGTATTTAAATTAGAAGCAAGGAATGCAAAAAAGTCAACTCTAATAGCCAAATGTATCCCTTTTAACGTGGTATAAAGATGAATATGCTGGGCTAACGCAAAATTTAAAAAAAAAAAAATTTGAAAATACAAAAAACACAAAGCTCACAAGTGATTCCAGACTTTTGCACACCACTGTATGTACTGAAGTCCGTGGCTGCTTTGCAAATGTCATCAATAGAGACAGAACAAAGGTTAGCCATTGAGGCTGCCATTGCGAGCCGTGACATGGCCTTCAAGAGAAAGTCCCTTACTCTGATATGTATAGGATATGCAATCTGCAATCCAATTTGACAGAGTTCTTTTAGAAACTGAAAGTCCCAAATGACAGGAGTCAAAAGCCACAAAAAGCTGAGAAGATTTTCTATGTGGCTTAGTTCTTTGGAGATAAAAAGCCAAGGCTCTTTTACAATCCAATGCGTGAAGATTCCTTTCCGCACTGGAGGCATGAGGCCTAGGAAAGAATATAGGAAGATAAACAGACTGGTTTAAATGAAAAGGAGATACCACCTTTGGCCGAAAGTGAGGATGAGCCTGAGGACTACTTTATTATGGTGAAACCTTGTGTAAGGAGGGTCAGCTACTAACACCTGTAGTTCACTAATGCATCTTGCAGAAGTGCTGCCAATTAGGAAAATAACTTTACATGAAAGAAACTTTAGGTCTGAAGTGGCTAAAGGTTCAAAGGGCAGTTTCATAAGCTGACCAAAAACAAGATTTAGATCCCATGCCTCCGGTGGTGGTTTGATGGGAAGTTTTGTTAAAAGTAAGCCTCTCATAAATCTTGATAGAAGTGGATGAGAGGAAATAGGTTGTCCATCAAAAGGTTTATGAAAAGCAGCAATAGCACTAAGTGGCTGACTTGGATTTAGTGGCAGTTACAGAAACATGGTTCACAGAAAACCATGACTGGGATGTAACTATACCTGGCTATACTTTATTCAGAAAGGACAGGGTAGGAAGAAGGGGGAGGAGGAGTGGCACTATATGTAAAAACTACTATTAAAGCTTTGGAATTAGAGAGCTTAAAAGGGAGAGAGGAGGCATTGTGGGTTAAACTAGAAAGAGGGAAAGAGAAATCTATTTGCATTGGCGTGATATACAGACCTCCCTCACAAGAGGAAGAGGTGGACAGAGAGTTAATTGAAGACATACGCAGCATTGCTAGGAAAGGGGAAGTGCTACTGATAGGAGATTTCAATATGCCAGATGTTGATTGGCACATTCCTGCTGCAGTATCATCTAGAAGTAAGGAGATCCTGGATTCTCTAACGGGAGAACTATACAGCAAATGGTAACAGACCCCACACGTGAAAGGCCAATGCTTACCAATGGTGAAAGTGTTTCTGATGTTGTAATGGGAGATCATTTTGCAGCCAGTGATCACCAGATGGTGTGGTTCAGTATTAGGACTAGGGCTGTTAGAATCCATTCAAAGGTGAGGATCTTAGACTTTAGGAAGACTAACTTTGTGAAGATGGGCCAATACCTCAAGGAATCGTTAGCGGGATGGGAACAGTTGGGGGATGTAGAAAAACTGTGGGCAAAACTGAAAGGGGATATTTTAAGGGCAACCAACCTTATTGTTAAAATGGTAAATAAAGGTAAAAGGAAAAGGAGACCGCTATGGTTTTCAAAAGAAGTAGCTGAAAAAGTGAAGAAAAAGAGGGAGGCCTTCATGAAATACAAGAGATCACAGACAGAGGAAGACAGGCATCTGTATTTGGAAAAACTTAGAGAAGCTAGCAAAGTAGTCAAAAAGGCAAAGATTCAAAAGGAGGAGGGAATAGCCAATGCACTAAAATGGGGGGATAATACATTTTTCAGATATATTAGTGAGAAGAGGAAGGGCAAAAGTGGTATTGTCAGACTCAAGGGTGCAGGGGAGGAATATGTAGAAGCTGATAAGGATAAAGCAGAATTGCTTAACAAATATTTTTGTTCTGTGTTCACAGATGAAGAACCAGGAGCAGGACCTCAGAAAACACCCACAAATAGGAACAGAAGCGAGGGACATCTTGAACAATTTTCAGAAGACTGTGTTCGTGAGAAACTAGCTCAACTTAAAGTAGACAAAGCGATGGGACCAGATGGGATATACCCTAGAATACCGAGGGAACGTGGGGACGTTCTACCAGCTCCACTGACTGACCTTTTCAATGCCTCGTTGGAGTCGGGAGTGGTGCCAAAGGACTGGAGAGAGGCTCATGTGGTGCCTTTACACAAAAGCAGAAGTAAGGATGTGGTTGAAAACTACAGGCCAATTAGTTTAACTTCAGTGGTGAGTAAATTATTGGAAACGCTGCTGAAAGAGAAAATAGTGAGGTTTCTGGAGTCCAGCAGATTACAGGATCCGAGGCAGCATGGATTCACCAGAGGCAGGTATTGTCAGACAAATCTGATTGATTTCTTTGACTGGGTGACCAGGGAGTTGGACCGAGGGAGAGCTCTAGATGTGGTATAATTAGATTTCAGTAAAGCCTTTGACACTGTTCCTCACAGGCAACTTATAAACAAACTGAGCACCCTAGGGATGGACCCTAAAGTTACTGCTTGGGTTAGAAACTGGTTGGGTGGGAGGCAACAGAGTACAGGTAAATGGAGCTCACTCTGAGGAGAGGGATGTTACCAGTGGTGTGCCCCAGGGATCTGTCCTTGGTCCAATTCTTTTTAACATCTTTGTTAGTGATATAGCAGAAGGGCTGTTGGGTAAGGTTTGCCTCTTTGCGGATGATACCAAAATCTGCAATAGAGTAGACACCCAGGAAGGTGTGGATAACATGAGGAGGGATCTAGCTAAGCTTGAAGAATGGTCTAGAATTTGGCAGCTGGGATTTAATGTTAAAAAATGTAAGGTCATGCATTTGGGCTGCAGCAATCCAAGGGAGCAATATAGTATAAGGGGTGAAGTACTTTTGTCCACTAAAGAAGAGCGGGACCTAGGCGTGGTTGTGGCTGATGATCTTAAAAGTAGCTAAACAGGTAGAAAAGGCGACGGTAAAAGCTAAAAGGATGCTTGGGTGCATACAGAGAGGAATGGCTAGCAGAAAAGAGGAGATGATAATGCCTCTGTAGAAGTCTTTCGTGCAACCTCATTTGGAGTATAGTGTGCAATTCTGGAGACCGCACCTTCAAAAGGATGTGAACAGGATGGAGTCAGTACAGAGGGTGGCTACTAAAATGATTAGTGGTCTTCATTATAAAGCATATGAGGACAGACTGAAGGATCTTAATATGTACACCTTAGAGGAAAGGCGGGATAGAGGTGATATGATTGAGGTGTTTAAATACCTCCGTGGCATAAATGTTCAGGGAGAGAGCCTCTTTCAATTAAAAGCAAGTTCTGCTACGAGGGGACATGGGATGAGGGTGAAGGGAGAGAGATTCAGGAGTGATATGCGGAAATATTTCTTTATGGAAAGAGTAGTGGATCCGTGGAATAGTCTCCCAGTGGAGGTGGTAGAGATGAGGACAGTAACTGAATTCAAAAAAGCATAGGACAAACACAGAGGATCTCTAAAGGTAAAAAGGGGACTGTTGTAGTTGTTGATATGGAAGGACAGACTAGATAGGCCATGTGGTCTTTTTCTGTCATCATAGTTTTATGTTTCTATGTAAGATGGACCCTAACTGAATTGGTCTTCAGACCAGAAGTTGATAATTGTAGAAGATACTCTAGTAGCAACTCTACGGGTAGTAAAAGGGGGTTAAGGCCCTTTTGTGAACACCAGATAGAGAACCTTTTGCACTTGAAAGCATAGGAACATTTTATGGAAGGTTTTCTGGAAGCCAGGAGGATATCCTTTACTTGTTGAGAAAGGTTAACATCTTGGAATTCTAGGCTTTCAGTAACCAGGCCTTGATATGTAGGGACTGGGAAATTGGGATGCAGTAAAGATCGGGCTTCCTGCGATAGGAGATCTGCAGCATTCCCCAACTCCAGAGGAGTGGTTTGAGAGAGACACAGAAGAGGATACCACATCTGCTGTGGCCATCGTGGAGCTATGAGTATCATACAACCTCTGTCTCTGAAGTTTTAATAAAGTCTGGGGAATGGGTGGGAAGGCATGGAGGAAGTCCTGTCCCCAGTGGAGTAGAAAAGCATCTCTTGCCTGACAGTTTTGAGACAGAATTCTGGAACAGAATCAGGGAAGTTTGGCATTCTGTGGACTTGCAAAGAGGTCTATATCTGGTGTTCCCCAGATTCAAAACAGTCGAGCAAGCTGGTATGAGTGGAGGGACCACTCATGTGGCAGCAGTATTTGACTGAGTTTGTCTGCCCACAAGTTTTGAATGCCCAGAAGGCATACCGCAAACAGGTGAATTTGTAACTCTCTGGCAAGGGCCCATAGTCACAAAGCTTTATTGCATTGCGACAGAAAGCCTGTTGCACCTTGCTTGTTCACATAGAACATAGCTACCCGATTGTCAGTTTGGACCAGAACTGTTTTGTTGCTGAGATGGCCCTGAAAGACTTGAATAGCATTGAAAATGGCTCTCAGCTCTAGGAGGTTTATGTGAAGGGAAACCTCCTTTGAGGTCCAAAGACCCTGAGTGGAGAGATTGTGCAAGTGGGCCCCCCAACCCATCTTGGACACATCTGTCATCAGAGTGGTTTGGCATAGAGGTTGCTGGAAAGGAGAGCCTACAAGGAGGTTTTCCCAGGATTGCCACCATTGCAGGGAGAAAATCAGATGTGTGGTAGTTCTGATTTTGTCTATTAGTCGACCCGAGGCTTGTGACCACTGAGAGGAAAGGATCCACATGTGCAGGCAAGCATATGGTACCACATGGACAGTGGATGCCATGTGTCCCAGCAGTTGAAGCATCTCCCAAGCAGTAAGGAATACCTTCATAGATGCTAGTTGTATTAGACGTAGACAGCATGGTTGGGGCAGGAAAGCCTTTGACTGCCGTGTGTCTAGACAAGCCCCTATGAATTCTAAAGAGGGGGGGGGCGAGATGAGATTTTGGGAGGTTTATGACCAACCCCAAAGTATTGAAGAATTGCCATTGCTCAAGAGAGAGCAAAGCTGGCCTCTGGAGCTGTCAATGCTCAAAATGAGCCAATCATCTAAGTAAGGGAAGACAAATATTCCCAGAGTCCTCATAAATGCTGCTACCACTGCCATGCATTTTATGAAGACTCTCGGAGCAGAGGCAAGTCCGAAAGGAAGAACTCTGTACTGGAAGTGTCTTCCTTGGATCAAGAATCGAAGGAACTTCCTATGATCTGAGTGGATGAGAATATGCATGTACACATCTCTTACGTCTAGAGAACATAGCCAATCTTGACTTTGAAGGTATGGTAAAAGTGTTCCAAGGGAGATCATCTTGAACTTCTCTCAGAACAAATACTTGTTTAATTCTCTGATGTCTAGTATAGGCCTGTGTCCCCCTGTCTTCTTTGGAATAAGAAAATAGGGGGAGTAGAACCCTGTCCCCTGTTGGGATATGGGCACTTCAATTGCTCCTTGAGCCAGGAGTGACATGACCTCCTGCCACAAGAGGAAAGTGGCAGGGCTCTGAGAATTGAACTGTCTCAGAATTGTAGGTGGGGGCAAGTTGAGGAAATGAAGCTTGTATCCCAATCTTACAATGGACAGAATCCAATTTTCTGATGCTATTTGTTGCCATCTTTTGACAAAATGGCATAGTCTGCCTGGAATGGTCAAGGGTTCTGGACCTTTTAGGGGCAGTATGACTAAGTTCTCTAGGTGGAAGTCAAAGACCCTGAGGGGGCTGGGTCTGTTGAGCTGGTTGAGCTTGTGGCTCTCTCTGCTGTGTGTTCTGTTGTTGTCCCTTTTGGAAAACATGAAGTGGACAGTGAGTTTGATGGGTGTAAGATTGGTAAGACTTTTTTCTTACTGAAAAAAGGTTTATTGAATGTTTTCTTTTTTGCTGGGTTGGCTGTAGCCTTTGACAATCTGTTTAAAAATAGTATGGTCAGATTCAAGCTGATTAGCCTTGTCTTGCCAGTCCTTACCAAAGAGAGATTTTCTCCTGTGCAAGGAATGTTTCCCAGCTTTTCTTGCACCCACTGTTCCAAGTCTGATGCTTGAAGCCAAGCAATACGACGTGCTCCTATGAATATAGCAGAGGTTCTGCTAATACATTCAAAACAGTCACAGGTAGCATGGTTCATAAATTTAGACATTCTGGGCATGTTTGACCAGAATAAGGTAGTCTGCTCTTTTTTCCTCTGAGACAGGAGGACTAATGAGCTCCAAGTCTTTTGTGACTTCTTCCAGAAACATTCCCATATACAGAATGTAGGAACTGATTCTTCTAGCATGGAGGATTGAAAACATTGTTGGCCAAAGGCGTTGAGTGTCCTGGATTCACAGCTTGGAGGATTAGAAAAGTGTGTTTTTGCACTCTTGATTCTTCTCATAGCCGATTCAACTACCATTGAATGGTGTGGTAACTGAGTTTTTTGAAAACCAGGACAACTTGGCACTCGGTACATAGTGTCCAGGCATCAGGAATGTGAAGATATTGTTAAGAGTCTCCCACGTTCTCAGCATCAGATCTTGTGAATGGGAAGCATAGCTGCTTCCTTGGGAGCCAAAGGGTATTGTAGAATTCTTAATTCTTCTGCCCTAGGTTCTTTTTCTGGAATCAGTAATTGCAAGGCCTTTTGCTAAATCACATATAAAGTCCTGGAAGGACATATCTTCTGGAGGAGATATCCTGCATTGAGGAGAGGGAGTTGAATCTTCTAACAGATTCACTCTGGTACTGGTAGAATCAGAGTCATCAGAATCCTCAAGTACCGAGTGGTCATGTGAAGCATGGTACCGCTCGAAGTCAGTACCGAAGTGTTTCGGTTCCTGATCCTCGATACCAGTCATCGGCATGGGTGGGAAAGCAGTCCTGTCGAAGCAGGTGTTGCTGTTACCTGTGGAACCGTCTGTTGCAGTCTTAGCAGTACCGAGGCTGCTAAAAGGGCCGCTAGACTGCATTTGATAGCGAGGATTCTGTGATCCATTGCTCCTGGGTGCTGGTACCAGTGGCTGCAACCACAATCCCAGAGCATGGCACCAGTAGTTCCACAGAGGTCGAGGCCCCGTTAATGCTTTGGAGCTCGAAGACTCCCGCTGGGGCTGTTTTGCTGGTGAAGTGTCCTCGAGGGAAACGCCCAAGGCATCTCGATACTTCAAAGGAGATTTTCCCTTCAAGGACTGGCTAGTTTTACTTTTGGTTACCTGAGATCCATGGGAGGAAGATGAAGCCCTGGAAGACGTTGATGCAACTGACATCATGTCAGAGGCAAAAAGGGTACAGAGTTTTGCAGCTCTATTCTGCCAGCCCCTCTTGGTCATCCTCGTGCAGGAGGGACACTCTAAAATGTTTGGGTCCTGAACATTGCCCAACAGACTCCAATCATGGGTGTCTGTGACAGAGATGGTACCACCATATTTTAAGCATTTTTTGAAACCACTGGCTGGTTTCTCAATGTTTGAAGATAAAAAATGGGCCTGGTGACCAAAATGGCACCTACCACCCAAAATAGGAAAAATCCTGAAGAAAAAAAATATATATATTTAAAAAAAATAAAAATAAAAAAAAGGAAGAGAACCGGTGGTACTGGTAGGCGTCAAATGAAGGCAGACGCATCCACAAAAAATAAGAAATAAAGGTAGATTTTCTGCAGTGACACGGTACCATGTCCCGTCAGCTCCACAGAAAACAAAGAACTGAAGTGAGAGGTACAGAGGCGGGAAGGCAGCATGCATGCACTGTGGGATGCTCCCAAAAGCTTTCCTATTGGATGCTGGGGAGCATTCCCATGTGGGCTCCATCGGTACCAACTATTCCCATATGTGAAGACGACATTCCTGCTTGTTCCTGGAGATAAATCTTGATTTGACTGCAGTCCACTGCTTATATTTCTTTGCTACACATCTTTTTGATTTTTGGTATATTCTTTATCCAAATATGTTCAAACAAAGGAAAAACTGAGCTTTTAGAACCCAGTCAGACCAACGGCCTGTTACAAAGTATATTGGACTGTAATGTTGGGCATCCCAGTCGATTAACAAACAATCTCTTAAAATGGTTAGATTGGAGCAGGGCTGGCCCAAGGGTCTCTGCTACCCCAGGCAGAAGCCCTGGCTGTGCCACTCTCTTCTCCTGCTGATTTCATTGGCAGGATGACTCAGCTTGGCAGAGCAGGAGACCATCTGCTTCAGCACACATGTCCCACTGCTTCTAATCCCCCCTCTCCCCTGGGGTCAGAAGCATCAGGCTATGTGTGCCGAAGCCTAGAGGACAAGCTGGTCCTGCATTGGAGACCCTTAAAAGGCTGATGAGCATAGCAAGAGGCTCTGTTTTCCTCATTCTTGGCTCAAATACTAGTTTCTTTGAATCCAGGGGAACAAATTCCCCATCCCTCCAACTGCCAATGTTGGCACAGAACATGATAGCACTGGGCTGGATGCTAGAAGCAGGCGGTAGCGGCAATAGGTGATATGATAAAGCGCTATGGGGATGCAAGGAAACCAGGATTAATCTGCAGCACAGACCCGAGGTTCCCATGGTAAAGCCCCAAATGAAGAGAAAGCATCTCAGACTAGCTAGTTCATTAAATTCAACCCTCTATTCTTAAGTTACAGCAATAAGGAACATTATGGTCAGAAGCCAGTTATACATAGCTCTCTGACTAAATAAGAACTTTCGTGGTCCAACTATTTGCATGAAATTGACCGCAGGTTATTTTATAAAAGAATTTCACACACATACCAATATATGTACATAAAAAGCACACATTGTGCAATTAGGGATACACCTGTATGTGTGCCTTTAGGCACATCCAGGGAAGCAGTTTGGGCAGAGGACAGATTGTGGGTCCACAATTTAGGCATGTACATACCTATGCTAACATTTACAGCAGCTCCAGAGAAGGCATAACATGTCTGTCTTCAGCTGAGCTGCTATTTCTGAGGGATATGTGCCAGTATTTAAGATACAAACAGGAACCTATGTGTTTTTATAAACTAGGCACACCTCTTTACCTTCCTAGATGGCCCGTTATAAAATTGCTCTCTAAAAAATACATGCATGGTGCTCAAAATTTCCTCTAAATTAAACTATATCCTGAAATCCATAAAGAGGATGTTTAATCAATACATTAGATCAGTTTCAGGGAGCAATATAAGCCTTGGAGGTACATGAATGCAAATGTTTGGAAAACAAAAGAACTAATGATGTTCCTTATTGTCAGCACAGTGACCCAGGTGAGGCATGAAGTTTCCATTGGTTGCAAGGCTTTCCCAGAGTTACTGGGGCTCTTTAAGCTTCAGCTTCTCTATAGGTGCTTTCTTTTACAGTAGGGAGTGAAGTATACATATATATTTAACTCAAATCTAAATATCTGTTAGAGAGGCATTCTGATATACAAGGTGTGATCAAAAAGTATCAAGATTTGTATAACAAAGTATAACACCAATAGTTATTGCACTCAGTTGCCTTCAAACGTAGTCCCCCTTTCAATACAGCACACTGCCGCCAGCCTCCTGCCATTGCTGGAAACAATTTTGAAATGCCTCTTTCGTTATGCTGTGAAGCTGCTGTGTTGAATTTTGCTCAGTCTCCAGTCATTTCTCAAACACATCAGAACATGGACATACTACTCCTTATTGATGATTTGGCCTTTTGGAGCATACTTCCATGATGACTATCCTGGGGTAATAAAAGAAAACTGTAAGCATGAACTTGACATTGTTCCTCACCTGATGTGCCTTCATGGGCCTGGGAAGAGTCTGGAGTCTTTCATTGTGAGGAGAAAGTCTTAGTTTCCAGGTCATAACCGTAAATGCATGATTCATCACCAGTAATAATCTTTTTGATAAAATCTGAGTAATTTTCAATGCATTTCAACAACTCCCTGGCTGTAGCCAGTCTATCATCTTTTAGGTCAGATGACAGGACTTTCAGCACAAATTTTGCAGACACGTCTCATCCTCAAATCTACAGCAAAACTATACAGCCCTGAAACCAATGTCCATGTTCTCAGCAAGCTTCCTGATAGTCAATCAACAATTTGAGTATTACAGCATGCACTGCTTCAGCTTTGTCTTCATCCCTGCTCGTGGCTGGGTTTCCAAACTGTTCATTACTATCAACACTTTAACAAGCTTCTTGGACATGTTTGTACCAGCCATAAAGCGTAGTTACTCACCTGTGCCTCGACTTTCTAAGGAGAGTCCGGCTGCCCCAGAAGCCCAAGAGATACAGTCCGCAACCCAGATGGACAGAGTACGCTTGGAGACCGAGAGCCCCAATTTATTGGGGTCAAAAGACACAAAAAGCTGAGCAGCTTTACGGTGCTCCCGCATACGGTCAAGGTAGAAGTTCAATGCCCTTCTACAGTCCAGGGTATGGAGGACCGTTTCAGCTCGGCTGGAGTGTGGTCTGGGAAAGAAGGTTGGAAGTACCACCTCCTGATTGATGTGAAAAGGGGAGACCACTTTAGGCAGAAATTTCGGGTGAGTCCGAAGGACTACCCTATTCTTGTAGAACCTAGTGTAAGGGGGATCAGACACGAGGGCCTGCAATTCACTTACGCGCCTAGCGGAAATGAGGGCTATCAAGAACAGTGTTTTCCAAGACAGAAAACGGAGAGAACAGGTAGCCATAGGTTCAAAAGGCGGACAGGTGATCCGCTGTAAAACCACATTCAGGTCCCAGGCAGGTGCTGGCGGGCGCAGAGGTGGTTTAAGTAGAAGGAGACCTCGGAGAGACCTCGCTACGAGAGGGTCGTTGGAGAGAGGTCTGCCGTCCACCGGCACATGATGTGCTGAAAGAGCACTGAGGTGAACTTTGACGGAGTTGGACTTAAGTCCCAGATTAGAGAGGTGTAGCAAGTACTGTAAGATCACCGACACCGGGCAGGAGAAGGGATCCTGAGACTGTTGGGAACACCAGATTGCAAAGCGACGCCATTTAAGGGCGTAGCATTTGCGGGTAGAAGGCCGTCGCGAAGCCAAGACGACCTCCTCCACCTCCGCCGGCAAGAGAAGAGGAGCAAGGACTACCCTTTCAGCAGCCAGGCCATGAGGTTGAGAGACCGGAGGTTGGGGTGCAGTAGGGACCCCTGATCCTGGGTGAGGAGATCCGGTTGTACCCCCAGAGGGATTGGATCCTCCACCGCCAGTTGCAGCAGGAGCGGAAACCACGGCTGCCTGGGCCAGCGAGGGGCCACCAGGATCATGAAGGCTTTGTCTCGGAGAACCTTGAAAAGAGTCCGAGAGACTAACGGGATGGGAGGGAAAGCGTACAGAAGGCTCCCCGACCATGAGATCAGAAAGGCGTCCGCCGCAACCCGAAGGGGGTGTGGCTGACGAGAGCAGAAGCGAGGAAGCTGCCGGTTGTGAGGACTGGCAAAGAGATCCACCGTGGGGAGGCCCCACCTGAGGAAGAGCTTCTGAACGATCAAGGGATCCAGACGCCACTCGTGCGGCTGGAGGACCCTGCTGAGTTTGTCCGCCAGGCAATTTTCTTGGCCCGGGAGATAAACTGCCTTGAGGAGAATGCCGTGACTGACGGCCCAAGAGCAGAGCTTCTGTGCCTCCCGGCAGAGGAGGAAGGAGCCCGTGCCCCCCTGCTTGTTCACGTAGAACATGGCAACTTGATTGTCCGTCTGGACAAGGACGGACTGTTGGGAGGTCAGGTGGGAGAAGGCCCTGAGAGCTAGGCGGATCGCCCTGAGCTCCAGGAAGTTGATCTGCTGAGCAGACTCCCACTTGGTCCAGAGGCCCTGAGTACGAGCCTCTTGGCAATGTGCTCCCCAGCCCAGGAGAGATGCATCGGTGGTCAGCACCCGGGTCGGCTGAGGTGACTGGAAAGGCATTCCCAATATCAGGTTCGGCTGCCGGAGCCACCACTGGATAGACGAGACCAGCGGCTCGGAGACGCGCACAAGGTCTGCCGGCGGAGACACCATTGAGCAGACCGCATATTCAGGCGGGCATTGGGGGTCACATGGACGGTGGAAGCCATATGGCTGAGCAGTCTCAGGAAGCGCCTGGCGGAGACCAGGGGCTGGCTGCGAAAGCGGTCGGCTAGGTCCATGAGCCGCTGAGCCCTGTCGAGCGGTAGGTACGCTCGCGCCTGAGGAGTGTGCAGCCTTGCGCCGATGAACTCGAGATCCTGTGAGGGGAGCAAAGTGGACTTTGCGAAGTTTATGACAAAGCCCAAGTGCTGCAGCAGAGTCACCGTGCGGCACGTGGCGTTGGCGACCTCCTGAGCGGACGCTGCTCTGATGAGCCAGTCGTCGAGGTACGGAAAGACAGAGGCCGTGAAGCCGGAGATGGGCCGCCATGACCGCGAGACATTTTGTGAAGACTCGCGGTGCGGAGGACAGGCCAAAGGGCAGTACTCTGTACTGGTAATGATTTCCTGCCACCACAAACCTTAGGTATTGGCGGTGGCTTGGGTGGATGAGGATGTGCGTGTAGGCATCCTTTAGATCCAAGGAGCATAGCCAATCTCCCTGCTGGAGGTAGGGCAGAAGGATTCCAAGGGTAAGCATTTTGAACTTCTCCCGCACAAGGAACTTGTTGAGGTTGCGCAAGTCCAGGATGGGTCTGAGGCCTCCTGTTCTCTTTGGTATCAGAAAATACCTGGAATAGAAGCCTTGACCTCTCAGGTGGTGTGGCACCGGTTCCACCGCCTGTTCCTGCAGAAGACCTGCTAACTCCTGAAGGAGCAACTCCCTGTGCAGAGGGGGGCGCGGAGGCTCTCCCGGAAAATAGGAGGGAGGGACCTGATGGAAGTGGAGAAGGTAGCCCTCTCGCACGACCTGAAGCACCCAGGCATCTGCGGTGATGCTGGACCACCTGTGGGCGAAGTGAACCAGCCGGCCTCCGGTGCTGGGGGGAACCAGCAGGGGGGGAGAGGCTATGCTGAGCGAGTCAAAAACCCCCACCCTGCTGAGCAGGGGCTGGTGGTGCAGGCTTGGGGGCTTGCTGCCTACGGGACCCGTTACCCCGTCCCTTGGCCTGCTGGCCCTGTTGGGGAGCTGCAGGGGCCTGATAATGGGGGTATTGTTTGTAGGCAGCTGCCTTCCTCGGGTAAAAGGACTTTTTTCCCGAGCCCTTCTTTTTCTGGGAAGGGGCGGAGGTCTTCCTAGAAAGCCTGGTCCTGGTGAGAGTCTCAGTCTCAATTTGTGCAGCCTTTTCCGCCATGGGCTTGCCAAAGAGGTTTTCGCCTCGGCAGGGGACATCGACCAACTTGTCCTGTACCCAGGGCTCAAGGTCGGACGACTGAAGCCAAGCCTGTCGGCGGGCACCGATGCCGGCTGCGGCTACTCGAGCCGAGGCTTCAAAGCCATCATAGGCTGCTCGGGACATGAACTTTGAGCATTCCCGAATACCCGTGGACAAGGCTAGGAACCTCCGCAAGGGCTCCTTGGAGAGACCAGCGGAGAATCCGGCTAGCTCTTTAGCCAGATCCCTGAGATACATGCCCATGTATAGCTGGTAAGTCTGGACACGACAGGCGAGCATAGAGCCCTGGAAGCACTTCTTGCCAAGGCCATCCAGGTTACGGGCCTCCCTTCCAGGAGGCACCGAGGAGTGCATCTTCTGGCTCTTAAGACGATGCATGGCCGATTCCACTACCATGGAATGGTGTGGCAGCTGTGCCTTTTGAAAGCCAGGGCTCTTGCGGACTCGATAGATAGAATCGACCCGCTTGCTCAGGACCGGCGAGGAGGCCGGACTCTCCCACATGCGGAAGAGTAGTCGTTCCAGCATAGGAGGAACCGGCACAGTAAAGTGTTCCCTCGCGGGAGAGTCATACTGGAGGGCGTCGAGCTCTTCGGCTCGAGGCTCCTCCTCGGGATCCGCAGGGAAGGCCAAAGCCTTGGCCATATCCCTAACGAAGTCCGAGAACCGGGCATCCTCCGGGGGGGACTGCTTCCGAGGCTCGGACTCCGGAGAGTCCGATGGGACACACCGAGTCCGGAAAGAATCAGGTGACTCTTCCTCCTCAGACTCCCAGACCGACTCCGACGAGGACTCGGTGGGGTCGGCCCGGGCAGGGTGCGGCGCCAGCCGCCCCGACGCCGAGGGAGTCGGCGTCGGCGACCTCGGTCCCGAACGGGAGGCCGAGGGCGACCTCGACCGAGGATCGACTCGAGTTCTCATCGACTCGAGGATCGGCTCGGTCTCCGGGGTCGACTTGAACGTCGACGTCCCGGCGGTCGGGGCAGCGACGCCAGCGAAGCCAGCGAGCAGTGCCCGCTGCTGGTCCATGAAGGCAGACAGTCTGCTCTCCAAGGCCGTCAACCTGAGTCCGAGCTCAGGTGACCCAGCAGCCCCCGACTCGGGCCCCGACGGCGTCGGGCCCGACGTCGGCTGTCGCGGAGGCGAGTCCAGAAGGACTACAGGACTTACCCGGGCAGGCATCTCCGACTCCAGGCGAGGTCGCTTCGGGAGGTGTTCCTTCTCCAAGGACCCGGGGCGGCTGTCGGGGCTATGCGACCTGGCCCTCGCGGATCCAGGAGCGTCCACCGACGCCGCCCTCGCGGGTTTTTCCTTCCGACGATGGTCCCCGGAGGGAGAACCCCGGTCGGAGGAGCTCCGGCGACGGTCCGAGCTGGAGCCTTTCGACACGGAGGCCTCCGACGAGGTCCGGGTACGGCTGGGGTCAGCGAAGATTCTCTCACGCTGATGCCGCCGACTTCTCAATGCCTTCGAGGACAGTTTGCTGCAGGGCCCACAGATCAGTTCCTCATGATCCGGGCCCAGGCAGCGGAGGCAAAAGTCGTGTGTGTCGGTTAGTGACATATTTCGGTCACACCGACCACACCGCTTAAAGCCACTGGCAGCCATCGGGGGAAAAAGGGCCCCTGCGAGGTCAAAGGACCGGGCTGCCAGGGAAAACGAAAACGAAAGCCGACTAAGTCAGAAAAACCGAACAAACGGAAGAGGACTCGAGACCGGCGTCGCGAGTCCGGGCGGGAAAACGATCGGCGTCGAACCGAAAGAAAAAAGTATAAAATAAAGAGGAAAATCAACTTTTTCGCGGGGACAAGACGGGGACGTCTGTAGGGGTCCGCGGAAAAAAAGAAGACTGGCTAAGATGGCACCTTCGGGCGGGAAGACGACCGCGCATGCGCGCTGCAATTCCCAAAGGCTTTCTTTGAAAGCTGGGGAAAATTGCTCCGCGAGGGCTCCGTCGGCGCCGACGTCACCCATAAGTGAGGACTGACTTCCTGCTTGGTCCTGGAGAAATTCAAGCATGATTCATGCATTCATTGCCATACATTTACTGTAACTTGCCATAAGTTTCTTTGCATGAATCTTCCAATTTCTGGCTGAATTTAATGCAAAATTTGTTGTTCAATTTTTTCACCCTTCATAAATCCAATAAACTACTTTTACATGATATCAAACATCACACAATTTAAAAAAAAGTACAGGTGTGCTGCAGCCCTGCTACACTTTGTACACACAGAGCACATAACTAGGTCACTACATGCTTAATATGTCACACCACAATGCTGTTATTATAGCTACACAAGAAGTCTCAATACTTTTTGATCACACCTTGATTTCATGGTTTGAAGTCTTATGAAACCAGAAAGGGACAAGAATGGGCAAGTGAGAGGGACTGAATAAAGGGGAGAGAGAAGCAGAGGGGGGGGGGGGGAGAAGGGGGCTAGTATCATGATCTTTTACGTTTTCTGGAAGAAAGACTGGAGAAGTCTGGGAAGTTCATATGAGACAGCTTTCAGCGTTCCCCATGAAACACACAGGCATGAACATAGCTCCTGCCACTCCTTATCACACAAACACTTCAACATCCCCTTCCAACCCCACTTCCTGGGAGACCCATATAAATCTTCCCACATGCCACATTCTGAAAATCAGGGAAATGCACCATTGTGTCATACTGCTAATGTATATTTTAACTTTATTATTATCTGAAAAGATATACAATAGTGCAATATTATTCTAAAATCAGTTTTGTTTTCCTTTGTTTCATTATTAGGTTCTGTGCATGTATTTACTTGCAGAATACTGAAATTACAATTTTGAAGTGGACTTATTTTTCTGCTTAATAGCCAGTTTTCAAATTAGTTCCCTTGGAAAAATAAATGTATAAGATTTTATAAAAAAGGGCAAAACCAAAACCACACACACCCCACTCAACTCCCCTTCCACTAACAAAACCATTGAATTTAAAAAAAAAAACCACTACAAAATTACATGAAAGTACAAAAATATTTTTCAACAAAAAAATTTCATAGTACAACCATCTAAAGCTAAGTGACTTTACTAAATTTTAATAAAGCTCTTAAATGTTTTTCAAACAAATACAAATATACCAATATTTATACAAACAAGCAAATACAAGAAACATTTAATAAAGATTTCATTTTAAAAGTAACAAGAACAAAGATGAAAATCCTCTAAAGCAATTTAAAAATGAAGGGGGACAAGAGAAACATATGACAGCAGACAAATACACTGTAGCCCCATATTACTGTGATACTGCTACAGATACATATGATAAAGGTTAGTGAAAGCAACTCCAACTTACTCCCCCCGAAAAGGCTTCTAAAAATTTCACATAGGCTTTTCTCCTCTTACTTAGTTTCTCTTGGGCTTGAGACTGGCATCTTACTTTCAATGTTTCTGCTTAATAACTGCATTTTCAGACGACACTTTTCTGTCATATAACCAATGAGAATTATACTTTATAATGCTGGTTACAAAAATCAGAGTACTCCAACACCCATCTTTATTTGGATTGTTACATTTTTATAAATTATTTCAGAGCACCCTGTAAGTGAACAAACTGCCATGATACTCATGTAAAAGGCTAAAGGTAATAAGGCCAGTAGTCTACAGAGCAGTACTGGTGCATGAAAGATCAGGAACAAGCAATGGGGTCCAAGAGATAGGCCCACTACACTGGATTCCTCCGGTAACACAAAGTAACAGGTCAGCAACAAAGGAAAAAAAAAAAAAGACAGAAACTGGCCAAGAGTCCCAATATACAAAAAAAACAAAAAAAGATGATCAGAGTGTTTTGAATACATTGAAAGGAGAGAAAACTACATTAACTGAAGGTACTGTACATGTAGGATGAGAGAAAACCCAGAGAAAGGAAACAAATGATGTAGATCAATACTATCCAAAACATTGTGGACTGTGGCTAAAGCAAGCAACTTCAACAAGGTAGCATGACAAGAAGGTGGCTAACACCACAGATCCCAAGTAAGAAAGATACTTAGAAGAAAAACTGTGCTGCAAGTCTAACTCAAACTCCAGCACAAGACAGCCTCCTTCAAGTCCTCTTTAGAAAAATCAGCCTTCAAAAGGTAGCAAGTCTGTAAAGTAGTCTAGTAAATTTATGTACTTTCAAATAGGTGTGGCACTGAAAAACCTGGAAACTAAAATCTTCAATTCCATCATTTACAAAATGTACTGCACAGGGAAATTAAGCTGCCAGATAAACATGCCTACATCCTATTGTAGGAGTCCAAAGACAATTCCAATTCATGTCTTTTGAACCACTAAACAATCTGCAGAAATGCCAGCTGTTTGAACTCAAAGGGGTAGCTTGCTCATTTCATTTACTCTTCCAAATGGTTGATAGACTAAATGATTGCTGGTCACCGCATCTGCACGGCATTTCTCCTTGTCATCCAACTGTACCACCCATCTGTTTCCCATTCCCAGTCTTACTAGCATTTCTCAAAATAGTAACCAAAATGTATTGTACAGCTGTGAAGGAGTTTTGCAGGTCAAACCCTTGTTAGCAAAAACATAAGAAACCCACACTAATTGCTTCTTTTTGTGCTCTAGCCATTGTGATCCGACAGGCGCTCTGCTTCCATTAGGACGAGTTGATATTGCTCCAGATCTTTCTGAAAGGCCCGATACTCTTCCATGAAAGCGTGCCCTGCCTCTTCAGCAGCCTGCCATTTAGACTTCACCTCCTATTGAAATTAGAGTTTACATTATATCAGTTTTAAAAAACAAATACTGCAGCATTTCCCCCAAAGGTTTCATAGATGTAACTATTTTAGCTCTCAAAATAAACATTTTAAAAAGACATATGACCTAAGGACCTACCTCTACTCCAGACCAGAAGGGGACAGACTACACCTTCCTATTCAGCAGTGCAGGCCAAGTTGTAGCATCAGCAGAGCCTGCATTGGCCAGTGAAATTGCTTTCGTGGAGGGTGTGGGATTATTTTGGGGTTGCTACAGACATGGCTGTCATCCCAAATGAGGGCTCTAACACCTAATTTGTGGTCAGAGTCCACAGTTAAGTAACCAAAAATCAGTTAGGGTAACCAGAACAGTTCTGAGCATGACAAGCCTGCATACATTCCATTAGTTGACAATGGTTCAGAGTTGTTTAAACCTTATTCTAGTTTAAGAATTTTAAAATGATCAAACTCCAATGTCTCTGAAACTTCACATTTAAATGTTTTCTGTGCTTAGATATTTGTTGCACTTTTCTCAGAGTCAGAGCAAACAGTCTCCCTGTTTAGGAGCCACAATGGAGTCCATGGTTATCAAACTTTTATTAGCAATTTTTTCAAGGTCTTAGGGCTGGGATGAGTGGATTTGCCAGTCTTCCAGGGAAACAGAAAATAAATTAGAGTAAATCTCTATAGTGGAAACATCTGACCATTATAGTCTGCAAGAGGGAAAACATTTCAAAAACTATACAAATTCTGATCCAGGGATATGAAAAATAAGTATTTTCTTCCACTCACAGAACCATCACCCCTACCCAGACTAGGGATGGAAATGTTGGAAAAATTGTTAAAGCTTCTTTTGAAATATTTTTTTCTTAGAATGAGAAATGAAATGCTTTTAAAGATACGTTTTCAAAATACATGTTCATTACCCTCTCAAAAGGTTTGCTGATGTGCATATGTGCACCACACAGCTTGGAACTAAGCAGACACCATTCTTCTCCAAGCACACACATACATCAGCACTTAAGCACAGTTACTTACCTGTAACAGGTGATCTCTGGGAACAGCAGGAATAAGTCTTCACATATGGGGTACGTCAGTACCGACAGAGCCTGCGCAGGAATGCTCCCCAGTTTCCCAAAAAGGAAAGCTTTTGGGAGCATCCCACAGCGCCTGCGCGCTGCCTTCCCGCCTTTCCTAACCAACTCTCCTCAGTTCAAGTGTAAAGCTGAGACAATAGAGAAAGGAAAGATAGAAAAGAGGTACAACTCCTAGGGGAGGTGGGAGGGTTGTGAAGACTTATTCCTGCTGTTCCCAGAGATCACCTGTTACAGGTAAGTAACTGTGCTATCTCCAGGAACAAGCAGGAATGAGTCTTCACATATGGGGACTCCCTAGCTAAGATACCTGGGAGATCCTCAAGGATATGAGACCCTGAAAGGGATCTGCGTCCTCCTATGGATCTCAGGCATCCATCCAGGGAAGGAGGGTAGGAGTTGTTTAAGAATGGAACAGGTGTTTGAGGACAGCCTGACCAAACAAGGCATCCCGGCGGGAGTACTTGTCCAAGCAGTAAAGGTTCTTACTCTGGTAGGCGAAAGAAATACACTGAGCAATCCAATTGGACAGTGTTCTCTTAGAGACTGGAAGTCCCAAATGAGAAGGATCAAAAGCAACAAAAAGCTGGGAAGACTTTCTATGTTGCTGTGTCCTTTGTAAGTAAAAAGCAAGAGCTCTTTTACAATCCAGAGTATGAAGATTCCTCTCTGCACTGGATGCATGAGGAGCTGGAAAAGACAGGTAAATATACCTCTTGATTAAGATGAAAAGGTGAGACCACTTTAGGCATAAAGTGTGGATTTGTCCTAAGGACTACCTTATCATGATGGAACCTTGTATAAGGTGGATTAGCCACTAAGGCCTGCAGTTCACTGATGCGGCGAGCAGAAGTGACTGCAATGAGAAAAATAACCTTCCAGGAAAGGAATTTCAAGGAGGAAGTGGCTAAAGGTTCAAAAGGTGGCTTCATAAGCTGACCAAGAACCAAATTTAAGTACCATGCCACCGGAGGAGGCCTAATGGGAGGTTTAGTCAAAGTTAGGCCTCTCATGAATCTTGCAATGAGGGGATGAGAGGAGATAGGTTGTCCATTGATGGGCTTAAGGGACGCTGCAATATCACTCAAATGGACTCTGACTGAATTTGTTTTAAGGCCTGCATGGGATAAATGCAGCAAATAGTCTAGTAAAGAATTCAAAGGTATTGCAAGAGGGTTGAGACCCTTCTCTGCACACCAAATGGAAAACCTTTTCCATTTAAAAGCATATGAACGTCTGGTGGAAGGCTTTCTGGAAGCATGAAGAATATCCTTCACTTGCTGAGAAAGGTGTAAATCTTGAAGGTCTAGGCCTTCAGCAACCAGGCCCTGAGATGAAGAGACTGAGGATTTGGGTGCCACAAGGTTCCCTCCTCCTGGGAGAGATCTGGAGCAGACCCCAGGTCTAGGGAGGGAGCTTGAGAGAGATGCAGAAGTAGAGGGTACCACACTTGGCGAGGCCAAAGTGGTGCTATGAGGATCACAGACCCCTTGTCTCTCTGAAGCTTGAACAGAGTTTTGGGGATGAGGGGAATAGGTGGAAAGGCATAGAGGAAGTCTTGCCCCCAATGAAGGAGGAAGGCATCCCTGGCCTGAACTCCCTGACATAGAATCCTGGAACAGAAGCGTGGAAGTTTGGCATTCCACGGACTTGCAAACAGGTCTATGTCTGGGGTACCCCAAATCCGAAAAATCCTGGCTATCTGGTCCCCATCGAGGGACCATTCGTGCAGAAGCAGAACTCGACTGAGTCTGTCTGCCCAAGAGTTTTGAACCCCTGGAAGATACACTGCCATGAGATGGATTTGATGCTCTCTGGCGAAGGCCCACAATCTCAGAGCTTCATTGCAAAGCGACAGAGAGCCTGTCCCTCCCTGCTTGTTCACGTAGAACATGGCTACCTGGTTGTCCGTGTGGATGAGGACTGTCTTGTAGCTGAGCAGGGTGTGGAAGACTCAGAGCCAGAAAGATTGCTCTGAGCTCTAAGAGATTGATATGTAGAGATGTCTCCTGTGGAGACCAGATGCCCTGGGTCGAGAGATCTCGTAGATGAGCCCCCCAACCCTTTGGAGAGGCATCTGTTGTAAGGGTTGCTTGGGGTAACACCTGTTGAAAGGGGGACCCCAGCAACAGATTCTGAGTGGACTTCCACCAGTGGAGGGACCAAAATAGGCGACTGGAGGTTGCTATTTTGTCTGACAGGCAACCTGATGCCTGGGTCCATTGGGTGGATAGGGTCCTCTGAGCTGCTCTCATGTGAAGGCGAGCATAGGGAACCACATGCACCGTGGATGCCATGTGGCCTAAAAGTTGCAACATCTCTCGAGCAGTTAAATGGGATTTTAACTGAATCTGGGAGGCTAACTGCACCAAGCGTAGGCAACGGGCCTGGGGAAGATAGGCCCTTGCAGTTGTGGTATCCAGTAAGGCCCCTATGAACTCTAGAGGCTGAGTAGGGGTAAGATGGGATTTTGGAATGTTGATTACCAGTCCCAGATACTGAAGAACACGCCTTGTGCAGGCCAGGGAAGTCTGGGCCTCTGACTGGGATGGAGCTCGGATGAGCCAGTCGTCCAGATATGGGAATACGAATATTCCTAGAGTGCGTAGGAATGCAGCTACTACTGCCATGCATTTTGTGAACACTCTTGGAGCAGAGGCCAGACCGAAAGGAAGCACTTTGTATTGGTAGTGCTTTCCTTGGTAAATGAACCAAAGGAATCTTCTGTGTGTTGGATGGATGAGAACATGGGTGTACGCATCCTTGAGATCTAGAGAACAAAGCCAGTCTTGACTCTGGAGGTACGGAAGGAGAGTTCCGAGAGAAGTCATCTTGAATTTCTCCTTGCATAGAAACTTGTTCAATTCTCTGAGATCTAATATGGGTCTGTGGCCCCCTGTTTTCTTTGGAATGAGAAAATAGGGGGAGTAGAACCCTGAGCCCTGTTGAAGAAGGGGTACTTCTTCTATTGCCCCTTGGGCAAGAAGGGTAGCAATCTCTTGACCTAGAAGGTTGAGGAGAGATGTTGGAGAATTGAACTGTTTCACCATGGTGTGAGGAAGAAGGTTTAAGAAATGAAGTTTGTACCCATCCCTTATGATGGAGAGGGTCCACTGCTCTGCTGTGATTTGTTCCCATCTGGGAGCAAAGTGAGCTAACCTTCCTGGGATGGTGAGAGGCTCTGGATTTTCTAGAGCCAGAAAGGCTAAGTTCTCTAGTGGAAAGTCAAAGGCCCTGAGGAGGCTGAGGCTGTTGGGCCGTAGCAGTCCTCGCAGCCTGGGTTTTGGCCTGTTTTGGTTGTTGCTGTCTTTGTAGCAAAACGACCTTGAGAAGAGGCCTGACCATAAGAAGAAAATTTCCCTTTCTTTGGGAAAGATCCCTTTTTGAACAATCTCTTTTTAAAAGGAGCAGTAGTAGACTTTGAAAGTCTATCTAAAGCAGAATTTTCAACATCCATCTGGTTGGCCTTTGCTTGCCAATCTTTGCCAAACAGGTTTTCGCCTGTACAGGGAAGGTTACCTAGACCATCCTGTACCCAGGATTCCAAATCAGAGGCTTGCAACCAAGCAACTCTGCGTGCACCTATGGCAATAGCCGAGGCTCTACTGGCCCCCTAAAAAGAGTCAAAGGCTGCACGGTTGGAAAACGGATACATCCTGTGCATGTTTAAGCCAGGTGATATATTCTTCTCTTATCTTCTGACATAAAAGGAGATAAGGTTTGCAGATGATCTGTAACTTCTTTCAGAAACATCCCCATATAGAGACTGTAGGAGTTGATTCTGGCTACAAGCATACTGGCCTGGAAGATTTTCCTGCCAAAGGCATCTAGGGTTCTGCATTCTCTTCCTGGAGGAGCAGAGGAGTGCCTTTTTGTACTCTTGATCTTTTTCATAGCAGACTACCACAATGGAGTGGTGAGGAAGCTGAATCTTATGAAAACCAGGACAAGGAGGAACACGATACATGGTGTCCAACCTTCTGGAATGAGGGGAGGTGGAAAGAGGAGTCTCCCATATGCCCAACATGTGATCATAAAGAATCTCATGTATTGGTAAAGTGGCTGCCTCTTTAGGAGCCTTAGGATATTGAAGGATATCTACTTTTTTGGCTCTAGGTTCAGTTTCAGAGGTCACTGAGATGGACCGGCCTTTGGCCACCTCCCTAATGAAGTCCTGAAAAGAAATCTTCAGGAGGAGACATTCTCCTTTTTGGAGAAGAGGGTTCCTGAGGAAGGATCCCCGATGCTTCAATTGAGGCCTCTGAAGAATCAGTCTTCAGAGGAATCGAAGTATCGACTGTCTGAATGCTCTTGCAGAGCCCGATACGGGTACCGGGAAGTATCGACATCGGGAGTAATCGGTACCATGTCGGTACTGATGGGCATCACTGGATAGCGTACCGCTGCTGTTGATGCTGATGTCGAAGCAAGCAGTACTGGTATCTGAACCGGAATCGGATCCTGTACCGGAATCGGTACGGGTACCGACAACGGGGCTTGTTGCGGTACCGTAGGCGTCGCAGCTTGTATGAATGCAGTGATGGCACGCTGCATGGTCAGGATATTCTGATCCATTGACGCCACCAATGTCTGGATGTCGGTACTGGTGGAGACCACCGGGACCCCAGAACATTGTAACAGGTGATCGGTCGAGGCCGAGCCATTGATGTCAACCTGTGACCCCATAGGTAGTGCTTTGGAAGCCGGAGTCTCCCGCTGGGGTAATTTTGCTGGTGTGGCTACCTCAAGAGTAAGCCCGGGGGCATCTCCATACTTGGAGGGAGATGAACTCTCTGAGGACCGGCCAGATTTAAGTTTGGTTACCTGAGATCCATGGGATGAAGAAGCAGCCCTGAAAGACGTCGATGCTACAGAAGCTGCATCGGAGGGAAACAGGACACTGAGCTTGGCTGCACGATTCTGTAACCCTCTTTTAGACATCATGGAACAGGACTCACAATCCGCAATGGAGTGGTCAGGATCTAAACATTTTAGACACCAGTCATGGGTGTCGGTGACAGAAATAGTGCTACTGCACTTCGTGCACTTTTTAAACCCGGAGGCGGGTTTTTCCATGAGGAAAAATATATCTGTAGGCCTAAGGTCCCAGAAGAAAAAAATGCACTGAAGAGAGTAAAAGGTTTTTTGTTTTGTTTTTTTTTAAGAAAGAAAAAAGACCGGTGTACCGGTCCGGAATCGAGAAGGCAGACACGCGACTAAAGAAAAATAAAAGAAAATAAGAAATTCAGCGGTGACAGGAAACATGACCTGCTGGCTCCGCGGAAAAGAAGAACTGGAGAGAGGCGGTTAGGAAAGGCGGGAAGGCAGCGTGCAGGCGCTGTGGGATGCTCCCAAAAGCTTTCCTTTTGGACGCTGGGGAGCTTTCACACGCAGGCTCCGTCGGTACCGACGATACCCATATGTGAAGACTCATTCCTGCTTGTTCCTGGAGATTGATCTTTCTTCAATTTAGGTTCAAATAGAGAAGATCTCAGTGGTGTTCTCTGTAATGTGTTATTGTGTGTTTGTTGCCAACCAGCACATGCTGCAGCAAATCTAACTTCAAACAAAAAACACACACAATCATTGTTACTACACTGGCCCCTTAGTAATTCAGCCCAATGCATCTGGTAAGTAAAATGTCACCTTTTTAATGTCCTTTCCTTGGATCCTGCTAGACCAGTCCAGACAAGTAGGTTGTCTATAACAATCTTCTGGTAGGGGAACACAAAGAACCAATGAAAAGCCCAGGTTTTAATGGCATCACTCCCATGCCTCTAACCACCTCAGCCACCAGGTCTCTTCAGTAATCGTTCCAAAGCATATGGGAGAAAATAGGCAACAATGAGTAATCAACAGTAGAGAACTATGTACAGAAAAGCATAAACAGAAGGATGTTCATAAAAAATGAACTTGCAGAGCCAAGTATATAAATCATATCAGACCCAAGGGTACCACCACAAAAGAACAAAAGCAAACAGCTCAAAGGGGCAGGCCCTGGACTGGTCTAGGATTCAAGGAAAGGACATTACCTGCCACAAAACCCACACTTATGCCAGGTTGGCAATGGAGCAAGTCACCATCAAATCCAGATGCAGTTGATTTTTTATTTTGTGATGTCCAAAAAGGAGGGTTCCTTTCAACCCATACTTGATCTTATCTGGAGGCAATTCAACCTTCGGCTCGTTCCGCTTGGAGGTTGAATTGCCTCCAGATAAATGACAGTTATAAAATAATTTATCACAAGAAGGTAACCGGTTGGTATCGGAAGGTTAAAATCCCTCTTTGAACCTATGATAGGGTTGTGTCCCTAATTAAAAGAATAAAACAGAACATTGCACTACGAGAACGTTTTCCTTTGCGGTGCGCGTTCCAACAAAAATTATATATGTTTGGGTGCTTCTCTTGTTTTAAGGGATATTTATGTTGGAAACACAGTAGGTTTTGAGTTTATAATAGCCTTCTAGGGTGGCACCTTCCTGGGGCTATCTCCCTGGCATCTTCAGCTAGGGAGTCCCCATATGTGAAGACTACATTCCTGCTTGTTCCTGGAGATAGCGTAGTTACTCACCTGTAACAGGTGATCTCCGGGAACAGCAGGAATTTAGTCTTCACAACCCACCCACCTCCCCTAGGAGTTGTCTATCTCTTTGTCTTTCCTCTCTCCCTCTATCCTTTCACTCAGCTACAAGCTTAACTGAAGAGGGAGAGTTGGAAAGGCGGGAAGGCAGCGTGCATGTGCTGAGGGATGCTCACAAAAGCGTTCCTATTGGACACTGGGGAGCGTTCCTGCGCAAGCTCCGTCGGTACCAACGATACCCATATGTGAAGACTAAATTCTTGCTGTTCCCGGAGATCACCTGTTACATGTGAGTAACTATGCTTTCTTCATTCTAGAACAAAACGTTCAATACAGTATTACAAATATAAACATTACCATTTCGGGGGGAGTAGAACTCTGCACCATGACCTTGGTGAACATGTACGGGAAGCCAATGCCAGGCTAAATGGCAACGCTTGAAACTGGAAGTGCCCATTGGCACTGCAAAACAGAAACCGTTGATGGGCCGGACAGATGGGAATATTGAGGTAGGCCTCAGTGAGGTCAAGGGACATCAAAACCTCTCCCTTGCGAACCATCACTATCACCGATCTTAGCATCTCCATGTGAAAATGAGGCACCCTCAGGCACCGGTTGAACTGCTTGAGATCCCTCTTTGAACATATGATAGGGTTGCATCCCTAATTAAAGGAACCCTAGAAGGGTAGGCATCCTTCCTCCCATAGATCTATGGCATTCCACCAGGGTTGGTGGGTAGGAGTTGAATTAGGTCTGAAAGATTTTGAAGAACAGCTTGGCCAAAGAAGGCATTTTGACGGGAGGCTTTATCCAGGCAGTAGTGGGCTGTGAAGGTGTGTACCGAAGCCCAGGTGGCTGCTCGACAAATGTCATCGATAGACACTGAGTGGAGATTAGCCATGGCTCTCACGTTATGAGCTGTGACATGGCCTAGAAGAGGAAGACCCTTACTCTCATAAGCAAAGGATATACATTGGGCAATCCATTTAGATAAAGTTCTTTTGGAGACTGGAAGTCCCAAATGACTAGAGTCAAAAGCTATAAAAAGTTGCAAGGACTTTCTATGTTGCTGTGTTCTCTCTGTAGGTAAAAGGCTAAGGTTCTTTTACAATCCAAAGCATGAAGGTTTCTTTCTGCATTAGAGGGGTGAGGTCTCGGAAAAAATACAGGAAGATAAATTGATTGATTTAAATGAAAAGGCAAAACCACCTTTGGCATAAAGTATGGATGAGTTCTAAGAACAACCTTATCATGGTGAAACCTAGTATAAGGAGGATCAGCCACTAAAGTTTGCAGTTCACTAATGCGACGTGCAAAGGTGATTACAATTAGGAAGATGACCTTGCAGGTCAAAAACCTAAGGGTTGTAGTGGCTAAAGGCTCAAAAGACGGCTTCATGAGCTGCCCGAGAACTAGATTTAGATCCCATGCCACCAGTGGTGGCTTAATGGGAGGTTTGGTTAATAGAAGACCTCTCAAATCTGGATATGAGTGGATGAGAGGAAATTGGTTGTCCATTCAGAGGCTTATAAGAAGCTGCAATTGCACTAAAATGGACTCTTACCAAATTGGTCTTTAGACCAGAATTCGATAAGTGAAGGATATACTCTAGTATCGATTCTAAAGGTATGACAAGGGGGTTTAATCCCTTCTTGGAACACCATATAGTAAAACGTTTCCACTTGAAGGCATAAGAACTTCTTGTGGAAAGTTTTCTAGAAGCCTGAAGGATATCCTTTACCTATGGGGACAGGTTGAAATCCTGGAGGTGTAAGCCTTCAGCAACCAGGTCATGAGATGCAGGGACTGGGGGCTGGTGCCATAGCGTCCTGTCCTCTTGGGAAAGGAGATCTGGAGCATGTCCTAACTCCAGAGGTGTAGCTTGAGAGAGATGTAGAAGCAGGGGGATACCACGCTTGGCATGGCCATCATGGCGCTATGAGAATCATACAATCCCCGTCTCTCTGAAGCTTGAAAAGTGTTTTGGGGATAAGGGGAATGGGTGGGAGGCATAAAGGAAGTCCTGACCCCAATGAAGGAGTAAGGCATCCCTTGCCTGACAATTGTGAGCTGGAATCCTGAAACAGAACCGGGGAAGTTTGGCATTCAGTGAACTTGCAAAGATGTCTATGTCTGGAGTGCCCCAGAGATGAAATATCTTTGCCACCTGGTCTAGGTGGAGCGACCACTTATGAGGCAGCAGTACTCGACTGAGTTTGTCTGCCCAAAGGTTTTGAATGCCTGGAAGATATACCACTAGAAGGTGAATTTGATACTCTCTGGCGAGGGCCCACAGTCGTAAAGCTTCGTTGCATAAGAGAGCCTGTTCCGCCCTGCTTGTTCACAGAGAACATGGCTACTTGATTGTCCGTCTGGATTAGGACTGGCTTGTAGATGAGCTGGGCGTGGAATACTCAAAGAACTAAATAGATTTCTCTTAATTCCAGGAGGTTTATGTGTAGACCAGCCTCCTGTGGAGTCCAGGTGCCCTGGGTAGAGAGATGATTCAGGTGTGCTCCCCAACTCACCTGTGATGCATCTGTTAGGGTGGCCTGAAAGAGGGGTTAATGAAAAGGAGACCCCACTGTCAGATTTTCTAGTGATTGCCACCATTGGAGGGACAAAATTAGTCGTTGAGAGTTTATTTTGTCTGATAAGTGTCCTGTGCCCACTGTGTGGATAGGGTCCACTGAGTGCTCGCATGTGGAGGTGAGCATATGGGACAACATGAACTGTGGATGCCATATGTCCCAGCAACTGTAGTAGCTCCCGAGCAGTTAGGGAGGATTTCCCTGCTGCTTGAGAAGCTAGCTGCATTATGCGAAGACACCGAGCCTGTGGAAGGAAAAGCCTTTGCCTGTCTGGTATCTAGACAGGCCCCTATGAATTCCAGGCATTGGGAAGGAACAAGTTGGGATTTTGGGAAGTTTATTACCAACCCCAAGTATTTAAGGATTTGCATTGTGTGAGACAGTGCAGTGCTGGCCTCTACAACTGTAGGGGCTCGAATGAGCCAGTCTAAGTAAGGGAAGGCTAATATCCTCTGGGTTTGCAGAAATGCAGCTACTACTGCTATGCATTTTGTGAATACTCTTGGTGCTGAAGCCAGACCAAAGGGAAGAACCCTGTACTGGAAATGTTTTCCCTTGAAAACGAATCGTAAGAATTTCCTGTGATCTGGATGGATCAGAATGCAAGTGTATGCATCCTTTAAGTCTAGAGAGCAAAGCCAATCCTGGCTTTGAAAGTATGGCAGAAGAGTTCCTAGAAAAATCGTTTTGAACTTCTCTCGGAACAGGTATTTGTTCAATTCTCTGAGGTCTAGAATGGGTCTGTGTCCTCCTGTTTTCTTTGGAATAAGAAAAATAGGGGGAGTAGAACCCTGCACCCCGTTGAAGAATGGGTACCTCTTCTATTGCCCCTTGGGCAAGAAGTGTTGAGACCTCGTGATCTAGCAGATTGTCTGCGGAGGTTTGAGAATTGAATAGCCTTAGAATTGTAGGAGGGGGCATGCTGTGAAAATGAAGCATGTACCCCTCTCCTACACTGGACAGAGTCCAATCTTCTGCTGTTATCTAATGCCATCTGCTGGCAAAGTGGCATAACCTGCCTGGGATATTGGGGGGTTGGGGACCCCTCAGAGGCAGGACGGCTAAGCTCTCTAGGAAGGAGTCAAAGCCCTTGAGGGGGGTTAACCTGCGGAGCTGGTTGGGCTCTCGGGCCTTTTGGCTTCTTTTGCTGTCTAGTTTGTCCCTTTTGGGCAACCTGACCCCGAGTTTGACTCTGCTGGGTATAGGAAAAATAAAAAATTCTCTCTTTTTGCTAAAAGAGGGTTTTTTTTATAAGTCTTCTTTTTGGCTGGAGTGGCTGTAGATTTTGACAATCTAGAGTGGTATTGTCAGCATCTAACTCGTTAGCCTTTTCCTGCCAGTTCTTGCCAAAGAGATTCTCTCCCATGCAAGGAATGTTGCCTAACTTGTCCTGTACCCAAGTCTCCAAGTCTGATGCCTGAAGCCAGGCAATCCGTCGTGCCCCAATGGCAATAGCAGAGATTCTGCTGATGCATTCAAAGCAGTCAAAGGCTGCACGATTCACAAACTTGGAGACATCTTGAGCATGCTTAAACTAGAGCAAGAAAGTCCTGTCTTGTCATCTGGGAGAAATGGGCTCAAGCTCCAAGTCTCCTGTAACTTCAAGGAACATTCCCATATATAGTATATATGAACTGATCCTAGCTGAAAGCATGGAAGCCTGAAAGGTTTGGTGCCCAAAAGCATCCAGAGTCCTGCATTCACGACCTGGGGGATTGGATGCATGCCTCTGCACTTTTCATCCTACGCATGGCTGACTCTACCACCATTGAATGGTGTGGCAGCTGAGTCTTTTGAAATCCAGGACATGGCGGAACTCGATACATAGTATCAAGTCTCCTAGAATGAGGAGATGTGGTCAGAGACGTGTCCCACATTCTGAGCATCACGTTATGCAGAATTTCATGGATGGGCAGAGTAGCTGCTTCCTTTGGAGCTTTAGGATATTGGAGAATTTCCAATTCCATTGCTCTGGGTTCCTCTTCAGGAGCTACCGTGATTGAAAGGCCTTTGGCCATATCACGAATAAAATCCTGAAAACATGTCCTCTGGATGTGACATCCTGCATTGGGGAGAAGAGGGATCTTCCAGGAGAAACCCTCTGGTACCAGCAGAATTGTCAGAGTCTTTGGAATGGGAGGATTTGAAGTATTCCTGACCACGATGCTCATGCAAAGCACGGTCCCGGTATCGATCGAAGTCGGTACCGAGTTGATCCGGTACCGATCTGTTGATTCCAGCCAAAGATGGCATGGGAAGAATTCCCACCGGGGCCGGTACCATCGGTACCGGTATCGTCTGTACCAGTAGCAGCGTCTGTACCAGTGTAGGTACCGGCATCAGTATCGATGTCAGTACCGGTGCCCGTTGAACCATAGGTGTCAACGGTACTGCAGCTGTGAGCAGAGCTGCAATGTTGTGTTCGATAGCGAGGAACCTCTGGGTCTATCGACACTGCCGATGCCTGGGTGTCGGTACCGGTGAAAACGGCCGGGAGCCCTGAGCAAGGCACAGGTAGTTCTTGCGAGGTCGAGGCCTCGAGAACATCCTGAAGCCCCAATTGATGCTTTGGAAGCCGAAGCCTCCCACTGGGGCTGTTTTGCCAGTGTGGTTCCCTCAAGGGCAATACCAATGGCCTCTCCATGCTTAGCAGGAGAGCTACCCTTTGAGGACCAGCTTTTATGTTTAGTCACCTGAGATCCATGGGAGGAAGAGGCGGCCCTTGAAGATGTCGATGTAATGGATCTGGCATCCGAAGAAAAGAGGGTACCGAGCTTTGCAGCCCGGTTCTGTCTTCCCCTTTTAGTGAACCCCATACAGGAGAGACATTCAGATGGATAATGTTCAGACCCTAAACATTTCAGACACCAGTCATGAGTGTCAGTGACAGAAATGGTACCGCTACACTTAGTACATTTTTTGAAACCACTAGTTGGTTTTTCCATGTTGCAGGAATATGGGGCCTAATGTCCAAAATGGCGCCTAGCACTGAAAAAGAAAAGTTTCTGAAGAGATACAGTTCAAGTTTTTTTTTTTTTTTTAAAGAAAAGAAAAGAACCAGCGGTACCGGTAGGCGTCGTGCGGAGGCAAACGCAACCACAAGAAAACAATTTTAAAGACTGAATTTTCTACGGTGACAGGGTATGGGTCCTGTCGGCTCCACGGAAAACAAAGAACTGAAGAGGGACAGTTGGAAAGGCAGGTAGGCAGCACACATGTGCTGAGGGATGCTCCCAAAAGCGTTCCTATTGGACGCTGGGGAGTGTTAAAGCACAGGCTCCGTCGGTACCGACGATACCCATATGTGAAGACTACATTCCTGCTTGTTCCTGGAGATAAGTATTTAGTTGACTCTGGAGGGTCAAATAGGCCTGTCTATCGTTGTCTGTATCCTGGCAGCTTAACTTCTTACACAGTGTCTGCAATTCTCCCCCATTCCACCAGTTTCTTATTGTGTTCTTTCCGCCACCTACTTATATAAGAACATAAGATATGCCATACTGGGTCAGACCAAGGTCCATCAAGCCTAGTATCTTGTTTCCAACAGTGGCCAATCTAGGTCATATGTACATTGAAATTAGACTTACCTGCTAATTGTAGTTCCTGGAGGAACTCCAGTCTAGTCCCAGAAACTCTGGGGTTGTGATCCTCTTCCAGCAGCTTGGAGACTGATCCAAGTCATAGCTTTGATGAGACTGGTATAAGGACTCAGGCACCGCCTCCTCACTCCTGTAACCTATTGACAAAGCAGACTCCCCGGAGCAACAATTAAGTAAGAACACACTTATCAACTGTGACGGAAAGCCTTACTAAAAACTATAAAATGAACCCAACTGCGAAGGCTCTCGCCTCTGCTCCATAAGGCAACATGCCCCTATAACATCCTATCTGAAATTCCCCTGCCCCATCCCAACCGGAAGCACCAGTCTACTCTCTTCTCTTACCTGTGCCCCTGCTTGCTTCAGGCTCCAATTCCCTTAAAGGATTGGGACGGGATCCGGGACTAGACTGGAGTTCCTCCAGGAACTACAATTAGCAGGTAAGTAATTTCAATTTCCTGATCGTTGCTCCAGTCTAGTCCCGGAAACTATGGGGATGTAACAGAGCAGTAAAAGACCTCAATGGGCGGGACCTGAAAGACCAGCCTGAAGTACCGCTGATCCAAAACAGGTATCCCAACTCGCCTGAATATCCAGACAATAATGCTTGACAAAGGAATTTAATGACGACCACATCGCTGCTCTACAAATTTCCACTGGAGGAACAAATTTGTACTCGGCCCACAACGCCACCTGCGCTCTCGTAGAATGCGCTCTTAAAACTTCAGGAACTCACAACCCTTCAGAAGGTATGCTGACGCTATTGCCGCCTTTATCCTTCTGGCAAACAAAGCTTTTGAAGCTGCTTCCCCTTTGAGAGGACCTCCGAACAACACAAACAGCCTATCGGACTTCCTGAACTCCACCATCCTCCTGAGATACCTCTTCAAAGCTCTCTGGATGTCCAACTGATGCAACTGTTGCGCAGAGGACTCCTGTGAATCTGCCCGGAACACTGGAAGGGAAACCACCTGATTCACGTGAAAAAGAGATAGCACCTTTGGCAAAAAGGACGGCACCAGCCACAAGACCACCTTAGACTAAAAAACAGACAGAAACGGCTCCCTATACGATAAAGCTTGTAATTCTGAAATTCTCCTCGCTGACACAATTGCCACCAAGAACACCACCTTCAGCGTCAGATCTTTCAACGTTGCCTTAGCCAAAGGTTCAAACGGCCCCCTTCCTAACGCCTCCAACACCACCTGCAAATCCCAAGTCGGAACTACGTGCCTGTACGGAGGCCTCAAGATACCAACCGCTCTCAACATGGATATTAAGCAATTTTTAACACCCAGCGCTTGGCCCTTGATCTTCCCCCTATAATAGGAAACTGCGGCCACCTGCACCTTTAGAGACGAGGCTGCTAAGCCTCTCTGAAAACCATCCTGCAGAAAAGCTAGTATTTGCGGCACTGAGGCCCGTAACGCCACACACTTGTCCACACACCAAGCCTCAAAAATGTGCCACTCTCGAACATGCGCTAGGGAAGTAGATCTTCTATGAACCCCCAGAAGGGTGGATATTAACGCTTCTAAATAGTCCTTAGATCTTAACTTTGCCCTTTCAAGAGCCATGCCGTAAGCGAGAATCGAGCTACCTGAGGCATGCACAACGGGCCTTGCATCAATAGATCTTCTCTGACTGGTAGTCGCAATGGCTCCTCCACCACCAGTCTTCTGAGATCTGCATACCATGGCCTTCTCGGCCAGTCCGGGGCGATCAGAATCACTAAACATCTGTGCCTTTCGATGCGCCGCACTACATGTGCTATTAGCACCCAGGGCGGAAACACGTACGACAGTTGCCCCCTCGGCCACTCCTGGATGACAGCATCCAGACCGTCTGACATTCTCTCCTTCCTTCTACTGAAAAACCGACCGACTTTCGCCGACTTGAATGTCGCCATGAGATCCATTATTGGCGCACCCCAGCGCTGAACCACCATCTCGAACACCTCCAGATGAAGCGTCCACTCCCCGGGGTCTATCTGCACTCGACTCAAGTCAGCTGCTACATTGGTCTACACCTGCCACATGAGCTGCTGACAGACCGAGAAGATTTTGCTCCACCCATTGGAACAACTGCTCTGCCTCGGCCTCCAACGCGACACTGTTGGTGCCCCCTTGCTTGTTGATGTAAGCCACCGCGGTCGCGTTGTCCGAAAACACCCGGATCGCTATCCGTCCTAGATACGGCTGAAACTTCTAACACCAACACCGCTCGCAACTCTAACCTGTTGATCGACCAAGTCCTCTCCTGTTCCGTCCACCAACCCTGCGTGAACCTGCCCTGAAAATGCGCTCCCCAACCGAGGAGGCTGGCATCCGTAGTCAGTGGAACCCAGTTTGGTGCCTCCAAGGGCATCACCCTTGTTAAGGGCTCCGGAAGCAACCACCAACGCAATGTTTCCCGCGTCTCCTCCGGACAGACAAGACGCCGATACAGCGGATCGTTCTGATAAGACCATCTTCTGAGTAACACCCTCTGCAACGGCCTCATATGTGCCCTCGCCCAGGGCACCAAGTCTATTGCCGCCGCCATCGTTCCCAGGAGCTGTAAATAATGCCATGCTGTCGGCTGCGACTTGGCGAGGAACCACCCAACCTAACCTCTGAAGGCAGTTGACGACCTTGGCTGTAGCCTCCTCGCTTTCCATTCTTGATTTCGCCCGAATCAACCAGTCGTCGAGATACGGATGCACGAGAATACCATTCTTTAACTCCGCCGCCATGACCACCATAACCTTGGTAAAGGTCTGAGGTGTTGTTGCCAGCCCAAAAGGTAACGCTCGAAACGGAAAATGGCCCATCGGCACCGCGAACCGGAGAAACATTTGGTGTTCCGGACAAATAGGTATGTGAAGATAAGCCTCAGACAGATCAAGGGACGTCAGAAATTCGCCCTTCCGGACTGCCATGATCACTGATCTTAGCGTCTCCATATGAAAATGAGACACCTTGAGACACCTGTTCACCCTTTTTAAATCCAAAATCAGCCGATAAGTTCCCTCATTCTTTGGAACTACAAAATAAATGGAGTATCAACCTATACCGCATTGGTCTCGAGGCACTGGTACTACTGCCTTGAGATTTAGCAATCTGATCAATGTCTGACGGACCACATCACGTTTGCGACGTGCCTTGCAAGGGGACTGTACGAACGAGTCGGTTACCGGTTTCTGAAACTAATGCATAGCCTTCCCGAATCACCTCCAACACCCACTGATCGGACGTAATTTCGACCCAGGCAGCGTAAAACTCTTGCAGCCAGCCTCCTACTGCCATGTCCACCTTGACTTCATTGTGGCTTTTTGGCCGCCGAAGTGGTGGCCGCAAAACCTCTGCTCGCAAAAGGTGACTGAGGAACTTGCCGCTCCGGTAATGTGGACGGACCCGGAAGCGGCTCAGCCAGGTCCACTACCGGCAAGAGAGTCTCCTCGAGAGCCCCCTCCCACTCCTCTGGCACATCCACGTGTTTGTGTTCTGCCATAGATGCCTTGTTACAGTGGCTACAGACCCTGGCATCCGAAACAGCAGACCTTTTTACTCCACAGAGCAGACAAAACCTTTGCAGGCATTCTGCCCCCTAGTCCTCCAGGCCTTATGCCCTTCTGCTCTGCTCCTCCAACAAACACTCTTTAAAGGAGGCCCTCTCCACAGCTGCTGTCCCGAAGCAGCCTGTCACACCAGGCCCATTTTTTTTTTTTTTCAAAACTAGCACCAAAGTCAGCAGAAAATTAAACAGGGAGCTTCCCGACTTGAATGAGGACAGAACAAACCGAAAACGAAGCTCTAGACCGGAGCTACACCCGATTGTTTCCCTGCTCGCAGTTCTGGCGTTTCCCGCCAAAAACCATGAAGCGCGGGCTTACTACCGTCTAACACGAAAAAAACAAGAAAAAACGGCTTGAGGAAAAGGGCGGCCCGCCCCTGACTGCTGCTTCACTCACCAGCTCCCAACTCTGCCGGTTAGTCCACCGCTTCCCTCAGTCTGCTCACTTTCTCTCCCGATGCCGGGAAGCCAGCAGCGCTTGTATCTCCTTGGCTGCTTCCTGCCTGGCTCCCAGGCAGCAATAGACAGCCGGCTCCTTTCTGCCCGTTCCCCCCCAAGCGCAAAACAGGCAAATACCTCTGTAGCGCCGGGATAGGGCTCCTTCCTTCCAACAGCCCCACGAACTTGTTGAACTGTCTCCGGGATCCCCGCTAACTCCTCCACCCATTCCCTGCTACTGAGAGAGAGGCAGAGAGATAGCGAGGCCCTTAGCAGTATGAAATTTAAAGGTATAACGTCCAAATTTACCAAACTCCTACTAGGCAGAATATAAGTCAAAAAAATCCCAAAAATTAACTTAACACTCTGGGAAAAAAAAAAAATCCTTAATTGTGCCTCTAGTGAGCCGGAACTCCAGCTCACATCCTCCAGCTGCTTGGAGACTGATCTAAACTGGAGTGAGGAGGCGATGCCTGAGTCCTTATACCAGTCTCAAAGCTGCTGGAAGAGGATCACAACCCCAGAGTTTCCGGGACTAGACTGGAGAGACGATCAGGAACTAGCAATTTCCCCAATGCTTGTATTGGGTCAAGCAGCGATATCCTGGGTCCCTTTTTAATAATGGTTTATGGACCTTTCCTCCAGGAACTTATCCAAACCTTTTTTAAACCCAGCTACTCTAACAGCTTTTACTACATCCTCAGGTAACAAATTCCAGAGTTTGATTACACGTTGAGTGAAAAAATAGTCTTATTTGTCTTAAATCACCATACCCTGCAAGCGTTCCCATGCGTTCTAGACATATGAGTGTAATCATGATCACTAGGGTGTAATACGCACCAGGGATTCAATAGCTCCTGTCTTTCACAAATAGCCACAAGTCTATGTCTCTATTGATGGTCTCCTTGTCCTCTAGCCTGGGACCAGTCTATTAGTGGGTCTAATACACAACTGTAGTCACCCCCTAGAACCACCTCTTGGTTTCCAATCTGTAGTACGTTCTGCACCAATTCAAAGAATTCTCGTTCATAATGATTTGGGACATAAATGTTACCCAGATAGATTGGACTCCCTGCAACCTTCCCCACAGCATGAGACTGCGATCTCCAGAATCCCATGTGAGCAATTCTAGCTGGAAATCCACTCCTTTTTTGATCAATATCATCCCTCCCGCCTGTTTTCGCACCACTGCCGCTCAGTAGGCCTCTCCCACACACCAATGCTTTAATTTGAGGTGCCCCATATCTGTCACACGAGTCTCTTGTAAAAAAAAAGCAACTTGTATCATTTTATCAGGCAACCCATCCCACACACATTCCAGGAAAGAAAACATGCCCTTATCATTCATGTTATTCTCATTTGATAGATGTCAGCTTTGCAAGGACCACACTTACTATGTAGGAGGGGCCCCCCAGCCCAGGACCCCCCCCCCCAGACTCTTTGTGGCAGCCTTGCCAACAGGAGAAAGCACCCTTCCCATTCCCAATGTATTGCCTCCTGCCTCTAGTGTCTGAACTAAGCCTATCCTCCCTATCTTGATTGCCGATGAGCCATTCCAAAATTTTCTCTGGGATCAGGCCCCCTCCTGCCTGGTTCCCAGGCAGTGCATCCGATCAAGCTTAAGTGGGCCCAACTGAGTTTGTAGGCCCAGGTGCTGCATTATCCAGGTTTCCAAGAATCCCTGTAGCTCTATCTGCAACAGTCTCTGCTATGTCAACAAACCAAAGGTTTTTCCACTGCCTGTGGCTTTCCAGATTGGCTAACCTTTTGCTCTGCTGGTGGACAAGGTCTTCGAAGGTTTTGAGGCAGTCGGTATGTCTGTTGAGCATCCTCAATGTCAGACGCAATGTTCAACTTGGTCTATACGTCCAGTAAAGTCCACTATGACATGGCTGACTTGGGTCATCTGTTCAGACAGGGAGCAGAACCGGTCCTCCAGGGCCCCGACCACCGCCATGGTCATTTCATGCACCATGCTTTATCAGCCATCTGAGGGCTTGCTGGGGAGCCGTCCGCCATTTTCCCTTCAGGAGCACGGCCTTTATCTTTGCAGACCATTTTAGACATGTGTTATGGAGGCACGTTTCCCAGTTAAACAGGGCTCTGCAATTCAGCGGCTTCAACTGTGTTGAGCCAGAAAGATTGCAAGTTTCTTGGGGTAATGTTAGTTAATCCACAGGTTTCTGCTTGGAGCTGATCAGGACACGTCCTTACCGCCTCATTGCCACTGGACATTCTGCAGAGATGTCAGGGCGTCTAGGTTTTTGTGAGGCTGCTGCACTCCTCCAGATCCTTCCAATTTTGTGACTGCTCAACAGGCTCTTATTGATAAATAGTATGGAGCTGAACCAATTTTCCCACCTCCTATGGCCATCGAAAAGACTGCAGTCTAGAGGAGCCTCCCATGTCATGCTCGAGTGTCAACCTCAAGGTGGTCGTTCATAAGCATTTAATCTTTTTTCTCAATCCCTAGATTTTCTTCAGAGAGGAGAAAATCCACCAACCATCTGCCGGAGACAAAGAAATATTGAGAAGCAGTCTAGTGGCTGAATAGAGGCATGGGAGTGATGTCATTAAAATTTGGGCTTTTCATTGGTTCTTTGTCTTCACTAATCTGCTAGTAGGAAAACACAACCCACTTGTCTGGAATGGTCTAGCAAGACGATATGAAACAAAATATGCCATACTGGGTCAGACCAAGGGTCCATCAAGCCCAGTATCCTTTATCTTTATTTCACATTTGATATACCGCCTGTTTCCAACAGGTGACCTGGATTGGTCAAAGTACCCATCAGGTTCCCAAAAAAGGTAGAGCCCATACTGCTTATCCTAGGGGTAAGCAGTAGATTTCCTTGATCCTCTTTAATAATGGTTTATGGACATCTCCTCCAGGAATGTGTGCAAACCTCTTACAACCAGCTATACTAATTACTGCATTCTATACTGTACTACATCCTCTAGTAACAAAATTCCAGAGTTTGATTACACGATAAATGAATAAATATTTTCTCCAATTAGTCTTACATGTGCTACACTGTAGCTTCATTGCAGGTCCTCTAGTCTCTTTTTGAAGTGGTGTTTATCTGTTCCACTCCATTCCATATTTTATAGGCCTCTAGTATATCTCCACTCAGCCAACCTTTTTTCAAAGTTTATTTATTTATTTGGTTTTCATTTGTATACCGCTACTTCCAACGATCAGTAGCACTTTACTTTGCACAGCAAAATTGGTTACATATGATAGGAATCAATATTATTTACATTTTCATTGTGGGATAATTGTATATACATTTATACATTTTGTATTTTTTTTTTACATAGTTTGAGACATGTACAATTGTGTTTATATGGCTGCAAATATATAAATTTATAGTAGCAACAAAATAGGTTCTTGAAGCTCTTGTTCATTTGGGTCACGAGGTGTGGTTCATTCTGCATTACCTAAGTTAAGCTATAATGTTCCTGGAAGAGGTGGGGTCTTTAGTTTTTTTTCCTAAAGTCCTGTAGGTCGCTGTTCGACCTCAGTTCGTCTGGTAACTGATTCCATAACGTGGGTGCTGAATATGTGATTGCTCTATTGCTTGTGCAAGTTTTGACAGTTCTGATGTTAGTTGAGATGCAAAAAGTGTTTAAGTTGTGCATTCTTCTGCTTCTGTTAGGGGGTTGTGTGGTGATAAGGTTGGAGAGGTAAGATGGTGCTACGTTGTGTATCAGTTTGAATGTTGTTACTAGTATTTTTTTATCTTATGCGGGCAGTAATGGGGAGCCAGTGTAATTCGATTAGTATAGGTGTAATATGTTCGGTGAGTTTTCTCTTCATGATAATCCTGGCTGTGACGTTTTGCACCATTTACAGTATGTTGAGGGTTTTCTTTGGTAGACCTTGGAGAATGGCATTGCAATAGTCTAGGTGGGGAGTAATGAGTACTTGTGTTACTGTTCTGAAATCGGAGTGTTCGATGTTGCGTAGGGGTTGGAGGACCCTTAGTTTATGGAATATTGCCTGGTTGAGCAAAGATGTTTTTCCATCTTTAGGTCACTGTCGAGAGTTACCCCTAGGTATTATCTCGTTCTTTGTTATAAGAGTTGTTGTTCATGGTGATTGTTGAGGGAGGGTTGAAATCTGTTTTTTTGGAGATGTACATTACTTCTGTTTTCTTGTGGTTTATAGACATTGTTTTGTTGTAGCCAGATTTGCATTTCATTTAGGCATTCCTCTAGGTGGTTGTAATCTGGGTTGTTCATGTCCAGTTGTGTATATAGCATTAGGTCATCTGCATAAATGTGGTAATTGATCTTGTGTTTCTGAAAGATTGTGCAGAGTTTTTTTATGTATAGGTTGAACAGTAGGGAGGACAATGCTGAGCCTTGAGTTGGGGGGGGGAATGCCTTCACTTTTTCTTCGTTGAATTCAGAGGGGTTCCTGTTATTCCTATGGACTGCAGTCTGTTGATGAGGGTTCTATGGTGTACTGTATCGAATGCAGCAGTTATATCTATAAATATTAGTATGAACATTTTCTTTTTTTTTTTGTCTTCCAGGCCTTTGAGTAGTTTATCAAGAAGCATGAGTAGTAAGGTTTCGATACCATGATGTTGGCAGAATCCGAATTGATGATCTAGTGCATTTCTGGAGTCAACGTGATCTTGTAGTTGCTGTTGGACTGCCTTTTCAACAGTTTTGGCTAGGAATGATATACTTGAGATTGGCCAGTATGAGGCTGGGTCATCCTTCTTGAGTGTTTTGTTTTTTAGTATGGGTCTTATGAGGGATTTTTTGAGTTCCGTTGGCATGATTCCTTGCTGGAGTGATTGGTTTACTGTGTGTGTAATGTATTGGGCAATTTCCTGCTCGGTTGCCTTGAGCCAGGCTGCTGGGCAGGGATCTAATGGTGAGGTTGTAGTGTTTAGGTTTGTGATTATGTTTATTATTTGCCTGTCCTCCATTTTGTGGAAAGCATTCCATTCCTTGTTCTTGTTCGTGGTTGTGGTGGGCTGTGGGGGGTAGTTTGAGTTCTGGTTTTGGGTAGGATGTGCCGCTGATGGTGGGTTGAGTTTGCTGGCATAATGGTCAGCTAACATTTGGGCTTTAACAGCATCGTTGGAGTTATCCTGGGAGGTTCCGGTAAGGGATTTAACGAGTTCAAACAATTCTCTGGGTCTGTTCAGTGCCTTGTTGAGTATGTTGGTATGGTGTGGTTTTTTTTTGCAAGGTTGACTTCGACTTTGTATTTGGAGAGGAATGCTAAATATTCTGCTTTGCGTTCGTGGGTCTTTGCCTCCATTTTTTTTCTAGTTTCCTTAGGTCTTTCTTCATACTGTTTAGAGTTGCGGTGTACCAGGGCTCTGTTTTGGTTTTTGTTGTAGTGTTCACATTGTTTGGTGCCTTCGTCTTTAGTTCTGAGATTGCTTCTATCCCTTCATTCCATTGGTTGATTAATGTTTCTAGGTCTGTGTGGTCCGTGTTCATGTGCATTGCGATGGAACTTAATAGGGCTTCTTGAAAGAAGTTGAAGAGCCCTAACCTTTTAAACCTTTCCTCATAGAGGTAGCCTTCCATCTCATTTATCATTTTGGTGCTCTTTTCTGTACCTTTTCTAATTGCACTATATCCTTTAGATACGGCAACCAGACGTGCACACAATAGTCAAGGTACAGTCACACAATGGAGTGATATAGAATTTCCTTGCTTAAATCCATGCTGGTTTTCTCCTACTAAACCATGCCTATCTACATGTTCAGAATTTTTCATCTTTATAATGGTTTCTATCATTTTGCTTGGTACTGACATCAGGCTAATGGTCTGCAGTTTCCTGGATCATCCCTGGAACCCTTTTTTACAAATTGGCATTACATTGGTCACTCTCCATTCTCCAGGTACTACAGATGATTTTAATTATAGTTGAGATTATTAATAGATCTGCAATTTCGTATTTCGATTCTTTCAGTAACAAAGGGACAAAACAAAACCCCACACTACTAAGCATGCAGAGGGATTGGGAAAAACTGCACATGGAGCATACAGTGCAACCAGTTATAGTGCACACAGAGGAAAAGTATGCATAGAGCCAGCACATTGACTTGGAAGCCCTTTCTACAGTTTTTTTTGTGATGAGACATGAACTTGAGGCTCAGATATATGTTTGTGAATGCCACTGGCCCACGCTGGCAAGAGCAAAGACTACAAAGATGCCTGGGGACCAGCATTTCTGAAAGAGTAGCAAAAAGAAACCATGAAGCACCCTCCTTCGGCACACAACAGATCAGTATGTATAGGTATACATGATTTTGGACTTCCTAGTTTCCATATTGTCTGGGACCTAGCTTTTGGTGGGGGGTGTGGGGGGTTTGGGGATTCCTCCCCCCCCCCCCCCACCGTGACAGTTGGTAAGGGCTGATAAAATTGATGCGTTGGGGTTACGCATGAGGGACAGAATGGCTATGCACTATTGGAGAATGAGGAGCAGCAGATGGAAATCTGCTAATAAACCAGAGAGGCTCTGTAGATGAAGAGGCAACCTTCTTGCATTGCAAAAGAAGGTACAGATATGAAAATTATGAAGTAACCGTAGACGAGAAAGAGTGTTGCAGTAATTTTATGAAACAATATCCTTTTGTTGGTCCAGCTGTAGTGAGGCATGCTGGAAATGATTGATTATTGGGAGCCTGGAAGGGATGAGACAGGCATTGGGGTGGGTGGATGGGGGTTGCCATGAATTGAGGGGGGGGGCATGGAATGCTCCCCAGCCCCTTGCCATGAAAGGGGATATGTCCAGTCCCTTGCTTGGGGTGGGGAGGAGAGGAGAATAAAAATAAGAATAGTCTGTATGGCATTCCTGCACAGTGCAGCCGCTAGACTTGGTATGACCAGCATCAAGCTGGGGGAAGGTGAATGCTGCCTCTTGTCAATAAGTGAGCAGGGAATGCATCTGTTGAAGGTTATATACCTTGGCGTCTCTACTCACAGGAATGTGGATAGAGTTAAGACATTGTGAGCTTCATCCATGGTATGGCAACAGGTCCTGGATAAGATACGTTAACCACCCTTCACCGCATGGTAACAACCATCTAAGGCAGTCAAAGTGACAATTATGTGTATGCCCAGTAGAGAGATTACCATAAGGAACAGGACTTCTTGAGGTAGACTGGAGCAGCATTGGGCTAGCTGGAGTGCTATGTCTACAGCTAAAGGTGGAATACCTCCCTCAACCTACACTATATAATGGAGAGATATAGACATGAGGCTGTATTGAGCAGCTGAGCAAGATGGCCTTGCCTTGACTGCAACTACAGGTTTTTTTTATAGAGTGGATAAGACTGGCTCAATGAATCAGCAGGTCCACTGAAAGGCATGGGTTAGACGAACAAGTTGATAGAGCTCGAGTCCCAGATTACCAGGGGAGGAGGGAGGGTCTATGGCTACATGGTGGCAGCAGGGCTCCCTAAGGGTCTCTTCCTATGTTCCAGCATGATACTACATGGCAATATGCAGGGCACCACTCTGAAGGTGGGACATGGGGGCACTATCTTTTGAAGAGCCAGTGCTACAAGTCCTATGTTTGGCCATGAGCCTGCTGCCTAAAGTCTTGAAAATAAATTACAGGGGGGAGGGGCAGGAGAAGACAGTGGTGGCATCAACCAGTGGCACTTGTGGAGTCATTAGTGGCCAGGTTGCTACTACAGTTGGCCAGTCATTGCCTAACTGACATCATATCTTTGTTCCTGCTTGCTTGAATGCAGCCCAGAGGCACCCCTACACCATCTTGCCCCAGAGCCACTGGTGTAGCAAGGGAAAGAACATCCTTGAAAATGGGCCAGACATCCAGGGAAGCTGGCCCAAGGAGGACTGCATGTGAAAGCTTTCTGGTTTTAGTTCTTGATACTCTTTGTTCTCTTGCCATCTGCCCTAGCCATTTGAGCATGTGGGTAGGTTTGAGACTGAGGTGCAGCCTCTAGATGCATCACCAGAAGTTGCTGCTGAGAAAGCTCATCAGTATTGAGATGCAGTCAGGGAGGACAGACCGCAAAACTACAGGGATGCTGCACTACAGGAATTTATGGAGGTAGCATAGTCTATTGAGTCATGGCCGTGAGCCCCAAGCCTCTTCCTGTTGGTATCGCTTGAGCATCTGGACAGCAGATATGTGGGCATATGGAATGTCAGTGCTCTGTTACGAGTATGGCAAAGCACCCAGTTGAGGAGGCAGTTATTGTTCTCTGGCTCTCGTTTTCCCCATCTGGAGTTTCGACTCTGCCCAGGGTGGGGCTTAGGATGTGTGTTCTCAAAGTGAGTATGTCTATATAGCTCTGTGTATGCCTTATAGCAATATACAAATTAGTAGTAGGAGGGGGGGGGGCCACTGTGACATGGTCCAGGTACACATGGTTGCTAGCCCCACTCCCTCCCTACCACTGGTACGAGAGAAACATCTGGTCAAACAGGCTTAAGTTCTCACTCAGAGCAGAACATAGCAGCTTCTGTTCACTTTTTTTTTGTATTTAAGTTTTTATTCTGTACGTCAGATATTTAACAAATATTGGACGACTTTTTCCATACCATTCATAACAAAATACAATAAACCTTTATATCAATAAGGCTCACAATAACAAAGTACATTTTTAACATGAACATTTGTATCTATACTATCTCTTGAATCTTGTATTCCATCTTTTACTCTGTCTTCGCAGATCTCACTATGTGCTACCTTTTCTTGCATCTATAGAGGTTTTATCATTTTTAATATAGTTAAACCAAACTTTACAATTCACCTGCATCATGTGTACAAATTGTACAATTCACCTCTACATCTGTACCATGTATACAAACCAACCATTTAACTAATGTCCTCTGAAACAATGGGACATAAGAACTTAAAGCAAACCCATACCTTTAGCTGAACAATATTTGCCCATTAGCTCCTACTAAGTATTGCCTTATACTAATGCAATAGAGCCATTGTCCTTTTACACTGTGTCCTCCAGCTTATTCTGTTCTCTTTCTGTGCTTAACTTTGAATCAAACCTCACCTCTTTTGCACCAGGCCTCCGCCCCCTTTCTTCCTTATACAGTTAAACCTTTCTACGCTGTTGATTAACTTATCCCTTACCCCTCCCAACCTTCCCTTCCCCCCTTCCCCCTCTGAGACACCATAATTCCCCCCAGTCTAATCCAAAGCGGTCTACCCTTTGCCTCCGGGCCACTGTTAATTTCACCATGAGCACTATGTACCGGAGTCTCCCCTCGTACTTCAATATTTGGGGCTTACACCTGCTGCCAGCTCACAACGAGCCACACTTAAACAAGCAATCACCATCCTACCTCAGCATTTCTGCTGGCAGTCACCTCCACCACCATAACAGGTAGATACTAGGCTTCAATTCTCCTCCCATCCCTAGCTTCACCTGCATCCCTGTATCTTCCTCCAATACTCTCATATCTTCAGGTACTCCTACCAAATATGCCAGAATGAACCCACTTCCCTACACCCCCTCCAGCAATACGGCGCTGCCACAGGAAACATCCGATGTGACCTCTTGAGGGTGTAGTACCAACTAAACAGATTTTTGTAACAATTTTCTCTAATATTGCTAGACCAAGAGGTCTTTTTAACCTTGCCCTATACCTTTTTCCACTCCTTGACATTGCCCCTCCCCCGCCAAGGCAGTCTCCCACTATCATATATTTAACTGCTTTTCCTTTCGCTCTTATCCCCTTATCTAGTGCCAAAATCAGCCCTTTTGATGTCTTTTTCCCATACCATATTATCTCCACTGCTGACAATTCTCTATCTAAACTGTCCTTCCCTAATGCCCCTCTAAGGAAATGACAAGCCTGGATATATGCAAATCTATCCCTTTCCTCCAAGTCATAGTAACATAGTAAATGATGGCAGATAAAGACCAGCACGGTCCATCCAGTCTGCCCAGCAATATGTCAGGAGTAGGTGCACCCCTTCCCATGTCTTTGCTTAGTGGTGCACCCACCAGGAGCAGGTGCACCCCTCCCCATACCTTTGTTTCTTTGTTTAGGGGTGAACACACCGTTCCTCCCCCCATCGCTCGATGTAGGACACCCCTATTTGTTGAGAAATTAGATGGTTCAGTTTATTTTGATTTAATCTTGTTGCTGTAAAATGATCCACAGTGTCTGTCCCAGGCCACTTTGAATTCCGTCACTGTGTTTGTCCAGACCACCTCCATTGGGAGGGCATTCCAAGCATCCACTACCCTCTCAGTAAAAAAGTATTTCCTGACATTGCCTTTCAATTTACTACCAAGTTATAGTCCACCCTCATCTCCTCAAACTCCTGAATATCCCCCTCGTCCACTAATTGGTAGAAACATTCTAACCCTCTGCTCCTCCACTCATCAAAAATCCCCCCTCCCACCCAGGAGTAAAATACCTCCACCCTCTCCAAGGGGGTCATCAAGGAAAACCCACTTAACCTCCTGCACCCACACCCCATCCCAAACCCCTACCACTTGTCTCATAGCTGGAGTTCCTGCCGCCATTACCCTCTGATCTTTCCTTAAAGCCAATAGCCAAGCCCCCAATCTTCCCCCCTTAACATAAAAGTTTGCTCGAGTGCTACATAGGGTTTAATCCCTGTATTTAAGCACCAATCCATTACATACCTTACTTGGGTCGCTCTATAACAATTCCTAAAGTTGGGAACCCCCAACCCCCCTTCCTCCTTAGAATCAAGCATAACCTCTTGCTATTTGCAGCGGTTTCAATCGCCAAATATACTGAAAAACCTTCCTGTGCAGTGTTATGTAGGGCACCATCTGGCACGGCAACCAGCAACACCTGAAAAAAAAATATAACAGACTAGGGAGGATATTCATTTTTACTCCCGCTATACAACCCAGCCATGAAACTTCAAACCTCATCCACCCATCTAACGCCTTACTTATCGTCCAATAGACATGGATAATTAACCTTATACAATTCTTCGTATTTCACCGGTATCTGAACTCCCAAGTAGCTCAGCGACTTAGCCACCCATCTCAACTGATCTTCGACTTCCCGTGGTACAGTCACATTCAACACCTCCGTCTTATCAAGGTTCATTTTAAACTCTGACACTTCCCCATATCTATGTATCTCCCCCATCACCACTGGAGTGTCAACTGTGACCTTCCTAAATACAATAGAATATCATCCACGAATAAAGATATTTTATGACCTCCTCCCCCACATTCCAACACCAAGATCTGGTCATTTGCCCTAACCCTTTGCGCCAGTGGCTCAACCACCAAGGCGAACAGCAGAGGTGACATCAGGTACCCTTGTCAAGTCCCTCTTCCCAACCCAAAATCCCCTGAATAACTCCCATTTACCTCAACCCGTGCCCTAGGCCAGGAATACAACCCCTTTTCATAGTTTGGTCCGAAACCCATAACACCCCTAACTCCAAAGCATTACACAGATCTTGTGCCCCACATGATCAATTGCATATACATTACCTTGTACATAAGTTATGTTTTAGCACTCCAAGTTCCCCCACCCCCTCCCTTTGCATGCTATGAAAGTTGTCCAGTAATGGTTTAAATTGTTAGCTGTATTTATTGTAAGTTCTCTGTAAAATTGAAGTTACAATGTAAACCGCCTTGATTTTAAGATAAGGCAGTATAAAAAAAAAATCTTTAAATAAATTTTCCTCATCACTCCCATTAAGAAATCCCAATGTACCCTATTGAATGCCTTCTCGGCATCAAATGACATCAATATGAAACCCTCGTTCCCCTGACCTGCCACCCATACCACTTCTATCGCCCTCTTTATGTTATCGGCTGCTTGCCTATCTGGTATGAACCCTGTCTGGTCACCATTTATCAGCGCTGGCAATCACAGCACCAGTCGCCCTGCCAATATCTATCTTTGCTAAGATTTTAACATCCACATTAAGCAATGAAATGGGCGGCAAGAACTACAGTTCAGGAGATCCCTCCCTGGCATTGGCAGGATTGTAATTCCTGCTGTAAGCATTTCCTTTGACAGTTCCCCTTCTACCTCTAGCATACCATTAAAGAGGCGACAGTACCTTCACAATTTCCTCCAAGTATATTTTATAAAAACGTCTTGGTAGACTATCCAATCCCGGAGCTTTTCCCACTGCCATCTCCCTCATCGCCTTCCTAATTTCTTCTTCCGTAATTTCCTCCTCCAGCCTAATTTATGCCTCCTTCTCCAATACTGGCAACGTAGTCCCTTCCAAATATCCTTGAATGTGTCCCTCCCTAATCCCTTCCTGCCGCTTAAAAACTCCTGGTAAAACTGAACAAAAATCTCCCCAATTTTATTTTCATTCTGATACACCGTCCCATCCTCCCCCCCAAATTTGATATATCATAGATTTAAACTTCCTCTCCCTCAGCCTTCGAGCCAACAATCTACTTGGCTTGTCTCCAAATTCATAATAAACTTGCTTTACCTGCTGCAGTTCAAATGCAACCCTGTCTCCTTGCAACCCTTGCAGTTCCCCACGCAACATCTCTACCTTCCTCCAGTACCACTTAACCCCCATGTGTCAGTAAGCAATCACTGCCACTTTAATTGCTCTGCTCCACTCCATCTCCCTTTGATATCTGGCCTTTTTTAGTTTTCCCTCACACATAATAAACCACCCTCGAACGACTGCCTTCAGTCCCTCCCAGTCTTACATCCTGCACCTCTCCACTATCATTAAAGATACTCCCGTATTGTACCCCCCTTATATCTGCTATTACCTCTTTCCGCTTAAGTAAACTCATTTAATCTCCAAAATGTAATACCTACTTGACGCTTCCCACTTATTTCCACACAAACCAGCCCATGGTCTGATCATGTTATGGGTTCTATACCCCCCAACATCCATTCCTGTCCACTAGGATCATATCATAAGAACATAAGATATGCCATACTGGGTCAGACCAAGGTCCATCAAGCCCAGTATCCTGTTTCCAACAATGGCCAATCCAGGTCACAAGTACCTAGTAGTTTCCCCAATGCTTGTATTGGGTCAAACAGCGATATCCCGGGTCCCTTTTAATAATAATTGTTTATGGACCTTTCCTCCAGGAACTTGTCCAAACCTTTTTAAAACCCAACTACACTAACAGCTCTTACTATATCCTCCGGTAACAAATTCCAGAGTTTGATTACAAGTTGAGTGAAAAAATATTTTCTCTTATTAGTTTTAAATAGGTTACGCTGTAACTTCATTACATGTCCCCTAGTCTTTTTATATTCTGATAACGTAAACAATCGATGTTTACCTGTTCCACTCCATTCATTAATTTAGACCTCTAACATCTCCCCTCAGCCGTTTTTCCAGGTTGAAGAGCCCTAACCTTTTTAGCCTCTCTTCATAGGAGTAGCATTCCATCCCCTTTACCATTTTGGTGGCTCTTCTCAGTACCTTTTCTAATAATGCTATATCCTTTTTAAGATATGACGGGCAGAATTGCACACAATATTAAAGGTGCGGTCTCACCATGGAATAATACAGGGACATTATAATATCCTGTTTTAATTTTCCATTCCTTTCCTTATGATACCTAGCCTTCTATTTGCTCCTTGGCCGCCACTGCACACTGGGCGGAGGGTTTTAACATGTTATCCACAATGACACCTAAATCTTTTTCCTAGGTGTTGGTTCCCAACGCAGAACCTTGCATCGTGTAATCATAGTTTGGGTTGTTCTTTCCTAGGTGCATAACTTTGCACTTGTCCACATTAAATTTCATCTGTCATTTGGATGCCCAGACTTCCAATTTAGCACAGTTACTTACCTGTAACAAGTGATCTCTGGGAACAGCAGGAATAAGTCTTCACATATGGGTACGTCGGTACTGACGGAGCCTGCGCGGCAACGCTCCCCAACTTCCCAAAAAGGAAAGCTTTTGGGAGCATCCCACAGCGCCTGCGCGCTGCCTTCCCGCCTTTCCTAACCGCCTCTCTCCAGTTCGCGTTTTAAAGCTGAGACAAAGAGAGAGGAAAGGAAACAGAGAGATACAACTCCTAGGGGAGGTGGGTGGGTTGTGAAGACTTATTCCTGCTGTTCCCAGAGATCACCTGTTCCTGGAGATAGCACAGTTACTTACCTGTAACAAGTAGGAATGAGTCTTCACATATAGGGACTCCCCAGCTAGAGATGCCAGGGAGATCCCCAAGGTTGTGAGACCCTGAGAAGAGCTGTACCTCCTCCCATGGATCTCAGGCATCCAACCAGGGATGGAGGGTAGGAGTTGATAAAGCATGGAACAGGTGTTTGAGAACAGCCTGACCAAACAAGGCATCCCGGCGGGAGTCCTTGTCCAAACAGTAATGGGCTGTGAAGGTATGAACCAACGCCCAGGTGGCTGCTCGACAGATCTGGTCGATAGACACAGAATTTAGATGAGCCACAGAGGTGGCCACGGCCCTCACATTATGAGCTGTGACATGGCCCTCCAGAGAAAGGTTCTTACTCTGGTAGGCGAAAGAAATACACTGAGCAATCCAATTGGACAGTGTCCTCTTAGAGACTGGAAGTCCCAAATGAGAGGGATCAAAAGCAACAAAGAATTGAGAAGACTTTCTATGTTGCTGTGTCCTTTGTAAGTAAAAAGCAAGAGCTCTCTTACAATCCAGGGTATGAAGATTCCTCTCTGCACTCGATGCATGAGGACCTGGAAAAAAGACAGGTAAATACACCTCTTGATTAAGATGAAAAGGTGAGACCACTTTAGGCATAAAGTGTGGATTGGTCCTAAGGACTACCTTATCATGATGGAACCTTGTATAAGGTGGATTAGCCACTAAGGCCTGCAGTTCACTGATGCGGCGAGCTGAGGTGACTGCAATAAGAAAGATAACCTTGAAGGAAAGAAATTTCAAGGAGGTAGTGGCTAAGGGTTCAGAGGGTGGCTTCATGAGCTGACCAAGAACCAGATTCAAGTCCCATGCCACTGGAGGTGGTCTAATGGGAGTTTTAGTTAAAAGAAGGCCTCTCATGAATCTTGCAATAAGCGGATGAGATGAGACAGGTTGTCCATTGAGAGGCTTGAGGGATGCTGCAATAGCACTCAAATGGACCCTTACTGAATTTGTCTCGAGGCCTGCATGGGAAAGATGCAGGAGATACTCTAGTAAAGAATTCAAAGGTATTGCTAGAGGGTTAATACCTTTCTCAGCACACCAAATGGTAAACCTTTTCCATTCAAAAGCATAGGAACGTCTAGTAGAAGGCTTTCTGGAAACATGACCCGGTGAAAAGCGGGATATAAATACAGCTAAATATGAAGGATATCCCTTACTTGCTGAGAAAGATGCCAATCTTGAAGGTCTAAGCCTTCAGCAACCAAGCCCTGAGATGGAGAGATTGGGGGTTTGGGTGTCACAACGTCCCCCCCTCCTGAGACAGGAGATCTGGAGCAGACCCCAAGTCCAGGGAGGGAGCTTGAGAGAGATGCAGAAGTAGAGGGTACCACACTTGGCGTGGCCAACGTGGAGCTATGAGAATCATAGTCCCTTGATCTCTCTGAAGCTTGAACAGGGTCTTGGGAATTAGGGGAATGGGCGGAAAGGCGTACAGGAAGTCTTGACCCCAATGAAGGAGGAAGGCATCCCTGGCCTGAACTCCCTGACACAGAATTCTGGAACAGAATCGGGGAAGTTTGGCATTCCACGGACTTGCAAAGAGGTCTATGTCCGGGATTCCCCAAATTCGAAAGATTTTGACTATCTGGTCCATATGAAGGGACCATTCGTGTGGAACCAGAACGCGACTGAGTCTGTCTGCCCAAGAGTTTTGAACTCCTGGAAGGTATACTGCCAGAAGATGAATTTGATGCTCTCTGGCGAAGGCCCACAATCTCAGAGCTTCGTTGCAAAGCGACAGAGCCAGTTCCTCCCTGCGTGTTCACATAGAACATGCCTACTTGGTTGTCCGTGTGAATGAGGACTGTCTTGTAGCTGAGCAGGGTATGGAAGACTGAGAGCCAAGAAGATTGCTCTGAGCTCTAAGAAGTTGATATGTAGGGAGGTCTCCTGTGGAGACCAAATGCCCTGGGTGGAGAGGTCTTGAAGATGAGCTCCCCAACCCTTTGGAGAGGCATCTGTTGTAAGGATTGCTTGGGGTAACAATTGTTGGAAGGGGGACCCCAGCAACAGATTTTGAGTGGACTTCCACCACTGGAAAGACCAAAAGAGGTGCCTGGAGGTTGCTATTTTGTCTGACAGACTTCCAGATGCCTGGGTCCACTGGGTGGACAAAGTCCATTGAGCTGCCCTCATGTGAAGGCGAGCATAAGGGACCACATGCACCGTGGATGCCATGTGGCCCAGCAGTTGTAACATCTCTCGAACAGTAAGCCTCTCAGATTCAGTTAAAAACCCACCTAACTGCACTAAGCGTAGGCAACGGGCCTGGGGAAGATAGGCCCTTGCAGTTGTGGTATCCAGCAAGGCCCCTATGAATTCTAGAGACTGAGTAGGGGTGAGTTGGGACTTTGGAATGTTTATAACCAGTCCCAGATACTGCAGGACACGCATTGTGCAGGCTAGGGAAGTCTGGGCCTCTGACTGGGATGGAGCTCGGATGAGCCAGTCGTCCAGATATGGGAATACGAATATTCCCAGAATGCGTAGAAATGCAGCTACTACTGCCATGCATTTTGTGAACACTCTTGGAGCAGAGGCCAGACCAAAGGGAAGCACCCTGTATTGAATAGTGCTTTCCTTGATAAAGGAACCGAAGGAACCTTCTGTGTGTTGGATGGATGAGGACATGGGTGTACGCATCCTTGAGATCTAGAGAACAAAGCCAATCCTGACTCTGAAGGTATGGAAGGAGAGCACCGAGAGAAATCTTGAATTTCTCCTTGCATAGAAACTTGTTCAATTCTCTGAGATCTAATATGGGTCTGTAGCCCCCTGTTTTCTTTGGAATAAGAAAATAGGGGGAGTAGACCCCTGAACCCTGTTGAATGGGTACTTCTTCTATTGCCCTTTGGGCAAGAAGGGTAGCAATCTCCTGACCCAGAAGGTCGAGGAGAGATGTTGGAGAATTGAACTGTCTCACCATAGTGTGATGAGGAAGGTTTAAGAAATGAAGCTTGTACCCCTCCCTTATGATGGAGAGGGTCCATTGCTCTGCTGTGATTTGTTCCCATCTGGGAGCAAAATGGAGCTAACCTCCCTGAAATGGTGAGAGGCTCTGGTTCTTCTAGAGCCAGAAAGGCTAAGTTCTCTAGTTGTAAGTCAAAGGCCCTGAGGAGGCTGAGGCTGTTGGGCCGTAGCAGTCCTTGTAGACTTAGGCTTGGCTTGTTTAGGTTGTTGCTGACGCTTTGCAGCAAAATGACCTGTAGAAGATGCCTGGAGACCATAACCAGGATAATATTTCCCTTTTTTGGGAAAGAAAGTCTTTTGAATAACCTTTTTCTAGCAGGAGCAGAAGTAGACTTTGAAAGTCTATCTAAGGCAGAATTTTCAGCATCCATCTGAGTGGCCTTTGCTTGCCAATCCTTACCAAAAAGGTTTTCACCTGTACAAGGAAGATTTCCTAATCCATCCTGGACCCAGGGTTCCAAATGAGAAGCTTGCAACCAAGCAAGTCTGCGTGCACCTATGGCAATAGCCGAGGCTCTGCTGGCACACTCAAAAGAGTCAAAGGCTGCACGGTTGGAGAATTTGGAAACATCCTGGGCATGTTTAAGCCAGGTGAGAAACTCTTCCCTTTTATCTTCTGAGATAAAAGGAGATAAAGTTAGCAGATGATCTGTAACTTCTTTTAGAAACATCCCCATATAGAGACTATAGGAGTTGATTCTGGCAGTAAGCATATTGGCCTGGAAAATTCTCCTGCCAAAAGCATCTAAGGTTCTGCATTCCCTTCCTGGAGGATTAGATGAGTGTCTTTTTGCACTCTCTTTTTCATAGCAGACTCCACCACAATAGAGTGGTGAGGAAGCTGAGTCTTATGAAAGCCAGGACAAGGAGGAACACAGTACATGGTGTCCAACCTGCAAGAATGAGGGGAAGTAGTAAGAGGTGTCTCCCATATGCCCAACATGTGATCATAAAGGATCTCATGAATTGGTTAAGTAGCTGCCTCTTTAGGAGCCTTAGGATATTGTAAAATATCTAATTTCTTGGCTCTAGGCTCAGGTTCAGGGGCCACTGAAATAGAAAGGCCCCTGGCCACTTCCCTAATGAAGTCTTGAAAAGACAAGTCTTCTGGAGGAGACATTCTTCTTTTTTGGAGAAGAGGGCTCCTGAGGAAGGAGTACCGAGGCCTCGACAGAAGCCTCCGATTCATCAGAGTCCTCGGAGGAATCGAAGTATCGCCTGTCTGGATGCTCTTGCAGAGCCCGATACGTGTACCAAGTGGTATCGACATAGGGAGTGATCGGTACCGATGGGCATCACAGGACAGGGTACAGCTGCAGTCGACACCGAAGCCGATGTAGATGCAATCGGTAGCGGAACCAATATCGGTGCCAGTGCCGGAACCGGTACCGCCAATGGAGTTTGTGGTGGTACCGGAGGCGTCGCAGCTTGTATGAATGCTGTGATGGCACGCTGCATGGTCAGAATATTCTGATCCATCGACGCAACCAATGTCTGGATGTCGGTACCAGTGGAGACCACCAGTACCCCAGAACATGGCAACAGGTGATCGGTCGAGGCCACGCCATCGATGTCAACCTGTGACCCCATAGATGAAGCTTTGGAAGCCGGAGCCTCCCACCGGGGTAATTTTGCCAGTGCAGGATCCTCGAGGGCAAGCCCGGAGGCATCTCGATACTTAGAGGGAGATCTACCCTTCGAGGACCGGCTGGACTTATGTTTGGTTACCTGAGATCCATGGGAGGAAGACGAAGCCCTGGAAGATGTCGATGCCACCAAAGCTGCATCAGAGGGAAACAGGGTACTGAGCTTTGCCGCTCGATTCTGTCGACCTCTTTTAGACATCATGGAACAGGACTCACAATCGGTGATGGAGTGGTCAGGACTCAAACATTTTAGACACCAGTCATGGGTGTCTGTGATAGAAAGAGTACCGCTGCACTTCGTGCACTTTTTAAACCCGGAAGCGGGCTTTTCCATGAGGAAAAATCTTCTAGGCCCAAGGCCCAAAAGAAAAAATTGCACAGAAGTGGGAAACGGTAGTTTTTTTTTTTTTTTTAAAAGAAGAAAGACGAAAAGACCGGCGGTACCGGTCCGACGTCGAAGAAGGCAGACACGCGACCAAAGAAATAAAGAAAAATAAAGACCTTCAGCGGTGACAGGAACACGACCTGCTGGCTCCGCGGAAAAGAAGAACTGGAGAGAGGCGGTTAGGAAAGGCAGCGCGCAGGCGCTGTGGGATGCTCCCAAAAGCTTTCTTACTGGACGCTGGGGAGTGTTCCCGCGCAGGCTCCGTCGGTACCGACGATACCCATATGTGAAGACTCATTCCTGCTTGTTCCTGGAGATATCAAGATCCTCTTGCAATTTTCCACAATCGTTTTGGGTTTTAACAACTTTAAATAGTTTTGTGTTGTCTGCAAATTTGATAACCTCACTTGTTATTCCCTTTCCCAGGTCATTTATGAATATGTCTAAAAGCAGCAGACCCAGCACAGATTCCTGGGGTACTCCACTATTCACCTTTTTCCATTGGGAAATTTGGCCATTTAGCCCTATCCTCTGCTTTCTATCTTTTAACCAGTTCCTAGTCAAAGGCTTTCTGAAAGTCTAAAAACACTATATCAACCAACTCACCTTTGTCTACCTGTTTATTCACACCTTCAAAAAAACATAACAGATTAGTAAGACAAGATCTTCCTTGTCTAAAGCCATGTTAGCTGTCTCCCATTAAGCCATGACTATCTACACATGTTCAGTTATTTTGTTCTTTATGATGGTTTAGCGTAGTTACTCACCTGTAACAGGTGTTCTCCAGGAGCAGCAGGAATCAGTCCTCACTTATGGGTGACGTCGGCGCCGACGGAGCCCTCGCGGAGCAATTTTCCCCAGCTTTCAAAGAAAGCCTTTGGGAATTGCAGCGCGCATGCGCGGTCATCTTCCTGCCCGAGGGTGCCATCTTAGCCAGTCAGATGACATAGCTAAAAAAGACAGCATAAAAATTTGCAAAAAGAACATAAGCAGACGATTGCAACTCCAAGGGGAGGAGGGAGGGTAGTGAGGACTGATTCCTGCTGCTCCTGGAGAACACCTGTTACAGGTGAGTAACTACGCTTTCTCCAGGACCAAGCAGGAAGTCAGTCCTCACTTATGGGACTCCCAAGCTCAAGGCTACCGGAGACCCTAAGCACAAAAATGAGCTCCCTCTAGCTCAGCAGCACAGAAGGATAGAATCTTCGCTGAATTATCACCCACCGGTAGCCCACATCCGGGATGGAGGGTAGGAGTTGCTCAGACCTCAAAGAGATTACGGAGGACTGCCTGTCCGAAAGCACTGTCCCTACGGGACTCCCTCTCGAGACAGTAATGGACCGCAAAAGTCTGGCTCGAAGACCAAGTAGCGGCCCGGCAGATGTCTGCCAGCGGAACAGAGCGGAGGTAAGCCACTGACGTAGCCTTTGCCCGAACGCAATGAGCCGTGACTCGACTTTCTAAGGAGAGTCCGGCTGCCCCATAAGCCCAAGAGATACAGTCCGCAACCCAGATGGACAGAGTATGCTTGGAGACCGGGAGCCCCAATTTATTGGGGTCAAAAGACACAAAAAGCTGAGCAGCTTTACGGTGCTCCCGCGTACGGTCAAGGTAGAAGTTCAATGCCCTTCTACAGTCCAGGGTATGGAGGACCGTTTCAGCTCGGCTGGAGTGTGGTCTGGGAAAGAAGGTTGGAAGTACCACCTCCTGATTGATGTGAAAAGGGGAGACCACTTTAGGCAGAAATTTTGGGTGAGTCCGTAGGACTACCCTATTCTTGTAGAACCTAGTGTAAGGGGGATCAGACACGAGGGCCTGCAATTCACTTACGCGTCTAGCGGAAGTGAGGGCTATCAAGAACAGTGTTTTCCAAGACAGAAAACGGAGAGAACAGGTAGCCATAGGTTCAAAAGGCGGACAGGTGATCCGCTGCAAAACCACATTCAGGTCCCAGTCAGGCGCTGGCGGGCGCAGAGGTGGTTTAAGTAGAAGGAGACCTCGGAGAAACCTCGCTACGAGAGGGTCGCTTGAGAGAGGTCTACCGTCCACCGGTACATGATGTGCCGAAAGAGCACTGAGGTGAACTTTGACGGAGTTGGACTTAAGTCCCAGATTAGAGAGGTGTAGCAAGTACTGCAAGATCACCGACACCGGGCAGGAGAAGGGATCCCGAGACTGTTGGGTACACCAGACTGCAAAGCGACGCCATTTAAGGGCGTAGCATTTGCGGGTAGAAGGCCGTCGCGAAGCCAAGACGACCTCCTCCACCTCCGCCGGCAGGAGAAGGGGAGCAAGGACTACCCTCTCAGCAGCCAGGCCATGAGGTTGAGAGACCTGAGGTTGGGGTGCAGTAGGGACCCCTGATCCTGAGTGAGGAGATCCGGTTGTACCCCCAGAGGGATTGGATCCTCCACCACCAGTTGCAGTAGGAGCGGAAACCACGGCTGCCTGGGCCAGCGAGGGGCCACCAGAATCATGAAGGCTTTGTCTCGGAGAACCTTGAAAAGAGTCCGAGAGACTAGCGGGATGGGAGGGAAAGCGTACAGAAGGCTCCCCGACCATGAGATCAGAAAAGCGTCCGCCGCAACCCGAAGGGGGTGTGGCTGACGAGAGCAGAAGCGAGGAGGAAGCTGCCGGTTGTGAGGACTGGCAAAGAGATCCACCGTGGGGAGGCCCCACTTGAGGAAGAGCTTCTGAACTACCAAGGGATCCAGACGCCACTCGTGCGGCTGGAGGACCCTGCTGAGTTTGTCCGCAAGGCAATTTTCTTGGCCCGGGAGATAAACTGCCTTGAGGAGAATGCCGTGACTGACGACCCAAGAGCAGAGCTTCTATGCCTCCCGGCAGAGGAGGAAGGAGCCCGTGCCCCCCTGCTTGTTCACGTAGAACATGGCAACTTGATTGTCCGTCTGGACAAGGACGGACTGGTGGGAAGTCAGGTGGGAGAAGGCCTTGAGAGCTAGGCGGATCGCCCTGAGCTCCAGGAAGTTGATCTGCTGAGCAGACTCCCACGTGGTCCAGAGGCCCTGGGTACGTGCCTCTTGGCAATGTGCTCCCCAGCCCAGGAGGGATGCATCGGTGGTCAGCACCCGGGTCGGCTGAGGTGACTGGAAAGGCATTCCGAATATGAGGTTCGGCTGCCGGAGCCACCACCGGAGAGACGAGATCAGCGGCTCGGAGACGCGCACTAGGTCTGCTAGGCCGCCTGTGGCTTGACGCCACTGCTGGCGGAGACACCATTGAGCAGACCGCATATTCAGGCGGGCATTGGGGGTCACATGGACGGTGGAAGCCATATGGCCGAGTAGTCTCAGGAAGCGCCTGGCGGAGACCAGGGGCTGGCTGCGAAAACGGTCGGCTAGGTCCATGAGCCGTTGAGCCCTGTCGAGCGGTAGGTATGCTCGCGCCTGAGGAGTGTGCAGCCTTGCGCCGATGAACTCGAGATCCTGTGAGGGGAGCAAAGTGGACTTTGCGAAGTTTATAACAAAGCCCAAGTGCTGCAGAAGAGTCACCGTGCGGCGCGTGGCGTTGGTGACCTCCCGAGCGGACGCTGCTCTGATGAGCCAGTCGTCGAGGTACGGAAAGACATAGAGGCCGTGAAGCCGGAGATGGGCCGCCACGACCGCGAGACATTTTGTGAAGACTCGCGGTGCACTCTGTACTGGTAATGATTTCCTGCCACCACAAACCTTAGGTATTGGCGGTGGCTTGGGTGGATGAGGATGTGCGTGTAGGCATCCTTTAGATCCAAGGAGCATAGCCAATCTCCCTGCTGGAGGTAGGGCAGAAGGATTCCAAGGGTAAGCATTTTGAACTTCTCCCGCACAAGGAACTTGTTGAGGTTGCGCAAGTCCAGGATGGGTCTGAGGCCCCCTGTTCTCTTTGGTATCAGAAAATACCTGGAATAAAAGCCTTGACCTCTCAGGTGGTGTGGCACCGGTTCCACCGCCTGATCCTGCAGAGGACCCGCTAACTCCTGAAGGAGTAATTCCCTGTGCAGAGGGGGTCGCGGAGGTTCTCCCGGAAAATAGGAGGGAGGGACCTGGTGGAAGTGGAGAAGATAGCCTTCTCGCACGACTTGAAGCACCCAGGCATCTGCGGTGATGCTGGACCACCTGTGGGCGAAGTGAACCAGCCGGCCTCCGGTGCTGGGAGGAACCAGCGGGGGGGGGGGGGAGGCTATGCTTTGCGAGTCAAAAACCCCCACCCTGCTGAGCAGGGGCTGGTGGTGCAGGCTTGGGGGCTTGCTGCCTACGGGACCCGTTACCCCGTCCCTTGGCCTGCTGGCCCTGTTGGGGAGCTGCAGGGGCCTGATAATGGGGGTATTGTTTGTAGGCAGCCGCCTTCCTCGGGTAAAAGGACTTTTTCCCCGAGCCCTTCTTTTTCTGGGAAGGGGCGGAGGTCTTCCTAGAAAGCCTGGTCCTGGTGAGAGTCTCAGTCTCAATTTGTGCAGCCTTTTCCGCCATGGGCTTGCCAAAGAGGTTCTCGCCTCGGCAGGGGACATCGACCAACTTGTCCTGCACCCAGGGCTCAAGGTCTGACGACTGAAGCCAAGCCTGTCGGCGGGCACCGATGCCGGCTGCGGCCACTCGAGCCGACGCTTCAAAGCCATCATAGGCTGCCCGGGACATGAACTTTGAGCATTCCCGAATGTCAGTGGACAAGGCCAGGAACCTCCGCAAGGGTTCCTCGGACAGACCAGCGGAGAATCCGGCTAGCTCTTTAGCCAGATCCCGGAGATACATGCCCATGTACAGCTGGTAAGTCTGGACACGACATGCGAGCATAGAGCCCTGGAAACACTTCTTACCAAGGCCATCCAGGTTACGGGCCTCCCTGCCAGGGGGCACCGAGGAGTGCATCTTCTGGCTCTTAAGACGATGCATGGCCGATTCCACTACCATGGAATGGTGTGGTAGCTGTGCCTTTTGGAAGCCAGGGCTCTTGCGGACCCGATAGATAGAATCGACCCGCTTGCTCAGGACCGGCGAGGAGGCCGGACTCTCCCACATGCGGAAGAGTAGTCGTTCCAGCATAGGAGGAACCGGTACAGTAAAGTGTTCCCTCACGGGAGAGTCATACTGGAGGGCGTCGAGCTCTTCGGCTCGAGGCTCCTCCTCGGGATCCGCAGGGAAGGCCAAAGCCTTGGCCATATCCCTAACGAAGTCCGAGAACCGGGCATCCTCCGGGGGGGACTGCTTCCGAGGTTCGGACTCAGGTGAGTCCGAGGGGACACACCGAGTCCGAAACGAATCAGGTGACTCTTCCTCTTCAGACTCCCAGACCGACTCCGACGAGGAATCGGTGGGGTCGGCCCGGGCAGGGCGCGGCGCCTGCCGCCCTGACGCCGAGGGAGTCGGCGTCGGCGACCTCGGTCCTGAACGGGAGGCCGAGGGTGACCTCGACCGAGGATCGACTCGAGTTCTCATCGACTCGAGGATCGGCTCGGTCTCCGGGGTCGACTTGGACGTCGACGTCCCGGCGGTCGGGGCAGCGGCGCCAGCGAGGCCAGCGAGCAGTGCCCGCTGCTGGTCCATGAAGGCAGACAGTCTGCTCTCCAAGGCCGTCAACCTGAGTCCGAGCTCAGGTGACCCAGCAGCCCCCGACTCGGGCCCCGACGGCGTCGGGCCCAACGTCGGCTGTCGCGGAGGCGAGTCCAGAAGGACCACAGGACTTACCCGAGCAGGCATCTCCGACTCCAGGCGAGGTCGCTTCGGGAGGTGTTCCTTCTCCAAGGACCCGGGGCGGCTATCGGGGCTATGCGACCTGGCCCTCGCGGAACCAGGAGCGTCCACCGACGCCGCCCTCGCGGGTTTCACCGTCCGACGATGGTCCCCGGAGGGAGAACCCCGTCGGAGGAACTCCGGCGACGGTCCGAGCTGGAGCCTTTTGACGCGGAGGCCTCCGACGAGGTCCGGGTACGGCTGGGGTCAGCGAAGATTCGATCACGCTGATGCCGCCGACTTCTCAACGCTTTTGAGGACATTTTGCCGCAGGGCCCACAGATCAGTTCCTCATGATCCGGGCCCAGGCAGCGGAGGCAAAAGTCGTGTGTGTCAGTGAGTGACATATTTCGGTCACACTGACCACACCGCTTAAAGCCACTGGCAGCCATCGGGGGAAAAAGGGCCCCTGCGAGGTCAAAGGACCGGGCTGCCAGGGAAAATCGAAAACGAAAGCTGACAAAGTCAGAAAAACCGAAAAAAAGTGAGAGGTCTCGTGACCGGCGTCGCGAGTCCGGGCGGGAAAAAGATCGGCGTCGAACCGAAGGAAAAAGGATAAAATAATGAAGAAAAATCGACTTTTTCGCGGGGACAAGACGGGGACGTCTGTAGGGCTCCGCGGAAAAAAGAAGACTGGCTAAGATGGCACCCTCGGGCGGGAAGACGACCGCGCATGCGCGCTGCAATTCCCAAAGGCTTTCTTTGAAAGCTGGGGAAAATTGCTCCGCGAGGGCTCCGTCGTCACCCATAAGTGAGGACTGACTTCCTGCTTGGTCCTGGAGAACTACCATTTTTCTCGGTACTGATGTCAGGCTCACCAGTCTGTAGTTTCCCGGATCACCCCTGGAACCCTTTTTAAAAATTGGTGTTACGTTCGCCATTCTCCAATATTCAGGTCTTACAGATGATTTTAATGATAGTAATCTGTGAACTTATAGCAGGTCTGCAATCTCATATTTCAGTTCTTTCAACACCCTTGTATGTATATCATCAGGCCCAGGTAATTTGCTACTCTTTAGTTTATCTAATAGTTATCATACGTCTTCCCGATGTATCGCTATTTTCTTCAATTCTTCCGCACCTTTAAATACCACTTCAGTCATGGGTAACATCCCTACATCTTCCTCAGTAAAAACCGAAGCAAAGAATTCATTCAGTCCCTCCGCTATTGCCTTATCGCCTCTTAGTGCCCCTTTAACCCCTCTATCATCTAATGGACCAACTGACTCATGGGTTTTTTGCTATGAATGTACTTGAAAGAGTCTATTACACATTTTTGCTTCCGCAGCAAGCTTCTTCTCAAATTCCCCCTTTGCCTGCCTTATCATTGCCTTGCATTTAACTTGCCAGTGCTTGTGCTGCTTCCGGGTTTCATCGTTTGGCTCTTTATTCCATTTCCTGAAAGATGTGTTTTTGGCAACAGCCTCTGACCTCACCTTTAAACCATGCTGGCAGTTTTTTGGATTTCCTTCCACTTTTCTTAAAAGCGTGGAATACAGCTGTCTGGGCTTCCAAGATAGTATTTTTCAACACCACCCAAGCTTGATGTAAGTCTTTAACCTTTGCAACTGCTCCTTTTAGTTTTTTTAAACTATGTTCCCTCATTTTATCATAGTCTCCCTTTCGAAAGTTAAAAGGTAGTACTGTGGATTTCCTTACTATCCCTCCTCCACTAATTAAATCAAATGCAATCATGCTATGATCGCTATTGCCAAGTGGCCCCAACACCCTTATCTCTTGCACCAGATCTGGTGTTCCACTAAGGACTAGGTCCAACATGACTTCCCCTCTGGTCGGTTCATGAACTAGCTGCTCCAAGAAGCAGTCATTTATTTCATCTAGGAACTTTATCTCCCTAGCATGTCCTGCTGTGACACTGACCCAGTCCATACCGGGGTAATTGAAATCACCCATTTACTACTACTGTGCTGTAACTTGTTAGCTTCCTTCATTTCTTTGAGCATTTCATCATCCATTTGTTCATTCTGGCCAAGAAGTCGATAGTACAGCCCCCACTGCCATCACCTTCCCCTTTTTACATGGAATTTCAATCCATAGAGATTCTACAGCAAATTTTGTTTCCTGCAAAACTTTAATCCTTTCTGACTCAATGCCCTCTCTAACAGAGCGCAACCCCTCCACCAATTTGATCAGCTCTATTATTATGATATAGTTTGTACCCAGGTATCACAGTGTCCCAGTGGTTGAACTCCTTCCACCATGTCTCAGATTCCAATCATATCTAACCTCTCATTTAGTGCTATATATTTTAACTCTCCCATCTTATTTTTTAGACTTCTAGCATTTGCATACAAGCATTTTAGAGACTATTTTATTCATATTAATCTGGCTATTGGTAGGCATGGGTAATTTGGAATCTAAGCTCTATTTGCTCCATACTCAAGGGCATTTGGGCTACTTTACTTTTTTTGGAACCTCTCTGCTTTTGGTAGTATCCTTCAAGGATACATTCTTCTGAACCATGTGCTCTTGGGCAACTGTTGGCTTTCCCCTATTATCTAGTTTAAAAGCTGCTCTCTCCTTTTTAAAGGTCAATAGCACACAAGGAATGGCTTGACCGTGGTCTGGGCAGATGGCCCAACAGAACCGGGCATCAAGGCTTGCTGCTGGGCCATGAAGGCAGACAAGCTGCGCTCCAAGGCCACCCATTCTGGTCTCTAGTCAATGGCTCTGCAGCCTTTGGCGGGGGCACAGAGGATCTCTGGCCCAGCACCAATGAGCTGGAGTCCTCGATCAGGATGGCTTTGGAGGTGCAAGGCCGTCAGAGGCCAATGAATCTTTTTTGTCAACCTTGGTAAGCTGCAACTGCTCTAATCCCTCAGACTTATGGTGTGGACTGCAGGACAGAGCATGGGACTTACCCGCCTGTAAAAAGAGGAGACTGACGTAAGATGACACCCTTGAGTAGGAAGGGGACCACACATGCATGGTGCATCTCCCAAAGTCTCTTTGAAAGCTGGGGAGAAGCTTCTGTGCAAGGCTCCATCGGCGTTGATGTCACCCATATGTGAGGTCTGACTTTCTGCTTGTTCCCAGAGAAAAGGAGAGTGCCTGCTTACAGTCCAGTGTGTGGAAAACTGCCTCCACCCTGCTGGTGTGAGGCTTTGGAAAAGTGGGGAGCACCTCCTGCTGGATGAGGTGGAACGGAGATACCACCTTGGATAGAAACCTAGGGTGCATGCGGAGCACAATCTTATTCTTGTAGAACCTAGAGTATGGTGGTTCTGCCACCAATTTATTTATTTATTTATTTAACAGCTTTTATATACCGCGCTATTTGTTATCAGTGCGGTTTACATACAAGGGTGCACAGTCAGAAAACTGTTCTGTGCTTACATTGTAACAGGAGTTTAAACTTGGACAGTACATTGTAACAGGAGCATAAACATGGAGTAACAGAGAAACTATAAACATATGTACAAAATATAATTAGATTTGGTTTGTATATACAGTAAGTCTAAAGCGGGCTCAAGATACTTGTGACAGGATGCAGTTTGCCTGAAGCTCACTGACCCCAATGCCTGAAGCTCACTGACCCTGCGGGCAGAGATGAGCGTCATGAGGAACACTGCCTTCTGGGAGAGATATATGAGGTGGCAGGAGCACAGAGGCTCAAAGAGTGGTGCTGCGAGCTTGGAGAGCACAAACGTTAAGGTCCCACTCCTGTGCTAGTGGGCAGACAGATTCAACACGAGCCCCTCCTCAGAAAGCAAAACATGAGGGGGTGAGCATTGAGGTGTTTGCCCCTTAATGAAATGTTGATATGCCGCTGAGAGCATTGAGGTGCACTCTTACGGAGTTAGACTTTAGCCCTGCCCGGGACAGGTGAAGTAGGTACTGCAGCACTAGCTGGACAGAGCAGAAGGGGTTGACCCAACGTTCCACGCACCAGACCAAGAACTTCTGCCACTTGAAGGCGTACACCCAACAGACTGTGGGAAGTGAGGACTGCCTCCACTTCAATAGAGATGGAAAGGGGCCAAGGCTACCTTTCAGCAGTCAGGCCATGAGTGTCAGGGACCCCAGGTTAGGGTGCAGGAGAAAGCCATCCTTAGGAGCCCCCAGCGCTGGAACAGATGGCTGGTCACCCTGGGGTCCAGCCTCCACTTGTGCGGCTAGAGGACCCGGCTGAGCTGGCCGGTGTTTCCCACATGTGGAGGAGCAGCCGATCCAGGATCAGGGAAATGGGCACTATAAGTGCCTCCTTCGGAGAGGCCTCGTATTGGAGGATCTCAAGCTCCTCCATGCGAGGATCCTCCAACTCTTTGTGAAATGAGTGTCTGACACGTCTCACATAAAGTCGAGGAAGACCATATCCTCGGGCGGAGGCCAGCACGGGGTCTTGGAGGGAGATTGGAAGTACTATCACAATGTGCCCTCAGACCAATCACCTTGTACATCGGTTGCTATCAGCCAATAGTGTCCATGGCATGGGTCTCCCTGCCCGAAGGCACCAAGAAGTGCATCTTCTGGCTCGAGTCTCTGCAAGGACGACTCCACCACCATAGAGTTGCGAGGCAGTTAGGCTTTTTGGAAATCAGGGCTCTGGTGGACCCCATAGGCGGCTGGACTTGATGTAACTATGGGCACCGATGTGGGGGTAGCCCACATGTGGAGAAGCAGCCATTCCAGGATGAGAGGGGGGGTGGAATGGGCACCGTGAGAACCTCTTTTGGTGGGCCTTGTACTAGAGGATCTCGAGGTCTTCCGTGTGAGGGTCCTCCTCCAGCTCTGTGGCCATGTCCCACAGAAAGCTGAGGAAGGCCATGTCAGGTGGGGGACCAGCACCTCAACTCCAGAGGGGATGGGTCTGGGGCACTGTTCCCTCTAAGCTGTGTGCGTGTGCACACACCTCGCTGAGCGAGCGTACATACAACAGAACGCACAAAAATTATGGAAACTAAAACAGAATATGGTAGCGGAGCACCCCAGGCATATCTAGGTGAAGGATTGCATGGGTGCGGAGCAGAGTGGAAACAGTTGCAGAGAAGGAAGAGCAAGCGGCAGTGGCAGCACGTACAGAGAGCTGCCAGAGCGCCATGCGATCCGTGCGCTGCGGTGAAGGTGAAGAAACAAAGGACAAGCAGACGGGCAGCATTGGAAGTGTAGGGCAAGCGGCAGGTCAGCAGGACACGAGGGGGGGGGAAAGAGCATGCACAGTCTTGCAGCGGCGGGAAGAAAGCAAAAAAGCACAGGTGCATGGCCAAACAAAAATGTATTGAAGCGAGGGAGATTGAACGACGATCGGAGCACCGGAAGGGAGCATGGATGAGGCGCAGCAGACTGGACGAAGAAACAGCATTGAATCGGGTATTGAGAGGGTGAAAAAGCAGCAGTAAAAGCCGAGTTCTAACAGGGAATCGAGACCGCATGGCAGACAAGCTGGTTGTGGGAGCAGGACTGGAGCATGCCTGTGCTTAAGGCAGCAGTGCTTTAGGGCTTTTCATATCTTTAAGAGCAGTATAAAAATAAGCATTGTCAATAACTGTAGGGATGGACAGATAAAGGGATACCAGAATCCCCAATATGTAATTGAAGATGGATGAATTTCTTGATACAAAATGTGTTTAGAAGTTTGACTTTTCACCTACTTCCTTCTAAATAGAATAGGATGTCATGATCATGGGTTCTGTGTAATTGTCTTTAAAATAGATGGAACAGTGTTAATTAAGCATAACGCCTATGAACTGTGTAACCATAGTTCATTGTACAGTCAGCTGGAAGTCCCTGCTGACAAAACATAATTTTTGCAACTTTTGCAATTAAACAATTTTGTCATAATTGCGTAAATTTCATCTAATATACTGTAATCAGATCTTACTCTGTAAAAAGAACTTTGGCGACACCTTGTGTTATTTCATGGTTATAATAAATGATTGTTACTTCCTCTTTTTTTCTCTAATAAAAAGGAGCTTTTAGGAGGAGAACTTTGAATTCGGCAGGTGTGGAATTATGCCCGTCCATATACCGCTTGCCGTCTTCCCTCTGAGCTCAAAGAAAATAGCACTTTGTGTGTGTGTGATTGTGTTCTGTATTACTCTCTGCCTGTCTCTCACTACTGATGGACCAGAGACCTAAAAAGCCGAGGTATTGTGGTCAATTCATGAAGTTTTCTTCAATAACAATAAAGTAAATTAGACAGACTAGATAAAGACCATATGGGCCTATTTACCATCATAGTCTATGCTTCTTTGGATGACCTTTACTGTTTTGTCTTTTTACAGTCAAACATGAATCTAAAATGCTGAAGAGATTTGATTAGACTCATTGCTTTCCCTTGTGCATTACCATTAAAGTGTCAAGAATGTGCTTTCATGGAGTGTGACAAAAAGCCATTAAAGTGCTATTTGCACGAGAATGAGAGATAGGCACAGAAAGAAAACATCCAAGGGTTTTCCCTGTAACCCATCCAAAGAGGACATGGACTCTGGCCCCTCCATAAATGTCAGGCCAGAGCAATGCCAATGAACCACGACAGTTTAAGTTAATTTTGCACAAGCTCAGTCGACTGCCTTGAAATGGTGATCAGTTTCAACCAATCTGAAAAACGCCAGGGACTGAAAAATATTGAATCAGCATTAAATTTATTACACTGAAAACTGAAAGAAGTTACTTTAAAATGTTGAAACCGATAGCGATGAGAGGTACAAAACCTAAGAGAACGGCCGGAGCTTTTAAGCCTGAATGGCTTGAAGAAATTGTTGAAATGGAGACACCGAAATCTTGGGATAAAACGTGCATTTAACTGCGTGAAATATTCACTTACGAAGAGGATGACTGAGTAGTCTGTTTATACTGCTGAGATGATGCAAAAACCATCGGAGAGTTTGAGTGGCAAATTTTGGGATGATGTTTCAAAAGTCCAGTTTCCACACGACGTCTAGTAAGTCTCATACTGAAAGTGTTAACAAACTTAGAGCTAAAAATCCAAATTTAAGGAGAGGATTATTTAACTTGTTGCTTGAGAGCACCACTGAAAAAGAGAAGGCAAATTAGTAATGAATGGAAGCGTTCTACACCAGAAGAAATTAAAATTCTAATTGATAGTGTTTTGCTGGCTGTTCGGATGAATATTTCCATGCTCTCTGTTCAAGATATTAACACATGTCCAAGTACATAACCATACCCGAAAGCTGGAGAAGCAAAAAACTATTTGTTTGAATTTCTTGAAATTAAACATCAATGTCCAAGATAAGCTCATAGCAGATGTTGCATCAGCAGTGTATCATACATTAACTATTGATGAAAGCACAAATATTTCTAACAAGGACTTAATACTGTACTTCAAATATCGGCCAGTAAATTCATGTCTGTATAAAAATTCATTTGGTGGGATGCTACAGTTGGAAGCATGTGATGCTGCATCAATAGTCAGTGCACTCCGGGAATTCTATGGGAAATACAAGCTTGACCTTAGAATGGTCATGTTTACTTCGGATGGTGCCTCTGTCATGTCAGGCAGAATGGTGTTGCTGCGCAGCTAAAAAAAAAAAACACCACACTTTTCGCATTTAGTGCAGCAGCATTGTGTTGGCCATCATGAAGATTTGGGGATCTCTGAATCATGGAAGTAAGTAAAGTTGATGAAAGAAGTTGAAACTTTCATGAGAACTGTTTACACAACCTTGTTGAACTTCTACTAAAAGGTCACAATTTAAAGAATTAGCAGATGCTTCTGAATGCGAGTCAATTGCTTTTAGACCTCTGAACGAAGTGCGGTGGTTATCTAGACATTTTGCTCGTCAAGCAATTATTCAAAATGATGATCCATTATTAAAATACTTTGAAGACGAGAAGGATAATGATCCCATTGCAAAGTACTGTTATAAAAAGCTAAACAGCCATCAATTCCATATAACACTGCAAATTTTGAATGCTTTATCTGAACTAGCTTCATTAACAATGGCATTTCAAAAACGTGGGCTAACACCACTGGAAGCATATCATCTTGCACAAGGTAAGCTGAACAAAATCCGAATGCAATACTTGGGTGACACAGTAAAATGGAGGAGTGATAATGTTAAAAATCTTCGACAAGATACCTGGAGACGTTTAAGTGGATACTGGTTCCACACTTATTTTCATTAATATGCTATCTGCATTTAGGGGAAAGATTTTCTGAAAATGAAATTGAGGAGTGGTCTGCTTTTGACTTGACAGCAATAGCACAGAGTGATTATGAATTTGGAATTGAAAACGTCTGATCACTCTGCTTAAAGTACAAACAATTTCTTATGGAGGAACATAGTTATTCAGCAGTACAATGACTTCAAGTTCTTAGTCGCAGAAAAAAATCAAAAGCAAACTGAAACAGTTTACCGGATATGACTACTTTGGCGTTTCAGAATGCTTATTTTGCAGATTTAGCAAAATCGATGGATATTGGTGGAACATTTTTGGCTTCTAGTGCAGATTGTGAGCGTGGTTTCAGCTTGATGAACAGTTTAAAAACCAAAATAAGGAATTGCTTACAGTTAGAACATTTGGAAATGCTGATGCGTGTTAAGAGTCATCTTCAAGATGGCGGATCGCTAGACCTTGATAAAATTTATTCAGACTGGTTAAATTTGAAAGATTGAAGAGATAGATTTTGAGAATGAACTGTTAATAGTAAGCTCATTTCATGTAAATTTATGTATGGAACAATAACTTTCAATAAAAATTAACTGAAATACCGCATTTGTGATTGTAATTACTAGAAATTTTCCGCTTCATTTAGTAATCATCTATTTTAATTTAATTAAAATTAATGTGGTGCACATACTGTATTCTGACGTGTAGTCAAATTTTAAATTATACAACTCCGAGTGTCGTTATGTGGCGCACAAAAATTTACCCAATCCAAATCTGGCTCAGAGGAGGATTTGGGGGTCCTCTGGGACTAGGGGTGCTGACCTAATCCCAAGGACCTCTGGGCCATGACAGCCCAGCACTCAGAGCAGAGGGTACTGAGCGGTGAGGACCAGGACCACAGCCAAGATGTCTCTTGAAGCCAGGGGAGGGCCTGGTGATTGGACGTGATGACCTGGAATCACTGGCAGAGTCCACTGCTGAGACATGAAGTCAAACTGCACTCCAAGGCCACCATACTGGCCTCAAGGCCAGATGGCTCTGCAGCCTTTGGTGTGAGCAGAGGACTTTGGGCCCAGCACCAGCCTCCTTCAAGTTCTCAACCAGGATAGCCTTGGGGGTCAGAGGCTGGTCCCAGGGTGTCGACGACTCCCAGTGAGGCTGTTCCTAACCATCGCCCTTGACCTCTTGTCAAGGGCTGTAGGACCAGAGCCCATGGGATTTCCCTGCTTTCCCTGAAGGGGTCCTCAAGGTTTTCTAGCCCTTCTTGGCGTGATCCTCAATGCAGGAGCTCCAGACAACAGTTCGTGGTCCCGGGGCTCTGAGGCTGCATGGTCTCTACAGGTGTTTGAGGTCCTGGAAAAAGTCTGAGTGGGCTCTCGCAGAAGACCCCGGGTGGAATCAGTCTTCTGAAAAAAATAGACTCACGTTGCTGATGATGTTTCCCGAGGGCCTTAGGGGTCATCTGCTTACAGAAACCACAGACCACCCTGAGGCATCGAAGGCAGCAATCATGCAGATCCGTGCACATCATATGAGCATAGCGGTTGCACGACTTGAAGCCAATGGCCGTGGCCATGGCAGAGAAGACAGCCCCTGCAAGGTCAAATTCACTAGGCCCAGCCAGGAAAAAAGGCATGAATCCATGCCAAATGAAAAGGAGAGAGAAAGAACCAGAGGACGTGATGCAGAGGTAAGTGGGCTTAGGTCAGGAAAGGCACCAGTACGCTACCAGAGAAAGCAAAAAAGACAAAAATCACAAACTTCTTCCAGGGGAACAGACACCCGTCGGGCTCTGTGGAAAAAGGAGAATGAGGCAAGATAGCACCCTTGAGTGGGAACATGACCATGCATGTGTGATATATCTTCCAAAGACTTTCTTTGAAAGCTGGGACGATGTTACTGCACAGGTTCCATCAATGCTGACATCACCCATATGCAAGGGCTGACTGCTTGCTTGTTTCTGGAGAAAGTGTAATTGTTGGATATACTTATACAACTAAAGCATACTTCTAAATTTTCTAAGTAACCACCTCATGCTGAGTTACATTCAGTTCATTTTGCATTTTTTGTATAAATTTAAACATTTTACTGATCAAGCATAGTGTACATTTTCTTCCTGTTTTTTAATGAAACATTTGTGAAAAAAGTCCTACATTTAAGATTTCAGAAATTCTAATCATATAAACCATGTGAATGGCTGATGCATATTTTCAAAGAAAATAAGTTCTCCCATTTACATGAACGTTAAAATGCCATGATTACTTTCTCCCGTTTATAGCCTGCTTTCATGGATATCTCCCTCCACTTGAGTTCTTACCCAGAGATTCTACACTAAGCAATTTGCCTCTTACCTGCAGTTCCATCATTGTTTCTGCAGCCATCTCACTGAAACTATTTAATTCCTTTATCAGATTCTCTCTAAGTAGCTGAGCAATGAAAAACAAATATTAAGGAAAATTAATTTAATTCAAACAATCCATTATCCAATATGATTTTATAGTAGTATTTAGTTTATGCCTTTCTAGGGGGAGATCAAGGTGAGTAACATTCAGGTACTGTATGCATTTCGATATCCCCAAAGAGTTCACAATCTAAGTTTGTACCTGAGGCAATGGAGGGTTAAGTGGCTTGCTCAAGGCCACAAGGAGTGCCAATGGGATTTGAAACCTGGGTCTTTCTGGCTCTAGGCTGTTGCCCTAACCATCAGGCTACTCCAAAATGATGCCGATATTACCACCCCTCCCCCAACCCCTTAATTTCTAGCAAATAGCAACAAATTAAAAAGTTCATTTCACACTGAAATAGTCACCCATTAAACAGCACTCACCTTTGCCTCTGTTTGACACTTGTTTCTCTCTTCCACTGATTTTATGATTCTGTTGCCAGTATCTAATACAGAATAAACAGCTATCATAAACATATACATATATAACAAATGTACCATGGATAATGGTTTCACTCCAAGCAATGCTTATTAAAATCAGGTCCCCAATGGGTTAGGTGGCAAGACTTAACTCACATTTTATAGCATTCAGCCTACCCTTAGCTAACATCTCAAAATTCCATGTCATGTTACAACCCCAAGCTTAGCCAATACCAAAGCAATCATCTTGACAAATTAAAACAATCCAGTTCTCCACCCTAGGGAAAAACCACCACAGTGAACCTTACTTACAGTTAAACATGGAATGGAAAAATATTTAGGGGGGGGGGGACACCCCCCCCCCCCCCTACACACTTTAGCATCAGTAAAAATATTGCTTCGAGTCTACTTGTTTTGGGCTTATTTTACTTTGTTCCTTTCCATCTAGGCTGCTCCACCCCTCCTCCTAGCTTCTCTTCAGACCTGCAGCAAGCACCAAACAGCCTGAGCACCTGCGATTCTTCACCCTTCCTGTAAGGAACACTACAAATTCCTCATTCACACCCTCAATGCTGTTATCCACACTTACACAAACTTTAATCTGTCCTTAGCAAATAGTCACCAAAACTTGCTGTACTCAAATTCACTCATCACCAAGTCCGCTTGTCCAAAAGCAACATCTTGGTCCATTATCAAATCAAGGCAGTAATGCTTTGTGAAAGTGTACAGTATGGTCCATGTAGCCACCGAGGATGTTATGATCAAAGCAGTACAAAAACCCAACTTACCCAACAATCAATCAACAAAACAACCATACCTGTTAAAAAAAAAAAAGAGGTCAAATACCTAGGTGTAATAGACTACACTCTCACCATGTTACCGCACATAAAACAGACAGTAAAAACCATATTCTACAAACTCAAAACTATACAACACTTAAGGCCTCTCCTTGAAACACATGACTTTAGATCTGTAGTCAGTACACTCATCACACCCCACTTCGACTATTGCAATAGTCTCCTAATTGGCCTTCCACAAAAAAATACCTACCTGCTACAAAGAGCCCAGAACATCTGCGCAAAAGTAATTGCTAAAGCTCGCCTAACAGACCACATAACCAATACTGCTAGAATTACACTGGCTCCCTATAAATAGCCGAATCAGATATAAAATAATCCTAACAACCTTCAAACTCATAAATGGCATCGCCCCCTCACATCTGTCCACACTACTGCACGCTCCAACTGAAACGAGAACTCACAGACAAAATGCAGCCCACTCCCTTAACACACCAGAAGCCTTCAGGAAGTCTAAGAAAACTAAAAGCTCCCGAGCATTCTCATTCGCTGCCCCTACGCTCTGGAACGATCTCCCAATAGACCTTCGCATCATAAAAGACCTCTCTCAATTCAGTTAAGAACTAAAAAAAAAACTTACCTATTTTCCGAACACTTTGAAATCCCCTACACCCCCCAAGTCCAGCTCCACAGCAACCACAGTCACACAAACACAAAACCCCTAAAATTACAATTAACTAACTCCTGACAGTCCTCCGCCACACACACTCCTGACTTACGATACAAAAAGGAAATTAATTCCAATACCTACACATGCCCAATAACTATCCAACTCTGTAACACACTATACATAGCCTCTGTAAATAGCCAATGTAAATAGTTTGACAGTTGTTTGTATTATTACCTGTACATAATTGAATTATACTGTTCAATGTAAATGTATACAAAAGTGTACAAGATTGTTAAACTGTTCCATGTAAACCGCCCTTGATCTCTGGAAGGGGCGGTATAAAAGAAAATAGATAAATAAAATAAAATAAATAAAAACCAGCAATAGGTTGTCACTTTACTTTGCAAGTTGATGTACTCCAACATGTCCTCATGGAGACAAACCTTTTTGGATATAACAAAGGATTCAACTCTGAGGATGGTTTAACCAGAATCACTTGGCTTGTAGAGAACTGCAGTCTTTACTTTGTTTTTTTGTAGTATGAAAGAAATACAAGGAGCGCCTGCTCAATCACTTGATGTGCTCCTTAGGGATCTTGTGTGCGGTGCTCTCTTCTAGCTCCGACACCGATTACGAGTATGCGTGGGGGTTACTTTACTGCACTGGCTGACACTCCTCTTTCCTTTCCAATCTGTCCAACGCAAAAGAAAGGCTATATACTGTAGAGAGATGGGGGCTTAAGTGGGAGGGAATAGTTTAGGTAATATTACAAAGGATAGGCTGTCCTACTGCAGTTTTTCTGGAGGTGAAATGTCCATGCAATACTGCTACATGGGCATGTGGACTGTGGCCTAAATGGCAGGACCCTGTAAATATTAAGGGAAACTGAACATAGGCGAGTCACCTTATGGTCACAGCTTTAAATGGATGTGGTGTGACATTTCCAAAAAAAGGTAGGTCAGCCACATAAAGCGTAGTTACTCACCTGTAACAGGTGTTCTCCAGGAGCAGCAGGAATCAGTCCTCACTTATGGGTGACGTCGGCGCCGACGGAGCTCTCGCGGAGCAATTTTCCCCAGCTTTCAAAGAAAGCCTTTGGGAATTGCAGCGCGCATGCGCGGTCGTCTTCCCGCCCGAGGGTGCCATCTTAGCCAGTCAGATGACATAGCTAAAAAAGACAGCATAAAAATTTGCAAAAAAGAACATAAGCAGACGACTGCAACTCCAAGGGGAGGAGGGAGGGTAGTGAGGACTGATTCCTGCTGCTCCTGGAGAACACCTGTTACAGGTGAGTAACTACGCTTTCTCCAGGACCAAGCAGGAAGTCAGTCCTCACTTATGGGACTCCCAAGCTCAAGGCTACCGGAGACCCTAAGCACAAAAATGAGCTCCCTCTAGCTCAGCAGCACAGAAGGATAGAATCTTCGCTGAATTATCACCCACCGGTAGCCCACATCCGGGATGGAGGGTAGGAGTTGCTCAGACCTCAAAGAGATTACGGAGGACTGCCTGTCCGAAAGCACTGTCCCTATGGGACTCCCTCTCGAGACAGTAATGGACCGCAAAAGTCTGGCTCGAAGACCAAGTAGCGGCCCGGCAGATGTCTGCCAGCGGAACAGAGCGGAGGTAAGCCACTGACGTGGCCTTTGCCCGAACGCAATGAGCCGTGACTCGACTTTCTAAGGAGAGTCCGGCTGCCCCATAAGCCCAAGAGATACAGTCCGCAACCCAGATGGACAGAGTACGCTTGGAGACCGGGAGCCCCAATTTATTGGGGTCAAAAGACACAAAAAGCTGAGCAGCTTTACGGTGCTCCCGCGTACGGTCAAGGTAGAAGTTCAATGCCCTTCTACAGTCCAGGGTATGGAGGACCGTTTCAGCTCGGCTGGAGTGTGGTCTGGGAAAGAAGGTTGGAAGTACCACCTCCTGATTGATGTGAAAAGGGGAGACCACTTTAGGCAGAAATTTTGGGTGAGTCCGTAGGACTACCCTATTCTTGTAGAACCTAGTGTAAGGGGGATCAGACACGAGGGCCTGCAATTCACTTACGCGCCTAGCGGAAGTGAGGGCTATCAAGAACAGTGTTTTCCAAGACAGAAAACGGAGAGAACAGGTAGCCATAGGTTCAAAAGGCGGACAGGTGATCCGCTGCAAAACCACATTCAGGTCCCAGTCAGGCGCTGGCGGGCGCAGAGGTGGTTTAAGTAGAAGGAGACCTCGGAGAAACCTCGCTACGAGAGGGTCATTGGAGAGAGGTCTGCCGTCCACTGGCACATGATGTGCTGAAAGAGCACTGAGGTGAACTTTGACGGAGTTGGACTTAAGTCCCAGATTAGAGAGGTGCAGCAAGTACTGCAAGATCACCGACACCGGGCAGGAGAAGGGATCCTGAGACTGTTGGGTACACCAGACTGCAAAGCGACGCCATTTAAGGGCGTAGCATTTGCGGGTAGAAGGCCGTCGCGAAGCTAAGACGACCTCCTCCACCTCCGCCGGCAGGAGAAGGGGAGCAAGGACTACCCTCTCAGCAGCCAGGCCATGAGGTTGAGAGACCTGAGGGTGGGGTGCAGGAGGGACCCCTGATCCTGAGTGAGGAGATCCGGTTGTACCCCCAGAGGGATTGGATCCTCCACCGCCAGTTGCAGCAGGAGCGGAAACCACGGCTGCCTGGGCCAGCGAGGGGCCACCAGGATCATGAAGGCTTTGTCTCGGAGAACCTTGAAAAGAGTCCGAGAGACCAGCGGGATGGGAGGGAAAGCGTACAGAAGGCTCCCCGACCACGAGATCAGAAAGGCGTCCGCCGCAACCCGAAGGGGGTGTGGCTGACGAGAGCAGAAGCGAGGAAGCTGCCGGTTGTGAGGACTGGCAAAGAGATCCACCGTGGGGAGACCCCACTTGAGGAAGAGCTTCTGAACTACCAAGGGATCCAGACGCCACTCGTGCGGCTGGAGGACCCTGCTGAGTTTGTCTGCAAGGCAATTTTCTTGGCCCGGGAGATAAACTGCCTTGAGGAGAATGCCGTGACTGACGGCCCAAGAGCAGAGCTTCTGTGCCTCCCGGCAGAGGAGGAAGGAGCCCGTGCCCCCTGCTTGTTCACGTAGAACATGGCAACTTGATTGTCCGTCTGGACAAGGACGGACTGTTGGGAAGTCAGGTGGGAGAAGGCCTTGAGAGCTAGGCGGATCGCCCTGAGCTCCAGGAAGTTGATCTGCTGAGCAGACTCCCACGTGGTCCAGAGGCCCTGAGTACGTGCCTCTTGGCAATGTGCTCCCCAGCCCAGGAGGGATGCATCGGTGGTCAGCACCCGGGTCGGCTGAGGTGACTGGAAAGGCATTCCGAATATCAGGTTCGGCTGCCGGAGCCACCACCGGAGAGACGAGAGCAGCGGCTCGGAGACGCGCACTAGGTCTGCCAGGCCGCCTGTGGCTTGTCGCCACTGCTGGCGGAGACACCATTGGGCAGACCGCATGTTCAGGCGGGCATTGGGGGTCACATGGACGGTGGAAGCCATATGGCCGAGCAGTCTCAGGAAGCGCCTGGCGGAGACCAGGGGCTGGCTGCGAAAGCGGTCGGCTAGGTCCATGAGCCGTTGAGCCCTGTCGAGCGGTAGGTACGCTCGTGCCCGAGGAGTGTGCAGCCTTGCGCCGATGAACTCGAGATCCTGTGAGGGGAGCAAAGTGGACTTTGCGAAGTTTATGACAAAGCCCAAGTGCTGCAGCAGAGTCACCGTGCGGCACGTGGCGTTGGTGACCTCTTGAGCGGACGCTGCTCTGATGAGCCAGTCGTCGAGGTACGGAAAGACATAGAGGCCGTGAAGCCGGAGATGGGCCGCCACGACCGCGAGACATTTTGTGAAGACTCGCGGTGCGGAGGATAGGCCAAAGGGCAGTACTCTGTACTGGTAATGATTTCCTGCCACCACAAACCTTAGGTATTGGCGGTGGCTTGGGTGGATGAGGATGTGCGTGTAGGCATCCTTTAGATCCAAGGAGCATAGCCAATCTCCCTGCTGGAGGTAGGGCAGAAGGATTCCAAGGGTAAGCATTTTGAACTTCTCCCGCACAAGGAACTTGTTGAGGTTGCGCAAGTCCAGGATGGGTCTGAGGCCCCCTGTTCTCTTTGGTATTAGAAAATACCTTGAATAAAAGCCTTGACCTCTCAGGTGGTGGGGCACCGGTTCCACCGCCTGTTCCTGCAGAAGACCTGCTAACTCCTGAAGGAGCAACTCCCTGTGCAGAGGGGGGCGCGAAGGTTCTCCCGGAAAATAGGAGGGAGGGACCTGATGGAAGTGGAGAAGGTAGCCTTCTCGCACGACCTGAAGTACCCAGGCATCTGCGGTGATGCTGGACCACCTGTGGGCGAAGTGAACCAGCCGGCCTCCGGTGCTGGGAGGAACCAGCGGGGGGGGAGAGGCTATGCTGAGCGAGTCAAAAACCCCCACCCTGCTGAGCAGGGGCTGGTGGTGCAGGCTTGGGGGCTTGCTGCCTACGGGACCCGTTACCCCGTCCCTTGGCCTGCTGGCCCTGTTGGGGAGCTGCAGGGGCCTGATAATGGGGGTACTGTTTGTAGGCAGCCGCCTTCCTCGGGTAAAAGGACTTTTTTCCCGAGCCCTTCTTTTTCTGGGAAGGGGCGGAGGTCTTCCTAGAAAGCCTGGTCCTGGTGAGAGTCTCAGTCTCAATTTGTGCAGCCTTTTCCGCCATGGGCTTGCCAAAGAGGTTTTCGCCTCGGCAGGGGACATCGACCAACTTGTCCTGTACCCAGGGCTCAAGGTCCGACGACTGAAGCCAAGCCTGTCGGCGGGCACCGATGCCGGCTGCGGCCACTCTAGCCGAGGCCTCAAAGCCATCATAGGCTGCTCGGGACATGAACTTTGAGCATTCCCGAATGCCCGTGGACAAGGCTAAGAACCTCCGCAAGGGCTCCTCGGAGAGACCAGCGGAGAATCCGGCTAGCTCTTTAGCCAGATCCCGGAGATACATGCCCATGTAGAGCTGGTAAGTCTGGACACGACATGCGAGCATAGAGCCCTGGAAGCACTTCTTGCCAAGGCCATCCAGGTTACGGGCCTCCCTTCCAGGAGGCACCGAGGAGTGCATCTTCTGGCTCTTAAGACGATGCATGGCCGATTCCACTACCATGGAATGGTGTGGCAGCTGTGCCTTCTGAAAGCCAGGGCTCTTGCGGACCCGATAGATAGAATCGACCCGCTTGCTCAGGACCGGCGAGGAGGCCGGACTCTCCCACATGCGGAAGAGTAGTCGTTCCAGCATAGGAGGAACCGGCACAGTAAAGTGCTCCCTCGCGGGAGAGTCATACTGGAGGGCGTCGAGCTCTTCGGCTCGAGGCTCCTCCTCGGGATCCGCAGGGAAGGCCAAAGCCTTGGCCATATCCCTAACGAAGTCCGAGAACCGGGCATCCTCCGGGGGGGACTGCTTCCGAGGCTCGGACCCCGGTGAGTCCGATGGGACACACCGAGTCCGGAAAGAATCAGGTGACTCTTCCTCCTCAGACTCCCAGACCGACTCCGACGAGGACTCGGTGGGGTCGGCCCGGGCAGGGTGCGGCGCCAGCCGTCCCGACGTCGAGGGAGTCGGCGTCGGCGACCTCGGTCCCGAACGGGAGGCCGAGGGTGACCTCGACCGAGGATCGACTCGAGTTCTCATTGACTCGAGGATCGGCTCGGTCTCCGGGGTCGACTTGGACGTCGACGTCCCGGCGGTCGGGGCAGCGGCGCCAGCGAGGCCAGCGAGCAGTGCCCGCTGCTGGTCCATGAAGGCAGACAGTCTGCTCTCCAAGGCCGTCAACCTGAGTCCGAGCTCAGGTGACCCAGCAGCCCCCGACTCGGGCCCCGACGGCGTCGGGCCCGACGTCGGCTGTCGCGGAGGCGAGTCCAGAAGGACCACAGGACTTACCCGGGCAGGCATCTCCGACTCCAGGCGAGGTCGCTTCGGGATGTGTTCCTTCTCCAAGGACCCGGGGCGGCTGTCGGGGCCTATGCGACCTGGCCCTCGCGGAACCAGGAGCGTCCACCGACGCCGCCCTCGCGGGTTTTTCCTTCCGACGATGGTCCCCGGAGGGAGAACCCCGGTCGGAGGAGCTCCGGCGACGGTCCGAGCTGGAGCCTTTCGACGCGGAGGCCTCCGACGAGGTCCGGGTACGGCTGGGGTCAGCGAAGATTCTCTCACGCTGATGCCGCCGACTCCTCAACGCCTTTGAGGACAGTTTGCTGCAGGGCCCACAGATCAGTTCCTCATGATCCGGGCCCAGGCAGCGGAGGCAAAAGTCGTGTGTGTCGGTTAGTGACATATTTCGGTCACACCGACCACACCGCTTAAACCCACTGGCAGCCATCGGGGGAAAAAGGGCCCCTGCGAGGTCAAAGGACCGGGCTGCCAGGGAAACCGAAAACGAAAGCTGACTAAGTCAGAAAAACCGAAAAAAGTAAGCGGACTCGAGACCGACGTCGCGAGTCCGGGCGGGAAAGCGATCGGCGTCGAACCGAAAGGAAAAAGAATAAAATAATGAAGAAAATCGACTTTTTCGCGGGGACAAGACGGGGACGTCTGTAGGGCTCCGCGGAAAAAAGAAGACTGGCTAAGATGGCACCCTCGGGCGGGAAGACGACCGCGCATGCGCGCTGCAATTCCCAAAGGCTTTCTTTGAAAGCTGGGGAAAATTGCTCCGCGAGGGCTCCGTCGGCGCCGACGTCACCCATAAGTGAGGACTGACTTCCTGCTTGGTCCTGGAGAAGCAGCTATGCTATCAGATAAAGTCGACTGGCTTCCACTTGACTTCCAGGTGACCTGGATTATTGGGACTAGAGGTAACAGTCTTAGATGTATGTAGATAGTTACTATTTGAAGGACACCAAGAATCAAAGATGAGACAGATTTTTCTTTTTGAATTGAGAACTTTGTGAGGTGATCGCAGCATTTGCCTCGTTTGTTAGGCTTAGTCTTCATCTGTGTCTAAAACAGTCCCATTCTAGTCTCATGTGACATTTCAATAAAATGGAGACTTCCTGCAAGCAATAATCTCTGAAAACTAAGGGCCTTGGGGCTTCAGATAATACAGCAAAGTACTGAGATGTAGTCAAAGAATCCCAGCAGATGAGAAATCAGGGAATAGGTGCCCAGAGTGGGTGTTGGCATGGATGAGGCAATGTATTTGCAAGGGTGTAAAGAACTCCAGTAGGGATCCCTAAATAGAATAATAGTAGAGTTCTCCCATTCTATCATTTATATAGTGCTACCAGGCATATGAAACACTGTACACGTGCAAAAAACAGTCCCTGTTCTACAGAGCTTAGAACCTACAATCCTGTTCCACGCACAGGACCCAAAAGGCAGGCAGAGCTCCGGAGTCTCAATGCGTAGATGAGACAATGGTGCAGAGATGAGGGTTTTGGATTTGTTAGGAACTGGGGAACATTCTGGGGAAAGGAGGGGCTCTTCCGAAGGGATGGGCTTCACCTTAACCGGGATAGAACCAGGCTGCTGGCATTAACCTTTAAAAAGGAGATAGAGCAGCTTTTAAACTAGATATTAGGGGAAAGCCGACAGTCGCCCAAGAGCGGATGGTTCGGAAGAATGTATCCTTGAAGGATACTACCAAAAGCAGAGAGGTTCCACAAAAGAGTAAAGTAGCCCAAATGTCCTCGAGTATGGAGCAGACAGAGCTTAAAGATCCCAGTTTAACCATGCCTAACAATAGCCAAATTAACATGAATAAAATACATTCTCTAAAATGCTTGTATGCAAATGCTAGAAGTCTAAAGAATAAGATGGGAGAGTTAGAATATATAGCACTAAATGAAAGGTTAGATATGATTGGAATATCAGAGACATGGTGGAAGGACGACAACCAGTGGGACACTGATACCTGGGTACAAACTATATCGTAATGATAGAGCTGATCAAATTGGTGGAGGGGTTGCGCTCTATGTTAGAGAGGGCATTGACTCAGAAAGGATTAAAGTTTTGCAGGAAACAAGATCTGCTGTAGAATCTATATGGATTGAAATTCCATATAAAAGGGGGAAGGCAATGGCAGTGGGAGTGTACTATCGAGCACCTGGCCAGAATGACCAAATGGATGATGAAATGCTCAAAGAAATCAAGGAAGCTAACAAAAAAGTTACAGCGCTGTAATAATAATGGGTGACTTCAATTACCCCGGTATCGACTGTGTCAGTGTCACGTCAGGACATGCTAGGGAGATAAAGTTCCTAGATGAAATAAATGACTGCTTCTTGGAGCAGCTGGTTCATGAACCGACCGGAGGAGAAGCCATATTAGACCTAGTCCTTAGTGGAACACCAGATCTAGTGCAAGAGATAAGGGTGTTGGGGCCACTTGGCAATAGTGATCATAGCATGATCGCCTTTGATTTAATTAGTGGAGGAGGGATAGTAAGGAAATCCACAGTACTACCTTTTAACTTTCGAAAGGGAGACTATGATAAAATGAGGAAAACAGTTCAGAAAAAACTAAAAGGAGCAGTTGCAAAGGTTAAAGACTACATCAAGCTTGGGTGTTGTTGAAAAATACTATCTTGGAAGCCCAGACCAGCTGTATTCCACGCTTTAAGAAAAGTGGAAGGAAGTCCAAAAAACTGCCAGCATGGTTTAAAGGCGAGGTCAGAGAGGCTGTTGTTGCCAAAAAAGCATCTTTCAGGAAATGGAAAAAAGAGCCAAACGACGAAACCTGGAAACAGCACAAGCACTGGCAAGTCAAATGCAAGGCATTGATAAGGCAGGCAAAGAGAGAATTTGAGAAGAAGCTTGCTGCGGAAGCAAAAACGCGAAATAAAGACCTTTTCAAGTACATTCGTAGCAAAAAACCTGTAAGAGAGTCAGTTGGTCCATTAGATGATAAAGGGGTTAAAGGAGCACTAAGAGGCGACAAGGCGATAGCGGAGAGACTGAATGAATTCTTTGCTTCGGTCTTTACTGAGGAAGATGTAGGGATGTTACCCATGACTGAAGTGGTATTTAAAGGTGCGGAAGAATTGAAGGAAATATCGATACATCGGGAAGATGTCTTACAACTATTAGATAAACTGAAGAGTAGCAAATCACCTGGACCAGATGGTATACATCCAAGGGTGTTGAAAGAACTGAAATATGAGATTGCAGACCTGCTATCAGTAATCTGTGAACTATCATTAAAATCATCTCTAATACCTGAAGATTGAAGGATCGCCAATGTAACACCAATTTTTAAAAAGGGTTCCAGGGGTGATCCGGGAAACTACAGACCGGTGAGCCTGACATCAGTACCGGGAAAAATGGTAGAAACCATCATAAAGAATAAAATTACTCAGCATGTAGACAGTCATGACCTAATGGGAGACAGCCAACATGGCTTTAGACAAGGAAGATCTTGTCTTACTAATCTGTTATGTTTTTTTGAAAGAGTGAATAAACAGGTGGACAAAAGGTGAGTCGGTTGATATTGTGTATCTGGACTTTCAGAAAGCCTTTGACAAGGTCCCTCATCAGAGACTTTTGGCAAAACTAAAGAGTCATGGGATAGGAGGCAGTGTACTATTGTGGATCAGGAACTGGTTAAAAGATAGAAAGCAGAGGGTAGGGCTAAATGGCCAATTTTCCCAATGGAGAAAGGTGAATAGTGGTGTACCCCAGGGATCTGTGCTGGGTCCGCTGCTTTTTGACATATTCATAAAATGACCTGGAAAGTGGAATAACGAGTGAGGTTATCAAATTTGCAGATGACACAAAACTATTTAAAGTTGTTAAAACCCAAAAGGACTGTGAAAAATTGCAAGAGAATCTTGATAAATTGGAAAACTGGGCATCAAAATGGCAGATGAAATTTAATGTGGACAAGTACAAGGTTATGCACCTAGGGAAGAACAACCCAAACTATGGTTACACGATACAAGGTTCCACATTAGGAACCACCACCCAGGAAAAAGATTTAGGCGTCATCGTGGATACCATGTTAAAACCCTCGGTCCAGTGTGCAGCGGCGGCCAAGAGAGCAAATAGAATGCTAGGTATGATAAGGGAAGGAATGGAAAATAAAACAAAAGATATTATAATGCCTCTTTATCGTTCCATGGTGAGACCACACCTTGAATATTGTGTGCAATTCTGGTCGCCGTATCTTAAAAAGGATATAGCGATTTTAGAAAAGGTTCAGAGAAGAGCCACCAAAATGGTAAAGGGGATGGAAGGATACTCCTATGAAGAAAGGCTAAAACGGTTAGGGCTCTTTAACCTGGAAAAGAGACGGCTGAGGGGAGATATGATAGAAGTCTATAAATTAATGAATGGAGTGGAACGGGTAAACGTAGATCGATTGTTTACATTATCAGAATATAGAAAGACATGGGGACATGCAATGAAGCTACAGGGTAAACTATTTAAGACTAATAAAAGAAAATATTTTTTCACTCAACGTGTAATCAAACTCTGGAATTTGTTACCGGAGGATGTAGTAAAGGCTGTTAGTGTAGCTGGGTTTAAAAAAGGTTTGGACAAGTTCCTGGAGGAAAGGTCCATAAACCATTATTAAGAAGTGACCGAAGATATCAATGCTTGACCCAGTACAAGCATTGTGGAACTTGTGTCTCTTGGGGAAACTGCTAGGTACATATGACCTAGATTGGCCACTGTTGGAAACAGAATACTGGGCTTGATGGACCTTGGTCTGACTCAGTATGGCATATCTTATGTTCTTATGTACAAGATAAACAGGAACATACAGGAAATAGTTGAAATGTATTTGGAGGTTAGACAGGTGAATATAGCGTCAAGCTCCATAGTCCATCTACAAGAGTGGCTTCTGTCACATACTAGCTTAAACTGAAAGAAATATAAGGTTGCTGGATGAACTATGACAGTGTGGTCACTCACCTTAAGTTCCAGGGACCAGAGACAATCATCTTTAGGTGGCGATGGTATGAGAAACAAACACAGAAACATGACGGCAGAAAGAGACCACATGGTCTATTGACTCTGCCCTTCCATATCAACCACAACAGTCCCCTTTTTAAAACTTTAGAGATCCTGTGTTTGTCCCATGCCTTTTTGGATTCAGACACTCATCTCTACCACCTTCACTGGGAGATTATTCCATGGATCTACCACTCTTTCTATAAAAAAATATTTCCACATATTACTCCCTTTCATCTTATGTCTCCTCATAGCAGAGTTTGCTTTCAATCGAAAGAGGCTCTCCTGTGCATTTATGCTATGGAGGTATTTAAATGTCTCAATCATATCACCTCTATCCCATCTTTCCTCTAAAGTGTAGTTACTCACCTGTAACAGGTGTTCTCCAGGGACAGCAGGAATCAGTCCTCACATATGGGTGACATCAACACCGACGGAGCCCAGCACAGAGCAAATCCCCAGCTTCCAAAGAGAGCCTTTGGGAGCTGCTACCACACATGCATGGTCCCCTTCCCGCCCAAGGGTGCCATCTTGCTTAGTCAAATGACATAGCTAAAAAAAGAAGGCAAACAAAGAAAAATAATTGGATAACTCCTCCAAGGAGAGGAGGAAGGGTTGTGAGGACTGATTCCTGCTGTCCCCGGAGAACACCTGTTACAGGTGAGTAACTACTTTCTCCGGGAACAAGCAGGAAGTCAGTCCTCACATATGGGACTCCCCAGCTACAGGCTACCTTGAATCTACAGCCAAAAAAGGCTCCCTCACTGAGAGCCGCAAGCAGCTGCAATGAAACCCTAACCAAGGAAGTAGCACTCTGGTAATCTGAACACAGAAGGATCAGAGGGCAGGAGTTGCTTAGACCTCGAACAGGTTACAGAGCACAGCCTGGCCGAAGGCGCTGTCCCTATCCAGGTAGTAATTTGCTGCAAAGGTCTGACTCAGAGACCAGGTGTCGGCCCAGCAGATGTCCAAAGGAACAGAGCACAGGAGAGCTACTGATGCTGCCATGGCCTTGACCCTATGAGCCGTAACATGGCCCTCCAGCAGAAGCCCTGCTGCCTCATAAGCCTGGGCAATACAGTCCGCCACCCAAGTGGACAGCGTACACTTTGTCACCACATCCCCCAGCTTACTGGGGTCATAGGAAATGAAAAGCTGAGAGGCTTTCTGGTGATCTTGCATATGTTGGATGTAGAAGGACAGAGCCCTCTTACAGTCCAGGGTATGGAGGACCACCTCTGCCCAACTGGCATGCGGCCTGGGAAAGGTAGGAAGAACCATCTCCTAGTTGAGGTGAACCAAGGAGACCACCTTCGGAAGGAACTTAGGGTGTGTGCGAAGCACCACCCTATTCTTGTAGAACCTGGTATAAGGCCTCTCCACCATGAGAGCCTGGAGCTCTCACTCTCCAGGCAGAAGTGAGTGCAACCAAGAATACCACTTTCCAGGAGAGGTAACTGAGATAGCATGTGGCCATAGGCTCAAGGTGGCCGGTTGAGCTGCCCCAACACAACATTAAGGTCCCATTTGGTCACTAGGGGACGGACTGGGGGTTTCAACAGGAGCAGGCCCTATAGAAACCGGGATTCTATTGGATGAGCAGAGGCTTCTCGTCCACAGGAAAGTGGTTCGCCGCTAGGGCACTGAGATGCACTCTAACGGAGTTGGACTTAAGTCCCATCTCGGAGAGGTGGAGAAGGTATTGCAACACCATAACCACTGGACAAGAAAAGGGGTCCACCTTTTGCCCAGCAAACCAAACAGCAAATCTACATCACTTAAAGGCATACATCCGTCTAGTAGACAGTCTACATGAAGCCAGCAAGATCTCCTTAACATCCTTCAGGAGGAGGAGCAAGGCAACAGTCACCATCTCAGCAGCCACACTATCAGTGAAAGAGAGCTGAGGTTGCGATGCAAGAGAGCCCCCCTCCTGGGATAGGAGCCATGGAGACGAACCCAAGGGAATGGGGGTCTCCACTGCTAGCTGCAGGAGAAGCAGGAACCACGGTTGCCTGGGCCACCATGGAGCTATCAGGATGACAAAAGCTCTGTCCTGAAGGATCTTGAACAGAGACTTGGTGACCAGAGGCGTCGGGGGGAAAAGCGTACAGAAGACCCACCGACCATGAGACTAGAAAGGCATTGGCGGCCGCCGGCCACCCTGGCTGGGTGCGGCTGCCTTGAGCAGAAACGGGGTAGCTGGTGATTGTCCGGGCTCGCAAACAAGTCCATCACCGGTTACCCCCAGGTCTGGAAAAGCCTGTTGGCCACCAACCGGTCCAGCTGCCACTCGTGTGGCTGGAGGATCCTGCTGAGGGTCGGCCAGTCAGCTGTCCTGGCCCGGAAGATACACCACTGAGGAGAATCCCCTGTCGGGCTGCAAAAGAGCACAGGTCCAGGGCCTCCTGACAGAGGGTACAGGATTCTGTACCCCCCCCCCACCCCCGTTTGTTCACATAGAATATGGCCACTTGGTTGTCCATTTGGACCAGGATAGTCCTGTGGCCCAGGTACTGCCTGAAACCCTCAGGGCAAGACGGATAGCACGTAGCTCCAACAAGTTAATCTGTTGGGCACTCTCTTCAGGGGACCACACTCCCTGAGTGCGGCACCCCTGGCAATGGGCTCTCCAGCCCAGCAAGGAAGCATCTGTGGTGAGAACCCTTAAGTGAGGGGCCTGAAAGGGCATACCCACTTCCAAGTGATGGGGCGAGAGATACCAGGTCAGGGACTGTACCAGGTGCCTGATCACTTTGATCCTGTCCTGGAGATTTATTTATTTAATCAATTTTATATACCACCTTATCCTTCAATCAAAGTGGTCAACAAGACATCGAGGTGGGGGAGACAAGATAGTACATTACAGTAAATTACAGTACAATACATTAAATTATACGTTGCAGTATATTACATAAACTACAGCAAAATTACATTTCATAATAATTCATTACAATTACATCAAACAAATAACTGCAATCTTACAAAATGGCCTGGGACCATTGGTCTGAGGTACCACTGCGCAGTTCGTATGTGGAGGCAGGCATCTGGAGTGACATGGACCATGGAGTCCATGTGTCGAGGAGGCGCAGCAGTTGCCTCACTGGCACCGAGGAGCTGCGACTCACTTGCCTTGATAAAGCCATAAGCCTGCTTGCCCTGTCTGCAGGCAGAAAGGCCTTCGACTGAAGGGTGTTGATCCTTGCCCCAATGAATTCTAGCTCTTGAGTCAAAGGCTGGATTTGGGGTAGTTGATTACAAACCCCAAGTGCTGCAGAACCTGGATAGTGAGAGTTGTGGCCTGCTGCACCTCGGTGGTTGAAGTGCCTCTGATGAGCCAGTCATCGAGATAGGCTCCAAGGGATCTTTGTTTTCCCCTGAGGAAGGCGGCAACCACCACCAGGCACTTTGTGAACACCCTGGGGGCTGAAGCAAAACCAAAGGGAAGCACTCTATATTGATAATGGTTGTCCCCTACCACAAAGCGTAGGTATTGCCTGTGGCTTGGGCGGAATCTGATGTGCGTGTAGGCATCCTTTAGATCTAAGGAGCACAGCCAGTCTCCCTGGCAGAGGTAAGGCAGCAATATTCCAAGGGAGAGCATCTTGAACTTCTCTCTCACCAGAAATTTGTTGGTTACGCAGGTCGAGGATGGGCCCGAGGCCTCCTGTCCTCTTTGGTACTAGAAAGTACCTGGAGTAGAAGCCCTTGCCCTGGAGGTAGTGGGGCACTGGTTCCACTGCATAATCCTGGAGAAGACCTGCTAACCCCTTCAGGAGGTCCTGGTGAAGGGGAGACCCGATAGACTCTCCTGGGAAGTAGTGTGGAGGTACTTGGGCTAGGTGGAGGAGTTATCCCTCCCTGACCACTTGTAAGGCCCAGGAATCTGTGGTGATGGCTGTCCACTTGTGGGCATACAAGGTGAGCTGACCTCCTGTGGGCTGTCTGGCTCCGGTTGGGAGAGGGGCTAAGCTGCAGGAGTAAAAAAAACCCACCAGGCTGAGCTGGGGCCGGGGCCAGAGCCTGGGGCCCTTCTGCTTAAGCAGGCCATGCCCCTGTCCCTTGGCCTGCTGCTCCTTTTGGGGAGCCGGGGAGGCCTGATAAGGGGAGTAATTCTGGTAAGCAGTGGACTTCCTCGGGTAAAAGGGCTTTTTACCCAAGCCCTTCTTACGGGAAGGGGCAGAGATCTTCTTAGAGAGCTGTGTCCTCATCATGAACTCTGTCTCCAGCTCTGCGGCCTTGTTGGTCATGGGTTTGCCGAAGAGAGATTCTCCCCTTGGCATGGGACATCAACCAATTTGTCCTGAACCCATTGCTTGAGGTCAGATGACTGCAGCCAAGCTTGCAGTGTGCATTGATGCCTGCCACGGCTACCCAGGCCGCCAACTCAAACCCATCATAGGCCACCCGAGACATAAATTTGGAGCATTCACAGATAGCTTTGGACAGGCCCTTGAAGCGCTGCAAAGGTTCCTTGGAGAGACCAGCCGAGAAATTGGCAAGTTCCTTCCCCAGGTCTCTCAGGTACATGCCCATGTACAACTGGTACGCCTGGACCTGACAAGTCAGCATTGCACCCTGGAAACATTTCCTGCCGAGGGCATCCAAGGTACAGGCCTCCCTGCTGGGGGGCACCGAGGAGTGCGTCTTCTGGCTCTTCAGCAGACACATGGCCGATTCCACAACCATGGAGTTGTGCAGCAGTTGTGATTTTTAGAACCCAGGGCTCCGGTGGACTTGATACATTGAGTCGAGCTGTTTGACGATCACCAGCGTTGACGTCTCCCACATGCAGAGCATGTGTTGTTCCAGGATCAGAGGGACAGATACTGTGAGGTCTCCCGAGGGGGAGCCTCATTGGAGGATCGCGAGTTTGTCGGCTCAAGGATCCTCTTCGGACCCGTGGGAAAAGCTAAAGCCTTGGACATGTCCTGCACCATGTCCAAAAAACCCATATCCTTCTCGAAGGTTCGGATACCGGGGAATCAGAGGGGACATCCCTATGCCTTCGGGTATCCGGGGACTCCTCGTCCTCCGTCTCCTAAGCAGAGGCCTTGCCCCATGCCATCCACCCTGACGTCGGCAGACTCGGCAGAGATGACCTCTGTCCCGAGCAGGAGGCTGAGTGCGACCCCAGCCGAGGATCAACTCGAGCCCAGGTCTTGAGGATCGGCTCAGCCTCCAAGGTCGACTTTGGACATTGAGGGCCCGATGGTCGTGGCGGAGGTACCGGACAAGCCAGAACTCAGCGCCCACTGCTGTTCAATGAAGGCAGTAAAACTGTGCTCCAAAGATGCCATCATGGACTCGAATCCAGGGGGCTCTGCAGCCCCCGGCTTGGGAGCCTATACAGTTGGCCCCAACACTGGTTCCCCCGGAGGGGAGTCTTTGACAAGAACAGTCGGTACTTGCTTAAGCTGATCCGCTTCCTGACGAGGAACTTTGGCCAGGTGTTGCTTCTCTGACAATCCAGGCAGGCGCTCAGGGCTCTGTGACCAGCCCCGAGAGGAGCCCAGTCATTCGGAACCTTCCAGAGACGCTGTCCGAGGATTTCTTCTTGTGTTCCCTCGAGGGAGACCCCCCTCTCTGAGGAACCCTGATGTTTGGGCTCAGAGTGTTCCCCCCGAGATGTAGAGGCCTCCGACGAGGTCCTGGCTCTTGAAGGCACGGGGGATTCAGGAAAATCTTATGCTGCTGCTGGTGGCTCCTCAGGGCCTTAGAGAACATCCCTCTTACATAGATCACAGACCATCAGGTTGTGGTGCGGGCCAAGGCACTGGAGGCAGCAGTCGTGCATATCGGTGAGGGACAATTTTCCTGCACCGATCATATTTCTTGAAATCGCTGGTAGCCATCGGGGGAAAAAGGACCCTGGTTAGATCGAAGACCCTTCAGGCTGCCAGCGAAGGAAAAAGGAAGCGAAGACACCTCAAAAGGAAAAAAATAGAACAAAAATGCAGAAGGACCGACCCAATACCAGGGTACTGAGGCCGGAGACGGGAAGGGTACTGGTGTCAACCGGTCGAGCCAAAAAGGCACAAAAAAACTTTTTATGGGACACAAGGGACTATGTCTGATGGGCTCCATGGAAAAAAAGGAGACTAAGCAAGATGGCACCCTTGGGTGGGAAGGGGACCACGCATGTGTGGTAGCAACTCCCAAAGACTTTCTTTGAAAGCTGGGGATTTGCTGCGTGCGGGGATCTGTCGGCGTCATCACCCATATGTGAGGACTGACCACCTGCTTGTTCCCATTGAAAGATCCTTAAGCCTGTCCTCATATGCTTTATAATGAAGACCACTAGCCATTTTAATAGCCACACTCTGTACTGACTCCAGCCTGCTTATATTCTCTTTTGAAGGTGTGCTCCAAATCTGAGGATTGGAGTCATGCCTGGCGGCAGACTCCAATGCTCATGGCCACCACCCAAGCCAATGTCTTGAAGCTATCATAGGAGGCTCAAGAGAGGTACTTAGAGCAGTGGGCGACGGACTTTAACAGGGTGCAGAACCTATCGAGGGGCTCACCCTTGAGGCCCATGGAGAAACCCCAGAGTTCCTTAGCCAAATCGCACAGGAACATACCAATATACAGTTGATATGCCTGGATGCGACAAAAGCATTGAACCTTGGTAGGCCTTGCAACCCAGGGCATCAAGGGCCCTTGACTCTCGGCCGGGTGGTACTGACAAGTGTGATTTCAGGCTCTTTTGCTTCCTCATGGCCGATTCCACCACCATCAAGGTGTGTGTGGAAGTTGCGGCTTTCGGAAGCCTGGTCCACATTGTACCTTGTAAAGCTACCCTTTCAGCAGCCATGCTCTAGTGTTAGGGACCCCAAATTGGGGTGCAGGAGGGAGCTCCATCCTGCGACAGGAGGTCCGGGACTTGGCCCAGCGAGACTGGGAGTGCCACCGACAGGGAGAGCAGCAGTGGAAACCAGGGCTGCCTGAGCCACCTGGGGCAATTAGTATAACTGATACCCTCTCACTCTGGACCATGAAGCAGAGAGGGGGGGTGGGGGAAGGTATAGAGTAGGCCCTCAGCCCACGAGATCAGGAAGGTATCTGCCAGTAGTCTCTGCAGGTGCAGTTGGCACGAGCAGAAGCAAGGCAGCTGTATATTGTTCAGAGAGGCAAATAGATCTATCACTGGCCTGCCCCAAAGGTTAAAGAGCCTCCTGGCCACTCTTGAGTTCAGGCGCCACTCGTGCAGCCAAAGGAATGCTCAGCCTGTCCACAAAGCAGTTGTTCTGGTCCGGGAGGTAGACTGCTTGCAAGAGCATGTTGCGAGTTGCAAGGGAGAGGAGGGCCACAGCTCCTGGCAGAGGGTGCACGAGCCAGTGCCCCCCCTGCTTGTTAATACAGAACATGGTGACTTGATTGTCCATCTGGATCAGTACAGACCGGTATCGCAGGCGATAGTGGAACGCTTGTAGGGCTAGGAAGATCGCCCTGAACTCCAGGAGATTGATCTGTAGGAGACTCCTCCTGGGACCAGCTGTCCTGTGTGCCATGGTCCCCGCAATGAGTCCCCCAACCTAAGAGGGAGGCATCTGTGGTCAGGATTCTCTGAGGTGCAGGTGCTTGGAAGGGCATTCCCACCAGTTGAGGGATTCCGCCAATTGGCAGGTAACCCTGACCTCATCACGTAGCCTGCCTATGGGCTTTGGTACACTGTGTACGGAGGCATCACTGGGCTGTCCTCATGTGCAACCGTAGTAGGCACAGGAGAAGACAAGCTGGCACTGATTGGCAAAGCTGTACCTCTGCCATTTGTTCGAGGTATTCTGCCCTTTCTCTGGGGAGGACTGCCTGACTTGCAGCATATCGAGCTGGGCACCTATGAACTCCAGATTCTGGGCTGGAGGGGGGTGGGATTTGGGGTAGTTGATGACGAACCCCAGGTGCTTCAGGAGGAGGGACATATGCTCTGCAGCCTGTCTGGCCTCTGCTGTGTCATCCCTGATTAGCCAGTCGTCTAGGTAAGGGAAGACTAAGGCCCCTTGCAGGCACAAGTGGGCGGCCACCACAGCCAGGCATTTGGTCAAGACCTTGGCAAGGATGCCAGGCCAAAAAGTAGCACCCTGTACCAATAGTGCCTGCCTCCTACCACAAATCTTAGGTACTGCCTGTGGGAGGGATGGATTAGGATGTCTGTGTACACATCCTTTAGATACAAGGAGCACAGCCAACCTTCCTGGTGGAGGTAAGGCAGCAGTGCTCCAAGGGAGAGCATCTTGAACTTTGCCCTCAGACACTTATTCAAGTTTCATAGGTCTAGTATGGGCTTGAGGCCACCAGTTCTCTTTGGGACAAGGAAGTACCTTGAGTAGAAGCCTTTACTATGTTGTCCCTGATCAGACCTGCAAGTTCTGTGAGCAGAAAATCTGGTGAAGGAGGAATCATACCGGGTCTCCTGGGAAGAACACCCGAGTGGTTTCTGCAGTAGCTGGAGGAGGTACCCTTCATTTATCACATGCAGTATCCACTGGTCTGAGGTGATGTTTGCCCATCGGTGGGCAAAGAGCACCAGGCACCACCCTGTGGGCTGGTGAAGGTCTTCTGGGGGAGGGGAGGCCCTGCCCTGTGAGTTAAAAGTTCTCCCCCCCCCCCAGGTTGGGTGGGAGCTGGGGCCTGAGGCTTCTGTGTTTTCACCTTCTGAGAGCAGTGACCTTGCCTTTTAAGGTGAGAACCTTGTTGCTAGCCCGAGAAGGGTTGGTAGTGGTGACTCTGCAGGAAAGGACCCTTTTTCCTTGGGAATAGGGGGGTTTTCCCCTGCTGATTTCCTGCGAGAAAGAGATGGTCTTTGAAAGCCTCTGGCATGTCACCATCTCAATCTTGGCTGCCTTGTCAGCCATGGATTTGCCAAATAGGTTCTCTCCGGTGCAGGGGACATCGAGCAGCTTGTCTTGGACCTATTGCTGGAAGTTGAAAGACTACAGCCAGGCTTGGTGTTGGGTGTCGATGCCAGCTTCTGCGACTCAAGCCGCTGACTCAAAGCCATCATAGGCTGCTCGGGAGAGGAACTTGGAGCAGTCCCGGATTCTCAGAGGAAAGGGACTGGAACCATTGGAGGGGTTTCCCCTACAAGACCAGCTGAAAATCAACAGCTCCTGGTTTAGAGCCTTTAGGTACATACCTATGTATAATTCGTTGGCTTGGATCCAGCACCCCAGCAGAGCCCTGGTAACATTTGCACCCGAGAGCATCGAGGGCTTTGGCCTCCCATCTGGTAGGAGTGGATCTTTTAGCTCTTGAGGTTTTGCATGGTTGACTTGACAACCATGGAGTTATGTGGCAGCTGGGGTTTGTGGAACCCTGGGCCCTTCTAGACACAGTACATGGCATTGAGGTGCCGGCTCACCACAGGTACTGACCCCGGTGTCTCCCATATTCTAAGCAGTAACCACTCGAGGATTGGTTGTGGGGGCACCGAGTGTTTCCTTGGGTGGAAACTCGTATTGGAGGGAGGATCTCCAACTCCTCAGTGCGTGGATCTTCCTCTGCCTCGGTCTGCACAGAGGGGCTCTGGCCATATCCTTGACAAAGTCATGGAAGGCTACATCCTCTGGAGGCAAGTGGCACCAGGGAAGACAGGTCCGAGGGGATGTATCTGTGCCTTTTAGTATCTAGGGATGCCTCGTCATTGGTCTCCCACTTGAAGTCAAGTAGTGACAATGAATCAGAGGCCCTGTGACTCACTGTCTCGAGGCCAGTGCCACGGAATTGATGGCCTCCAGAGGACGTGTGTGGGGGGGGGGGGGGGGTCAGGGAAACTAGCTGGGAATGACCAGATGCCTGAGGACTGGAACAGGGGACCTCGACTGGCGCTGAGGACTTACCCGAAGCTGGTGGCACTGAGCTCAGCTCAACCACCGGGGACTCCCCCCACAGTTGGGGGCCCAGTCATCGGGGCAGATGATGCAGACAAACCAGCCATCATTGCCTGCTACAGAGCCAAAATAGCAGTAATTTCTGCTCCAGGGCCTCCATTCTGATTTTCAAGCCAGAAGGCTCCGCAGCTTTCGGCACAGGCACTGAGAATCTCAGGCAAAGTGTCAGCACTCTTGTGAGTGCATCTTCAGAGGATTACAGCCTCGAGGAACCTCGCATGGTCTCCGCTGACCGAGGAATCCCTTGAGGACCTTGGTAGGGCACTTCTCGAAGCCACCCGAGTCCCTCCGGGTGGTTTTACTGGGTTTCTGAAGTGCAACCTCTGAATTTCAAGGACCTTTTCTTCTTTCTCAAAGTCCGAGATCTTCTTGGAGGAGCCACCATCATGGGACTGCCAAGGATGCATGGGCCTCACGGGAAGTGCTGGGCTTGGGAGCTCAGCATCAGGGAGGCTGGGGCCGAGTCTGACCTGGGGAAGTTTTTCCTGCAACTCAGACCTCTTTTTGTTGGTCAGGTATCATGGCTTGGCATAGGTCGTAAGAGGTGCTGTCATGACCCAGTCCCAGTAGGCAGCAGTCATGGGTATCTGTCACTGACAGTTTGACTGCAGCGGTCACATTTTTTTGAACCAACTGGGGAACATGGTGGGGAGCACCCAGGTGGGGTACAACAACCCCCAGACAAAAAAAGGCATGAGTGCTGGTTGAGGCAAGTCTCAATCAAAAAAGAAAAGGGGAGCCAAGTCAGCCCAAGGCAGGAAGATGAACCGGTACACAAACCGGGAAAAGCTAACTTAGGATATTAAGGATTTTTTCCAGAAAAACAGAACAGCCATCCGTTGGGCTTTGCAGAAAAAAAGGAGACTGAGCAAGATGGCACCCTTGGGCGGGAAAGGGGACCATGCATGCGTGGTAACATGTCCCAAAGGCTTTCTTTGAAAGCTAGGGAAATGCTCCACGTGGGCTCCGCCAGCGTTGTCACCCATATGCAAGGGCCGACTTCCTGCTTCTTCCTGGAGAAATGAACTCATTCCTGCTTAAAAGACCATTTCAGATTTTGATCTTGTTCAAGGTGCCTGTAGCATCTTCCATTTGCTATCATTTACAAACACTGTCAAGTGTGCTGGATTTCCTCATCTAAACTGAGCTGTTAAAATAGAATAGGATGCACAGGAACTTAACATTTCTTGTAGGAAGTATGAGAATAGTTAAACCATAGTCGCAGATTTTCCTCAGCAAGATCGAGGGCTGCTTGATTATCTTCAGTGTTTTTTTGGTTAATTACACCATGATAGCAGAAGCCCAAAACATGAATATCAAAAAGAATAACCTAGAATGGGAACAGAAGCCACAACAGCATGAAGGAAGTAACCTTAAACCACTAGGGAGGCGAGTGAAGCAAATCCATTTTATCAATTATGACACTGGGAGAAAGTAAATTATTTTTAGCCTGCTGACTGAAAACAGATTGGGATCCAATGTTCCACGTGAGAACAAATGCTGAACTCACCTGGGTCAATATTACTGCTCTCCAAAATAACTATGTGTCTCTCCAATCGCTTATTTAACTCCTTAACTTCCCCTTCAAGTATTTCCTGTCGATCTGTCAGATCTTTTATTGTCTCCTGCCAAAACAAGTCATCCAAGTTAAAGAGATATGACGACATTTTACTTACCTGTTAATGTCTTTTTCTTGAGTCCTGATAGATCAGTCCAGACAAGTGGGTTGTGTTCACCTACCAGCAGACTGGGGGAGAAAAAGCAGCAATGAAAAGCCAAAAGTTTCAATGACATTCCCATACCTTTGCTTCAGCCACTAGAGGTTCTTTTAGTAGTCGTCCTAAAGCATACGGGAGAAACATGGCAAACATCACCCCTCAACCATTTTATTTATTTATTTAATGGTATTTATATACCGCCTTATCATTTAATCAAAGCGGTTTCCACGGCAAACAATCAAGGGGGCAAATGTTTTCATGCAGTATACAGTGTGGTGTGTATGTGTTGGCGAGGATGTGATTAGATTTGGTTTATCTACATAGTGCGCTATTATACATCATGAGCTATTATACAGTCTTATATACAATCTTGGGGTAGTGGGGGGGGGGGGGGCTGATGATCTGACTTGTATGCTGGTTCAGGGGGTATGTCCATGGCTACAATGAACCAAAGTAGAGTTATGTACAGGAAGCCATAAACCTAGGACTGTCAGTAGACGATGAACCTGCAGAACACCAAGTATAAAAATCATAGTGGACCCAATGGTACTGCAGCAGCAGCAGCAGAACAGAGCAACACAGTTCCAGGGACAGGCCATGGACTGGTCAAGCAGGACTCCAAGAAAAGACATTAACTGGTACATAAAATGTCACTTTCCATATCGCTCTGCTAGACCAGTCCAGACAAGTGGAATGTACAAAAGCTACAACTCCACTGGGTGGGAAGACAGCAGCTTGCAAAAACCCTCGAGTCAAAAGGCAGTGTCTGTCCATGTATGGACATACAAGCGGTAATGTAGGGAGAACTATTCAAGCAATTGGTAACAGACCCCACGCATGAAGGGGCCATACTGGACTTGGTGGTAAGCAATGGTGAAAGTGTTTCTGATGTTATATTGAGAGATCATTTTGCATCCAGTGATGACCAGATGGTGTGGTTCAGTATTAGGAGTAGGGCTGTTAAAATCCATTCAAAAGTGAGGGTCTTAGACTTTAGGAAAACTAACTTTGCCAAGTTGGGCCAATACCTCAGGGAGTTAGCGGGATGGGAACAGCTGGAAGATGTAGAAAAACAGTGGGAAAAACTGAAAGAGGATATTTTAAGGGCAACCAACCTTTTTGTTAAAATGATAAAAGGTAAAAGGAAAAGAAGACCGCTATGGCTTTTGAAAGTAGCTGAAAAGGTGAAGAAAAAGGAGGCCTTCATGAAATACAAGAGATCACAGGCATCTATATTTGGAAAAACGTAGAGAAGCTAGCAAAGTAGTCAGGAAAGCAAAGATTCAAAAAGAGGAAGAAATAGCCAATGCAATAAAATGGGGGGATACGACATTTTTCAGATGTTAGTGAAAAGAGGAAGGGCAAAAGTGGTATTGTCAGACTCAAGGATGAAGGGGGGGGGGGGGGGGAAATATGTAGACGCTGATGAGGATAGAGCGGAATTGCTTAATATTTCTGTTCTGTGTTCACAGTTGAAGAACCAGGAGCAGGACCTCAGAAAACACCCACAAACAGGAATAGAAACAAGGGGATTCTTGAAGAATTTTCAGAAGACTGTTAGTGAGAAACTAGCTGAACTTAAAGTAGACAAAGCAATAGGACCGGATGGGATACGCCCTAGAACACTGAGGGAACTTGGGGACGTTCTAGCAGCTCCACTGACTGACCTTTTCAATGCCTCGGAGTCAGGAGTGGTGCCAAAGGACTGGAGAGAGGCTCATGTGGTGCCTTTACACAAAAGCAGAAGTAAGGATGTGGTTGAAAACTACAGGCCGGTTAGTTTAACTTCGGTGGTGAGTAAATTATTGGAAACGCTGCTGAAAGAGAAAATAGTGAGGTTTCTGGAGTCCAGCGGATTACAGAATCCCAGGCAGCATGGATTCACCAGAGGCAGGTCGTCAGACAAATCTGATTGATTTCTCTGACTGGGTGACCAGGGAGATGGAACGAGGGAGAGAGAGTGGTGTATTTAGATTTCAGTAAAGTCTTTGACACCGTTCCTCACAGACACCTTATAAACAAACTGAGCACCCTAGGGATGGACTCTAAAGTTAATGCTTGGGTTAGAAATTGGTTGAGTGGGAGGCAAAGGGTACAGGTAAATGGAGCTCACTCTGAGAAGATGGAAGTTACCAGTGGTGTGCCCCAGGGATCTGTCCTTGATTCGATTCTTTTCAACATCTTTGTTAGTGATATAGCGGAAGGGCTGTTGGGTAAAGTTTGCCTCTATGCGGATGATAGCAAAAGCTGCAATAGAGTAGACACCTAGGAAGGTATAGATAACATGAGGAGGGGATCTAGCTCAGCTTAGAAACATAGAAACATGACAACAGAAAAAGACCACATTGCCTATCTAGTCTGTCCTTCCATAACTACAACAGTCCACTTTTTACCTTTAGAGATCCTCTGTGTTGGTCCCATGCTTTTTTGAATTCAGTTACTGTCCTCATCTCTACCACCTCGACTGGGAGACTATTCCATGGATCCACTACTCTTTCTGTAAAGAAATATTTCCGCATATCACTCCTGAATCTATCTCCCTTCACCCTCATCCCATGTCCCCTCGTAGCAGAACTTGCTTTCAATTGAAAGAGGCTCTCTCCCTGAACATTTATGCCACGGAGGTATTTAAACATCTCAATCATATCACCTCTATCCCGCCTTTCCTCTAAGGTGTACATATTAAGATCCTTAAGTCTGTCCTCATATGCTTTATAATGAAGCCCATTAATCATTTTAGTAGCAACCCTCTGAACCGACTCCATCCTGTTCACATCCTTTTGAAGGTGCGGTCTCCAGAATTGCACACCATACTCCAAATGAGGTCGCTACAAAGACCTATACAGAGGCACTATCACCTCCTTTTTTCTGCTAGCCATTCCTCTCTGTATGCACCCAAGCATCCCTCTAGCTTTTGCCGTCACCTTTTCTACCTGTTTAGCTACTTTAAGATCATCAGACACAACCACGCCTAGGTCCCGCTCTTCTTTAGTGGACAAAAGTACTTCACCTCCTATACTGTATTGCTCCCTTGGATTGCTGCAGCCCAAATGCATGACCTTACATTTTTTAACATTAAATCCCAGCTGCCAAATTCTAGACCATTCTTCAAGCTTAGCTAGATCCCTCCTCATGTTATCTACACCTTCCTGGGTGTCTACTCTATTGCAGATTTTGGTATCATCTGCAAAGAGGCAAACCTTACCCGACAGCCCTTCCACTATATGACTAACAAAGATATTAAAAAGAATCGGACCAAGGACAGATCCCTGGGGCACACCACTGGTAACATCCTTCTCCTCAGAGTGAGCTCCATTTACTTGTACTCTTTGTCGCCTCCCACCCAACCAATTTCTAACCCAAGCAGTAACTTTAGGGTCCATCCCTAGGGTGCTCAGTTTGTTTATAAGTCGCCTGTGAGGAACAGTGTCAAAGGCTTTACTGAAATCTAAATACACCACATCTAGAGCTCTCCCTCGGTCCAACTCCCTGGTCACCCAGTCAAAGAAATCAATCAGATTTGTCTGACAAGCTTGAAGAATGGTCTAGAATTTGGCAACTGGGATTTAATGTTAAAAAATGCAAGGTCATGCATTTGGGCTGCAGCAATCCAACAGAGCAATATAGTATAGGGAGTGAAGTACTTTTGTCCTCTAAAGAAGAGCGGAACCTAGGTGTGGTCATGTCAGATGATCTTAAAGTAGCTGAACAGGTAGAAAAGGCAACAGCAAAATCTAGAAGGATGCTTGGGTGCATACGGAGAGGAATGGCTAGCAGAAAAAGGAAGCGATAGTGCCTCTGTATAAGTCTTTGGCGCGACCTCATTTGGAGTATTGTGTGCAATTCTGGAGACCGCACCTTCAAAAGGATATAAACAGGATGGAGTCATTACAGAGGGTGGCTACTAAAATGGTTAGTGGTCTTCATTAAAGCATATAAGTACAGACTTAAGAATCTTAATATGTACACCTTAGAAGAAAGGCAGGATAGAGGTGATATGATTGAGACGTTTAAATACCTCTGTGGCATAAATGCAGAGGGGGAGAGCCTCTTTCGATTGAAAGCAAGTTCTGCTACGAGGGGACATGGGATGGGGTGAAGGGAGATAGATTCAGGAGTGAAATGTAGAAATATCTCTTTAAGGAAAGAGTGGTGATCAGTGGAATATAGTCTCCCAATGGAGGTGGTAGAGATGAGGACAGTATATGATTTCAAAAAAAGCATGGGACAAACACAGAGGATCTCTAAAGAAAAAAAGGGGACTGTTGTAGTTATGGAAGGACTAGATAGGCCATGTGGTCTTTTTCTGTTGTCATTCTTCTATGTTTCTGTGTTTCTAAAGTGGAAAGTGATGCCCACATTGCTGCCCACCTAATGTCCAAAGGGGCTACCAAGCTCCTTGTTACCCATGAGGACACTTGTGCTCGGTAGAATGGGCACACAAACACTCCGGAACCAGCTGGTTCCACAACAGATACACCAAAGCAATGGCCTCCTTAATCTAGTGCCCCGAAGTCGATTTAGACACATCACCCTTTTGCGGGCTAGTAAATGACACAAAATGATGGTCAGACTTACGAAAATAATTTGTAACCTCCAAGTACCAGAGAAGCACCCTCCGGATATCCATAAGGCGAAGATCCTTAGAGAAGGAGGGCAGACAGACCACCTGGTTCACATGAAAGGGAGAAAATCTTAGGCAAAAAGGAAGACATAGGCCAAATGGTAATTGCCTCTTTTGAAAAAGATAGATAAGGATCTCAGTAAGACAGAACCTACAGCTAGGAAATCTGCCTTATGGGAACAAATCGCAACCAAGACAGTCTTGAGCATCCAATCCTTCAAAGTAGCACACTTCAACAGCTCAAAGGGTGCTGACATTAGGGCTCTGAGCACCAGACAGATCCCAGGAAGGGATCACAGACTGGAGGGGAGGACGCAGATACCAAACCTCCTGAAGAAAGCATGGGACATCCAGGTGCAAGCCTAGAGATTTAACAGCCACTGGACCTCGGAAACGGGCCAAAGCTGCCATCTGAACTGTCAGGGAACAAAGGGAAAGCCATCCTGCAGAAACACCAACAGGGACGGTACCTTGGCTGCCTCTGCCAAGCACCACACCATCGCTCAGAGTCAGACTCACACATATGCTAGTTTGGTAGATGCCCCTCCATGCTCAGAGCAGAATGGAGACCACTGCTAGAGAGCAGCCCTCATACGCTGTCTTCTTTCAAGGGCCAAGCCTTAAGTGAAAAGGGAACCAGGTCCCCCCAGGACGATATGTCCTTGCCACAATAGGTCCAGAGACTGAAGCAACCAAAGAGGAGGTGCCTGCAGGAGTCACATCAGGTCTCTGAACCATGCCTTCCTCAGCCAATCTGGCACTACCAGAACAAGCCTGTTCAGGTAGCTTTCTAGACATCAAATCTTAATGCCCTCCCAGGGGCCACGAAGGAAACATACAGAGGGGCCCTCTGACTCTGCCTCCATATGGTGACTAAAGAAGTGACAAACCTTGGCAATGGAGCAGGTTGCCATCATATCCATTGTGGTGTGACTCCAGCAGCGCAGAATCAACTGAAACACCTCCCAACTCAATCCCCACTTGCCAGGATCCAGAAAGAGTGACATAAGGAAGTCTAATTCCACTGTCCACCCCGGTAGGGTGCTGAGCCAACAAGGCTAGGAGGATCTTCTTTGCCCAGGCAAACAGGAGAGCCATCTCCAGAGCTACCCTGGCACTACTCAAGCAGCCTCGATCAACATAAGCCACCGCCAGGGTGTCCAAACCATCTGGCCTTTGACCAAGGGCTGGAAACGCAGAACAGCCAACCCCTTGCCTCAAGGCAGATGGATCATATCGCTTTCCTGCGGTTCCAATGACCCTGGGCCGTATGGTCTTGGCAATGAGCTCTCCAGCCAGAGAGACTGACATCCATTATGAAGCAGGATCCAAGAGAAATCAAACAGCACGCTTTTCCTCAGATGACATGGCTGCTGCCACAGCTACTGCCACCACCATTGTAGGCTGGTCTTCACCATCGAGAGCAGGAGCCTTCGCTTGAATTCCTGTGATTTCTGGGACCACCGAGTCAACAAGGACTGCTGGAGAGGCCACATGAGAGTATGCACCCATGGCACCATCCCTATGGTCATCACCACCAATCCGAGGAGCTGAAGATAATTCCAGACTCTAGGAGCCTGCTGTACATAGAACAGCGCCAAGCAACCCAACAATATTGACTTTCTCCTCTGGCAGGAGGGGGAAAAGCCCACACCTCTACCCATTCAAGAGTCAAAATCATGCTCAGGAACGCCAAGGACTGGGAAGGCAACAGCTGGCTTTTTCCCCGATTGATCACCCAGCTAAGGCTGTCCAGAAAGGACACCACTCAGGACACTACCAGAGATACCGCTGAAAAGGGAACGGGCCCAGAAGTGTTGGTCATCCAGACATGGATGGATACAGATCCCTCAGTACTGCAGCCGCCACCACTACCATGACCTTTGAGAACATCCTTGGGGCTGTGGAGAGCCCGAAAGGGAGGGCAGCGAACTGACAGGGAGGCAAGCAGGGAAGAACGCAGACAGACACTTTCGCTGATCTGCCCGGATCGGGATATGAAAATAGGCCTCGGCCAGATCCAGAGAAGCCAAGAATGCCTCTTGGTGCACGGCTTGAATCACAGAGCGCAAGGTTTCCATCTGGAAGCACAGGATGCGCAAGTGCTTGTTGAACCCCTTGAAGTTTAAAATGGACCAGAAGCAACCATTCTTTTTTGTTTTTTGGACCTCACAAAATAGATGGAGCTGCTACCCTTGCCCCACTTGTCTGGGGCAGAGGGGCACCACCGCCTTTAGGCACAGCAACTTGTCCAAGGCAGTCCTGGCACAGCAGCACTTTGGATCGCAGACCCACAAGGGAGATGACTAAAGCATCCCAAATTAGCTCTTTGCATTCCAGGACATAGCTGAAATGAAAGCTAACACCCAGCAATCCTTTTAACTCAGGTCCATTCCTGGAAGAAAAAGCAAAGCCAACCACCAACTGGAGAAACCAGGAAAATGGACTTCCAAACCTTCATTGTGCAGCCTGGGCGGGGTCTCCTCTGGAGGGGACAGAGTCCCTGGGCTCACACGCTCCATGAAAGGACTGAATAAGCCTGAAGTTCATAAGAGGAATAAGGGCTCTCCAGGCCAGTAGCGATGGAATTCGAGGCCCCCAGGAGTCTGACCAGCACACCCGCGAGGAGCAGGAAGAAGCTGATGGAAAAAAGGAGCTCCAGTCGCTACATAGGCCCCTTGGACCAGTCCTCCAGAAGGCAGAAGATTTTGACTTGTCCAGCCCAGGTCCTTTACCTGCTTCTCCAAATATGACCTAACAGAAGTGCCCCTCTGATGGGCAACAAGGAGATGGAAAAGTGAAATCAGACCTTACCTGCTAATTAGCTTTCCTTGAGGACCTCCAGTGCAGTTCTGACATCTGGGTTATCAGCTCTCATCAGCAGCTTCGGAGACTGAGCATTTCATCTCTGATGACATCAAAGTTCTTAGGCAGCTGGCACCACCCACCAGCCCCAGCAAACTATTGACAAAGCAGACTCACAAGAGCAACAAAATAAGCTGTCAACTTATCAAAACTTCCCCCTCCCTCCAACACCTAACCTTTTCAATCCTGAGGAAAACACTGTTCCCCGCAACGGAAAACAAAGGGGGAAGCCCTTCACCGACTCAGAGATGGTTTGTCTCTTCAACTACACCCCTGAACACAATACTCTGTTGTCTTGTCCCCAAACTATATACACCGAGTTCCCCTGGGCTCTATGCTGTCACACGTGACCCTCAAACCACATTAAACAGATGACCCTCTCAGTCTGGGGTCACCATCCTTGAAAGAATTTGGGCAGGTCCGGGACTGCAATGAAGGTCCTCAAGGAAAGGTAGTTAGCAGTAAGGTCTAAATTTCACCTTCATAATGGCCCTCCAGTGCATCTGGGAAGGATCAACGAGCCCGGTTTGAATGACTGCCACACCGAATCTCACATACTCCATTGCTTGCACATCCAGCCTATAATGCTTCACAAAAGGTATGCAAGGATGCCCAGATGGCCACCCTACAAACGTCCACTGGTGAGATTAGGTGAAATTCTGTCCATAAAGCAGCCTTGCACTGGTAGAATGCGCTCATAACCCACTCAGCATCTGCTGGTGCCGTAGCAGATAGGCCAAAGAAATGGTTTCTTGAATCTAGCATGTGATAAAGGCCTTGGAGGCAACCTCCCCAAACAGAACAAACAGATGGTTAGACTTACGAAAGATGTCAGTTCTCTGATAATGTCTCAAAGTCCGACACATCCAAGAGTTGCAAGCATGGCTCTTGCACAACTGCCTCCAGAAGATATTATAATGCCTCTATATCGTTCCATGGTGAGACCGCACCTTGAATATTGTGTGCAATTCTGGTCGCCGTATCTTAAAAAGGATATAGCGATTTTAGAAAAGGTTCAGAGAAGAGCCACCAAAATGGTAAAGGGGATGGAAGGATACTCCTATGAAGAAAGGCTAAAAAGGTTAGGGATCTTTAACCTGGAAAAGAGACGGCTGAGGGGAGATATGATAGAAGTCTATAAATTAATGAATGGAGTGGAACGGGTAAACGTAGATCGATTGTTTACCTTATCAGAATATAGAAAGACTAGGGGACATGCAATGAAGCTACAGGGTAAACTATTTAAGACTAATAAAAGAAAATATTTCACTCAACGTGTAATCAAACTCTGGAATTTGTTACCGGAGGATGTAGTAAAGTCTGTTAGTGTAGCTGGGTTTAAAAAAGGTTTGGACAAGTTCCTGGAGGAAAGGTCCATAAACCATTATTAAGAAGGGACCCAGGATATCAATGCTTGAACCAATACAAGCATTGTGGAACCTGTGTCCCTTAGGGAAACTGCTAGGTACATATGACCTAGATTGGCCACTGTTGGAAACAGAATACTGGGCTTGATGGACCTTGGTCTAACCCAGTATGGCATATCTTATGTTCTTATGCCTCTGTGTCCACGAACACCGGTAACGTGACTAGCTGATTCAAATGAAATGCCGAGAAGACCTTGGGCAGAAAGGATGCAACAACCCATAATTCTACTTTCTCCTGAGAAGGCCAGATATGGCTCGTGACACGAGTACTTGCAACTCTGAAATCCTTCAAACTGAACATATTGCCATCAGAAACACTGTTTTTAATGTTAAATCCTTCAATGTACACACCCCGCGTGGCTCAAAAGGCTTCTCCGTCAGCAGTGATAGTACTTGGTTAAGGTCCCAAAGGGGAACAACTGCCCGAACTGAAGAGTGTGTACCTATTTGATCGTCTGAAGAAACCAGACAATATCCGAATGGGCCACCAAGGAAAAACCCTGGACTTACCCTGATAGCAGGTAATTGCCATCACCTGCACCAGCAGGGAACTGCTGGACAGACCTTTTCTCCAGTCCCGCCTGCAGAAATGCCAGGATCCCCAGAATAGTTTCAGAGAGAGCAGCAGCTGTTCTCTGCACCACGCCTAAAAAATCCTCCCAAACTCGCACATACGATAGCAATGTATAACACTTATGGGCTTTCAGCAAGGTGGAAATTACTGCTGCTGAATAGCTCCTCTTGCTCAACATTGCCCTTTCGAGAGCTAAGCCGTAAACTAGAATTGATCCACTTGAGGCATTTGCACCGGCCCCTGGCAGAGAAGATCTTGTCTGTGGGGAAGTCGCTAAGGGCGATCTACCATCTGCCATAGCAGGTCTGCATACCATAGCCTGCGGGGCCAGTCTGGGGCAATGAGGATGACCAGCCCCTGATGCACCTCTATCTTTTGATAGAGACAGCCAATTAGTGCCCACGGCGGAAACATGTACAGCAGTCCACCCATTGGCCAAGACTGCACCAGAGCATTCAATCTTTCTGTCATCTGCTCCCTCTGCTTGCTGTAGAAGCGGCTCACTTTGGCAGAGGCAAAGGTTACCATTAGATACATGTTGGTGTCCCCCATCTATTCACTATTTGCACAAAGAGCTCCTTGCACAGCAACCACTTTCCCGGGTCCAACTGAATCCGACTGAGATAATCTGCTGTTATGTTGTCAGTTCCTGCGACGTGAGCTGCTGAGATTGCTTCCAAATTTTTTTCTGCCCATTCCAACAACAGGGCTCTCGGCCTTGAGCTGCACACTGCTTGTACCTCTGTCATTTGATATAAGCACCATAGTGGCATTGTCTGAAAAAAAACTCACACTGTCTTGCCGTGTATGGTGGAGCAAAACTTCTGCAGTGCTAAGAAAACTACCCATGTTTCCAGACAATTGATGGACCACTCCTTCTGGTCTCTGGTCCTTGATCCAAACCCCTTGCACAATGAGGTTCTGACAATGGGCACACCAGCCCTTGAGACTGGCAGCCATCATCAATGGCATCAGATAGCAGGCATGCCTCTGGAGGCACCTAATAAATGTTCTGGTCTCAGACACCAAAGTGCCCTGTGTGTGTCCTTGGGGAATGGTAACGGATATGTAAATGGATGGCGCTGTGCCAACCACCAGAGCATAGCTCTTTGCAGAGGTCGCATATGAGCCCATGTACACAGCACCAACTCAACAGTTGCTGCCATGGACCCTAGGAGTTGTAGATAATGTCACGCCATGGGTAACTTCATGCTGAGGAACTATCTGATCTGCCTGTGCAATGTCAGCATCCTGTCCCATGGAAGGGCTACTCTGCCCTTGCCTGTTTGAAACCGGGCTCCGAGATACATGAGGTCCTGGGAAGGTGTCTGTCTGCTCTTTGCAAGATTGACCACCCAGCCAAGTTCCTGCAGAAACTATCATTCTTACCATAATGCACTCGCTCTCCTTTGCGGACTTTGCTCTGATGAGCCAATTGTCTAGATATGGGTGTATCAAAATGCCCTCCTGCCACGACCACCATCATTATCTTGGTAAATGTGCGAGGAGTGGTTGCAAGACCAAAGGGCAAGGCACGGAACTGAAAATGCCCCATTGGAACCACAAAACTGAGGTACCACTGATGCTCTGGTCGAATCGGGATATGGAAGTATGCTTCTGTGAGATCCAGAGAGGTGAGATATTCGCCCTCCCTCACGGCCACGAACACTGACTGCAGCATTTCCATGTGGACGTGGGGCATGTGCAGACAGATTTACGTGCTTGAGATCCAATATTGACTGAAAACTCCTTCCTTTTAGGGGACCACAAAATAAATGGAGTATCGACCATAGCCGCACTGGTCTTGTGGTACCTCCACTACCACCTTTAACTGCAACAGCTGAGCAAGAGTATCCTTTATGGCTTGCACTTTTCCCGCCGCCTTGCAAGTTGCAAGACAGCATGAAGGCATTTGAGATAGGCTTCGTCAACTGCAGGGCATAGCCTTCCCTGATGATTTCCAGAATCCACTGGTTGGAGGTGATGCAGACTCAAACTGGGTAAAACTCCCGTAGCCGACCCTCCATGGGAATAACAGCCCCCAAGAAGCCACAATGAGATGAGGGAGACCTAGCTGGGGGTTGAGTAGTAAAAACCTCTCCCTGCTCCTCAAAAACTCTGAAAGGCTTGTCCCTGGGCTGGATAGTGCCCCCTCTGATAAGATACAAAGTACTGCCCGAAAACACCAGAAATCCCACGCTGACCCCTCACTGGACCTGCTAGCTGTCCCAGCTTCTGCTTATTGTCGCCTTTAGACTCCAAGTCCTTGACCAATTTATCCAAAGCCTCTTCAAAGAGTAGCTTACCCTTAAATGGCAATTTGCTCAAATGAGTCTTCGAGAAGATATCTGCCGACCGATTTTGTGGCCAGAGGTAGCATACCCTTAGATAGCCACATGCTGAGGTCATAAAAAGGCATCTGCCAAGTACACCGCTCCAGATTCCAGCTTTGCTGCCTCCGCAGGCAGAGAATGCCCCTGCCCTGCAGTCTCTAAGATACCCTGCACCCAGAAAAGACAGGCCCCAGCCACAAACACGCCACAGACCAAAGCTTGAAGCAAAAGGGCATTAGTCAAAAGCCTGCTTCAGCAAGGCCTCCAACTTCTATTCTCGCATGTCCGCGAGTGTGGTACTTCCCTCCACCAGGATGGTCGTCTTAGTGACCACTGACACTGCTGTGTCTACTTCAGGGGAGAAGATCTTCTCTTGCTCCAGAAAGGGATAGATGTGAGCCATGGTCCTTGTACCCTTCAGAGCAGCTTCAGGGACATACCACTCATCTTGAATCATTTGTTTGATCACCCTATGCATTGAAAATCTGCCTGCAGTTTTTGGACTGCCTGAAAAAGGGGGTCCTCTAAGGGTCTTCCACCTGGGACACTATGTTCAGAACCTGCAATGATTGGGATGTTGAGTGCTGGGAGCTCCTCCCAGCGAAATACTCATACAATTCACGAGTCCTTTTGCAGTATCTTGCCTTCTTCCAACTCCACTGGCTCGCTCATGTTGGGATCCCCAGTGGTCACACGAATGGAGGGTATCAGTCTCCTCCCAGGGGTCCTGCTCCAATGCCTTTTCGCCTTTGCAAGTCATCTTCTGCATCCTGCACCCTTTTCCATTTCACACGCTCTGACGGCCCTCCTGACTCTTGTCCTTGCTGCCTCATGCAGAACGCCTTATGCACGAGCAACACAAATTCTGGAGTAAATCCAAATAGCAGTTTCCGTATCTGCAGGAAAGTCTCTAGATGTCGAGGGACGGGTGATGGCTATTCCGTGCCCTTCTGCTCCAGAACCTCAAGGCCCTGCCCATCCTCCTCCTGGAATGGTGGGGCCCTGATCTCCCAGAGACAATCCTGAGATCTGTGCAGTCCTCAGTCCATTGGAGGTTCCTGCACCCTCAAATAGCCGGTCTTCTAGGGAGCATGACTCCATGTCAAAACCCTGGCATGGAAATGGAACTGCACTTGGAGCCACATGCCAGACACATGCCCTTGGTGGGCACTAGTCCATGGAGGTGAAATGGCCCCATCCTGAAGGAAAGGCCCAAATGATTGTGTGTAAACACACCTTTGCTTCAACCATCAGCACTTTGGGAAAAGAGTTTAAAAAACAATAAAAATGCAACGGACAAGTGCCCCCATGTCCGTAACTGCTTCCTCTCACAAAACCAGCCTAATTGGTCCCCTGAGAAAATGGTGCCGTTTCCCCACAGCAAAATGGTGTTCATGCAGCCTTGTGGTTTCCCGCATCAGCCTGCAGCTACCTGGCTCGATGGTACGCCCTGAAGAGATTGTTCAGCACTCCCTGAGGAGAAAAACCAGACCCCATCTTACCTCGCCGGCATCTAGCCCTGTTTGGGATGCTAGGGACTGAACTGAAACATCCTGGTGCTATCATGTGAAACCGCTGCCACCCATTACTGGCAAACACACACTGGAGTGCTGCTGCTCGGGGCCCGAAAATAAAGAAGTGAATGCTATCTTCCTGTTTTCACCTGGACAGGGTTTGGGAGCCACAAAGTCTGCCTACAAACCTGGAAAGCACTTTCCTTTGCTGCCTGGAGGGTCAAGTGTTTCCCTGGTATATTAGCACTTCCCACCCCCCCCCCCCACCCCCACCCCTCCCAATCTTAAATTTGTTAGGGAGATTCTGCTTCCTCTGCATGGTCAAACAGCCAAATCCAAAACACAAAAGATGTGTTCCTTGTTTGTCTCTGCAGTGAGCCCAGAATCTAGGATCAGCTCTCTCCAGCTGCTTGGAGACTGAGTTTACTGGGGCTGATGGGTGGTGCCAGCTGCCTCTGATGTCAGAGATGACATGCTCAGTCTCCAAAGCTGCTGGTGAGAGCTGACAACCCGGATGTCAGGACTGCACTGGAGCGACAATAACGAAGAGTCCGCTGCCCCAAAGCCAAGCCAATGCTATGTCACCATCAACAGGGCACAATCCCTGGCCACTAGATTTACTAGGTTGTACATGACACCAGAAATGAGGACTGTAGCAGACTCCACTCTCAGCCTTTTCCTCACGAGACTGTGCTTGGGGGGAAACCAGAGGCCACAGAGCCTGAATTTTCATTCCAGAATGACCAGGCCTGTGGTAAAAATCCCAGGGAGGACAATACAGGCTTTGGAAGCTCTCCTCATGGAAATGAAAACCCACAACTAGGAGGTATCGTTGCCATTGATCCCCTAGAGCAGGGGTTCCCAAGCCTGTCCTGGGGCCTCCCCAGCCAGTTGGTTTTTCTGGACATCCACAATGAATATGCATGACAGATTTGCATACAATGGATGTAGTGCATGCAAATCTCTCATGCATTTTCATTGTGGATATCCTGAAAACTGGACTGCCTGGGAGGCAGGTTTGGGAATCCCTGCCCTAGAGGACAGGTGGGAGACACCCACAGCATGGTCGCCAGAGCCTGAATATCCTTACCTGTAGCACTATGCACCACCTCCTGCCCTGAGGCAGGCAAGGTCAGACTAACAGCATCCCCCAGGTGAAATGGGGGGGGGGGGGGGGAAGATAGGCCCTCCAAGAACGATGCAGAAGCAGCCATGCAAGAAGGGCAGGGTCTAGAAGCCAGAGATGAGGCGTCTTATGTGCCACAGGCCTAACATTTCCTAGAAGATGACACAGTTTGCAATAAAATGGGGGGATAAGACATCTTTCAAATATATTAGTGAGAAGAGGAAGGGCAAAAGCGATATTGTCAGACTCAAGGGTGCAGGGGGGGAATATGTAGAAGCTGATAAGGATAAAGCGGAATTGCTTAAATATTTTTGCTCTGTGTTCAGATGAAGAACCAGGAGCAGGACCTCAGAAAACACCCACAAATAGGAACAGAAGCGAGGGACATCTTGAACAATTTTCAGAAGACTGTGTTCGTGAGAAACTAGCTCAACTTAAAGAAGACAAAGCGATGGGACCGGATGGGATACACCCTAGAATACTGAGGGAACTTGGGGACGTTCTAGCAACTCCACTGACTGACCTTTTCAATGCCTCATTGGAGTCGGGAGTGGTGCCAAAGGACTGGAGAGAGGCTCATGGGTGCCTTTACACAAAAGCGGAAGTAAGGATGTGGTTGAAAACTACAGGCCGGTTAGTTTAACTTCACTGGTGAGTAAATTATTGGAAACGCTGCTGAAAGAGAAAATAGTGAGGTTTCTGGAGTCCAGCGGATTACAGGATCCGAGGCAGCATGGATTCACCAGAGGCAGGTCTTGTCAGACAAATCTGATTTGACTGGGTGACCAGGGAGTTGGACCGAGGGAGAGCTCTAGATGTGGTGTATTTAGATTTCAGTAAAGCCTTTGACACTGTTCCTCACAGGCGACTTATAAACAAACAGAGCACCCTAGGAATGGACCCTAAAATTACTGCTTGGGTTAGAAATTGGTTGGGTGGGAGGCGACAAAGAGTACAAGTAAATGGAGCTCACTCTGAGGAGAAGGATGTTACCAGTGGTGTGCCCCAGGGATCTGTCCTTGGTCCGATTCTTTTTAGCATCTTTGTTAGTGATATAGCGGAAGGGCTGTCGGGTAAGGTTTGCCTCTTTGCGGATGATACCAAAATCTGCAATAGAGTAGACACCCAGGAAGGGGTAGATAACATGAGGAGGGATCTAGCTAAGCTTGAAGAATGGTCTAGAATTTGGCAGCTGGGATTTAATGTTAAAAAATGTAAAGTCATGCATTTAGGCTGCAGCAATCCGAGGGAGCAATACAGTATAGGAGGTGAAGTACTTTTGTCCACTAAAGAAGAGCGGGACCTAGGCGTGGCTGTGTCTGATGATCTTAAAGTAGCTAAACAGGTAGAAAAGGCAACGGCAAAAGCTAGAAGGATGCTTGGGTGCATACGGAAAGGAATGGCTAGCAGAAAAAAGGGAGGTGATAATGCCTCTGTATAAGTCTTTGGTGCGACCTCATTTGGAGTATAGTGTGCAATTCTGGAGACCGCACCTTCAAAAAGATGTGAACAGGATGGAGTCGGTGCAGAGGATGGCTACTAAAATGATTAGTGGGCTTCATTATAAAGCATATGAGGACAGACTTAAGGATCTTAATATGTACACCTTAGAGGAAAGGTGGGATAGAGGTGATATGATTGAGATGTTTAAATACCTCCGTGGCATAAATGTTCAGGGAGAGAGCCTCTTTCAATTGAAAGCAAGTTCTGCTACGAGGGGACATGGGATGAGGGTGAAGGGAGATAGATTCAGGAGTGATATGCGGAAATATTTCTTTACGAAAAGAGTAGTGTATCCATGGAATAGTCTCCCAGTGGAGGTGGTAGAGATGAGGACAGTAACTGAATTCAAAAAAGCATGGGACCAACACAGAGGATCTCTAAAGGTAAAAAGTGGACTGTTGTAGTTGTTATGGAAGGACAGACTAGATAGGCCATGTGGTCTTTTTCTGTCATCATGTTTCTATGTTTCTACAGTTAAGGCAAGTATCACAACAGCAGACACCAAGGCCACAGCAGCCCAAAAGGCATATGTTAACTGTTTTTATTGCAACGTGCATTACAGGTGCTAGGATAGGAATGTGCGTTGGAGCTACTCAGGCAGAACACACACACACACGGACTGTGTGACTGTCAGGCATACAATTTTAAAAACACTACTAGCATGTGCAGAAACAGCAGGAAATTCCCACACAGCACCAATGGTCACCAACAGTCTACCCCAAACTGTGTCCACAAAGACAGAACCGGGAGTCCCCAATAAGGACAATGACTAGGTCAAGCCTTGGTACTCACCCTCAGAGCCCCAGATAGAGGATCCATGCTGGGCTCAGCTCTACACCCCTGAAACTATTTCTCTGGCTTGGCAGTACTGCATTTAAGTTGGCCGGCAGGCAGATTTCCCTGAGAGCATTCTGCAATCTTCAGGAGGCAGCAGGGGGACAGAGGAGGGGAAGGGCGCTGAGGTAGTAGTGCAAGGCTGCTGAATTCTTCCAGCCTTCCAATTTTCTGGCTGCTCAACAGGCTCTTATCCAAAGTAAGAGCTTGGAGCTGAACCAGTTTTTCCTCCTCCTATGGCTACCAAAAAGAAAGACTTCAGTCTAGTCTAGTGGAGCCTCCCACATCACACTCAAGTGGGAGGATCACCCTCAAAGTGTTCTGTCAAACTTTTTTTTTTTAATCAATCTTTTCCTCTCAGTTCTTCAGATTTTCTTCAGAAGAGAAAATCCATCCACCATCTGCTGGAAACAAAGAATTACTGAAGGGACTTATGAATTATGATGGCCAAGGCGAATAGAGGCATGAGAGCAATGTTAATGAAACCTGGGCTTTTCATTAGTTCTTTGTCTCCACCAACCTGCTGGTAGGGAAACACAACCCACTTGTCTGGAATGGCCTAGCAGGATGATATGGAAATATTGTTTACAAAGTTATCCATTTAAAACTACTGAAATTTAAATGTTTGTTTCAATAACCCTTAAGGCATCTGCATCCAACTTCTCCTCTCAAGATGCACTGATGTGCTTGTGTGCATTTCCCAGCAGGCACGGGAGCCAGAGTCAGCAAGGAAGACGCACTGAAGTGAGTCATGATGGAACTCATCCCTCAGCTGCTGTCCAACAGCTAATACTAAACACTTAATGCAGGCCTTGACAAATTGTGCTTTGATTTAGGAGCCAAGCCAAAATTTTGGAAGCCAGTGGCTGCGACCCCTTCTCGTGCCCCCCCCCCCTCACCCCCATTTGCCATTGACATGCTTCCATTTGGAAACTCACATGTCTGGGGGATGGTGAAAGATGAAAGATGATAAAAAGTTTGCCTTATTATGTAGCAGGGGTTGTATGGACATCTTTTAAGTGTTGGCATCCTACCTGGAGAGGTAGAAGAGTTAGGTGCTGGTTCTCTCCCGCTCCTTCGGCCATCTTCCTGGTGTTATGCCGGATAAGAGGAAAGGGAAGCAGAGGCAAGGTCCTGATGCTGGTCAGCAGCACGGTGAAGGTGCAGATTACATTGGACTAGTGCCCAGGCTTCTCTTTGCTGAGACTAGCGGAAGCTGAGGCCAGTTCAGGTTCTTTTGTACTGGACCAGGGTGCCAAAGGCGTCTGAGCCCCAAAGTTAGAGTAGTTCCCCCATGACCTGGAAGTATCTTCTGCAGAGGCAGTGCGGCGGCTTTGCAGTATGCTAATGTTCAGCAGACTGAGGGCCATTGGGACAGCCTTTTCCAGTGGAGTATGGTGGAGAGCAAGTGATAGGACCCTCTGGAGATGGCACAGGCAAGATGATAAAACCTACTGTGTCTCGTTGCAGACACTATGGAAAGCCTTGAAAAAGGTCTGGAGTCTTCTGACTGCTTCTGCGTCTGCTTTAAAGATGGAAGTGCAGTTTATTACTGCAGAGTTCCCCTGCCAGTCTCAATATTTGAGCCAGGTGAGAGAGAGAATTCAGAAATTGGAACAGCAAAGTGCGAGGTAGAAAGAATTATTGATACAAATTAAAGGAAAAGGAAATTCTGGTCTGGAGGATTGACTTTGAGAACAGTCTAGGAAGAATAATCTCTGCTTCCTTAACTTCCCTAAGTGTCCTCTAATTACTTCTGTTGACATGGTAAGGAAGTTTTCACCTCCTGGTTAAGGTTTTTTACATCTCAGTTCCAGGGGGTGCAGGGAAGCCTTACTCGGGAGATCCGGAACATAGCCAACTTCTTTTCTGGAATCCTCCCTGGAGGTAGTCACCGAACGAACTACTTTGGTGGCTACCTTTGTGTTTGAGACTAACAGAATGTGTTAAAATTATATTTCTGTAATATGCAAACTAGTTTTTTGGAGTTGGTTGTGTGTGTATTTCCTGACTATTCTTGGTCTACCCAGGTCCAAAGCCTTCCCGGCCTTGCGGTCAAGGGTGGTGGCCCTTGGGGCCAGGTTTGCCTTAAAATTTCCTTGTAAATGTGTGGTTTCTTTTGAGGGTAAAGTTTATCTGTTCTTTGATCCTGGGCGGCTAAATGAATTTGTTTGCGATAGAGGGTGGTTTGGGAACAGTAGGGGCCACACAGTGAGCACCTTCCATTTGTTTCTGCTGTACTTGGTCTTCTCTGGCATGTGGAGAACCTATGATAGAAAGAAAAATTAAGAAATAGAACCTATTTTTCTCCTCCCTTTATGGTGGTCTATCATGAGTAGTTTTGTATCTATTGGGTTATCTTTTTTTCTTGTTTGTTGTGTCTGATTTTCATTATGTATCTGGGTAATAAATTTATTTATCCACTTTTTTAAAAAAATACCTAAGAAAAACACATTAGACAGAAATACAGAGACAGCAAGTGTCATGTGTGTGTGTGACTGTGTGAGACTCTGTAGCCTGTTTGGAGGGGTGGGGGTGTGATGTGGTGCCTATGTATCTGTCGGTCATGCGGAGGTGTGGTGTGCGGGTCTGTCCTAACAGAGATCTCATTTTATTTTAAAAGGGACAGGGAGGTGGGGTGTGTGTGTGTTCTGAAAGCGGAAGGGCATGCACATTGTCATACAGATTGTATCTTTTTGTCCACAAATACCTTGCACTCTTCCCCTCCCCCTTCAAACTTCACTCTTCCCCTTCCAGGTTTCTTGCCCCTTTCTCCCCCCCCCCCAGCACCCCCAACCCCACCATCCATTCCCTTTATCCTCCTGCTCCATTTTATAAGCTATTACCCCTTTAATTTTTCTCTGCCTTACTCCATCTTTTGTTGGTTTGCAGGGTTCGACAGCTGCCCCACCCACAGGAGATAGTCTGCCCATGGGGGATCCTGCAGCCTTGCAGGCTGCGTTTGGGGCCTTTCCTTACTGTTCTGCCCACAGGCAGACAATAGGGGTCTGATAACCACTTTATTATTTTATTTTTAAAGGGGTGGGGAGGGGAATTGAAAATACCAGGCACCAGATGCAAATTTCTGGTTGCCATGGCAACCTGGCACCTGGACTGCTACTATCATTTATATAGTGCCACAAGGAGAACACAGTAAAGCGTAGTTACTCACCTGTAACAGGTGATCTCCAGGAACAGCAGGAATTTAGTCTTCACATATGGGACTCCCCAGCTTCCACGTTACAGGAGACTTAGAAGCCAGGCCAGAATGCAGAATTCAGACAGGGTTCCCAGATTCATCGAAATCCCCATCATGGTGATCTGGTAACAAGAAGTCTGGGTGGTGTCAGGCGTTGAGGCTGTGTCAAATAGATGCTGGAGGACCACCTGCCAAAAGGTAGCATCTCAGCAGGAATCCTTGTCCAAGCAATAGTGGGCGGCAAAAGGTATGGATGGGAGGACCAAGTTGCTGCCCAACAGATTTCAATGGCTACCGAGTGTAGGCTGGCTACGGAAGCTGCCATGGCACTGACATTAAGAGCAGTGACGTACCCTGCGAGGGCGAGGCCTGCTTAATCATAAACAAAGGATATACAATCCACTATCCATCTGGAGAGCATACGTTTCAATACGGGAAGCCCCAAGTGACTGGGGTCAAAGGAAACAATTGAGGATTTACAGAGATCCTGGGTTCTCTGGAGATAGGCCAGAACCTGCTTACAGTCAAGAGTGTTGCTTCTGCATGGGAAGAGTGTGGTCTTGGAAAGAAGACCAGAAGGATTACTGATTGACTGATATGGAAAGGCAATACCAATTTTGGTAGAAAAAGTGGGGATACGTGAGAAGGACAACTGTCATGATGAAATCTGGTGTATGGTGGATGCATCACCAGAGCCTGAAGTTCACTGATGCACCTGGCTGAGGTCAGGGCAATGAGGAAGATGACCTGCCAAGACCAGAACCGGAAAGTGAGTGGTGGCTAGAGGTTCAAACAGTGGTTTGAGAAGTTATGCCAAGACCACATTAAGGTCCCAAGCCACCGAAAGAGGTTTGAAGGGGTGGCTTAGAGAGTAGGAGACCTCATGAAGCATGCAACCAGTGAATGCAAGGAGAGATAGGTTGACTGTCAACTGGTTTGTGAAAAGTTACAATTGCACTGAGGTGAACTCACTGAATTGGTTTTGAGTCCTGAGGAGAACAGGTGAAATAGATAGTGCAGAAGCAAAGCTATTGGTGTAGTGAACGGATTGAGGACCTTTTCAGAGTACCATGAAGCAAATCTGCACCATTTGGAGTAGGCACGTCTGATGGATGGTTTTCTTGACACCAGGAGGATCTCTTTCCCTTCTTGTGGAAGGTCAAGATGCTGCAGCATCAATGCTGTCAAGACGGAGAGCGCACAGATTGGGATGCAGGACTGTTCTGTTATCCTGGGACAGAAGGCCTGCTTCTCATCCCATCGTATTGGCGGAGCCTGTGCTAGTTGAAGCACTAGGGGAAACCAGGGCTGAAGAGGCCAGAAGGGAGCTATAGAGTATCAATGTATCTCTGTCCCTCTGGAGTTTGAAGAGGGTTTGGGGGATTAGGGGGGTGGGGAGGGAAGGCATACAGCAGTATGACCCCAATGCAAGTGGAAGGCATTGGGTGCCTGGCTGAGTCTGGAGGGTACTCTGGAGCAGAACAGAAGCTGCCTGTTTTGGGGCGTGGTGAACAGATCAATGGTCAGGGTTTCCCCATTTTCAAAAGATCCTTGCCACAGTGTGTGGGTTGAGGGTCCACTCATGCAGGCAGAGGATCCAACTTAACCAGTCTGCTAGATGATTGAGTTTGCCCAGTATATAGACCACTTGGAGGTGGATCTGCTGAGGGACTATGAATGACCACAGGCGAAAGGCTTCTTCACAGTGGGGGACATGAACCTGTTCCTCCCCATTTGTTCACATAAAACATGGCTACCTGGTTGTCTGTCCAGATCAGGACTTGGCTGTCTGAGATGGTGTTGAAAGACGTGAAGGGCATTTGTGATTGCCCAAAGCTCTAAGAGTTGATCTGAAGAGCTGATTCTTGTGCTGCCAGAGTCCTCAGGTGGAGACTGAATCGAGATACCCTCGCCTCAGATGCCTATGTTCAGGTGGAAGCATCTGAAAAGGTGACCTTACATTAAGATTTTTTGGAGTGCATCAACAGATCTGGGACAGATTTGCTTTTTTTTTTTTTTTTTTAAAGTTTGGATCAGATCCCGTAAGTCCCCCATGGCCAGTGACCACTGGGAAGCTAAAGTCCACTGTGCGAGGCACATATATAGCTGTGCATATGGTATCACATGTACTGTTTATGCCATGACCCAGAGACACAGGGGGGGGGGGGGGAAGCTAGCTATGCTAGGTATCCAGCATCACCCCTATGAATTCTAACCTCTTGAGTTGGGAGAAGATGGGATTTTGGGACATTTATAATGAATCCCGGGTGTTGTAATACTGCGAGGGTTCACTCGCATGACTTGCAGAGTTCTCCTGGAGAGTCTACCTTGATCAGTCAATCATCTAAAAAGGGGTAGCAAAGATTCCCATGCTGTGAAGGTGTGCGGCTACTATGGCTATACACTTTGTAAAAACTTTGAGTGCAGACACAAGGCCCTGTACCAATAGTGGGTCCCCTGAAATATGAAACTGAGGTATTGCCTATACTCTGGATATATGAGAATGGGAATATAGGCCTCCTTCAGATCCAGAGAAAGCCAATCTTGTTCCTGCAGGTAGGAAAGGAGAGTTCCTCGTGAGATCTTGAACTTATTTACCAGGAACTTGCTCAAGTCCCCGAGGTGCGAGTATGGGCCTGTATCCTCCTGACATCTTTGGAATGAGGAAGTAAGGAGAGTAGAAGTCTGAGATGCTGCTCTTTTAGAACATTCTCTATGGTCCCCTGGGAAAGCAGTGTGGTCACTTCTTCCTGTAGTAGAGAGCTTGGAGGGGAGGTTGAGTAGCGTAATCTCCCCTGAAATGAGTAGGAGGAAGATATTGGAAGCTGAACTGGTAACCCCCTTAAATGATTTGCAGGGTCCACTGTTCTGTAGTGATGATGTGCCACCGGTGTGCAAAGTGGCATACAGTAGCTGGCCTGCTATGTGGGGTGTATTGAGAGTCTGTAGGGACAAAGTGGCAATGCTCAACAGAATGGAGTCCAAATTTAGGCACCAGTGGCACCTGGGGGGGTGGTGGTTGCTTGGCAGCCTTGGGCTTCTTCACTTGTCTTGGACCTTGCTGCTTCTGTTGGGGCTAGTATACAGCAGGCTGAGAGTAGGAGGGATAACATTTTATTTTCTTAGTCTTTCTGGAGAGTCTCTTTAGAGTGGTGTCAGCCATCTCTAGCCTTTCTCCTCCAATTTTTCTCAAACAGGCTTTCCTTTGTACATGGGATATTACCCAACTTGTCCTGGACCCACTGTTCCAGGTCTGATGCCTTAAGCCATGCCAACCTGCAGGCCCCTAAGGCTATTGCAGAGGCCCTGCTAGTGGATTCAAATGCATCAAATGCAGTCCTGTTGACACATTTTGACTTTCAAAAGGTGTCTGAAAGGCAGATCTTTCCTCAAGGATAAGAAGGAGGAATCCTTCCCAGTCTCTAATGATTTCTTTAAAGGAACATGCCCATGTAGAGGGTGTAGGAATTTATCCTACATACTAGCATGGAAGCCTGGAATGCCTGGCACACAAGGGCATCTAGAGTTCTTTATTTCCCATTCCGGGGTATCGAGGAGTGGTTCTTACAACTCTCGATCCTGCGCATCACCAATTCTACCACCATGGAATGGTGCAGTAGTTGTGGCTTCTAGAAACCAGGGCAGTCTGGAACCTGGTACATGGTGTCGCAATCTTCTAATAGGTGACACCATGAGGGGGGTTTCCCATATATGGAGCATCAGGTTATGAAGTATCCGATGCAATGGTAGAATTTTAGCTTCTTTTGGGGTTGTGGAGTATTGGAGGATCTCCAACTCTTCTGCTCTGTTCCGGTTCAGCCTGCTGCCATGTCCCGAATGAACTCCTGGAATGACATGTCTTCTGGTGTTCCAAGAATCTCCTGGAAATCAGTGAGTCAAAGGAGCAGCGATCCAAATCAGAGTCCAAGTATGGGAAGTATCAGCGGTGTCTATGTTCATACAATAGACCAGAGGTTCCCAACTCCAGTCCTGGAGGGCCAAACACCATTCAGGTTTTCAGGCTGTCCCTAATAAAATATGCATGAGATGCATTTGCATGCACTGCCCCCATTGTATTCAAATGCATCTCATGCATATTCATTAGGGACAGCCCAAAAACCTAAATGGTGTTTGGCCCTCCAGGACTGGAGTTAGGTACTGGCACAGTCTACTGCAGAGGTTTCCATCCTCCACCTCGGAATCATGTCAATGTCCCAGTAGAGATCTGTGCTCCTTGCTCATGCTCTGTGCTGCTGATGCCGGTACAGAATCTGGTTCCAGCCACAGTGCCAGGGCTGCAGTACATGGACCAAGGGCAGTAGTCATCAGTGCTGGGACAGATACCAATGCCTGCAGCCCTGGAGCTATCAGTGTCTGTGGTAGCGATGCTGCCTTGAGTGCTGCCAGAATCCTCTCTATGGACAGCATGTTCTGGTCCAAAGAGACTGCGGATGTCTGGTCCAAAAGACAGAATGGGGCTTGCTGCCACCATACCAGAACACGGAACCGGGGGTTCTCTGGAGGTCGATGGCTCAGGAGCCTTCCAGTCCTCCAAAGCCCCTGTGGGGAACAAGTTCTCCTGCCGAGGATGCTTGGCCAGATAGCCAGATTTGGAGGAGGCCCTCAGAGAGTCGAGTGGGACCTCTCCCTCGATTCCCACAACTTCTGTGATTCTCAGGACACTTTAGTTGGGGATCTTGGTTTCTTGAGCGATGCCTTTTTGGAGCCTGTTCCATGTTTAGATTTCTTAGATACTCGAGGAATGGGAGGATGACGATGTCCTAGATAACGTCGAGGCCAAGAATACAGAGGGAAAGAGTTCTCCATATTTGTTGGCCCAGTTCTTAAGACTCCTTCTGGTCATGAGCTGACCGAGGGAACAGGATTCCAGTTTGTGCTCCAGCCCGAGGCATTTTAAGCACCAGTCATGTCTGTCTCTGACAGACTGTGCAGGAGCACTTTGTATACTTTTTAAAACCGCTAGTTTGTTTTTACATCATGAAGATGGGAAGCTCAAGGCTTCAGAGGGCATCATGCTCAAAGAAAAAATAAAATGAACAAAGTAGAAAAAAAAAAAATATGATAAGAAAATAGTACCGGAATTGTATCAGTGATTCCAGCGAGCGGAAAGGCAGAAGCGCTTTGAAGAGACTTCTCTGAAGTGACAGGATTTTTGTCCTGATGGCTCCAAGGAAAGAAGAACTGAGGAGAGGAAGTCAGAATAGTGAGAAGGCAGCTGCGCAGGCACAGTAGTGCGCTTCCAAAGGCTCTCCTATGGCTCCTGGGGAGTGTTCCTGCATGGGCTCTGTCAGTGCTGATGTCACCCATATGTGAAGACTACATTCCTGCTTGTTCCTGGAGATGACCATATTTACCAAGGTGAAATTAGGCCTTACCTACTAATTTTCTTTCCCGAGTCCCTCCAGTCCAGTTCAGATGCATGTGTTATGCTCATCCATCAGCAGATGGAGACTGAGAAACTCCAAACCTCTCAAGTAGCCTGTGCTCCCCTGCAGAGCCAGTATGAACCTCAAAAGCAGAACGGAGTCCCAGAACCCCAAATTTCCACTGACTAGATTGTAAGCTCTAATGAGCAGGAACAGTCTTTTACATGCATCTGTACAGCACTGCATACATCTTGTAGTATGCTACACAAATGAGTAGTAGTAGTGGTATCTCTGCAATGAAACGTGCACAGCTCCTTGCATGAGAAAGCCTGAAGTTCTAAGATGTAGCACGCTGAACAAACTACCACCAGGACCACCACCTTCAGATTCAGATCTTTCAAAGAAGCCCCTGAAACACTCAAACGGGGTCTTTGCAAGCACAGAGAGAAGCAAATTAAGAACCCAGGATGGAACAAGGGGACCACAAGGTGGCCTCAACAACTTAACCCCTAGAAGAAAAAACAGACTGCGTCACTATGACAGGCAAGGGACTCACCCTGCATCCAAACCTGGAAAAAAGCCAGGACTGCAATCTGGATCTTCACGGAATTTAAGGCCAAACCCTTGTCAAGACCATCCTGTAAGACATCCAAAATCTTCAGGAATGAGGTCCCTAGAGGCTGTGCATCTCTTTCTCTCCCCCCCCCCCCCCACACCAAGCTTCAAAAGATGCACCAAACCCACACATAGGCCACCAGGGACGTAGAATGATACCTTGCTACAGGCTTGGAAGCAGTCACCTAAGGGGAGTACCCCCTGCACCCCAAAATGCACCCTCTCCAGAACCAGGCCGTAAGAGAACCGATCCACATGTGGAGGACCCTGCGTTAGAAAATCCGCCTCCTGAGGAAGGAGGAATGGCCCCGCCACCCAGTCTGTGACCACCGACACCCTGCATCCTGTGTAGGCCTTGACCTGCTGTAAAACATGACTGATCAGTGGACATGGAGGGAACACAGAAGCCTGTCGCCAGGCCAGAATTGAACCAACATGTCAAGACCTTCCACCAGGTGCTTCCAGCGCCTGCTGAAGAACTTTGGGCCTTGGCATTCGCCACTGTTACCATTAGGTCCATCATGGGAATGCCTAAGAGCCTCACAATCAATTGGAAGGGCAACCCTGACAGGGACCATTCCCCTGGGTCCAACAGAGGACACCTTAAATAATACACCTGCACATTCTCCTTCCCAGCAACATGTGCCACCAACAGCTCAAGCAGATGGACTTCTGCCCACTGTAGAAGCAGAATTGCCTCCACCACCAGTTAGATCCAAGTGCTGCCCTGACAGTTGATGTAAGCCACTGTCACATTATCAGCACTCTCACTGCCTGCCAACGAACAATAGGGAGAAAAAAAAACCTCTCAGACCAGATGCACTGCCCTTGTCTCCAGACTACTGATAGATCATTGGTTCTCCTCTGACAACCACTGGCCCTGGGCCATCTGGGCCTGACATTGAGGCCCCCCCAACCAAAGGGACTGGCATCCGTGGTCACCACCACCAAGTCCAGGGTCTCTAGAGGCATCCCTCCCACAAGGTTTGCTGAGGAGCCACCAATTCACACTCACCTGGGCCTTGCCCCAGAGAGTGAAGCGGACATCCATCGATTGCACTTGCGTGGACCACCACACCAAAAGCACTGCCTGGAGAGGCCACCTGTGAAGGAGACTCCAAAAGCACCAGATCCAGGGAGGCTGCCATCAAGCCAAGCACCTGCAGATAATCCCAGATTCTCAGGTGGGAAGCCACCTGTAGCCTTCATACCCGACCTGTAAATTCTCTATCCTGCCCTCATTGCAGAAACACCATCCCTCGGTCGAGTGTTGAAGCGGGCTCCCAGATACTCCAAGGTTGATAGAAATGGGCTGCTCTTAGCAAAGTTTATGACCCAACCCATCTCCAGAAGCTGGTGGATCACACAAGCCAACAGAGCCACTGGGATCTTTTGTGACGAACACAAACAGGCCCTCACAACATAGGAGCCACAAATGGTCCCCTGTAAAGCCAAAAGGTGGAGACCTCAAAATCCTGCTTAAGCAGCGCCTCCATCTGCCGATCCTACAGGTCCTTTAAGGTTGCACCCCTTTCCATGGTAGTCGCAGCCACCCAGGGAAGACGCAAGCGCTCCCTCTCTTCCGGAGGGATAAGGTAAAGTTTGCCCATACTCCTACCAACCTGTAAGCCTGCATCAGGGGACCTTCTACTCCTCATCAACCATCACTTTCACCATCTGGTGGATGGGAAAGAAGTAGGGATGTTTTCAAATGCCCTCAAAAAGCAGATCCTCTGCCTGCTCTGAGGGATCTGGCTGCAAATCTGCAAACTGCAAAGCTGCCAAGGTTCGAAAATGTCAGATGACTGAGAAGTCCCTTCCTGGCCAGGAGATCCCCCTCCTCCAACAAATCCAATGGACCCTCTAGAGCTCCAAAGGAGCCCAACAATCCCACCTTTAAATTCAGGGGATCTCTCCCAGCATGGACACTTCCCCACAACTGGGACTGCATGCCCCCTTCCCTCCAGCACAGAGGGGGACCCCCAAACCAGAAAGAGTAGTTACTCACCTGTAACAGGTGTTCTCCAGGAGCAGCAGGAATCAGTCCTCACATATGGGTGTCATCGGCGCCAATGAAGCCCCCAGCGGAGCATTTCCCCAGCTTTCTATGAAAGCCTTTGGGAATGCAGGCACGCATGCGCGGTTCCCTTCCCGCCTAAAGGTGCCATCTTACCTCAGTCAAATGACATAGCTAAGAACAGCACACAAAAAATGAAAAATAAACTATGTACAACTGCAACTCCAAGGGGAGGAGGGAGGGTTGTGAGGACTGATTCCTGCTGCTCCTGGAGAACACCTGTTACAGGTGAGTAACTACTCTTTCTCCAGGACCAAGCAGGAAGTCAGTCCTCACATATGGGTGACTCCCCAGCTCTGGGCTACCGAGGAACCCAGGTTGAACAGGAGAACTCCCTCTAGTCTCAGCAGCAAAGAAAGGCTTTTCAAGGACACAACCTCCACCGGTAGCCCAACAGAGGGCAGGAGTTGCCTAAACCTCAGAGAGATTCCGGAGTGCTGCCTGGCCAAAAGCACTGTCCCTACAGGACTCCCTCTCTAGGCAGTAATGGGCCGCAAAAGTCTGGCTTGAAGACCAAGTTGCAGCCCTGCAGATGTCTACCAAGGGCACAGAGCGGAGATGAGCCACTGAGGCAGCCATTGACCTGACACGATGGGCCGTGACCCTACCCTGCAAAGGAAGGTCAGCCGTCTTGTAAGCCCAGGTGATACAGTCAGCCACCCAGATGGACAAGGTACGCTTGGACACAGCCAACCCCAACTTATTGGGGTCAAAGGATACGAAGAGCTGAGTAGCCTTTCTGTGCCCTTGCGTACGGTCAAGGTAGAAGGATAAGGCCCTCCTACAGTCCAGGGTATGCAGAACTGCTTCAGCCTGGCTTGCATGAGGCCTAGGGAAGAATGTTGGAAGAACCACCTCCTGGTTGAGGTGGAAAGAGGAGACAACCTTAGGGAGGAACTTCAGATGAGTCCTGAGGACCACCCTGTTCCTATAAATCCTAGTGTAAGGCCTATCACAGACCAGGGCCTGAAGCTCACTTACTCACCTAGCTGAGGTAAGGGCTATCAGGAAGAGTGTCTTCCAGGAGAGGAAGCGTAGGGGACAAGTAGCCATCGGCTCAAAAGGTGGGCGAGTCAGTTGCTGCAAGACCACATTCCGCTCCCACTCAGGACGGATAGGAGGCTTGAGCAAAAGCAAGCCCCTAAGAAAACGAGACACCAAGGGGTGACCAGACAGAGAATGTCCCTCCACCAGAGAGTGGTGAGCTGCTAGAGCTGAGAGGTGGACCCGAACAGAACTGAATTTAAGACCTTGATTTGACAAGTGCAATAAGTACTGAAGGACTACTGGCACAGTACAGGAGAAAGAATCTTCTGTACGTAGCTGACACCACATAGAAAACCTCTTCCATTTGAGAGCATAGGTTTTCCTAGTGGACTGTTTCCTAGAGGCTAGGACAACCTCCTCAGGCAGGCCCCAGGAAGCCAAGACTACCGTTGCAGCCTCCAGGCCATCAAATTGAGAGCTTTGAAATTGGGGTGCAGAAGGGAACCCTGCTCCTGTGAGAGAAGATTGGGTTGCAACCCCAGAGGTAGTGGAGGATCCACCGCCAGTTGAAGCAGAAGAGGAAACCAAGGCTGTCTCGGCCACCTGGGAGGCACCAGCAGGACCGAGGCCTTGTCCTGAAGAATCTTGGAGAGTTCAGGCCACCAAGGGCATGGGAGGAAACGCATAGAGGAGGCCCTGAGACCAGGATATCAGAAAAGCATCCGCTGCTATCCGCAGAGGATGCAGTTGCCTGGAGCAGAACTTTGGCAGCTGCTTGTTTGTTGGGCTGGCAAAGAGATCTATCAAAGAGAGACCCCATTTCAGGAAGATCTTCTGAACCACTGAAGGATGCAGCTGCCACTCGTGGGGCTGCAGTATCCTGCTTAATCTGTCTGCCAGGTAGTTGTCCTGGCCTGGAAGGTACACAGCCTTGAGGAGCATGTTGTGCCTGAGAGCAAAAGAACAAAGGTCCTGAGCCTCCCGACAAAGGATCCTGGACCCAGTTCCACCCTGTTTGTTCACATAAAACATGGCAACTTGGTTGTCTGTCTGAATCAGGACAGACTGACTGGTGAGCCAGGGTAGGAGTGAAAGCTTTGAGTGCTAATCGAATAGCTCTGAGTTAGAGGAGATTGGTCTCCCTGGTAAGCTGCACAGCAGATCAGAGGCCATGGGTGCACTTGCCCAGACAATGAGCTCCCCAGCCTTGCAGGGAGGCATCTGTTGTCATCACTACTGTGTACTCTGGAATCTGAAAAGGCACCCCCCCTTTCAGAAGATTGGGTGGGTGCAGCCACCAGTTGAGGGAGTGCAGAAATGGTCTGGACGTCCTTATCCTGTCGCTGAGGCTGCCTGTGGCCTGTGACCACTGAGCCCGAAGGCACCACTGTGCAGGCCTCATATGGAGCCTGGCATTGGGGGTCACATGTACTGTCGAAGCCATGTGGCCTAGAAGCCTCAGGCAGAGTCTGGCGGAGACCAGGGACCTGCTGAGAAACTGATTTGCCAAGGCCATCAACCTTTGGGCCCTGTCTGCTGGCAACTCTAAGTTCTGGGAGAGGAGCAAAGTGGACTTTGCGAAGTTTATGACAAATCACAGGCTTTGTAGAAGAGCAATATTCCTGAGGGTGGCTTGATTGGCCTCTTGGCACGTCTGACCCCTGATGAGCCAGTCGTCTAGATAGGGGAAGACAAAGATTCCCTGATATTTTAGGTAGGCCGCCACCACTGCTAGGCACTTTGTAAAGACTCTGGGGGCGGAAGTGAGGCCGAAAGGCAGCACCCTGTACTGATAATGGTTTCCTCCCACAATGAACCTGAGGTACTTTCTATGGTCTGGATGAATGAGGATGTGAGTGTACGCATCCTTTAGATCTAAGGAGCATAGCCAATCTCCCTGCTGGAGGTAGGGCAGAAGAGTCCCAAGAGTAAGCATCTTGAATTTCTCCTTCACTAGGAACTTGAGGTTCCTGAGGTCCAGAATGGGTCGAAGGCCACCGGTTCTTTTGGGCACCAGGAAATACCTGGAGTAGAAACCGTGACCTTGGAAGTGGGGAGGCACAGGCTCCACCGCCCTGTCCACTAACAGACCATGAAGCTCTTGTAGGTGGTGGTCTGTGTGCAGGGGAGGCCTTTGAGGCTCCCCTGGAAAATATGGTGGAGGCAGTTGGTGAAAATGGAGAGCATAGCCCTTGTGGACTATCTCCAGCATCCAACTGTCCCCGGTGACAAGGGGCCACTGGTGGGCAAAGAGGGCGAGGCGACCTCCTGTGCAGGGTTGGGAGAGCAGTGGAGGAGAGGCTACGCTCAAGGAGTCAAAAACCCCCACCCTGCTGAGTGGTAGCAGGGGCCTGAGGCTTGGGGGTCCTCTGCCTACGGGGCCCATTACCCTGGCCCTTGACTTGCTAATCTTGGGGGGCAGCTTGGGCAGCCTGATATTGTGGGTACTGTTTGTAGGCAGTGCCCTTCCTCGGGTAAAAGGGCTTTTTACCTGAGCCCTTCTTTTTATGAGAAGGGGTAGAGGACTTCCTCAACAGCCTTGTCCGAGTGAGGTGCTCGGTATCGAGCTGAGCGGCCTTCTAGGTCATGGGCTTGCCAAAAAGGTTTTCACCTCGGCAAGGGACATCGACCAACTTGTCCTGAACCCATGGCTCGAGGTCCGATGACTGCAGCCATGCCTGGCGTCGAGCCGCGATGCCGGCTGCCGCAACTCGGGCCGAAGCCTCGAAGCCATCGTAGGCGGCGCGGGACATGAACTTCAAGCAGTCCCGAATCCCCGAGGACAAGGACTTAAATCTCTGCAAGGGTTCCCCGGAGAGACGAGCAGAGAACCCGGCCAACTCCTTGGACAGATCCCGCAAGTACATGCCCATGTACAGCTGGTAAGACTGGACACGGCAAGCAAGCATCGAGCCCTGAAAGCACTTTCTACCGACGCCATTGAAGTTTCAGGCCTCCCTGCCAGGAGGCACCGCTGAGTGCATCTTCTGGCTCTTCAGACGATGCATGGCCGATTCCACAACCATGGAATGGTGTGGTAGCTGTGCCTTCTGAAAGCCAGGGCTCTTCTGGAGCCGATAGATCGAATAGACTCGCTTGCTAAGAACCAGCGCTGAGGCTGGTGCCTCCCACATCCGGAAGAGGAGCCGTTCCAGCATCGGAGGAACCGGGACAGTAAAGGCCTCCTTCGGAGGAGAGTCATACTGCAGCGCCTCGAGCTCTTCAGCTCGAGGCTCTTCCTCGGGGTCCACCGGAATAGCCAAGGCAGTGGCCATATCCCGGACGAACTCCGAGAACTGGATGTCTGGGGGGGGGGGGGGGGGGGACCTACTCCGGTGCTCAGACTGCAGTGAGTCTGAAGGGACGCACAGTCTTAAAAGGTATCAGGAGACTCCTCGTCCTCCATCTCCCAAGCCGACTCGTCCGAGGAAGAGTCGGGGTCCGACCCCGCGGGGCCCTGGAGCACCCGCCCTGACGCCGGAAGCACCGGTGTCAACGCCCTCGGTCCCGAACGGGAGGTGGAGGGAGACCATGACCAAGGACGACTCCGAGCCACGATGGACTCTAGTATCGGCTCGGTCTCCGGGGTCGACGATGTCCCGGTGGTCGGGGCAGATGCGCCAGACAGGCTGGCCATCAGTGCCCGCTGCTGCTCCATGAAGGCAGACATTCTTCTCTCCAAGGCTGTCATCCTGAGACTCAGCTCGGGAGACGCAGCAGCCACCGACTCAAGCCCCGGCGGCGGCGCCGGGCCCAACGGCGGCGGCGCCGGGCCCAACGGCGGCGGCGCCGGGCCCAACGGCGGCTCCCTGGGAGGAGAGTCCACGAGGACTACGGGGCTTACATGTCCAGCAGATTCCGGCTCCACACGAGGAACTTTGGCAGGCTTCTCCGGTTCCACGGGCCCGGGGCGACGGTTGGGGGTCTTAGACCTGGCCCTCGAGGAGCCAGGGACCTCCTCCTCTGACGCCCTCACGAGCCGTTTCTTCCTCTTGCGTTCCAGGTCGGGGGACCCCCTGTCTGAGGAGCTTCGACGGTGCTCGGGATCGGAATCCCGAGATGTTGAGGCCTCAGATGAGGTCCGGGCCCGGCCGGAGGCTGAGTCCAAGAAAAGCCTTTCCTTTTGCTGCTGGCGACTTCATAGTGCCTTGGAAGACATTTTCCCACAGGCCCCGCACGACTTAGGATCGTGGTCGGGGCCGAGGCACTGAAGGCAGCAGTCGTGTGTGTCGGTGAGAGACATTCGTTTCTTACACCAATCACACTTTTTAAAACCGCTGGAAGCCATCGGGGGAAAGAGTCCCCGCGAGGTCAAAGGACCGGCCTTCCAGGGAAAAGGAGAAAAAAGGGCGCAATGCCAGCCACGAAGGGCAAAAACCGAAAAAGAAGAATCGGGCTCGATACCAGTGTACCGAACCCAGCAGGAGGGGAACCGGCGTCGAACCGGTAGAAAGAGCAAAAATCGCTGAAAAATCTAATTTTAACCGGGAAAAATTGGACACATGTCCGGTGGGCTTCACGGAAAAAAAAAAAAAAAAGACTGAGGTAAGATGGCAACCGCGCATGCGTGCCTGCATTCCCAAAGGCTTTCATAGAAAGCTGGGGAAATGCTCCGCTGGGGGCTTCATTGGCGCCGATGACACCCATATGTGAGGGCTGACTTCCTGCTTGGTCCTGGAGAAGACACCTTAGAAAGCCTGATGCACAAACTGAGGAGAAAGGGAACTTAACCCCACTGCTTAAAGACCCCCGCCCCCAACAGTCCTGGGGGAATCCAGGGACACAGGCTGCAAACCCAGAGATTCCCTTCTCTCCAGAGCAGACCTGGAAAAAGCATTCAAAATAGCAACCATTCCTTCCTGCAAAAACCGTTGGTGCTCTGGCCACCCCCACAGGGCGATCGTGGCCAGAATGCCCCCCTGCGGCTGCCTATGAAGTTCTTGAACCACCGGCCAGGCTCTCTGCAGCCGCCACACTTCTTTAATGCAGACATGGCAAAGCCCGACTGAGGAGAGTAGGCTCCGGCAGCAGCCACATTCTGCATAATGGTCCCCCTCTGCCTTGGCAATATGCACAATGCAAGGGACACACTCCCCTCCCCGGCAAAGAGAGACTCACTGATCCCAGGAGTCCTGCTGAACTGCCTGCCCCCCTCCCCCCCCTTTGCCTAAATACAATGCAGGAACACTGAAGGCTCCACCCCTGGCCCCCTCACAGAAGTTGAGGAGGAGAATCGGGAGCAGCCACCTCTTATTGACTCAGAGGGTCCCAAGGAGCAGCAGCTTGGGGACAGGGACCCAGTGCCACTAGGTTCTGCACCCCAAAACTGCAGCCTAGCACCCAAAAACAGTACAGCATAGGATATGCTCAGCCGTCTGCTGGAGACTTTGAAATACTGTCTCTGCAGGGGAGCACAGGCTACTCAGGAGAGGTTTGAAGTTTGTTCAGTCTCCATCTGCTGGTAGATGAGTATAACCCATGTGCCTGGACTGGCTTGGAGGGATGAAATGGATGTTTAACATTCTAAGTCTCAAATACTTATTGTTGAGATGTATCTACCCATATAAACCAACTTTCTGAATATTGTCCTCCCCCTTACTAAGGGTCTCTACTTTTCCATGGAGAGAGGTAAGCAAGATTTTATCCTCTGCCTATCTATACATCTCAATCTTTCCTTTAAACCAGAGCTTGAGAAATCCCAGGCACCAGATTGCCATGGCGCCAAGAAATTACACCCTGGTGCCTGAGATTTCTTGTCCTTTAATCAACTTTCTCACCATGATCTGCTCTCTCTATGTCTGAGCCGAATGCATTGGGGGGGGGGGGGGGGGGAGTCAGAAATGCAGGGTTTTTCAGCAGAAAAATCAGCAAGTGACAGAAAAGATGAAGCTGGCGGGGGGGGGGGGGGGGCAAGTGGATGTTATGAGAGAAAAAGAGTAGTTACTCACCTGTAACAGGTGTTCTCCAGGAGCAGCAGGAATCAAGTCTCACATATGGGTGACGTCGGTGACGTCGGAGCCCTCGTGTGGAGCATTTCCCCAGCTTTCAAAGAAAGCCTTTGGGAATTGCAGCGCGCATGCGCAGTCCCCTTCCCGCCCAAGGGTGCCATCTTGCTCAGTCTGATGACATAGCTAAAAGACAGCAAAAAATTAGCAAAAATAAGTCATATGACTGCAACTCCAAGGGGAGGAGGGAGGGTTATGAGGACTGATTCCTGCTGCTCCTGGAGAACACTTGTTACAGGTGAGTAACTACTCTTTCTCCAGGACCAAGCAGGAAGTCAGTCCTCACATATGGGACTCCCCAGCTTAAGGCTACCGGAGACCTCAAGCTGAAAAAATGAGCTCCCTCTAGCTCGTCAAAACGTAAGGAAGGAATCTTCTCTGAGAACGCCCCCGACTGGTAGCCCAACACCAGGGCCGGAGGGGGTAGGAGTTGCCTAAACCCCAAAGAGATTATGGAGTACTGCCTGTCCAAAAGCACTGTCCCTGCGGGACTCCCTCAAGGCAGTAATGGGCCGCAAAAGTCTGGCTTGAAGACCAAGTAGCGGCCCGGCAGATGTCTGCCAATGGAACAGAGCGGAGATGAGCCACTGACGCAGCCTTCGCCCTGACACGATGAGCCTGACTTGACACTCCAACGAGAGGCCGGCTGCCCCATAAGCCCAGGCGATACAGTCAGCGACCCATATGGACAAAGTACACGGAGACAGGGAGCCCCAACTTATTGGGCTAAAAAGACAAGAAGAGCTGAACAGCCTTCCAATGCTTCCGCGTACGGTCAAGGTAGAAGGACAACGCCCTCCTACAGTCCAGGGTATGCAAGACCATCTCAGCCCGGTTGGCATGCGGCCTGGGAAAGAAGGTCGGAAGAACCACCTCCTGATTGAGGTGAAAAGGTGAGACAACCTTAGAAAGAAACTTAGGGTGAGTCCGTAAGACTACCCTACTCCTGTAGAACCTAGTGTAAGGAGGATCAGACACTAGTGCCTGCAGTTCACTCACTCGCCTAGCAGAGGTGAGAGCTACCAGAAACAAAGTTTTCCAGAAGAGAAAACGGAGAGGGCAGGTAGCCATAGGTTCAAAAGGCAGACAAGTAAGCCGCTGCAAGACCACATTCAGATCCCACTCAGGGGCCGGTGGATGCAAAGGAGGTTTATGCAGAAGGAGGCCTCTGAGGAAACGAGCCACCAAAGGGTGGTTGGAAAGAGGCCTACCGTCCACCAGCGAGTGGTGTGCTGAGAGAGCACTAAGGTGAACTCTGACAGTTAGACTTAAGGCCCAGATTGGAGAGGTAAAGCAAATATTGCAATACTACCGCTACCAAGCACGAGAAGGGATTCTCGCTGTGCTGAGCACACCATGTGGAGAATCTACGCCACTTAAGAGCGTAGGATTTCCTGGTGGATTGACGCCGAGAGGCCAAGACCACATCTTCCACCTCTGGAGGCAGTAGTAGGGGAGCCAGGACTACCCTTTCAGCAGCCAGGCCATCAGATGAAGGGACTGGAGGTTGGGGTGCAAGAGAGTCCCCTGATCCTGAGACAGGAGATCGTGTTGAAACCCCAGAGGAAGAGGGGTGTCCACCGCTAGCTGTAGCAGAAGCGGGAACCACGGTTGCCTTGGCCACCAGGGGGCTATGAGAATCAATGAAGCCCCGTCCTTGAGGACTGTGAATAGTGTTCTGGACACTAGTGGTGTGGGAGGAAACGCATACAGTAGGCCTGTGGACCACGAGATCAGAAACGCATCTGCTGCTACTCTGAGAAGATGCGGTTGTCTGGAGCAAAATCTCGGGAGTTGCCGGTTCAGAGGACTGGCGAAAAGATCCATGGTGGGGAGGCCCCACCTGAGAAAGACCTGCTGAACCACCAATGGGTTCAATCTCCATTCGTGAGGTTGCAGGATCCTGCTCAGTCTGTCTGCCAGGTAATTTTCCTGACCTGGGAGGTAGACAGCCTTGAGAAGGATGTCGTGATTGACAGCCCAAGAGCACAGCCGTTGTGCCTCCGGACATAGAAGGAAGGAGCCTGTGCCTCCTTGTTTGTTCACAAAGAACATGGCAACTTGATTGTCCGTCTGGACCAGTACAGACTGGTGAGAGGCGAGGTGGGAGAAGGCTCTCAGAGCTAGGTGTATCGCCCGTAGCTCCAGGAAGTTTATCTGTTGGAGCAGCCTCAAAAGGGGTCCAGAGACCCTGAGTACATGTCCCTTGGCCTGCTGACCCTGTTGGGGAGCTGCAGAGGCCTGATAATGAGGGTATTGTTTATAGGCAGATGACTTCCTCGGATAAAAGGTCTTTTTTCCCCGAGCCCTTCCTTTTCTGAGAAGGGGCAGAGGTTTTCCTGGAAAGCCTAGTTCTGGTCAGTCTCGTTCTCGAGTTCTGCAGCCTTTTCAGCCATGGGCTTGCCAAAGAGGTTTTCACCTCGGCAGGGGACATCGACCAACTTGTCCAGTACCCATGGCTCGAGGTCGGATGACTGTAGCCAAGCCTGTCAGCGGGCACCAATGCCGGCCCCAGCTACTCGGGCCGAAGCCTCAAAGCCATCGTAGGCTGCTCGAGAGATACATTTCGAGCACTCTCGAATACCGGTGGACAAGGCCTGGAACCTCTGCAAAGGTTCCTCGGAGAGACCAGCAGAGAACCCGGCAATCTCCTTTGCCAGGTCTCGGAGGTACATGCCAATGTAGAGCTGGTAAGTCTGGACACGGCAAGCAGGCATAGAGCCCTGGAAGCACTTTTTACCGAGGGCATCCAGGTTCTGGGCCTCCCGGCCAGGAGGCACCAAGGAGTGCATCTTCTGACTTTTCAGCCGATGTATGGCCGATTCCACAACCATGGAGTGGTGCGGTAATTGTGCCTTTTGGAACCCAGGGCTCTTGCAGACTCGATAGATGGAATCGACCCGCTTGCTTAACACCAGCGTCGAGGCCGGGGTCTCCGACATGCGGAAGAGCAGCCGCTCCAGCATTGGAGGAACCGGAACAGTAAAGGCCTCCTTCGGGGGAGAGTCATACTGGAGGGCCTCGAGCTCCTCGGCTTGAGGCTCCTCCTCGGGATCCGCGGGGAAGGCCAAGGCCTTGGCCATATCCCGCACGAAGTCCGAGAATCAGGTATCCTCCGGTGGGGACCGTCTCTGAGGTTCAGACTCTGGCGAGTCCGATGGGACACACCGAGTCCGATGAGTGTCGGGTGATTCTTCGTCCTCCGTCTCCCAGCCCAACTCCTCGGAGGAGGAATCGAGCGGCTCTGGTCGGGCAGGCCCCGACGCCGAGGGTATCGGCGTCGACAACCATGGCCCCGAACGGGAGGTCGAGGCAGACCGTGGTTGAGGATCGACTCAAGCCCGCATGGACTCGAGGATCGGCTCAGCCTCCGGGGTCAACTTGGACGTCGAGGTCCCGGTGGTCGGGGCAAATGCACCAGTGAGACCGGCGATCAATGCCCGCTGCTGTTCCATGAAGGCAGCGAAGCTGCTCTCCAAGGCCGTCAACCTGAGTCCGAGCTCAGGAGACCCAGCAGCCCCCGACTCGGGCCCCGACAGCGTCGGGCCCGACGTCAGCTCCCTCGGAGGAGAGTCCACGAGGACAACAGCACTTACGTGTCCAGGAGACTCCATCTCGACACGAGGATGCTTGGAAGGCCTCTCCGACTCCGAAGACCCGGGACGGCTATCGGGGCTATGCGACCTGGCCCTCGAGGAACCAGGAGCGTCCACCGATGCCGCCCTTGTGGGTTTCTTCTTCCTGCGATGTTCCCACGAAGGAGACCCCTGCTCAGAGGAACCCCGACGCTGCTCGGTGCCGGAGTCCCGAGACGTCGAGGCCTCTGACGAGGTCCGGGCCCAGCCAGACGCGGAGTCAGAAAAGATCCTATTCTTTTGGTGCTGCCGACTCAATGCCTTCGAGGACATTTTGCCACACGGACCACAGATCATCGGGTCATGATCGAGTCTGAGGCAACGGAGGCAGCAGTCATGTGTGTCGGTAAGAGACATACGTTTCTTACACCGATCACATTTCTTAAACCCGCTGGTAGCCATCGGCGGAAAAAGGGCCCCTGCTAGGTCAAAAGACCTGGCTGCCAGGGAAAAAAGAAAAAAAGGCGCGAACGCCAGTCAAAAAGGACAAAAACCGAAAAAGAGAGAAGGACTCGATACCGGCGTATCGGTCCGAGCGGGAAAAGGATCTGGCGTCGAACTGGAGAAAAAAAAAAAAAAAAAAAAAAAAAAGAGAAAAACAGGGAAAATCAACTTTTTCCTCGGGGAAAAACGAACTATGTCCGTCGGGCTCTGCGGAAAAAAGACTGAGCAAGATGGCACCCTTGGGCGGGAAGGGGACCGCACATGCGCGCTACAATTCCCAAAGGCTTTCTTTGAAAGCTGGGGAAATGCTCCGCACGAGGGCTCAGTCGGCGCCGACGTCACCCATATGTGAGGACTGACTTCCTGCTTGGTCCTGGAGAGAGTGAGTATGCAAGTATGGAGGAAGCATGAGTAAGTTATGAGAGCGCGCAAAGGCTTTGGAGTCACAGCAAAAAGACAGGATGAAAGCATAGAGGTCATGGTAAAAAGATTGGGCAAAGGAAGGGTACAAGGGCATGCAACTTTGTTGCTTCATTTAATCACCAGCCCATGGTGATATCTATCTTTAATATAAAAAAACTGCCCTCAATCCTAAACTCAAATACTCAAAGAATTTACGGTATTGCGTTGTAATACAGCTGGACACAAACGATTACGTCCACGGCTATACGCCATCCGTAACTCACATTTAGAAAGCTTGGGATGCATTTTAATAAGACCCCAATGTTTACATATCATTGATGCAATCCGATGAGAAAGACTAGAAAACGGTAAAACGCAGGTAACAGTAGGCAATGGCTTCTCAGTGGATACCATACTAGTAGGGTGAAGCAGCCATTCCCGATGTGAGTTACGGATGGCGTATAGCCGTGGACGTAATCTTAAAGATCGTTTGTGTCCAGCTGTATTACGACGCGATACCGTTCTCTTCAGCTATAAGGGGTCATTCAGCTTGTCAGCACTGCTCTTTTTGCGGCATTATGAGTATGCACATTTGCGAGAAATATCGAAAGCAGGTGAAGAGCTTGACTACAGCTACGACATGTGGCACTTCTTATGTAGTCTATGGTGTGAGTGCCAGCTATTGTATGCTGGAAAAACAAGGCATTTGAAGACACGGTTGGCCGAACATAAATATAGTTTGCAGAAGGCACGGATGGACACTCCGTTAATTCAGCATTGTGTGGATTTATGTCATCAATTTGAGGATCTTCGCTGCACTGTTTTGGAGTATGTACCTTCTGATATTCGGCGGGGTGATCGTAAGAAATTACTTTTACAGAAGGAACAACGTTGGATCTTTGAATTGGACACTTTGCAACCTGGCGGTTTGAACGATCGTTTAGAATGGACACTATTTTTCTGATGTTTTGTGTTTGGCGCTTTGCGATATGTGTTTAGTTTAGGGGTTAAACACTGTGCAGTTTCAATGGATTGGATGTGTATTTAGAGTGAGTGTATATAGCTTTTAGGTGACGTCATGGTTTTGGGGCGTTTGATTGGTGGTTGATTCAGGATATTTGGTGCGTCACACGCTGCTTTGGGGATAGCGGGATGATGTGAGTAGCCATTGTGGAGAAATTTTATCTGTACAGCATAGCCCCTAATGGCGAAACGAAAGCTTTTGTAGGGCTTGGTTTGTTTATGAATGGTAGCAGTGATTACTACTGATATCTTTGTTTCCCGCGTTGGAGGTCGAAGTTGGCCTACTGTAATGAGCATCAATTTCGAGGGCTGAGGACCCAGCCGGCTGCAAGACTTCCGTCAGAAGATAAGTCTTTAAAGCACTACGTTGGTGTTGCTAAGTTGGTTATTTCATCTTTTGTTTTTTATTTATAGGTGTTATGCTTGGCTGCCCCGGCTGCGTTCAGCCCCGTTGATATCTATTATATGCTTATATTACAGACGCTTTCTCTATGATTGGAATGATTGAGTGTGAATGTTAGTATGTATGTTTCAATGTTTGATGTGAGTTGGTGGTTTATAGAATATTAATGATTTTTCCCAGAGGTATGCTTGTGGTTGTTTAAAGAATTCTTTAGTTATTTGTGTATTAAGTTGGAGAGTTTGAAGGAGGCTTTTGACCGGTGATGTGAGCGTCTATCAACACCCTATGGTGATTTTTCACTAGATGTGGGGTTGTGCCATCTGAGGTCATTTTGCCTGGGAATGATTTTTTGGAGTAGATACTGGTATTTAAAAATTCTTTGAGTATTTGAGTTTAGGATTGAGAGCAGTTTTTATATTGTTGGGTATCCTCTTCTGCTCTTTGCAGCTTCTTTTTGTGTGATATCTATCTTTATTCATGTTTTTGATAAACTGCTGGGGCTGGAGCAGAAAAGCAGTGAATACAAAGGGCTGTGGAAAAATGAAAAAGTAAAGGAATGCCATAATCATATAGGATAGGAGAGAGAGAGAAACAGGAGAGCTAAAAAGTATTAAGAGGAATAGATATGTGAAGCAAAAAAAAAGGAAGCAGCCTCAGGTGCAGCTATAAAAGGGTCACAGGGTAGGGGTCGAGGGGGAGAGGAGAAGAAGAGGGGGCCACTATTTTCTGTTTGAACTGTGCGGTGACATGTTAAGGGCACAATTTAAGCAGCTCTTTCCCCATAGAAAATGGAAAATAGTCTTAATAAATCCAGCTCTAAAGCGCAACAGAGTTGCACTCTTTTTTTTGGGGGGGGGGGGGCGCACACACTGATCTAGGTCTTGGTAGCTGGCTGAAATGTTTAGGCTGGCTCCTAGATTCCAAGAAAACTTGTGAAGGCCTTCCTAAAGCATGTACCAAGACCAAGCATATCCTCATCTGCCACATACAGAAGTTTCATGAGAATCAACATAACCAGGACCTCTAGAGGTCTTCACATCTCTCTCTCAAGCTTGTCTGAAGTAGGGGTTCAAATTCCGAGAACAATGGGACAATATGGAATAAGCAAATATTCATAGAGTTTACCACATACAAGATCTTGCATCAAGAAGGTCTTCCTGTTAAGGCAGAGTACCATTTACATATGGTAAAGTATCTATACGTGTAGTCAGGACTGCACAGCTAGCTAATAAGGAATCTGTTCATAACTAGGTCGGTATTTGTGTTTCATTAGCCTGGCACTGCTTACAAAAAAGCAGCAGAAATGTCCGATTATGGAGGTCTTCACATTTTATTTCTTTATACTCATGCAGCATGGAAGAGCATGTCTGTCTTGGCAATGAACTCATGCTCATGCATGGCATAATTTGCCAAGAGGCCTTGTTGCACTGCTTATTAGGATACTCATAAGAATGAGTTATGTTCTAGTGCTAAACACGATAGCTTCTTTCATACCTTTCCATCTTCTTACACAGCAAGATGAGCTCTTCACTAAAACCAGAGTTTAGATTATCAGCTCCAAATGCAGGTAAGAGATGCCTACCTGAGCTCTTCTCAAATCCCTGTGCAGAGATGTATTTTCTGACTTCAGCAATTGATTCTTGTCTCTGAATTCGGCCTCGATTCTGTACCGAGCTATTATTCTGTAAAAGGAAAAGCCAATTGGGTTTTATTTTTTACAGCAAAAGGATATACAGGGATGCAAACAGGAGCACAGATTGCTTTTTGACTAGGGGGAAGGAAGCCTGGCAAACTTGTCCTTGATCCTTTGGGCTTCGAGCAATCAGAACTAGGGCTTGTTCAGGACCATAAGCCTTCATTCATAATTACCACAGGATTTCCTTCCCTCGCCCCCTCCCCCCCCTTTTCATATATTTTCTCAACTCACCTAGTCCACTTAATGCAGCAAGTCCTCAGCCCAAGGCCATGCATCAGAAATCTTTCTGGAACTCTGCAATAGTCAGCTCTAACTATAGTCAACTAGAAAGGTGGTCTTAGAAGCCCTGTATGGCATTTACACAGACTGCATACATGTACAATCGTCAATTTCAAAATGCCATTATGTACATTTTTAGATGCTATGGGATGCAGAGAGTCAAAAGACTGCTTTGAGTGTGGGTGGGCAGCCTAAAAAGCTGCATTTCCCTATTTTTCAATAGAATAGGGAAATACAGCCTAGATAGGATCATAGATAGTGCTGGGGAGGAGTCTGCTGTCTTGGTACATGTCGGTACCAAAGACATAGGAAAATGTGATAGGGACGTTCTGGAGGCTAAATTTAAGCTTTTAGGTAGGAAGTTGAAATCCAGAACTTCCAGGATAGCATTCTCCGAAATGCTTCCTGTTCCACGTGCAGGACCCAAAAGGCAGGCAGAGCTCCAGAGTCTCAATGCGTGGATGAGACGATGGTGCAAGGATGAGGGTTTTGGATTTGTTAGGAACTGGGGAACATTCTGGGGAAAGGAGGGGCTCTTCTGAAGGGATGGGCGTCACCTTAATCAGGATGGAACCAGACTGCTGGCATTAACCTTTAAAAAGGAAAGAGGGAAGCTTTTAAACTAGAAAATAGGGGAAAGCCGGCAGTCGCCCAACAGCGGATGGTTCGGAAGAAGGTATCCTTGAAGGATACTACCAAAAGCAGTGAGGTTCCAAAGAGTATAGTAGCCCAAATGCCCTTGAGTACGGTGCAGACAGAGCGTAAGGATTCCAAATTATCCATGCCTACCAATAGCCAGATTAATATTAATAAAATACAGTCTCTAAAATGCTTGTATGCAAATGTTAGAAGTCTAAACAATAAGATGGGAGAGTTAGAATATATAGCACTAAATGAGAGGTTAGATATGATTGCAATCTCAGAGACATGGCGGAAGGAGGATAACCAGTGTGACATTGATACCTGGATACAAACTATATCGTAATGATATAACTGATCAAATTGGTGGAGGTGTTGCGCTCTGTTAGAGAGGGCATTGAGTCAGAAAGGATTAAAGTTTTGCAGGAAACAAAATTGGCTGTAGAATCTCTATGGATTGAAATTCCATGTATGAAGGGGAAGGTGATGGCAGTGGGGGTGTACTATCGACCGCCAGGCCAGAATGAACAAATAGATGATGAAATGCTCAAAGAAATCAAGGAAGCTAACAAATGTCACAGCAGAGTAGTAATAATGAGTGATTTCAATTACCCCGGTATCAACTGGGTCAGTGTCACGGCAGGACATGCTAGGGAGATAAAGTTTCTAGATGAAACAACTGACTGCTTCTTGGAGCACCTGGTTCATGAACCAACCAGAGGGGAAGCCATACTGGACCTAGTCCTTAGTGGAACACCAGATCTGGTGCAAGAAATAAGGGTGTTGGGACCACTTGGCAATAGTGATCATAGCATGATAGTGTTTGATTTAATTAGTGGAGGAGGGATAGTAAAGAAATCCACAGTACTACCTTCTAACTTTCGAAAGGGAGACCATGATAAAATGAGGAATATAGTTAAGAAAAAACTAAAAAGGAGCGGTTGCAAAGGTTAAAGACTTACAGCAAGCTTGGGTGTTATTTAAAAATACTATTCTCGAAGCCCAGACCAGCTGTATTCCATGCATTAAGAAAAGTGGAAGAAAGCCCAAAAAAACTGCCAGCATGGTTTAAAGGTGAGGTCAGAGAGGCTGTTGCTGCCAAAAAAGCATCTTTCAGGAAATGGAAAAAAAAAAGAGTCAAATGACGAAAACTGGAAACAGCACAAGGCCTGGCAAGTTAAATGCAAAGCATTGATAAGGCAGGCAAAGCGAGAATTTGAGAAGGAACTTGCTACGGAAGCGAAAACACAAAATAAAGACTTTTTCAAGTACATTCGTAGCAAAAGGCCTGTGAGAGAGTCAATTGGACCGTTAGATGATAGAGAGGTAAAAGGGGCAGTAAGAGGAGACAAGGTTATAGCGGAGAGACTGAATGAATTCTTTGCTTCGGTCTTTACTCAGGAAGATGTAGGGATGTTACCCAAGACTGAAGTGGTATTTAAAGGTGATACTGCAGAGGAATTGAGAGAAATATCACTACACCGGGAAGATGTATTACAACTATTTGATAAACTGAATAGTAGCAAATCGCCTGGACCGGATGGTATACATCCAAGAGTGTTGAAAGAACTGAAATATGAGATTGCAGACCTGCTATTGGTAATCTGTGAATTTTCATTAAAATCATCTGTAATACCTGAAGACTGGAGGGTCGCCAATGTAACGCCAATTTTTAAAAAGGGTTCCAGGGGTGACCCGGGAAATTACAGACCGGTGAGCCTGACATCAGTACCGGGGAAAATGGTAGAAACCATCATAAAGAACAAAATTACAGAGCATGTAGATAGTCATGGCCTAATGGGAAACAGCCAACATGGCTTTAGACAAGGAAGATCTTGTCTTACTAATTTGATATGTTTTTTTGAAGGTGTGAATAAACAGGTAGACAAAAAGGTGAGTAGGTTGATATAGTGTATCTGGACTTTCAGAAAGCCTTTGACAAGGTCCCTCAGAGACTTTTGGCAAAACTAAAAAGTCATGGGATAGGAGGCAGTGTACTATTGTGGATCAGGAACTGGTTAAAAGATAGAAAGCAGAGGTAGGGCTAAATGGCCAATATTCCCAATGGAAAAAGGTGAATAGTGGAGTACCCCAGGGATCTGTACTGGGTCCGCTACTTTGACATATTCATAAATGACCTAGAAAAGGGAATAACTAGTGAGGTATCAAATTTGCAGATGATACAAAACTGTTTAAAGTTGTTAAAACCCAAGAGGACTGTGGAAAACTGCAGGAGGATCTGGATAAATTGGAAGACTGGGCATCCAAATGGCAGATGAAATTTAATGTGGACAAGTGCAAAGTTATGCACCTAGGAAAGAACCCACACTATGGTTACACGATGCAAGGTTCCACATTGGAAACCACCACCCAGGAAAAAGATTTAGGAGTCATCGTGGATAACATGTTAAAAACCTCTGCTCAGTGTGCAGCGGTGGCCAAGAAAGCAAATAGAATGCTAGGTATCATAAGGAAAGGAATGGAGAACAAAACAAAGGATATTATAATACCTCTGTATTGTTCCATGGTACGACTGCACCTTGAATATTGTGTGCAATTCTGGTCGCCGTATCTTAAAAAGGATATAGTGTTATTAGAAAAAGTACAGAGAAGAGCCACCAAAATGGTAAAGGGGATGGAAGGCTACTACTATGAAGAGAGGCTACAAAGGTTAGGGCTCTTTAACCTGGAAAAGAGACAGCTGAGGGGAGATATGATAGAGGTCTATAAATTAATGAATGGAGTGGAACGGGTAAACGTAGATCGATTGTTTACGCTATCAGAATATAGAAAGACTAGGGGACATGTAATGAAGCTACAGGGTAAACTATTTAAGACTAATAAAATAAAATATTTTTTCACTCAACGTGTAATCAAACTCTGGAATTTGTTACCGGAGGATGTAGTAAGAGCTGTTAGTGTAGCTGGGTTTAAAAACGGTTTGGACAAGTTCCTGGAGGAAAGGTCCATAAACCATTATTAAAAAGGGACCCAGAATAATCAATGCTTGACCCAGTACAAGCATTGTGGAACTTGTGTCTTTTGGGGATACTGCTAGGTACGTATGACCTAGATTGGCCACTGTTGGAAACAGGATACTGGGCTTGATGGACCCTCGGTCTGACCCAGTATGGCATATCTTATGTTCGTTGCAGAAAAAAAAAGTCCCCATCTGCTTCTGTACTACCTCATGCACACACAAAGTCTCAGCCAGGGCATGGAACAAATGACTAAGGGAGCAACTGTGCTTAGCCTTCTAGCAACTCCTATCATCTTTTAAATGTAAATGTAAAGACTTGCCTTGTGGCTTCACTCCTTAAATGGATGCACTTATATATACACACAATATTTTAGACTTGCATATAAAAGCTGCCTAGTGATACCACTAGGTATAGAATTGTGAAAGATGGTCCTGCTGCAGGTGCCAGCAAATACACAAGAGACTCAAGTGTTCGAAGGGTTTTGTTTTTCTTCTCTTTTTAAATACTTGGGGAAAAATGTGACAGCCCCAACCAGGACATTGCAATTCTTACCTACAGTGGTGTGCAAAAGTCTGGAATCACTTGCAAATTTGACGTTTTTTCAACTTCGTGACCTTATATCTTAATTTCTTTTTCCTTCCAGTGGCTTTTTCTGTGTCTCTCATAAGTGATAGATTTGGCTATTAGGGCCAACTTTTAGTATTGGTCTGGCCCTTATTTTCTGAACTTATTCCCCATAGTTGTCCCGTTGATTTTATGTGAAAATTGTGTAATGTACATCGTTGGCCAATGATATTATTGTAAGTATGCTTTAAAATATTATGGACACACGCCAGGTTTCCTTCAAATTAATGTATGTGGCCTTGAAAAAGGCCATTGTGTCAGTGATGGCTCAGTATTTGATGGGCCACCCTTTGTTTTTGGTCACCTGACTGCACCTTGTCGGCATTGAATGAACCAGTCTGACAAGGTGATCGTTGGCGACACGGTTCCAAGCTGCAATGAGTGATTCAATCAGCTCGCGCTTTGATGTCAGATGCCTCTTGGATATTTCCAAGGCCACCTTGTGCCACAAGTTCTCGACTGGATTCAGATCTGGAGACTGGGCAGGGCAGGCCAGTCCACTGACTTGATGTTCCGCTGCTTCCAGCTGATCACCTGTTTGGAGCGATGGCAGGGTGCATTGTCATCTTGGAACAGGAATTGGCCAGGAAAACAGCTGGTGTGCTGATGGCACCATGCACTTTTGCAGTATGGTGATGTACTTGGCCCCGTTGACCATTCCATCGATGATGTGAAGACGTCGAACGCCACTGGCAGCCATGCAGCCCCAGACCATAACCTTCAAAAGGATGCTTCACAGTGAGGTTGAGACACTCAGGCTTGAATTCCTCTCCAGGAAATCTCCTCACATGTGTGGGCCTTTCATCGCTGAATAGCACCTTTTCCCACATTTCAGTCAAACAGGTTGAGTGCTCTCTCCCACATGATTCGGTTGCGCCTTTGTATGTCAGTCATCAGTGGCTTATTCCATGCTTTGCAGCCCCGGAGATCAAACTGCAGGCACCGGCGACAAACTGTTGATGAGCTGACCACTCTAAGCAGCTGAGGAGAGGTCAACTTGTGATTAATCAGTGAAATGCGTCGTAGTGCGCGGTCGTGTCGTGATATTGATGCACGTGGATGACCTGAACGATGCTTGTCCACCACTGAACCTGTTTCTTTCTTCTGTACAATCTTAACAGCACTGACTGCAGCCAAAGTTCCTGGCTATCAGACGGCTTGAAAATCCTTCCTCGCTCATATGACCTCTACTGGACCCCGGCAACTTCCGAACGATCAAGCCCTGGTAATCCCACATTTCGATTACGCCAACGCAATCCTATATGGGCTCCCGCAAGCATCACTGAATCCACTCCAGCTTGCAATGAATACAGCCGCCAGAATTCTATACGGAATCTCAAGAATGGACCACATCATATCTATCCTGAAGAAACTCCACTGGTTACCAATCCACGGCAGACTATGTTTTAAGATCCTAGTAATGACCTTCAAGGCCATAAACCACCAACCCTCCACCTCCATCATCACCGAGCTAATCCATCCCACACCCCTGAACAGATCCAGAAGATCCACAGCTGTCAATACACTGATAATCCCAGAAGGATACAACGAAATGCACCCACGCAACATCTAATAGGGCTTTCATGTTCTATGCACCCAGATGTTGGAATGCCCTCCCTACAGCCATTCAAGCAATCACCGACCTGGCCCAATTCAGGAAGGCGCTGAAGCACCACCTATTCATATGGCACTACTCAGAGGCCAACCCCAAAGATCAGCTCGCAAACAGTCTCATCAATCACCAAGACTCCAACAGCACACCCAGCACACTTGAGGGCAGCTAGCCCCATCAGTGCAACTTCGTGTAAATCTCAGTGTGTACAGTACAGTTAGTGTAAATAATTTGTAGAAAGTTACCCCAGTTATGTCCAAGTTACAGTTCCTGCTTATTGTAAATACAATGCAGCCCTGCCTGCATTGTATAAGGTTCAGTTAAACGTACACCGCACTGATAATGCAGGGCTGTGGAGTCGGAGTTGTGGAGTCTGAGTCGGAGGAAATTTTGGGTACCTGGAGTCGGAGTCGGCAAACAATGCTCCGACTCAGACTCTGATTAAATTTAGATTGGAATTAAAAAAACACACAAAAAGGAGAAGGCAGCAGCTTCTGCCCAACTACCTCACTCTGCTAGAAGAGCTTAGAAGAACTTGGTGGAACAGCTTCTTGGATTCAACTGTAAGTGTTTATATTTATTTTAAAACCTGCATGCCTGCTTGTCAGTATGAGGGAAGACATGTGTACATGTTTCTGGAAGAAACTGTCTTATCCTAGGTTTGTAAGTGTGGTGCTGCAGGAATGTATGAATGTTTATGTATAGTGCAGATTGTTTATATGCTCTGAGTACTAAAATGTAGGCTCTGTGTTATATGTGTGTGTACAGTACATGTCTGTGCATGTTTTTCTGTATAGGACAAAATCATGTCTAGGTTTAGTGCTGGGATATATAGCTTATTTGTTTGTATAAATCCATGTACGTACAACTTACAAGACTGTATGTTGATATTAAAAATCTAATTATATGCCAGTTAGTATAACATTTTATATTTTAGGGAAAGAGGCATCCTAAACAATGGAAAAAAGACTGCTAACAAACACGTCAAAGTCTACTGTTTATGAGCACTTTGCATTATCAAGTGATGGAAAACATTACGTGTGCCAATGTTTTAGAAAAGATGATGATGAAAAACAATGTGATGCAAAAATTAGCAGTTTCAGTGGGCCTGAAAAAAATGCACCTACAAGAGCATCAAATTTGAAAAGACACTTACAGCGTTTTCATCCCAAAGTGTTAGAAGCCGTGAATGAGAAAGACAGCAATGAAAACATTGCATCTACTTCTGTGACAAAAAACGTTCAGAAATCTACTGGAGAACAAACACAAATAAGAAAATTCTTTATATCTGACAAAGTTACCATAAGGATGACACCAGAAAAATTCAACCACCACATTATTGAAATGATAGTAAAGAATAGTTTACCACTATCCTTCTTTTCACAGACAGCCTTTTTAGGCCTAAATGGAGAAATGGCAAAAAAACTTGGTGTTTCTCTGGAAAGAGAAAGTATAAGGAAACTTATAATTGAGGAGGCCAAATGTAAAAAGGAAGAACTACAGAAAGTTCTGAAAGGACATTTTGTCTTCCTTAAAATGGATGCATGCACACGTCACAGAGTCAATTATTTCGCTATTAATGTTAGATTTGTGGATGAAAATAACAGTGACCCTCGGATTAAAGGACACTCAGGCACATCACACCAGGATTACCTTCAGAAGTTAGTGGAGGGTGTTCTAGAAGATTTTGAAATTAAAAAGGAACAGATTTTATGTGTTGTGACAGATAACGCTTCTAACATGTTGAGCACAATTGAGAAGATGAACGCAGATGTAGAAGGTAACAGACAGATATTAGAGTTAGAGGAAGAGATGGATTAAAAGATCGCCATGCAGCTACACTAATTGGCAAATTACAGCAAGTAACTGTTGCAGCCAGGGCCCCGTAAACAGATGCAATTTTGAAAAGACGTGCAGGAAAAGGAGCCATTTTAGATCAAACAACTCGCAGGGGAAGCACTTATTTAATGGTGAAGCGTTTGCTTGAATTTAAAGACTTCATAGAAGAAATGGACAATGAAAATCTTGCATTAACTGAAAGCCAGTGGACACAAACAAAAGAGCTGGAGAACCTTCTTTTTCACCCCTTCACTGTCACCAAGAGGTTGCAATGTGACGATCTAACCCAGGGTAAATTCTTCTTGGAATGGAAGAGCCTGTTATATCGCCTGAACAAAAATGGAGGGTTAATAGTTGAGGGCATTGCATCTTCAATGATGAAAAGAGTCTTTTGCTGGAAAATGAAATCTTGTTAGTGGCTATTTATGTCGACCCAATGAGCCGAATTTTGTTGAACAGTGAACAGACTGCTACTGGGAAAAAGGCCCTCTATGATGTAGCAGTTCGCATGAAGGGATTACGACCTGAAATACCTCCACAGGATGAAGTTCTTCTTTTAAGCAATAGTGGTAACTCAGGATCATCTTCTTCAAACGAAGAATTAGATTTTGATTCCTTCTTAAACAAAATAGAAGTTGCTAAACGAAAGCGACGTTGCATAAGCGTTACAGAACCAGTAAATGTCCAAATAAAAAAATTCCAACAGGAGTTTTATAAAGCACTAGAAGAAGTTGAAAAGTATGATCACTCATCAAAACTTACTGTTGAAGAAGCCATCCTTGTTTATCCAGAGATCGTTAGTGATGTGGCCAGAATAGTTACTGCAATGCCACCCACCCAAGTCAGTGTCGAAAGATTATTTTCAGCCCTAAAAATAATAAAGTCTGACTTAAGAGCCTCTATGAAAGAGGATCTGGCAGAGGCAATTCTCTTCCTTAGAACTCTACATTGCATTGATTTGCATTTGCTAAGCCTATAACTACATTTCAAGATTAATATAAACCATTTCTAGGTTTTACAGATTTTGTTTTTGATTCATATAGATAAGCTTTGTTTTTGTTCTAAAACAACCAAATAATGTGGTTTGTATTTTTGGACTGGTCAAGTTCCTGTTCCTGATGTTTATGCCTGCTGCTACTATCCAGCCACTTGATTAATTAATAAAAAAAAATTAATAAAAAAACTTTGTTTTCATTGTGTTTGTCTTTTGCTTAAACTGTTCAATACAGTAGACTGTTGGCTTCCCAGCCAGTAGTCCTATGGTAATGACATGTATGTTGCCTTTCTTTCCTTCATATTAATACAGAGGAGTCGGAGTCGGGGAGTCGGAGTCGGAAATACAAAAAACTGAGGAGTCCGAGTCGGAACATTTATCTACCGACTCCACAGCCCTGTGATAATGAATAGCGCGGTATAGAAGAGACGTTAAATAAAGGACACACTGTAAAGGGTCTGTTTCTTGTTAGTCACTCCAGGCCAGGGAAGTCCCGACCTTTACACACACGAACCCGCTCCTCCAACATCAGGGTCCGAGTCATCTTCATGGTCGATCCAGAAAGCGTATGATTCAAAAATTCCACGCGTTTTTATAGCTGCACTGTTGGCTAGATATCTGCATTGTGATTGGTCAGACATAACGTGTGCATATTGGATAATCTCAATCCAGTTTTGACGAAGGATCCACAAAAATCGCAGTAGCTATCTCCCAGTGTCTGTAAAATATTTAAATTGGAAGCAAGGAATGCAAAAAAGTCAACTCTAATAGCCAAATGTATCCCTTTTAACGTGGTAGAAAGATGAATATGCTGGGCTAACGTAAAATTAGAAAAACCAAACGTTAAAGTATGAAAAACGCAAAACTCACAAGTGATTCCAGACTTTTACACACCACTGTAAAGATATTATGCACAAATCAGACTTTAGATATAGAGTAGTTACTCACCTGTAACAGGTGTTCTCCAGGAGCAGCAGGAATCAGTCCTCACATATGGGTGACGTTGGCGCCGACGGAACCCTCGTGCGGAGCATTTCCCCAGCTTTCAAAGAAAGCCTTTGGGAATTGCAGCGTATATGCGCGGTCCCCTTCCCGCCCAAGGGTGCCATCTTGCTCAGTCTGATGACATAGCTAAAAGACACTGGGAAACTGCTAGGTACATATGACCTAGATTGGCCACTGTTGGAAACAGAATACTGGGCTTGATGGACCTTGGTCTGACCAAGTATGGCATATCTTATGTTCTTACAGCAAAAAATTAGCAAAATAAATCATATGACTGCAACTCCAAGGGGAGGAGGGACGGTTGTGAGGACTGATTCCTGCTGCTCCTGGAGAACACCTGTTACAGGTGAGTAACTACTTTCTCCAGGACCAAGCAGGAAGTCAGTCCTCACATATGGGACTCCAGAGCTTAAGGCTACCGGAGACCTCAAGCTGAAAAAATGAGCTCCCTCTAGCTCGTCAGCACGTAAGGAAGGAATCTTCTCTGAGAACGCACCCGACCGGTAGTCCAACACCAGGGCCGGAGGGTAGGAGTGGCCTAAACCCCAAAGAGATTATGGAGTACTGCCTGTCCAAAAGCACTGTCCCTGCGGGACTCCCTCTCAAGGCAGTAATGGGCCGCAAAAGTCTGGCTTGAAGACAAAGTAGCGGCCCGGCAGATGTCTGCCAACGGAACAGAACGGAGATAAGCCACTGACGCAGCCTTTGCCCTGACACGATGAGCTGTGACTCGACCCTCCAACAAGAGGCCGGCTGCCCCATAAGCCCAGGCGATACAGTCAGCGACCCATATAGACAAAGTACGCTTGGAGACAGGGAGCCCAAACTTATTGGGGTCAAAAGAAACGAAGAGCAGAACAGCCCTTCGATGCTCCCGCGTACGGTCAAGGTAGAAGGATAACGCCCTCCTACAGTCCAGGGTATGCAGAACCATCTCAGCCCGGTTGGCATGCGGCCTGGGAAAGAAGGTTGGAAGAACCACCTTCTGATTGAGGTATAAAGGGGAGACAACCTTAGGAAGAAACTTCGGATGAGTCCGTAAGACTACCCTATTCCTGTAGAACCTAGTGTAAGGGGGATCAGACACTAGGGCCTGAAGCTCGCTCACTCGCCGAGCAGAGGTAAGAGCTACCAGAAACAAGGTTTTCCAGGAGAGAAAACGGAGAGGGCAGGTAGCCATAGGTTCAAATGGCGGACAAGTAAGCCGCTGTAAAACCACATTCAGATCCCACTCAGGGGCTGGTGGACGCAAAGGAGGCTTAAGCAGGAGGCGGCCTCTGAGAAAACGAGCCAAAGGGTGGTTGGAAAGAGGCCTCCCATCCACTGGCGAGTGGTGTGGTGAGAGGGCAACCAAGGTGAACCCTGACAGAGTTGGACTTAAGGCCTAGATTGGAGAGGTAAAGCAAATATTGCAATACTACCGCCACCAAGCACGAGAAGGGATTCTCGCTGTGTTGAGCACACCATGTGGAGAATCTACGCCACTTAAGAGCGTAGGATTTCCTGGTGGATTGCCGCCTAGAGGCTAAGACAACGTCTTCCACCTCTCTAGGCAGGAGTAGGGGAGCCAGGACTACCCTTTCAGCAGCCAAGCCATCAGATGAAGGGACTGGAGGTTGGGGTGCAAGAGACCCCTGGTCCTGAGACAGGAGATCGTGTTGACGTCCCAGAGGTAGGGGAGTAACCACCACCAGTTTCAACAGGAGTGGGAACCACAGCTGCCTCGGCCACCTGGGGGCTATCAGAATCATTGAGGCTCTGTCCTTGGAGGACCTTGAACAGTGTCTGAGACACCAGTGGCATGGGAGGAAACGCATATAGCAGGCCTTGGGACCATGGAATCAGAAAGGCATCCGCTGCTACTCTGAGAGGATGCGGTTGTCTGGAACAGAATCTCGGGAGTTGCCGGTTCAGAGGACTGGCGAAGAGATCCATGGTGGGGAGACCCCACTTGAGAAAGATCCGCTGAGCCACGAAGGGATTCAATCTCCATTTGTGTGGTTGCAGGATCCTGCTCAGCCTGTCCGCCAGGCAATTTTCCTGACCGGGAAGGTAGACAGCCTTGAGAATTCCGTGATTGACGGCCCAAGAGCAGAGCCGTTGTGCCTCCGACAGAGAAGGAAGGAGCCTGTGCCTCCCTGTTTGTTCACGTAGAACATGGCAACTTGATTGTCCGTCTGGACCAGTACAGACTGGTGCGACGTGAGGTGGGAGAAGGCTCGCAGAGCTAGGCGTATCGCCCGTAGATCTAGGAAGTTTATCTGCTGAGCAGTCTCCCAAGGAGTACAGAGACCCTGAGTACATGTCCCTTGGCAATGTGCTCCCCAACCGAGAAGAGAAGCATCTGTCATCAGCACTCGAGAATGCGGAGGGGGTTGAAAATCCACTCTGAGTACCAGATTCGTAAGATGAAGCCACCACTGTAGAGAGGAGACGAGCAGGGTGGATACACTCACTGAGTCTGCAAGGCTCCCTGTGGCCTGATGCCACCGAGTGCGAAGGCTCCACTGAGCAAGTCGCATGTGCAGGTGGGCATTGGGGGTGACATGAACCGTGGAAGCCATATGGCCGAGAAGTCTCAGGAATTGCCTGGCGGAGAGCAGGGAATTGCTGTGAAACTGCCTGGCTACATCCATCAACCGGAGGGCCCTTTCCACTGGCAGAAAAGCCCTCGCCTGAAGAGTGTGTCTAGCCTTGCTCCTATGAATTCCAAGTTCTGGGACGGGAGCAAAGTGGACTTTGCAAAGTTTATGACAAACCCCAAGTGCTGAAGCAGAGCCACAGTGCGAAGGGTGACTTGACTGACCTCCTGGGAAGACTGGCCTCTTATGAGCCAGTCGTCCAGGTATGGAAACACAAAAAGACCTTGAAGCCTCAGGTAGGCTGCCACCACTGCCAGGCACTTGGTGAACACCCTGGGAGCGGAGGCTAGGCCAAAGGGAAGTACTCTGTACTGGTAGTGGCTTCCCCCCACAACAAATCTGAGATACTGTCTGTGGTCTGGATGAATAAGGATGTGAGTATAAGCATCCTTTAGATCTAAGGAGCATAGCCAATCTCCCTGATGGAGGTAGGGCAGCAGGATTCCAAGGGTAAGCATCTTGAACTTATCCCTCTCCAGGAACTTGAGGTTGCGCAAGTCTAGGATGGGTCTGAGGCCTCCTGTTCTTTTTGGTACCAGAAAATACCTGGAATAAAAGCCGTGACCTCTCAGGTGGTGGGGCACCGGTTCCACAGCCTGGTCCTTTAACAGACTTGCTAACTCCTGAAGGAGGAGGTACCTGTGCAGAGGGGGTCTTGGAGGCTCCCCTGGAAAATAGGAGGGAGGTACCTGGTGAAAATGGAGAAGATAGCCCTTTTGGACTATATGGAATACCCAGGCATCTGATGTGACGGCTGACCACCTGTGGGCAAAGTGGGCCAGCCGGCCTCCTGTGCTGATGTGAGCCAGGTGAGGAGAAGAGGCTATGCTGGCTGAGTCAAAAACCCCCACCCTGCTGAGCAGGGGCCGGTGTTGGTGGCTTGGGGGCCTTCTGCCTACGGGGCCCATGACCCTGCCCCTTGGCCTGCTGACCCTGTTGGGAAACTGCAGAGGCCTGATAATGAGGGTATGGTTTATAGGCAGATGACTTCCTCGGGTAAAAGGCCTTTTTCCCTGAGCCCTTCTTCTTCTGAGAAGGGGCAGAGGTTTTTCTGGACAGCCTAGTCCTGGTGAGAGTCTCTGTCTCGAGCTCAGTAACCTTTTCAGCCATGGGTTTGCCGAAAAGGTTTTCACCCCAGCAGGGGACATCGACCAACTTGTCCTGTACCCATGGCTCAAGGTCGGATGACTGTAGCCAAGCCTGTCGGCGGGCACCGATGCCGGCCCCGGCTACTCGGGCCGAAGCCTCGAAGCCATCGTAGGCTGCTCGAGAGATAAACTTTGAGCACTCCTGAATACCAGTGGACAAGGCCTGGAACCTCTGCAAAGGTTCCCCGGAGAGACCAGCAGAGAACCCGGCAATCTCCTTTGCCAGGTCTTGGAGGCACATGCCCATGTACAGCTGGTAGGTCTGGACACGGCAAGCAAGCATAGAGCCCTGGAAGCAATTTTTACCGAGGGCATCCAGGTTCCGAGCCTCCCAGCCGGGAGGCACCAAGGAGTGCATCTTCTGACATTTCAGTCGATGCATGGCCGATTCCACAACCATGCAGTGGTGCGGTAATTGTGCCTTTTGGAACCCGGGGCTCTTGCGGACTCGATAGATGGAATCGACCCGCTTGCTTAACACCGGCGTCGAGGCAGGGGGTCTCCCACATGCGGAAGAGCAGCCGCTCCAGCATCAAAGGAAACGGAACAGTAAAGGCCTCCTTCGGGGGAGAGTCATACTGGAGGGCCTCGAGCTCCTCGGCTCGAGGCTCCTCCTCGGGATCTGCGGGGAAGGCCAAGGCCTTGGCCATATCCCACACGAAGTCCGAGAACCAGGTATCCTCCGGTGGGGATTGTCTCCGAGGTTCGGACTCCGGCGAGTCTGATGGGACACACCGAGTCCGATAAGTATCGGGTGACTTTTTGTCCTCCGTCTCCCAGCCCGACTCCTCAGAGGAGGAATCGAGCGGCTCCGGTCGGGCGGGCACCGATGCCATCCGCCCCGACGCTGAGGGTACCGGCATCGACGACATCGGTCCCGAATGGGAGACCGTGGCTGAGGATCGACTCGAGCCCGCATGGACTCGAGGATCGGCTCGGCCTCCGGGGTCGACTTGGATGTCGAGGTCCCGGTGGTCGGGGCAGATGCACCGGTAAGACCGGCGATCAATGCCCGCTGCTGTTCCATGAAGGCAGTGATGCTGCTCTCCAAGACCATCAACCTGAGTCCGAGCTCAGGAGACCCAGCAGCCCCCGACTCGTCGGCTCCCCTGGAGGAGAGTCCACGAGGACTACAGCACTTATGTGTCCAGGAGACTCCATCTCGATACGAGGATGTTTGGCAGGCCTCTCCGACTCCGAAGACCCGGGACGGCTATCAGGGCTATGCGACCTGGCCCTTGAGGAACCAGGAGCGTCCACCGACGACGCCCTCGTGGGTTTCTTCTTCCTGCGATGTTCCCGCGAAGGAGACCCCCGCTCAGAGGAACCCCGACACTGCTCGGGGCCGGAGTCCCGAGACGTCGAGGCCTCTGACAAGGTCCGGGCCCGTCCGGACGCCGAGTCAGAAAAGATCCTATCCTTCTGGTGCTGCCGGCTCAACGCCTTCGAGGACATTTTGCCACACGGACAACAGATCATCGGGTCATGATTGGGTCCGAGGCAGCAGTCATGTGTGTCGGTAAGAGACATAAGTTTCTTACACCGATCACACTTTTTAAACCCGCTGGTAGCCATTGGGGGAAAAAGGGCCCCTGCGAGGTCAAAAGACCGGGCTGCCAAGGAAAAAAGAAAAAATGGCGCCAACGCTAGTCAAAGGACAAAAACCGAAAAAAAGAGAGATTGGACTCGATACCGGCGTATCGATCCAAGGCGGGAAAAGGATCCGGCGTCGAACCAAAGAAAAAAAAAAAAAATAGGGAAATCAACATTTTCCTCGGGGAAAAACAAACTACGTCCGTCGGGCTCCGCGGAAAAAAGACTGAGCAAGATGGCACCCTCGGGTGGGAAGGGGACCGCGCATGCGCGCTGCAATTCCCAAAGGCTTTCTTTGATGAAAGCTGGGGAAATGCTCCGCACGAGGGCTCCGTCGGTGCCGACGTCACCCATATGTGAGGACCGACTTCCTGCTTGCTCCTGGAGAATACTATTGTGCATTGACTAGGCCTCCCTCTCCCCAATTATGTGAATGCTCCCTCTGTCACGCCCTCACCTAGCTTGGCGATCCAAGAATGAAACCAAAGTTCCTTCACATGGCATGGCATGGTACAGGCCAGCAAAGCAAAATTAGACTTACCTGTTAATTGTTGTTCCTTGAGGAACTCCAGTCCAGTCCTGCTCCTCCGGGTAGTGCACCTCCTCCAGCAGCTTGGAGACTGAGCATGTCCAAACGAAGTCACCAGTACTAGTATGGCTGGCACCACCCACCAGCTCCCAGTAACCTATTGACAAAGCATACTCACAGGAGCAACAAATAAGTAGTTAAGTTTAGTCATTTGTTCTAGTTATTACCTGTTTAACTGAACTAACACCCTCCCTGGTCCCAAGGAGGAACTCCGTCACCCCCCCCCCCCCCCAAGAGAGAACGAGAAAGGAAGAAGCCCGCCTGAGGAATTTGATACCGAAGAGCTGCCCAAAGCTAGGGACTCCAGGCCTGCCTCGGCACACCAAGCACCGGCAATTCCTCGCTACCCTGGCACCACTGACATCCACAGCAACTAAGCAGACAGACTGATCACAATGACCAAGGCCCTCACCAAAATCCCCTGGGTGGGATCCGGGGCTGGACTGGAGTTCAAGGTAAAACAATTAGCAGGTAAGTAGCTTTGCTTTCCTCATCGTCCCTCCAGTCCAGTCCCGCACCTCTGGAATGTAACAGAGCAGTATACCTAATGGGAGGGACCTGCAATACCGGAATGCAGCACTGCCGCTCCAAAAACAGGCATCCCCTGCAGCCTGAACATTCAGATGATAGTGCTTACTGAAAGTATGCAGAGAGAACCAGGTCGCCACCCTACAGATTTCCACCAGCTAAACTCAGCCCAAGCAGCCGCCCGAGTCCTTGTGGAATGAGCACGCAAACCCACCAGGACCCGATGTCCCTGGAAGATACACTAAAACGATCGCTTCACGAATCCATCTGGAGATAGAGGCCTAAGCTGCCCCTCACCCCTTCGCGGACCTCCGAAGAGCATGAACAGGCGATCAGACTTACGAAAACTTGCTGTTGCCTTCAGGTATCGCTTGAGAGTCCTGCACACATCCAAGAAACACAGACTGAAGCTGGCAGCATCAGACCCCGAGCCCTCCAGAACAGGCAGAGACATGGGCTGGTTGACATGAAACTCGGAAACCACCTTTGGATGGAAGGAAGGAAGGCATGTGAGAATGAAAAAAAAAAAAAAAAAAAAAAAAAAAACCAAGACAAGGCTTGCAACTCCAAGATCCTACGTGCCGAACAGATTGTCAGCAAGAAGACTGCCTTCAGAGTTAGGCCTTTCAACGATGCGCAGCTCAAGGGGCACCCTAGCAAGTGCCAAGAGAACCATACTGAGATCCCACTACAGCACCACCGCTCTGTGCAGCAGCTGAAAATGAGCCACCGCCCTCAGGAACTGCAACACATCCGGGTGAGAACCCAACAGCACCCAATGCACCTTTCCATGACAGGCAATAGCTGCCAGTTGCACCCAGAACGAGCTGGCCGCTAGGCCCTTATCAAAACCATCCTCTAAGGCGGCCAAGATCCGAGATGGTAGCAGCCGTTGGCTGCGCCTGCTTATTCGCACCCAATGTCTCAAAATTTTGCCATATCCTAACAGCGCGGAAGAGGTCTACCTCCTGGCCTTTCAACAAGGTGGAAATGACTGAACCGGAATAACCTTTTCTCCTCAACCATGCCCTTTCAAGGGCCAATTCGTAAGTGAGAACCGATCCACCTGAGGCATGATCACCAGACTCTGCACCAGAAGGTCAGTTCAAGACGGCAAGCGCCACAGCCCATCATCCAGAAGCCCAACCATGTCTGCATACCATGGATGTCGCGGCCAGACTGGGGCTATCAGAATGACCCGCCCCCTGTGAGCCTTGATCCGCTGCACCACCTGGCCAATCAGTGCCCAATGAGGAAAAAACATACAATAGGCCCTCTGCAGGCCACTGCTGTAGCAGAGCATCTAGACCCTCAGACATTCTTTCCAGTCTTCTGCTGAAAAACCGGCCCGCCTTGATGGCCTCAAATGTGGCCATGAGGCACATGACCAGCGTTCCCCACCTGTACGAACACATCCGCCTGAAGGGACCACTCCCTGGGTCCACATGCACCCGGCTGAGATAGTCTGCCATCACATTGTAGACTCCTGCAATGTGCGCCACAGAGATCACCTGAAGGCGAAGCTCCACCCAGGTGAAGAGCTGCTCTGCCTCTTCCTCTAGTGCCACGCTCCCCATGCCCCCCTGACAGCTGAGGTAGGCCACCATTGTCTGAAAGGATTCTGACCGTATTTCCTTGCAGACCTGACTAAGGCAGAGAGCGCCCGGGCCACAGCTCTCATCTCTAGCTGGTTGATCAACCAGCACGCCCCCTGCGCGTTCCAGGTCCCCTGGGCGAAGGACCCCTTGAAATGGGCTCCCCAACCAGTTAGACTGGCATCTGCCATCACTGGGATCCACTGTGGCACCTCGAGGGACATGCCCACTGCCAATTTCTCTGGACAGTCACCACTGGAGCACCCTTCTGACCCTCCTGCGGGCAAGGGAGTCTCTGGTTCAGGGAGTCCGTCTGATGCGACCACCGTCACAGCAGGGCCTGCTGCAGAGGTCGCATATGCGCTCTCACCCACGGCACCACCTCCAGGGTAGTTGCCATGGTCCCTAACATCTGCAGATACTGCCAAGCCAACGGCTCCACCAGACCCAGAAAGTGGCACAGCAGCCACTGCAGTCCTCGAGCCCTTTGCTCCGGCAGAAAGACTCGATCTTGTTGAGTGTCAAACCTTGCTCCCAAATACTCCAAATTCTGCAACAAGACCAAATGGCTCTTTGCCGTGTTGACCACCCAGCTAAGGACTTCGAGCACACTCGCCACCCGTGAGGTTGCTAGCACACTCATCTCTGGACTTCACCTGAATGAGCAAGTTGTCAAGGTAAGGGTGCACGATCACCCCCTCCTTGCGGAGTGCAGCAGCCGCCACCACCACCATGACCTTGGTGAAGGTGCAGGGGGCTGCAGCCATGCCAAATGGCAACGCCTGAAACTAGAAATGGCCCATTGGTACTGCAAAATGCAGGAACCGCTGGTGCTCCGATCTGATGGGACTATGAAGATGTCCCTCGATCTTATGGAGGCATGTCAGAAACTCCCCCTCTCTCACCGTGACCATCACTGACCGCAAAGTTTCCATCCGGAAACACGGAACCCGCAAACAACGGTTCACTTGCTTGAGAGCCAGAACTGGACGAAAGGACCCATCCTTTTTGGGGACCACGAAATAAATGGAGAATTGACCGCAGCCATACTTCTCCCAGGGAACAGGGACCACCGCCCTGAGCCGAAGCAGCTGCGACAAGTTATCCTGTATGGCCGCTGCCTTGCTGGGGTGCCGGATGAAGGAGTCACTCACCGGTTGAGTGAGCTCGAGAGCATAGCCTTCGCGGATGACTTCCAAGACCCACTGGTCAGATGTTATATGGACCCAGGCAAATAAAACTCCTGTAGCCAATCCCCCCACGGGCAGCACCCCTGCCTGGGCACACCCCCCCCCCCTCACTTCATTGGGGCTTCTTGAACCCTGATGTAGGCAGCACAGAAACCCCTGCCAGCCCCTTGCAAACCTCAGAACCCCTACCCCTGAGCAGGAAATCTACCCCTCTGGAAGGAACTCAGGTGAGATGTACAAAAAACGCCAAAAGTCACGGGCCTGGCCCAGAGACAGCACCGAACTACGACCCTGCTTGTGCTTGTCCTCTGGCAAAATGCCCACCTTTAGATTCTCCCAGATCCTTCAACTTATCCAGGTCCTCCCCAAAGAGACGTTTCCCCTTTAAAGGGCAGCTTACTCAGCCGAGATTTGGAAAAGCTATCTGCCGCCCAATTACACAGCCAGAGATAGCAATGGGCTGCTACCACCGTCGCCATACTTCTGGCGAGCCCACGAATAAGATCATAGTGTACATTGGCAAGGTAGGCAGCCCTGGACTCCAGCTTGGTCAACTCCCCCCCTTGCTCCAACATGGAGTCCTCCGCCTGCTACAGACGCCACGACCAATGCAGACAGGCCCTTGCCACCCAGGTCCTGGAGATGGAGGCCTGTAAGACTAGGGCATTGACATCAAACGCCTGCTTCAACAAGGTGTCAAGCTTCCTATCCTGGACCATCCTTCAGGGCCGTGGCCCCTTCAACTGGGATGTGGTCTTCTTAGTTACTGCCACAACTGCAGAATACACTCACGGGGACCAGAACACCTCATGCTCCTGATCCACCAGGGGGTAGAGCCGCAACATTGTCCTGGCCCCTTTAATACCCACCTCTGGCAGATCGATTCATCTGCTTGACTACCTGGTGCACCGTAAAGATAGATTGAGACTTCCGCACCACCTATATCAATGGGTCCTCCAGAGTGTCCTCATCTGCTGCCGAGTGGGCAGGCAGGCAGGCAGGCAAACTGAGGACCTTAAGGGACTCTGCAAACAGGGCAGGCAACTCCTCAAGCCGAAACACCTGGACAATCAGAGCCTGTTCTTCTGGTTCCAGGAGTTCTCCATCCTCGAGCTCGTTGCCATCTAAGTCTGGCCCGACCTCCAACTCGCCCCCTTCTGGCCCCTCGGATCCAGGAGGCGGCTCCAGCCACATCTCTGAAAGCCTGTCTTTAACCAGCACCACACCAGGAGCCTCTCCCCTCCCTGGAGCCTCTCTTCACACCGACACCCGCTAGGGAGAGATCCCTCACTGCACCCTGCTGGCGCAAGCAGAAAGCCTGATGCAACAGGAGCACAAACTCTGGGGAGAATCCCACCAGAGCCCCCGTGACCCCCAGTTATTGGAATGTCAAGGGCCCGGGAACTGACCCCAGTGGAGAGGCAGGGGGCTCCAGCAAGGTCTGAGCCTCCTGGGCTGGCATGGACAGAGTCCTGCGCCTTATCCTGCATCGCCTGTTCCATATTAGTAGCATGCGCCGCACAGCTGCAGCACGCGCCCTCATCTGATACAGATCCCCGCTGGGTTCTACAGACCAGGCACTGTGGATGGGACTGTGGACAGCGTGGGAATGTGCCCGCAACCCCCTGATCGTCGATAGGGAAGGCCCGAGACCTCCTATCTAACAGGCCGTGCAAAAGGCTCCGTCTTTTCCTCTGAAACCTATCAGTGCTGACTTGCTTTAAACTTTTTTTTTTTTTTTTTTTGTTTTAAATCAAAGGCCAGAGGCATTTGGGGGGGGGGGGGAGGGAGGGAAAGCACAGTTACTTACCTGTAACAGGTGATCTCTGGGAACAGCAGGAATTAGTCATCACATATAGGGTACGTCGGTACCGACGGAGCCCGCGCGGGAAAGCTCCCCAGCTTTTCAGATTAAAAGCTTTTGGGGCCTCCCACTGCACATGCGCGCTGCCTTCCCGCCTTCCTGACCAGCTCTCGTCAGTTCGAGTTTAAAGCTGAGACAATAGAGAGAGAGGACAGGAAGATAGATAGATAGAGATACAACTCCTAGGGGAGGTGGGTGGGTTGTGATGACTAATTCCTGCTGTTCCCAGAGATCACCTGTTACAGGTAAGTAACTGTGCTATCTCCAGGAACAAGCAGGAATAAGTCATCACATATGGGGACTCCCTAGCTAAGATGCCTGGGAGATCCCCCTCCAAGGGTAAACCATCTTCGCATGGATCTCAGGCATCCATCCAGGGAAGGTGGGCAGGAGTTGTTTAAGTATGGAACAGGTGTTTGAGGACAGCCTGACCAAACAAGGCATCCCGGCGGGAGTCCTTGTCCAAGCAGTAATGGGCTGTGAAGGTATGAACCGAGGCCCAAGTGGCTGCTCGACAGATCTGATCTATGGACACAGAGTGAAGATGAGCCATAGAAGTGGCCATGGCTCTCACATTGTGAGCTGTGACATGGCCCTCCAGAGAAATGTTCTTACTCTGGTAAGCAAAAGAAATACACTGAGCGATCCAATTGGAAAGTGTACGCTTGGTGACTGGAAGTCCCAAATGAGAAGGATCAAAAGCCACGAAAAGTTGGGAAGACTTTCGATGTGGTTGAGTCCTGTTGAGGTAAAAGGCAAGAGCTCTTTTACAATCCAGAGTATGAAGGTTCCTCTCTGCACTGGATGCATGAGGAGCCGGGAAAAAGACAGGTAGATATACCTCTTGATTAAGATGAAAAGGCGAGACCACTTTGGGCATAAAGTGGGGATTCGTCCTAAGGACCACCTTATCATGATGAAACCTAGTATAAGGTGGATGAGCCACTAAAGCCTGCAGTTCACTGATGCGGCGAGCCGAAGTGACTGCAATAAGGAAAACAACCTTCCAGGAAAGAAATTTGAAGGAGGTAGTGTCCAAAGGCTCAAAAGGTGGCTTCATAAGCTGACCTAGAACGAGGTTCAAATCCCATGCTACCGGAGGAGGTCGGATGGGAGGTTTAGTTAGAGTCAGGCCTCTCATGAAACGTGCAACAAGAGGATGAGAGGAGACAGGTTGTCCATTAATAGGTTTTAAGGATGCTGCAATAGCACTCAAATGGACCCTTACTGAATTCGTCTTAAGGCCTGCATTTGAAAGATGCAGGAGATAGTCCAAGAGGGAATTCAAAGGAAGTGCTAGAGGGTCAAGACCCGGCTGAGCACACCAAATGGAAAAACGTTTCCATTTGAAAGCATAAGAACGCCTCGTGGAAGGTTTCCTAGAGGCATGAAGGATATCTGTCACAGGTTGAGAAAGATTAAAGTCTTGAAGACTTAGGCCTTCAGTAACCAAGCTCTGAGATGTAGGGATTTGGGGTTTGGGTGCCACAAAGTCCCCTCCTCCTGAGACAGAAGGTCTGGCGCAGCTCCCAGGTCCAGGGAGGATCCCTGGGAGAGATGCAGAAGTAGAGGGAACCACACCTGGCGTGGCCAGCGGGGAGCTATGAGGATCATAGTCCCGTGATCCCTCTGGAGCTTGAACAGAGTCTTGGATATTAGAGGAATGGGTGGAAAGGCATAGAGGAATTCCTGACCCCAATGCAGGAGGAAGGCATCGTGGGCCTGAGCTCCCTGACACTGAGTTCTGGAACAGAACCGGGGAAGTTTGGCATTCCACGGACTTGCAAAGAGGTCTATGTCCGGGGTCCCCCATTCCTGAAAGATTCTGCGTATCTGGTCCATATGTAGGGACCATTCGTGTGGAAGCAGAACTCGACTGAGTCTGTCTGCACGAGAGTTTTGAACTCCTGGAAGATACACTGCAAGAAGGTGAATTTGATGCTCTCTGGCGAAGGCCCATATTCTGAGAGCTTCGTTGCAAAGCGACAGAGAGCCTGTCCCTCCTTGTTTGTTTATATAGAACATGGCTACCTGATTGTCTGTCTGAACTAGGACAGTCAGGTTGACAAGGAGGGTATAGAAGACCTTGAGGGCAAGGTAAATTGCTCGCAGTTCCAGGAGGTTGATATGAAGGGTGGTCTCCTGTGGAGACCAAGTGCCCTGAGTGGAGAGGTTCTGAAGATGAGCTCCCCACCCTGTTTGGGAGGCATCTGTTGTGAGGGTTGCTTGGGGCAACAAAGGTTGGAAGGGGGCCCCCAACAACAGATTCTTGGTGGATGTCCACCATTGGAGGAACCAAAATAGACGGCTTGAGGTGAGTATTTGGTCGGAGAGCGCTCCAGATGCTTGAGTCCACTGGGTGGCCAAGGTCCATTGAGCTGCTCTCATATGCAGACGAGCGTAGGGCACCACATGTACCGTGGAGGCCATGTGGCCCAGAAGTCGCAGCATTTCCCGGGCTGTCAAATGACTGCTGGACTGAGCTTGGGAGGCCAAACTCAGCAGGCGTTGGGCCCTGACCTGAGGCAGGTAGGCCCTTGCAGTGATGGTGTCTAACTGGGCCCCTATGAACTCGAGAGACTGAGTAGGGATTAGTTGAGACTTGGGAAGATTTACTACCAGTCCTAGATACTGCAGAAGACGCCTTGTGCGGTCCAGGGAAATTTGGGCCTGGGACTGAGAGGGAGCTTGGATGAGCCAGTCGTCCAGGTATGGGAATATGAAAATTCCCAGGCCTCTTAGAAAGGCAGCTACGACTGCCATGCATTTGGTGAACACTCTTGGAGCAGAGGCTAGACCGAAGGGGAGTACTCTGTACTGGAAATGTTTTCCCTGAAACAGAAATCGAAGGTATTTTCTGTGGGATGGGTGGATGAGTATGTGTGTATACGCATCCTTTAGGTCTAGAGAACAAAGCCAATCCTGACTCTGAAGGTATGGAAGGAGAATGCCCAGAGAAAGCATTTTGAATTTCTCCTTGAAAAGAAATTTGTTCAATTCTCTCAGATCCAGAATTGGTCTGAAGCCCTCTGTCTTCTTTGGTATTAGAAAATAAGGGGAGTAGAATCCCGTCCCCTGTTGAAGAAGAGGGACCTCCTCTATTGCCCCCTGGGCAAGGAGGGAGGAGACTTCCTGACCCAAGAGGGCCAGGAGAGATGGGGGAAGAATTGAACTGCCTCACCATAGTATAAGGAGGAAGGTCGGAAAAATGGAGTTTGTAACCCTCTCTGATGATAGAGAGGGTCCATTGCTCTGATGTAATTTGCTCCCATCTGGGAGCAAAGTGAGCTAACCTTCCGGGTATGGTGAGGGGCTCTGGTTGTTCTAGAGCCAGAAAAGTTAAGTTCTCTAGGGGCAAGTCAAAACCCCTGAGGGGGTGGAGCCTGCTGAGGCGTAGCAGACGCCGCAGGCTTTGACCTTGCCTGTTTAGGTTGCTGACGTTTAGCAGCAAAACGAGGCTGAGAGGATTGTTGGCCAGTATTTGTGGAAAATCTGGACTTCTTGTAATAAGGCCTCTTAAAAGACTTCTTCTTGGCAGGAGTGGAGGTAGACTTAGAAAGTCTATCTAAGGTGGCATTTTCTGCGTCCATTTGAGTGGCCTTAATTTGCCACTCCTCACCAAATAAGTTCTCACCTGTACAGGGCAGATTTCGTAAGCCATCTAGGACCCAAGGTTCTAGATCAGAAGCCTGGAGCCAAGCAAGACGTCGGGCTGCTATAGCAATGCCCGAAGCCCTACCAGCACCCTCAAAGGAATCAAAAGCTGCCCTGTTGGAGAACTTTGAAATATCCAAAAGGTGTTTCACTAAGGAAATGAACTGCTCCCTCTTATCCTCAGGGATAAAGGAGGCAAAATGCCGAACTTTTAGAGCGATTTCACTGAGAAACATGCCCATGTAAAGACTATAGGAATTAATCCTGGCTATAAAGCATAGTAGCCTGGAAAATTTTCCTGCCAAAAGAGTCTAGAGTCTTACATTCTCGCCCTGGAGGAGTAGAAGAGTGCCTTTTGGTACTCTTTATCTTCTTCATTGCAGATTTCACCACAATAGAATGGTGAGGCAACTGAGTTTTTTGGAAACCAGGAGAAGGGGGGACACGGTACATGGTGTCCAACCTGCGAGAAGAAGGAGACAATGTTAGAGGAGCCTCCCATAAGTCCATCAAGTGTTCTTGAAGGATTTCATGGATAGGCAGGGTAACTGCCTCTTTAGGAGACTTAGAGTATCCTAAAATATCCAGTTTCTTTGATCTGGGTTCCTTTTCAGAGGATGAAGCAATAGAAAGACCTTTAGTCATTTCTATGATGAAGTCCTGAAAGGACAAATCCTCTGGTGGAGACATTCTCCTTTTAGGAGAAGGCGGCTCCTCAGGAAGATCAAGGGAGAACTCATCAGAATCATCAGAGGAGTTAAAATCCTCTGAGGAAGCAGAGTATCCTCTATGTGCTTCCAACGCACGATACGCATACCGTTCGGTATCGACATCGGGCGTACCGGGTATGGGATCGGTACCGGGCAAAAGCCCGGATCCGGCATGCGGAACCGATCTGCGTTTGGAAGACGATGGCCTCGGTTCCGGTATGGAAGCCATTACCGGAACCGGACCCGGTACCGCTGGCTGCGGTACCGAGGGCGTAGCAGCATTAATAAAAGCCAGAATGGCCTGCTGCATGACTTGGACAGTATTGCCCATAGACGCCACTGCTGCCTGGATGTCGGTACCAGTATGGGCCGGTACCCCAGAGCAGTACAACAGGTGATCTGTCGAGGCCGCGCCATCGATGTCAACCTGTGACCCCATGATTGCTTTGGAGGCCGGAGCCTCCCGCCGGGGTTTTTTTGGCCTGGGCAGAATCCTCGAACTCAGAATTGAGAGCCTCTCGATCTTTAGAAAGAGATTTGCTTTTAGAGGATTTGCCCACTGGAGTTTTGGTTACCTGAGATCCATCCGGAGAGGAAGACCTGGATGACTGTGATGCTTCTGAAGGAAACAGCACATGGAACTTGTTGGCCCGGTTCTGCAATCCACGTTTCGACATCTGGGAGCAGGATGGGCAGTCCGGTATGGAATGGTCAGGTCCTAAACATTTAAGACACCATTCATGGGTGTCTGTAAGAGGAATGACAGCACTGCACTTGGTACACTTTTTAAAACCAGGAACTGGCTTCTCCATGAGGAGAATTTGTGTAGGCCTGAAGGCCTTAACAAAATACCAAGCTGTGCTGAAGAAAAGAAAAATATATATATATTTTTTTTTTTTTAAAGAAAGAAAGAGAGACCGGCAGTACCGGTTTCAGAATGGGGAAGGCAGGTACGCGGTCTAAAGAAAACAATAAAATGAACAATTTCTTCAGCGGTGACAGGAACACGACCTGCTGGCTCCGCGGAAAAAAAAAGAAACTGACGAGAGCTGGTCAGGAAGGCGGGAAGGCAGCGCGCATGTGCAGTGGGAGGCCCCAAAAGCTTTTAATCTGAAAAGCTGGGGAGCTTTCCCGCGCGGGCTCCATCGGTACCGACGTACCCTATATGTGATGACTTATTCCTGCTTGTTCCTGGAGATTGAAGAAGCCCCCAACAGTAGCTGTAATTCACCTCCGGCAGCACAGCGTGCCACTTCCAACTTCGGAGAAAGCATGGAAGAAAATAGAGCAGTCCTGCCTTCCCTGCCAACAAACACCATGAGAACTAATGGTCTACTTATTTAAGCAATATGGCTATTTAGTAACAATTGCATTTCTTTGTTTATAGTGCTAACTTGTAATTTGCATACCCCCTGAAGAAGAAACGAAACGTGGAACGGATACCGATGTGGTGGCGTTGGGGCAAATGCAGCATTGGCACAATTTGAATCTGGATCAAAATCTAAGCTAAGTCCGATTTTTGAGAATCCTTAAGTTTGGTATATAATTGAAAAACCTAAGTTATCAAAAGTTGACATGGTCACTGATGCTATTGTGGCACGTAGCTCTTAAAGAGTTTCTACTGAGCTGTGCGTGTTCTAGTCTGAGACCATTGGTTCTTATATAAATAGATATTCGAGTATCTAATGAACTGAAGCATTCTATACCTCTGGATCACAGTACGGTGGATTTAGTTTATCTAATTGGAGGGACATCTTTGATATCTTTTGTAGTTCACTAAACACCATGAGGCACAAGGCCCGAACCCCCGGCAAAGCCTGTGTCGAAATTCCAGCACCCCAGAAGACGACCTACCTGAAGCACACTGGAAGGGAGCAGAGACTTCTGACTGCACAGGACCTCACTCTCTCGCTGCCGGTCAGACTGCCCTCCTCGTACTCTGCCTGTATGCGGCTTCGGCGTCGAGGGGGAGAAAGCAAGAGCACTCGCAGTACAGCCCAGACGGCTCCTCACCTGTTTGCGGGATCAGGAGCTGTCCTCCAGCCCCCGGATCTCTGGCAGATATCTGCACACTCCTCCGAACCCAGCGAGGGGGGGGGGGCGGGGGAGAAATCCTCTCCTCAGCACAAGCCCTGCTCCTTGGGGCTGGAGCCTGCAGAAACTTCCCTGATTTTTTTTTTAAACTAAGAAATGAACCGAAATGAACCAAAAGAAAACCAAATTAAACAGACTCTTTATTTGCTCCTTCAGTGAGCCCTGCACCGTGGCTCACTACCTCCAGCTGCTTGGAGACTGAACATACTGGGGAGCTGGTGGGTGGTGCCAGCCATACTAGTACTGGGGACTTAAAGTTTGGATATGCTCAGTGAGTCTCCAAGCTGCTGGAGGAGGTGTATTACCCAGAGGTGCGGGACTGGAATGAAGGGACGATGAGGAACACTGGTTATTTTTAAAAATCAAGAATCAAATTCTTCAAAAGAAAAAAAAGAAAAAGTAAACTATGCAAACTGTTATTTGTTGGACATAGCCTGCTGGACTGCAATAAGAAGATCTCAGGCTCAACATGTCAAAGTTTGTTCTCATTCTATTGCTTTTATAAAGTGAAGACAGAAGCAGGATTGGATTTGTTCCAGTTCAGCTGGATTTCAGTAGTAAAATATTAAATAAGATTTCTAACTATGGAACTTTAGGTTAAGTTTATTTATGTCTTTCAGTCTGATATTTAAAAAAAAATTGAACATGTTTAATGCTAAAAGACTAAAAAGGACTTCTCTCCCTCCCAAAAAACACACATCTTATAAATGTTCATTACACTAGAAAGGTAAGGTGTATTCTATGAAGCCATGTTCCTGTACCCTATGATGATAGGTAAAAGGACGACGAACTCCTATTCTGCTGTGTCCTATTCAGGGCTGTATTCACTGACCACACAGAACTACTCAGAAGGTATGAAGTTTTTATCTGGGCTTTGACATGCAAATATATAGCGGGCAATCAATGAGTCAAAACAAATGAATCCATCACATCTGAGGGGGAAGAGGCAACCCTGGATTACCGATCTCCCAAATCCCTAAACGTTAATGCTCATAAAAAAAAAAAAAAAAAACACACCCACACCACACCAAACACCACCACTTACCCTCGGCCTGATACTGTCCTCTTGGAGGCAAGGGCAGGCCTGTTAGAGAATGTATGCAAGTTAAAATGAATAAAAACAAATACAAAAAGAGCAGAACAAAGGATATGTTCTTAAATACGCAAAGGACTCAAATGCTGATGCAGATTTGGACTGTTAATGAAAAAAAATAGTCACTGCAACTGATCTCTGATCTAGATACTTGATGTAGAGAATACATGTATATTTTAAAGTATATTTTGTTTGACCAAGCTGCTCCTTTCAGCTTCTAGCTCAGGCAGATAGTTGTGAATGAAGATCAGTTTCTGCTGGAGCAGCTAGTCAAGAAATCTGTGCAGATTTGTGGCATGAGAAAATTTGGGCGGGGGGGGGGGGGGAGAAATATAGTGCCTTCTTTGGCATGCGAGTTTTGAATATTTTATCACTTTCTACCTGGCTTCTTTAAAAGGAAAATGTTACTAGAGTGGGATAAAAAAAAAAAAAGTAAAAATACAAAGTCATCCTATTGGTTTAAATAATGACTTTGTATAGGTCATAACTAGGCAAGTATTTGATGAAATGGATTTATAAGTGCCGAGCCTTTTTATTTATTTATGTTTTTTTATTTAAAATTTAGTAGTATTTGGCTCACGCCTTTCCAGTAGTAGATAAAGGCAAGTTATCTACAGTACCCAATTGTATTTCTCTGCCCCCAAAGGGCTTACAATCTAAGGTTGTATCTGAGACAACGACTTGCCCAATGCCACAAGGAGAGTCAACAGGATTTGAACCCTGGTCTTTCTGATCCCAGGTTGCTGCTCTAACCCACTAGACTACTCTATACAGTGCCATGTACATATGTTCTCCATATACGTGATGCTATCAATAAGTGAAAGAACCATTTTAAAATGTACATGCACCAAAAAGTGTCATGGGGAAGGGGGTTTAAAGACGACACCGCATAAGCAGTACTACATACACGTTCTAATTTTATAACTTGGAGACACACAATCTTTCTTATTCATATATATGGTAGATTTTATAAGGGTGCACAAACTTTAAGTCCCCTAATTGGCTACTATTGTATCAGGTCAATTTGTTTTTTAAACCAACAGGGGAAGATTTGTCACTCAGAGGTAAGCATCACTCCATTATCATCAAGTTATGTATGACTGATCAGGTGCTAATGGCCAACAGAGAAACGAGAAATTCTGCCATACATGTATACTGTATTTTAGAATGGCAGTACACAAGTCTAGTCTGGACCAGCACTCCTATCACATCTTTTCTGCACATTTTAACCCTGCATGCTGCTTTATACAAGTATTATTTCTAAAACTGACACTAATATATAGGCTGCTTTGTATGTATACGCCTGTTATTTATGGGGACAATTTTGTAACCAGATGCTTATTTTATGCCTATTTTATAAAAGAAAAACATAGTTGTCTAGGTGTCTGTAAAATAGGCAACCAGAACCAGCTGCTGGGATGTGCACAGTGCTTCAAATACCAATTTACACCTGCTCTGAAGGTATAGTGTAGTTACTCACCTGTAACAGGTGTTCTCCGGGGACAGCAGGAATCAGTCCTCACACATGGGCGATGGTCGGCGCTGACAGACCTCACAAGCATCTCCCCAGCTTTCAAAGAAAGCCTTTGGGAGATGCACTATGCTTGTGTGGTCCACTTTCCACTCAAGGATGCCCATCTTGCCTCAAATGACCTAGCTAAGACAGCAAAAAAAAAAAAAGATGGTAAAGAAGCAACTCTAAGGGAAGGAGGGAGGGTTGTGAGGACTATTTCCTGCTGTCCCCGCAGAACACCTGCTACAGATGAGTAATTATGCTTTCTCCAGGAACAAACAGGAAGTCAGTCCTCACATATGGGACTCCACAGCTACAGGCTACCGAAACCTGTAGAAAATGCTATGGTGACCTGCAAAGGTGAACCGTGATCAAAAGCATTTGAATCCCAAGAGGGACTCACACAAGACTGGAAGTGTCCAGTGAAAACCAGCACTCCGGTAGCCTGAACACAGAAGGGTTCGAGGGAAGGAGTTGCCTACACCCCAAAAAGATTACGGAGTACAGCCTGGCCAAAGGCGCTGTCCCGTTGGGACTCTCTCCAGGAAGTAGTGAGCTACGAAGGTATGAACCAAAGACCGGGTTGCAGCCCAGCAAATTTCTATTATGGGGACGGAACACAGATTGGCCACAGAAGTAGCCATGGCTCTGAGGTGATGTGCCGTGACTCTGGTCCAGTGGGATTCCTGCTTGCTCATAGGCAAGGGTAATGCAGTCTTCCATCAAAGTGTTTGCTTAGTCAATGGGATGCCCCCCCCCCCTTGACGGTTGGGGGTCATAGGATACGAAAAGCTGTTGAGCTCTGTGGTGGCCCTGAGTCCATTGCAGATTGGATTGCAAGAGAGCCCTGTCCTGAGTAGAGAGAAAACTGTTCCGCCCTACCAGCATGAGGACTGGGAAAGAAGATGGGGAGCACCACCTCCTTATTAAGGTGGAATGGGGACACTATTTATTTATTTATATTTAGACAGTTTTGTATACCGCCTTATCCTTCAATCAAAGCGGTCACTATCTTCAGCAGAAACTTGGGGTGTGTGGTGCACCACCCTGTTCTTGTAGAACCTCGTGTAAGAAGGCTCTGCCATCAGAGCCTAGAGCTTGCTGAGTCTGCAAGCTGACGTGAGTGCTACCAGGAAGGCGACCTTCCAGGAGAGGTACCACAGATGGCCAGAGGCTCAAATGGAGGCTTAGTGGAGTGGAGTGGCCTACTGGTTGGGGCAAGGTACTTCAGGCCGGAAGGTCGGGGGTTCAAATCCCACTAGAGGACAGCAACCTTGGGCCGGAAGGACTGGGGCTTCTAGTCCCACAGGTGCTCCTTGTGGTCTTGGGCAAGCCACTTAACTATTTTACAGGGCACATGGGCTATGGAGGGTTATCTCCAAGTTATAATGCCCTGTTCAATGTAATTTCAGTTTGTTCAATGTAAACCGCACTGATGCAGAATAGCACGGTATATAAGAGAATGTAAATAAATAAATAGTGAGTTGTGAGCACCACATTAAGGCCCCATGGGGGGGGGGGGGGGGGGGTTGGACCACAAGAAGACCAATAGGAACCAAGACACAAGGGGCTGAGAGAGAGGGATTTCCCCTTGGACTGGTGATGCACTGTCAGTCCCACCTGTGATATATGGAGCAGGTATTGCAGTACCACCTGCAATGAGCAGAATAGGTTTGTCTGTTTTTCTGTGTGCCACAATTAGAAACAGCACCACTTGAAGGCGTATGCCCTTCTCGTGGAGGCCTTACGAGGGGCCAGGAGAATCTCTTCCATGTCTCGTGGAATATTGAAGGGGGCCAACGCTACCCTTTCAGCAGCCGAACCATGAGCAAGAGGGACCCCAGCTCCTGCAAGAGTATGCCTAGGGCTCGGCAGTACCATCGACAGGGAGAGGAGCAGTGGGAACCAGTGTTCTCTGGGCCACCAAGGGGCTATCAGCACTAGTGATGCTCTGTTGTGTTGAGCCTTGAGCAGGGTCTTGGCTATCAGCAGCCATAGCAGGCATACAGGAGGCCTTCCATCTATGGGATGAGGAATGCATCTGCCACTATCTGGGACAGGTGCAGTTGGGCAGGAGCAGAAAAGGGACAACTGTGCATTGTCCAGGCTGACAAACAGGTCCATCAGTGGGATGCCCCAGAGCAGGAACAGCTGTGAGGCTACCGCTGGGTCCAGGCACCACTCGTGCAGCTGAAGTATCCTGCTCAGTTTGTCCACTAAGACATTGTCCTGGCCCAGGAGGTAGACCGCCCCCAGGAGCATTCCTCCACGTATAGCATAGGAGCAGAGGGCTGCAGCCTCCTGTCAGAGGGGGTACAAACCTGTCCCCCCTTGTTTGTTCACGTAGATCATGACCCAATTGTCGGTTTGGATCAGCACTGCGTGGTGCTGTAGTTTGTGGCGGAAGGCTCTGAGCGCCAGGAATCTCACACTGACTTCCAGCAGGTTGATCTGCATTTTGGATTCCCTTTGAGACCAGCCCTGTGCTTGGAGGCTTTTGCAATGTGCTCTCCAGCCCATTAGAGAGGAGTCTCTGGTGAGAACCTTCTCAGGGGTGGGTGCCTGGAAGGCATCTGGGCCTGAAGGCAATGTGGGTTCTGCCACCATCTGAGGAAGCCTGCTAGTTGGCGGGTCACCTGCCCTCAGTCCTTGAGCCTGCCTGTGGCTTGAGCCCACAGAGCGGAGGCACCACTGGGCTGCTCTCATGTACAGGTGGGCATTTGGCATCATGTGGACCATGTGTCCCAGCAGGCCGAGGAGAAGCCAGGCAGATCGTGTCCTGTGCCATTGCACCTCTGTTCCCTGAGGCATTCTGACCTATCCTGAGACAGAGTGAGGTGGGACTTGAGTAGTTATGACAAACCCCAGGTGCTGCAGGGCATTTATGGTGCTTCCAGTGGTGCATTGTGCCTCTGCAGCTGTGTCTACCTTTATGAGCCAGGAGAAGACAAAGGCCCCTTGAAGCCTGTGTCCACCGTGAGGAACTTTGTGAAGACCCTTGGAGACGAGGCCAAAGCAAAGGGCAGCACCCTGTATTGGTAGGGCTGTTCCCCCACCTCAAACCAGAGGTATTTTCTGTGGCAGGGTGAATTAGGATGCGCGTGTATGCATCCTTTAGGTCCAAGGAGCAAAGCTAGTCTCCCTGCTGGAGGAATGGCAGCAGTGCTCCAAGGAAGAGCATCTTGAACTTCTCCCTGACCAGAACCTGTTGAGCTCTCGCAGGTCCAGGATAGGCCTGAAGCCCCTAAGTCCTCTTGGGGATGAGGAAATACCTGGAGTAGAAGCTGGTGCCCCAGAGAAATTGTGGCACTGGCTCCACTGCTCTGTCCCGGAGTAGTCCTGCTAGCTCGGTGAGGAGCAAGGTTTAGTGGAGGAGAGGCCTGGTGGGTTCTCCTGGGAAGTACGAGGTTGGTGGACGACGTAGGTGGAGGTGGTAACCCTCCTTAACCACTTGTAACAGGTAATCAGTGGTTCCACAGGGTTCTGTTCTTTTGCCGTTGCTTTTTAATATTTTTTTCTTGCCCCCTGCCCCTTTTAAATTCAGCAATTCACAGTCTCCATGTATTTATACGCAGACGACATTGTTCTTTTTCATCTATCACCGGTAGATGTGAACATCAATGACTGCTTCTCTCATGTTCAGTCTTGGCTTTCTTCTAATTTTCTTCACGTGAACCCTTCCAAGTCAACTGCCATGTGGGTATCCTCGAGTTCCCCTTTCCTACAGTTACTCCTCAGCTTGCTTCATCCACCATTCGTCTGCTTCCTCTTTTCGCTACTTGGGTATCACTCTAGATTCTTCTCTTTCTTTTCACAAGCACCTGTCTATTCTCATACGTCACTCTTCCCATGTGCTTAGACAGATTAGAGCAGTCCGCTCACTGCTTCCTTCCTCATCTATCACCTTATTGCTTGCACTTGTCATGAACTGACTTGACTATTGCAATGTAGCTTTGGCAAATCTACCACGCTAATCAACTTCAACGCTTGCAACTGCTCCAGAACACAGCTGCACGCCTTGCAACGCATTCTAGACCAGGGGTGGGCAATTCCAGTCCTGGAGGGCTGCAGACCAGTCAAGCTTTCATGATGTCCCTAACGAATATTCATGAGATCTATTTGCATCCACTGCCTTCCATTGTATGGAAATAGGTCCATGAATATTCTTCATGGACCTATTTCCATACAATGGAAGGCAGTGGATGCAAATAGATCATGAATATTTGTTAGGGACATCATGAAAACCTGACTGGTCTGCGGCCTTCATGATATCCCTAATGAATATTCATGAGATCTATTTGCATCCACTGCCTTCCACTGTATGGAAATAGGTCCATGAATATTCATTAGGGACATCATGAAAGCATGACTGGTCTGCAGCCCTCCAGGACTGGAATTGCCCACCCCTGTTCTAGACCATTCGATCAAATCATCCCTCTATTAATCCGCCTCCATTGGCTACCACTTCAGTTCAGATTTAAATACAAAATCCTGATTTTGACTCACCAGGCACTCCATACTTCAACGCCACAGTATCTTGCTGACCATCTCTATATACACCTTTTCGCCAACTCCGCTCTCTCCATGCTAACCAGCTTTCCCTTCCTTCTCCATCTCAAGCTCACCTTGAACAAACACGACACGCTGCGTTTTTTTCCTCAGCCCAGCACTATGGAACTCCCTGCCTTCCACACTCCATTTAGAACCCACCTACCAAAAATTTAAAGCATTACTCAAAACATACCTATTTCAGCAGGCTTTTAACTTCCCTTCTACTGATTCCCTATAGACTGTGTCCTCTGTGTTATTTATTCTTGTCTGTTTGCTGTTCTCTCTCTCCTTTCCTATTAAATATGGTGTTCCTTTCTTTTTCCCGCAACCTGGAATTGTTTTATATTTTCTTTATTGTAAACCGTCCTAATGTTGAGACATGGGCGGTATATCAAGTGTAAATAAAGATAAAGGTAATGGCTGTCCACCTGTGGGCAAACAGGGCTGGGCTGGGCTCCCCCCCCCCCCCACTGTGGGCAGCAAAGGACCTCCTGGGGTAGTGGAGATCACACCCAGGCAGTCAAAAGCTTCCCCTAGGCTAGGTCTGAGCCAGTGCCTAGGGCTTCAGGGCTTTTTGTTTTCTGGGATTAATGTCCCTGGCCCTGCTGATGGGCTGAGAAAGCCTGGAAGTGCAAAGTGCTACCAAAGCCCCTTTTCTTCCTGATGGAGGATTTTTTCCCCAGTGTTCTCTTCAGGGGTTGCGCCAAGGTCTTCTTCAAGAGCTTGATTCTCGTGACATACTGTCTCCACTGCTTTATCCACCATGGGTTTCCCCCAAATAGGTTTTCACCTATGCAGGAGGCAGATTAGTTTGTTCTGTACCCACTACTCCAGATTGGACGACTGGAGCCATGCTTGGTAGCGTGCCCCGATACCAGTGCTATGACTGACTCAAAGCCATCATAGGCTGCTCGGGACAGGAACTTCAAGTCTTTAACCTCAGCAGTAAAAAAAAAAATGCTCGAACAGAGAATCCACCAAGCTCCTTCGACAGTTCCTTCAGGTACATGCCTATATAGAGCTGATAGGACTGGATTTGGCATGTTAGTATTGAGCCCTGGAAGGCTTTCTGGCCGAGGGCGTCAAGGATTCAGGTCTCCCTGCCGGGTGGTACCAATGAATGGTTTGGTTTTTTTTGGCTCTTGAGCCTATGCATGGTTGACTCCACGATCATGGAATTGTGGGGAAGCTGGGTCTTTGGAACCCCAGGCTTCAGCGTACTTGGTACATGGTGTTGAAGTACCTAACAATTGGTACCAATGCTGGCGTTTCCTCAACCGCCTCCTTTTACGCATTTGGGATCAGGGGCACCAGGACCACAAGGGTTTTATTGGGGGGGGGGGGCGTCTCGTATTGGAGGATCTCCTATTCCTTGGTTCATGGATCCTCCTCTGTTTCAGTCTCGATAGTGAGAGCTTTTGCCATATCCCTTATAAAAATCAAGGACTGCCATGTGCAAGGGAGGGGAACAGTGTCAAGTCACTGGGAGAGATTGGTCCGAGGGCATGTCTGTGGCACCTCATATCCAGGGGACTCCGTCTTCAGTCTCCCATTTGGACTCGATGTCCGAGTACAACTCAGATATTGCACAATCACCTTGGTCAAGGACCGCCCTTTGTGGTGCCTGACCTCCAGAGGATTGTCTCTCCAAGCCATGGGCAGTCGCTGGGGAGGACCAGTGTCCCGAGGAATGGGATAGGGACCTTGATTGGGGCCGGAGGCTCTCTTGAGGCCAATGGCGCTCGAAGACTGGTTCAACATCTGGGGAAGCCCTAGATGACGAGGGTCCTGTTGGGGCGGATGAATCTGACAAGCCAGACAAATGCCCGCTGCATGGTTACTAGGGCTGTCATTCTGGTTTCCATGTCACTTGGCTCCTCAGCTTTTGACGCAGGCACCAAGGACCTCACGCCCAACATCTGTACTGTCGAGGGAGAGTCCTCAATGAGGATTGCCTAAGGCCTGTCCGTGGGAACAGACTCCTCCTTGCAGGACATCTTGGTGGGCCGTTCCTGCCCCAACTCCCCGGACTCATGCCTGGGACTGTGGGATCTGGGGTGGGATTTTAACTTCTTCCCGAATCTGTCCTCCAAGGCGGTCTTCAAGGATTTTCTTCTTCTTATGCTCCACCTCTGTGGCCGTCCGTTCAGAGGACCGGCGGTCACAGGACTCTGAAGAAGCTCCCTGGAACACTGTCACCGAGTCATCGGACTTCTGGAAGAATGTTTCTTGCTGCTGATGTTGGCTCTTTAAGGCCTTTGGGGTCTTGGTACTGCAGAACTCACAGTTGGAGTCGTCGTGCTCCGGACCACCAATCACACTTTTTGAAGCCACTGGAGGCCATCGGAAAAAGAGGGTCCCTGCTTCATGGTGGGGGTCCAAGGCCTTCGGCTGAAAAAGGGCACAAATGCCAGTCGAGGAAACTTTGATGGAAAAAACTTAGGAAAAATTAAACAAAATAGACCACAGGAGCAAAGCCAAGGCAAGCTGGTTCGGAGGAGGGAAGGAACCAATACACAAACCAGACAAAAACTTGAGAATAAATCAGACTTTTTCCAGGAAAAATGTGGACTGAAGGGCTCTGCAAAAAAAAAAAAAAACAAAAAAAAAAAAAAGAGGAGATGAGGCAAGATGGCACCCTTGGGCAGGAAGTGGATCACACATGCGTGGTGCATCTCCCAAAGGCTCTCTTTGAAAGCTGGGAAGATACTTTTGCATCGCAGGTGTCACCCACATGTGAGGGCTGGCTTTCTGCTTGTTCCTGGAGAAAAATGTGCGCATACACAATGTGTGCGCTCCCATTTTATAAGCAACTCCATCCAAAATACAATCCTGGGAATGCCTACAGACAGGCTGTACAAAGAAAAAGGAGGCTCTTGACATATGATTTTTTACATAATTATACTAAACAAACTTTTATATAAAAACTGTGCATATAAAACATGCTTTAAGTAAAATGTTTTATAAAATTACTCCCATGCGTGCCAAAACAGTGCCCAAGACTTCTAATATTTACTCCTTAAATTGTTTAGCATGTATACTTCCTATTCTACTTACCCACATGTTCTATATTACCTGAAAATTAATCATATAATTAAAAAAATATGCCCCTTCTGCATTCTATAAGTTCTCCATAGAATTACAGGTAGCCTAGAATTCAAGAATCTCATTGAGTCACCTCCCCCCCCATACATTTTATAACAAGACTCCCTGAATTCAGGGTTGTCCAATTGCTCACAGCTATAATAATTAGTTGGTCTAAACTAAAGACACCAATTATTCTAGAAGATCCTAGCAGCAAAATTACACCAATGAGGGCAGTCAGGGGAAATGTGACAGCACATGGATGGTCAAAAAAGCCTCCGATTCTTATTCTTCTTTAAATATTTGATAGACAGAAAAGATTAACAGAGGCCTGAACTTCTTTTCATGAACTGATGCCGATGACAAACTTCTGCATATTAACTACACTTGACAGAAAGTGTTCCCAGGTCAGTAGCCTATGTTGCTCTTCCAGACAGCAGCAAAGTCAGCCTATAACATTATCAGTATTAAGAGTAAATCATTTTAAAATGAGTCAATTTTTGTTTGGTACACTGGACTTTTTTTATTTTGTTTTTATTTAGCTGGTGCTATATAGCCCTCTGTGCCTTAAAGAGGCGGTATGTGGTAGCATCAAAAATTGCTGCTACCTGGTTTAACCCTTTCCTCCGCCCCCACTCTGCAATGCCCTCAACACGCTCTGATGCTAACCGCATAGCAACTGGGCATGTTAGGGACTTATCTGGGGATTTTCCAAAGGCACTACCCATGTAGGTGCCTTGGGAAAATCCCAAATAAGACATTTACATAGGTAACTAAGGCAGTTACCCGTGTAAATGCCTTCGAAAATGCTGCCCTATGTTACTAAGCCCTCATTTGCACCTTTTTTTTTTTGTCAGCACTTCTTTGGACCCTAAGTTATCTAGGTCTCGTTATTGCAGTGATGATCCTAGGTCAGGGGCAAATGCATGAGCTCTGCCTTCCTGAGCTCTGCAATTATGGACCCAAAATCTGGCCACCAGATGTCATTCGAGCAATAACCCCCCCCCCCCCCCCCCCCCCCCCCCCGATTATAAACACTGCCTCCACAGCTGCAGTTGGCCCAGGGAGCTTCTATGTAATTTAAATAAAACACACAAAACATAGTAAACCTGAAAATATATAAAACCAAATTTGATAACCATAGATTAAAACCTCACAGGATCAGGTTTTCAGCATTGCCATGAGGCTGCACATGTCTCGGTAACATCTCCCTTTCTTCAGGTGAAAATCTTCAGAGTAAAATGAAGTTAAACCTGCAACACAGCTGGGATAATGACAAGCTAATTCTCTCCAGTAGACCTTTATAATGGCAAATGAGGCCAATAGTGCAGTTGGTCCTCAAAGGATACAGAGCAATTTGAATTAATCATTTTCATATACTAAGTATTAAAACTTGGAGAAAACCTGACCAACTAGAAGTCAATCCAGTTCAGAGCATGGATGCAAGACCTCCTTCATGGATAGAAGAATTTCTTAACAGACATTTACCTTTGACTGGTAGCTTTGAACATTCCATTCACTGGATCCTTCCCTGCAAAATTGATGTTTGGGTCCTTACTAAAAAGTGGCAGAACTGGCTTGGATGGGCAGATTTTCTTAGGACATGGTACAATTGTATCTGTAAAAAACAAACAAACCACACAAATATAGCAACCAAAGTTTTACCAAAGAAACACATTAGTAACAAGAGAATAACTGCCAAAAAGTGGTCTCCATAGCAGCAGGCTAACTAGAAATGATCATTAAAAAGGCAACATTTTACTTACCAGCTAATGTCCTTTCCTTGAGCCCTGGTAGACCAGTCCAGACAAGTGGGTTATGTTCCCCTACCAGCAGATTGGTGGAGACAAAGAACCAATGAAAAGCCCAGGTTTCAATGACTTACTCCCATGTCTTTATTCACCTCAGCCAGCAGAGGACACTTCAGTATTCATCCCAAAGCATATGGGAGAAACATGGCAAGCCTCACACAACCTCAACTGTGGCCAACAAGTAATCAATAGTAGAGAACTATGTACAAGAAGGCATAAACGGAAGGCTGTTAGATGAACCTGCAGAGCCAAATATAATTATTTTTTATTTATTTACATTCTCTTATATACCGTGCTATTCTGCATCAGTGCGGTTTACACTGAACAAACTGAAATTACATTGAACAGGGCATTATAACTTGGAGATAACTATTTTACAGGGAACATGGGCTATGGAGGGTTAAGTGGCTTGCCTAAGACCACAAGGAGCACCTGTGGGACTAGAAACCCCAGTCCTTCTGGTCCAAGGTTGCTGTCCTCTAGTGGGATTTGAACCCCCTGACCTTCCGGCCTGAAGTACCTTGCCCCAACCACTAGGCCACATATAAAAATCAAAGCTGACCCAAGAGTATCGCAGCTGAAGAACAGAGCAATACAGTCCCAGGAGGTGGACCCTGGACTGGTCTAGAAGGACATTAACTGGTAAGTAAAATGTCACCTTCCATATCACCCTGCTAGACCATTCCAGACAAGTGCAATGTACCAAAAGCTACAACTCCACTTGGCAGGAAGACACAGCATCTCGCAAATCCCTCGGAGTCAAGTTGTGTCCGCCCTCATGTGTATATCCAAGCAATAAACGCTTGACAAAAGTGGAAAGTGATGCCCACAATTCTGCCCGACCTATGTTTGCAGGGGTTACCAAGCTCTACGCCGCCCATGAGGATGTCTGCACTTAGGTAGAATGGGTGCACAACCCCTCCAGAATTGGTCGGTTACATAGCAGATATGCCGAGGCAAAGGTCTCCTTAATCTAGCATCCCAAAGTTGACTTAGCTGTTGCACCACGCTTGCACAGGACAGCAAAATTGCACAAAAAGATGGTTGAACTTACAAAAAGGACTTTGTAACGTCCAAATACCGGAAAAGCACCCTCCAGACATCCACAAGTCAAATCCGTCAAAGTAGCATGCTTCAACAGCTCAAAAAGGGCACCATTATCAGCCTTTAGCACTAGGCACAGATCCCAGGAAGGAATCACAGACCAGAGGAAAGGACACAGACACCAACCTCACTGGAAAAAGCTAAGGCTAGGCTAGAGACTTACTAGTTACCAGATCTCAGAAACGGGTCAAAGCTGCCAGCTAAACTTTCAAGGAGCTAAGGGAAGGCCCTTCTCTAGTCCATCTAGTAGGTCAGAAATGGTACCTTGGTTGCCTCAGGAGCCAACTGCCGAGCACCACACCATCGCTCAAAGAGGTACCAGATCCGTACATATGTTAGCTGAATAGATCTCCTCTGGGCTCTGAGCAGAATGGAGACCCCCACTGGAGATAGGAGCCTTACACACTAACAGTCTTTCAAGAGCTAAACTGCAAGCCAGAGGAAGAGAACCAGGACCTCCAGGACGATCAGGTCCTGCTGCAATAGGCCCCAAGATGGAGAGGTACATCATATCTCCAAACTATGCTCTCCTCAGCCAATCCAGCACCATCAGAACAATCCTGCCCAGGTGGCAGTCTAAATGCCAAATCACATGCCCAACTAAGGGCCACAAACGAAACACATACAGCAGGTGCCAACTTGGCATCGATGCTCTAACCCAGCCTTGGTCATCGGACCCCTTCTCCATGCGGCAATTGAAGAAGTGGTAAAAACTTTGGCATTGGAGAGGATCGCCATCAGATCCATTTTGGAGAATTCCAGTGGCACAAAATCAATTGAAATAACCCCCAATTCAACTCCCACTCTTCAGGATCCAGAAAGTTTAAAATAAGACTTACCTGCTAATTGTAGTTCCTGGAGGAACTCCAGTCTAGTCCCGGAAGCTTTGGGTTGTGATCCTCTTTCAGCAGCTTGGAGACTGATCCACGTCATTCTTTGATGACACTGGTATAAGGACACAGGCACCACCTCCTCACTCCAGTAACCTATTGACAAAGCAGACTCACCAGAGCAAAAGTAATGCCCTATACATATCAAACTTTTAACTAACTGTTAAAATGCACCGAAGTGAACAGCCCCCTGACGCTTTATAACAACTGCGACAGGCAATTCAACTGCGAAGGCCCTCGCCTCCACTCTAGGGAAGAATTTGACTGTATCATCTGATACCGCAACTGCAAATTCCCCCCCCCCCCCCCCCATACCGGAAGCTGCACAGTTGCGCCTTCTTACCTGTGATACTTTGTGCTTCAGGCTCCAATCCTCTCCAAGGACCGGGAAGGGATCCGGGACTAGACCAAAGTTCCTCCAGGAACTACAATTAGCAGGTAAGTCTAATTTAAACTTCCTTATCGTCCCTCCAGTCTAGTCCCGGAAGCTTTGGGGATGTAACAAATCAGTAAAAGAACTCAATGGGCGGGACCTGCTAGACCAGCCTGAAGCACTGCTGCTCCAAAACAGGTATCCCGCCTCGCCTGAATATCCAGACGATAATGCTTGACAAACAAATTCATTCAATGAGGACCACGTCGCTGCCTTACAAATCTCCACTGGAGGAACAAATTTGTACTCAGCCCAAGACGTGGCCTGTGCTCTCGCAGAATGCGCTCTTAATCCGTTCGGAACCAGCTTACCCTCCACCAAGTATGCAGACACTATCGCAGCCTTTATCCACCTGGCAATTGAAGCCTTCGAAGCCGCCTCTCCTTTGCAAGGCCCACCGACCACCACAAAGAGCCTATCCGACTTCCTGAACTCCACCGTCCTTCGGAGGTACCTTTTCAAACGCTCTCCAGACGTCTAACAGATGCAACTGTGGCGTAGACGCTGTCTGCGGATCCACACAAAACACCGGCCGAGACACCTCCTGATTCACGTGAAAAGGCGACAGCACCTTCGGCAGAAAGGATGGCACCGGCCTCAAAACCACCTTGGACTCAAAAAAGGACAAAAACTGTTCCCTACATGATAGCGCCTGTAACTCAGAAATTCTCCTCGCCGACGCCATTGCTACCAAGACCACCACCTTTAGTGTGAGATCCTTCAACGTTGCCTTAGCCAAAGGCTCAAAAGGTTGCCGTCCTAACGCATCCAATACCAATTGCAGATCCCAAGTAGGGACTAGCTGCCTGCACAGAGGTCTCAAAAGACCTACTGCTCTCAAAAATCTCTTAACATCTGGATGTATTCCCAGCGCCTGGCCCTTGATCTTTCCCCTATAACAGGAAATTGCCACCACCTGCACCCTTAGGGAAGAGGCCGCTAAACCTTTTTGAAAACCATCCTGCAAGAACGCTAAAATCTGCGGCACTGATGCACGTAACGCCTCGCAGTTCCTGCCAATACACCAAGCCTCAAAAATGCGCCAAACTTGAATATATGCTAGTGAAGTAGAGCTCCTACGAGCCCCCAGCAAGGTGGAGATCACCGCCTCCAAATAGCCCTTAGCTCTTAACCTTGCCCTTTCAAGAGCCATGCCGTAAGCGAGAACCGAGCCACCTGAGGCATGCACAACGGTCCTTGCACCAAGAGATCCTGTCTGATTGGCAGGACGCCAAGGCTGCCCCACTACCATCCTCCTGAGATCTGCATACCATGGCCTTCTCGGCCAGTCCGGAGCGATCAGAATCACCAATCCTCTGATCTTCGATGCGCCGCACTACAGGTGCTATCAACACCCATTGCGGAAACACGTACAGCAGCCGCTCCGCCGGTCAATCCTGTATCAGAGCATCCAGGTCTTCTGACATTCTCTCTCTCCTTCTGCTGAAGAACCAATAGACTTTCGCCGACGTGAATGTCGCCATCAGATCCATTACCGGCGTTCCCCATCGATGCACAATCATGTCAAACACCTCTGGATGAAGAGTCCACTCCCCGGGGTCCACCCTTACACGACTCAAGAAATCTGCTGCCACACTGTCCTCTCCTGCCACATGTGCCGCCGACAGACCCTGAAGGGTTTGCTCCACCCATTGGAACAACTGATCTGCTTCGGCCTCCAAAGGAGCACTGCTGGTTCCTCCTTGCTTGTTGATGTACGCTACTGCGGTCGCGTTGTCGGAAAACTGATCACTGCACTCCGCAGATACCGCTGAAACTCCACCAGTGCTAATACAACTGCCCGTAGTTCCAACCTGTTGATCGACCAAGTCTTTTCCTGTGTCGTCCACTGACCCTGCGTGAATCTGCCCTGAAAATGTGCTCCCCAACCGGGGAGACTGGCATTCGTAGTCAGTGGTAACCAGTTCGGTGTTTCTAAGGGCATGCCCCTCGCTAAGGACTCCAGGAGCAACCATCACCGCAACGCTTCCCACGTCTCCTGTGGACCGACAAGATACCGTGACAGCAGATCATTTTGGTGAGACCATCTTCGGAGTAGCGCCCTTTGCAATGGCCTCATATGCGCCCTCGCCCAAGGCACCAACTCGAGCGTCGCCGCCATTGTCCACAGGAGCTGTAAATACTGCCATGCTGTCGGGCAAGACGTGCCGAGGAACCTGCGAACTAACTTCCGCAAGGCCACTGCCCAATGTTGAGGCAGAAAAACCTTTCCTACTGCTGTATCGAACCGTGCTCCCAAGTACTTGAGCTCCTGAGATGGAACTAGACTGCTCTTGGCCATATTGACCACCCAACCTAACCTCTAAAGGTAGTGGATAACCTTGGTCGTGGCCTCCTCGCTTTGTTCGACTTTGCCTGCATCAACCAGTCGTCAAGATATGGATGAACAAGAACACCTGCCTTTAACCCCGCCACCACGACTACCATGACCTTGGTAAAAGTCCGTGGCGCCGTCGCTAGCCCAAAGGCAATGCCCGAAACTGAAAATGGCCCATCACCACCGCGAACCTGAGGAACCGTTGATGCTCCAGACGAATTGGAATGTGTAAATATGCCTCGGATAGATCGAGGGAAGTCAGAAACTCTCCTTTCCTTACTGCCATGATAACTGACCTCAGTCTCCATATGAAAATGAGATACCCGGAGACAGCGGTTCACCTTCTTTAAATCCAAAAATCGGTCGATAAGTTCCCTCTTTCTTCAGAACCACAAAATAAATGGAGTATCGACCTAAACTGCATTGGTCTCGAGGCACTGGCACCACCGCTTTGAGATGCAACAATCTGATTAACGTCTGCCAGACGGCATCCTGTTTGCGACAGGCCTTGCACGGGGACTGTACGAACAAATCTGTTACCAGTCTCTGAAATTCTAAAGCATATCCTTCTCGAATCACCTCTAACACCCACTGATCGGACGTTATTTCGACCCAGGCAGTGTAAAACTCTTGCAGCCGACCACCTACTGCTACGTCCACCTGGGTCTCCCCGACTTCATTGCAGCTTTTTGGCCCCTGCAGGAGGCCGCAAAACCTCTGCTCGCCCCCCGGAAATCTCAAAACCCCTGGTTTCTATAGGGAAAACGACGACTGACTCTGGAGAAATCTGGTCGACCGAAAACGATGATACTCTTTGCGGCATCCTAGACCCAACTGTAAATCTCCCTGGTTTCTGCTTATCCTCTGGAAGCCTCCCCCCTTTGGAGTCCCCCAGATCCTTAACTATCTTATCCAGATCCTCCCCAAACAGTAGCTTTCCCTTAAAAGGAAGCTTACTTAACCTGGCCTTAGACGATGCATCAGCTGCCCAATTGCACAGCCAAAGGTATCTCCTTGCTGCTACTACGGAAGCCATACTATTCAATAGTCCTCTAATGAGGTCATAACGAATATCCGCAAGATACACCGCTCCAGACTCCAAACGAGCCGCCTCACCCACCGAGTCCTCAAGATGTTCTCCCTGGACTCGCTGAGCCAAGTGCAGACAGGCTATTGCCACCCAAGCCCCGCAAATAGAAGCTTGAATGGAAAGAGCATTAACGTCAAAGATCTGCCTTAACAAGGCATCTAACTTCCTGTCTTGTCCATCCTTGAGAGCCGCACTCCCCTCAACAGGAATGGTCGTCTTCTTGGTCACCGCAGACACAGCCGCATCCACTCTCGGCAGCTTAAAGACCTCCTTGTCTTGCTCCACTAGCGGATATAGCCGAGACATTACTCTAGAGCCTCCGAGAGCTGCCTCCGGCATGTCCCACTCACCTTGAATCATTTCCTTTATTACCCTATGCATAGGAAACGCTTTCTGTGTCTTCCTGAAAGCTTGCAAGAGTGGGTCCTCTAACATCGCTTCCTCCGCTGGTTCCGTCACCGGTACATTCAGTGTCTTAAGCGTCTCTGAAATGAGTGAGGGCAACTCCTCTCTCCGAAAGATCTGCACCACTCTGGCCTGGTCCTCCTGCTCAGCAATCTCTCCTTCTTCCAACATCTGATCCTGCTCCCACTCCTCCGTGCGCAAATCCTCCGAACACTGACTGTCCCTGCCTTTCTAAATCCACTCTCGCTCTCTTCGGCAAAGTCACCGAAGCAGCCACCGACAGCGGAGATCCTGGCCTTTTGTCCCAAGCCCCCCACCTACGGGACTAACCGCCACGGAGGACCCTTCGCCATTTGGCCCGCCAAACGCCCTATGAATTAGGACCACGAAGTCTGGGGAAAAAAACTGAGGCCAAATCCACTGGCCCAGATGACCTCGTGGATGTGCCCGGTACCGGTTCCACTAGATCTACCACTGGTAACACAGTGCCCTCTAAAGCTACCTCCCGCTGCACTGCCATCTCTAAAGTGTTCGTGCTTCGTCAGAGATGCTTGAATACAGGCTTTACAGACCCCGGTCTCCGAAACAGTAGACCTTTTGACTCCGCAGAGCAAGCATAACACTTTTGTAGGCATATTGAGCCTCTCTCGCTCAGGACTGATGCTCTCAAGGTGCCCCCCCCCCCCCTCCAAAGGTAACACCCTGCAAAGGGAAAGCCCCCCCAAAGCAGCCCTTCCAACCCGGGCCGTTTTTTTTTTTTTTTTTAACCACCAACTCAAAATGAAGCAGGAGCCTTCCAGACCTGAACCGCACTAAAGAAACAAAAACGAAGCTGTAGAGTCGAGTTATGCCAAAACGTTTCCCCGCAACCGCCACAAGTGTTTCCCGCCGAAAATGCACGCGGCGCAGGCCTGCAGTCTATCCTGGCTCAGATCCGCCCCAGTTCAGCCCCCCTTTAAAGGCTGCCGGGCTGCTGATCGATCCTCCGTTCAGGTTTACCTTCCCCCCCCCCCCCCCCCCCCCCCGATTCAGAGATTTTCCACAGCTACGAGGGCACCAAGGCTGTTTTTCACCCAGTCCCTCCACACATCCACAGGCACGCAGCTCCCTTCTGCCCAATCCCCCAAGCACAAACAGGCAATTCCTTCTGTGTAGCGCCGGGGGAGGGCTTCTTTTGCCAAAAAAAACCAGACCGGGCTTACTGACCTGCACCCAGTGTCTAAATGTTCCTCCCCAGCCTGTGTTCAGTTACGGAGAGGGAAAAAGGGAGAGAGAGGCCCTTAGCAGTGAAATCTTAAAACGATATGCCTCCACTAAACTGATGTCCTACTCTAAACTCTAAAAATAAAGCAAAAAATAATCTGAAGGTTTTTTTTTTTAAACCCCCCAAAATTAAATCTAACTCTCTAAAAAGTCCTTAATTGTTCCTTCAGTGAGCCAGAGGTCCGGCTCACATCCTCTAGCTGCTTGGGAGACTGATCTAAACTGGAGTGAGGAGGCGGTGCCTGTGTCCTTATACCAGTGTCAAAGAATGACATGGATCAGTCTCCAAGCTGCTGGAAGAGGATCACAACCCAAAGCTTCCGGGACTAGATTGGATGGACGATAAGGAATTGCCACTCCGGCAATGTGCTGAGCCAACAAGGCTAGGAGGTTCTTCTCCACCCAAGCAAACAAAAGAGCCATCTCCAGAACTACCTCAGCATGCCTCGTGGCATCTTGCCAATTGACATAAGCCACCGTCATGCACTGTCTGAAGACGCTCGAACTCCCCGACCCTTGATCAGCTAGAAACGCAGGACAGCCAACCTGATGGTCCACACCTCAAAGTGTATGATAGACCACAGCACTTCCCTGCAGTTCCAAATGCCATATAGTCTTGGCAATGGACTCCCCAGCCTGAGAGAGATTGGCATCCATCATCCAGAGGATCAAGGAGAAATAGTCCATCGGCACACCCTTCCTCAGAAGGCAGGGCTGCTGCCACCACCACAGGCTGGACTTCACCATCAAATGGGAGCAAAAGCCTGTGCACAAAACTCCTGAGAATTCATGGACTACAGAGTCAACAAGGACCTCTGGAGTGGTTGCATGCGAGTATGCACCCATGGCACCATCTTTATGGTCACCATCATCAATCCAAGGAGCTGAAGAAAAATCATAGAATCTGGAAGCCTGCTGCACACAGAGCAGCACCAGGCAATCAAGACTTTCACCTTCTCCTCTGGCAGGAAAGCTCTGCCCATTCAAGAGTTAAATATTCTCCCAGAAACTACAGGGACTGGGACACCACAACTGGCTCCTCCCAATTGATCACCCAGCTGAGGCTAAGAAGGACACACATACCTTGGTGCTGCAGCCACCACCCTCCATTACCTGGGAGAACAAATTTGGGGCAGTGGAAAGCCTAAAAGGGAGAGTAGTGAACTGATAGGGAGAGCCAAGCATGACAATGCACAGATTGAGATATTAATAATATGCCTTGGCCAGATCCAGAGAAGCCAAGAACTCCACTTGGCACACTGCTTGAAATCACAGAGCGCAAGGATTCCATACAGAAGCTCAGGACACTCAAGGGCTTGTTGACCTCCTTGAAATCAAGAATGGGCTGGAAAGAATCATCCTTCTGGACACCACAAAATAGATGGAGTATTACTCCATCTGCCCTAGCCCCACTTGTCTGGCAGGAAGGACATCACTGCCTTTTAGGCACAGCAACTTGTCCAAGGTGATCTGGACAGTGGCACCTGATCGCAAACCCACAAGGGGAGATTACAAAGGCCTCTAGAAATCAGCTCTTTGCATTTGAGAACATAGCTGAACAATGTCTAGCACACAGCAATCCTTGGAAACCCAGACCCATTCCTGAAAGGGAAAAAAAAACAGTGAAGTCTGCTTCCAACTAGAGGAACCAGGGAATGGACCCCAAAACCTTCAATGCGCAACCCGGAAAGGTCTTCCTCTAAGAGGAACTGAGTCCCTGGGCCCATATGCTCCACAAAAGGACTGAAAATGAGCCCATAGCCCAGAAGCAGAGGAGAAGAAAGGTTTTCCAGGTCAGTGACTATGAAAGTCCCAAGGCTCCTGGGAATTTGACTAACATGTTCTCTGTGGATGGTGGAGGCTGACGAGAAGGGGCACCAGTCTGCTTCACAAGCCCCTTGGATTAGTCTTCCAGAAGGTGGTAGATTTTCTCACCAGGTCCTTCACCGGCTCCAAACAGAAGCTTCCCCTTAAAAGTTGTTGGTCCAACCAGGCTTTGGAAGATATGTGTCTGCTGCCCAGTGCTGGAGCCAAATCCAAAGCAGTGACAGTTGTCAGGTTGCCATCTGTGGCCAAACATACCAGGTCATACATGGAATTGGAAAAGATGACCATAGCCAACGCCAAAAAAGAAGGGGTAGTATCGTCCTGTGGAAGAGACTCCACTGTGGCAGGGCTCAAGACGGAAGTATGTACCAACCTGACAGCTGCAGAATAACAGCCACTATAGCAAAAAACTGGCTTCTCAACCACAAATCTGCCCTACGGTCCAGAAAATCCCTTAAGGCTGATCTGCTTTCCATAGGAATAGTGGTCTGTTTCGTAACCACCATGACCTGCGCATCCAAGGGAATGCCAAACCACTCAACACATGCCCTCTGGGAGAGCGGAGATCTCACACACTCTTAATCCTTTAGGCAGGGAATTGGGAGAGTCCCATTCCAGTCAGATCATATCCTTGATCACATCCGGAAACAGGAAGGCAGTAGTGTATTTTCGCACCCCTTGAAGGAGTGAATCTATCTATCTTCGGTGCCTGCTCTGTGCCAGAAGCATCCATCATGTTCAAGGCAGATGAGACCCTGGCAATCAACACCACCAGCTCCTCCTTCCGGAATAGGTGGATCACATGGGCCTCAAGATCTTCTGAAGGCGAGTACTTCTACAGCAGGGGTCTCAAACACGCGGCCCGCGGGCCGCATGCCGAGGAAACAAAAAAACCCCCGGCTTCTGCTGCTGCTGCCGCTGCATGGCAGCAGCAGAATCAACTGTCCCGCGGCCCCTTCCCATCTGCCCGGCAAAGCATGTTTGTAAAGCAGGGACTGTCCCTTACAGCGCTACTGACACCCGAACTGTGCATCTGCGGCTCCAGCATCAGCTCTTCGAGCCCTGCACTCGCTGATAGCAGCAGAACCGTGCATGGGCGGCTCCGGCACGAGCCTCGTTCCAGGCTAGCGGCGGCCCGTTAGGGGGCTGGCTCCGGGCCCCCGATCCGCCCCTGGGCAGGGGCAGGAAGTGCCCTGCACTGCGGCCAATGGCTTTCCACGCCGCGCACGGCCGGCAGGATGTGCCGCTCTTCCTCATCGCTCGCAGCTCGGCCCCGGCCTCTGTCAGGCAAGCGGCGGCCCCGATCCCCGTTGCTATGTGGCCTGAGGCTGCGGGCAGGTGGGTGTGAGCGTGGACGCAGGTGAGTCCCGGGGGCACGGCGGGGGGCTCCTTAGGGGCATCTGCTCGGGAGAGGCTCTTACCCTCGCCCCCCTCCGGAATGGATCTGTCAGCAGCCACCACCACCCCCCCCCTCCGGCAGCAGCGACTGGGAAAAGTGCCCCCCCCCTCCTCCCCGATCTCATGACTTTCTATCGAGGATCTGTTTCCTGTATAAGGCGTCCCAAGTGTATAATTTCTAGTAATTAATCAGCATCCTCTATCAGGGGCTTTAACTATTTTTACTTGGGCTGATGGGGGGGAGGGGGTTAGGACTAGTAATGGGGGGGGGGGTAGGACTGAAAATGGGGGGATAGTACTGAAAATGGGGTGATGGGGGGTTAGGACTGGTAATGGACAGATGGGGGTTAGGACTGGAGGTGGTCTGATTGGGGGGCTAAGACTGAAAATGGGGTTATGGGGGGGCTAAGAATGAAGATGGGGTGATGGAAGGGTTAGGACTGGAAGTGGGCTGTTGGGGGGCTTAGGACTGGTAATGGGCTATGGGGGGGGGCTAGAACTGGTAATGGACTGGGGGGGGGTGCTAGGACTGGAAATGGGCCAAGTAGAAGGGGGAGCTTGAACTGCAAATAGCTGATGGGGACAGGGTTTTGGAATGGAAATGGGCTGAGTGGAAGGGGGCTTGGAATGGAAATGGGCTGATGGGGAAGGGGGCTTGGAAAGGAAATGGGCTGATGAGGGGGGGGGCTATGACTGGAAAAGGGCCGAGTAGAAGGGGGAGCTTGAACTGCAAATAGCTGATGGGGACAGGGTTTTGGAATGGAAATGGGCTGAGTGGAAGGGGGCTTGGAATGGAAATGGGCTGATGGGGAAGGGGGCTTGGAATGGAAATGGGCTGATGGGGAAGGGGGCTTGGAAAGGAAATGGGCTGATGAGGGGGGGGGGGGCTATGACTGGAAATGGGCCGAGTAGAAGGGGGAGCTTGAACTGCAAATAGCTGATGGGGACAGGGTTTTGGAATGGAAATGGGCTGAGTGGAAGGGGGCTTGGAATGGAAATGGGCTGATGGGGAAGGGGGCTTGGAAAGGAAATGGGCTGATGAGGGGGGGCTACGACTGGAAATGGGCCGAGTAGAAGGGGGAGCTTGAACTGCAAATAGCTGATGGGGACAGGGTTTTGGAATGGAAATGGGCTGAGTGGAAGGGGGCTTGGAATGGAAATGGGCTGATGGGGAAGGGGGCTTGGAAAGGAAATGGGCTGATGAGGGGGGGGGGGCTATGACTGGAAATGGGCCGAGTAGAAGGGGGAGCTTGAACTGCAAATAGCTGATGGGGACAGGGTTTTGGAATGGAAATGGGCTGAGTGGAAGGGGGCTTGGAATGGAAATGGGCTGATGGGGAAGGGGGCTTGGAAAGGAAATGGGCTGATGAGGGGGGGGCTACGACTGGAAATGGGCCGAGTAGAAGGGGGAGCTTGAACTGCAAATAGCTGATGGGGACAGGGTCTTGGAATGGAAATGGGCTGAGTGGAAGGGGGCTAGGAAAGGAAATGGGCTGTGAGGGGAGGGAGCTAGGACTGGAAATGGGCTGATGATGATGTGGGGACTAGAAGGGAGCGGATGCTGGGTGGGGCAGGAGCTAGAAGGGAGTTGATGTTGGGGGACGATTAGAATGGGATGGGGCTGGGAGAGTGAAATGGAGAGGGGAAATATATTTTGTGTGGGAGGGAAGAAAAATCTACAATTGGCCGGGTATTGGGAGAGTAAGTGGGGATTGAGGATGGAGGGTAAAATTTGAGTGGATGAAATAGGAATGAGGAAAGAGCAAAAGGAGAATGATTATTATGTTAAAGCAGATGTAGAGAGAATGGAAAAAAACTAGGAAAGAAGAAAGGACAAATGGACAGCAGACAATGGAGCGTTAGCAGAAGACACGAAGAAACCAGAAGAAAGTGGCTGGAACAATAGCAACTGAAAAAAAAATGCACAAAAGGTAGAAAAATCTCTTTATTTTGAATTTATTAACTGAAATATGTCAGCTCTTGGAAATGTGCATCTTTAACGTCTGCACTTTAATACAAGAGGAAATCAATTTATAGTTTTATTTCTACAGTGTTGTACATTCTAAGTTTGGCTTTTGGGGTTCCCAGTTTAATTATTGTCTTCCTGTTTCTAAATTGTGATTCCTTGTTTGGTGATGGTGTATGTTCTGCATGTGTAACTGAGCTGAGGTATTCTGTTTATGTAATCCCTATTTGACTTTGCCACTTGTTCTCTTTCCCGAGTAGGTCATGTATTGTTATTCTCTGAAATGTATTGATTTAATATTTGCAGTGTTGCCTTTTGATAGTTAGGGTATGGTGCTTTGTGAGTCCTGGTAGTGCTGTTAGGACATGGCAGGTTTGCTATGGGTTCTAAATGAGCAGCGTTTCTAGTAGTTCCTAATGTGCCTGGCGGTTGGCACTGGTTTATAGTAATGTAGAAATCTTTTAGTCTTTCTTTATCCATACACTCATTAAGAGGCATGTTTACTAAAAGTTAGTGTATGGTAACATTATGCAAATATTTATGCAAATGATGCCCTTATGCAAATGAGGCCCACGTCTTGTGCGGCCCCCGGGTTACTCTACAAGTCCTCATTTGGCCCTCAAAGCAATTTGAGTTTGAGACCCCTGTTCTACAGCCATGTCAGAGCCCAGTACTAAGCCATATGAATCCAAGTTATGTCAAAATCTCAGGCAGCTCCCAGCTGTTCCCCATCTCCAGGGGGCGCACCACCCTGGGAATGCTTAACCAAAGGCAATTGAACAGGATTTTGTCCACCTGCTCCACATGAGATTACGTCCAGAGTACCCCCCAGAGGGCACAGGGTCAATTTTCACACCAGAAGAGCTAAGCCTGCTGCAAAAAAGAAAGAATTCCAAGGAGGACAATCCAGAGTCTAGCAGCTCTCCTCTCTGAGATGACTCCCAACATCAGTGAGCACAGCCACCTCAGACCCCCTAGAGGCAATAAGCGGCTCACGGCACAGTCACTGGATCCTCCAGCCAGCTGGATATCCTTACCCATAGCGCCATATCCGTCACCTGCCCTGAGGTAGGCAGAACTGGACTTACTGCATCCCCTGGCTGAAAGAGGGGGTGCAGGCCCTCCAGGGACAACAAACTACCATGCAAGAGGAGCAGAGTCCAGAATCCAGAGAAGAGGCATCTCACTTATCACAGGTGAAACGTTTCCTGGAAGACAGAATTAAAGCAAGTATCAAAACTGCATGCTCCAAGGCAGCAGTGGCCCAAAGGCATGCATTGACTGTGCCTTTACTACAATACAGGCTACAGGTGCTAGGGTAGAACGTGCATTGGAGTCACTTGGGTAGAACACGTGTATAGACCGCACAATCGCCAGCACAAAAGGAGAAAATGCCATTAACGCATGCAGAACATGGTGGGAAACCCCTACACTGCACCAACAGTTGTCTGTGTACCCTAAACTGCATCCCACACAGACGGAATTGAGAACCCACAAGGACAATGTTGAGGTCAAGCTTTGGTACTCATCTCCCGTGAGAGCCCCAGATGGAGGATCCATGCTGGGCTCAGCTTTACTCCCATGATAGTTTCACTGGCTTTGGCAGCAATGTGCTTAAGGTGGCTGGCAGGCAGATCCCTCCGAGAATCTTCTGCAATCTTTAAGAGCAGTGGGAAGCAGAGGAGTGGGCATCAAGGTTGTGCGAGGCTGCTGCACTCTTCCAGATCCTTGCAATTTTGTGGCTGCTCAACAGGCTCTCATCATAAGAGCGTGGAGCTGAACCAATTTTCGCTCCTCCTATGGCTACCAAAAAGACCAGTTTAGTGGATCCTCCCAAGATGCGCTCAAGTGAGAGAATCACCCTCAAGGTGGTCGTTCACAAGCATTTAATCAATCTTGTCCTCTCAATCCTCAGATTTTCTTCAGAGAGGAGAAAATCCATCCACTATCTGCTGGAGACAAAGAAATATTGAAGGGACCTCTGATGGCTGAGGCAAAAAGCAGCATAGAAGTGATGCCACTGAAATCTGAGTTTTTGATTGGTGGAGATAAAGAACTAAGCTGCTGGCGGGGGAACACAATCCACTTGTCTGGACTGGTCTAGCAGGATGATATGGAATGAAAGATTAACTCTTCCTCTGACAGCCACCCTTAAGCAACTGTAGCACCAATCAAGCTCTCCACTGCTCCACTCCTTGAATGCACAGGGGTAACAGCCCTAAAGTGCACTGGCTACAGCATACCAAGAGACTCTGCAGCTCAGTGCTTGCTGTTCAGAATATGCTGCCTACCTCAGCGCTCACTGAAGAGAACAGCCAAAACCAGCTGCAAAACACCCTCCCCCCCCCCCATATGTTGCACTTTATCACGGAAACCATGAGGACCACTCACCCACCAACCAGGGCCTTGTGATCATACAAGTTGGCGCCCTGAAAGCATGGCTACTTCTGGGTTTTTCAAGGCAGGACTGACAGTCATGCCCTATATTATACTTTGTCTTTTTTCCTGCAAACCTGCAAAGAGCCCTGCTTCCCCCAACCTTGCAAGGTTGGGGAGGAAGAAAGGAAGACTGACAGCACCCCTGCTCCCCCCCAAAAACAAAAAAAATTGGGGAGGAGAAATGGCAAAGACCTCCATCAAAATAGTGCTCTAGTCAGCTCCCTAAGATGACTCAATTGGATGGTAACTAAGTGAAGAAGGAGGGACCCAGTATCACCAGGTTTTATATCCTGGGCAGTGCAAGCTGACCCATGCCCCTTCACACTATCCTCAAAATGAAGTCCTTACAATCCACTTCAGACTGCACAAGTTTAGCAACCTCCATCTACTGGAGACTGAAAAATACTGGAAAGAGGAGTGCTGCACAAGACCCTTATACACCTGGCTTATAAGGTGCGGTATATCAAGAATCTTAAACATCAAACCAGCAGTCACCATCTGCTGGTAGGAATGCATAGTCTCACACATCTGGACTGGAGGGATGGAGGAAAGTGGTGAAATTAGGCCTTACCTGCTAACTGGCTTTCTTTGAGGATCTCCAGTCCAGTCCCATACCATACCTCTGGTTAGTCAACCCCCACCAGCATGGGGGTTGACTAACCAGACCAAGCATGTCATGTTTTGATGACAGTGTATTTAGGCAGCTGGCACCACCTACCAGCCCCAGTAACCTATTGGCAAAGTAGACTCACGGGAGCAACAAATAAGTTAAACATTCAATAATAAACTATATAGGGTCCCCCCCCCCAAAGGAAAACTCCCATGACAACCAGGCCCCTCCCCAATCAGGGGCCCTTCATCCATAGCATAGAAGCTTACCTGTCCAAACATCACCCCAAATAAAGGCTAGGATAAGCTCCATATAAATAGAAGCATAAATATGCAGATCTCCAGAGGCTCCCTCGTCTCCAAAACTGTAGTGTCTCAGAAATAACCCACTGGACCTTGTAAACAAGAACGGTAAATGGGAGGATCCCAGGACTGGACTGGAGATCCTCAAGGAAAACCAATTAGCAGATAAGGCCTAATTTCACCTTCCTTATCGTCCCTCCAATCCAGTATCGTACCTCTGGAATGTAACATAGCAGTACTAACTCTGGGGAGGATATGTGAGCCCAGCATGAATTACAGTTGCCCCGAATCCTCCACCACCTGCACATCCAGGCGATACCTTTTGTGAAACATTATGAAGGGACGACCAAGTGGCTGCCCAACAGATATCTCCCAGCAGAACTAAAATCACACTCCGCCCATGAAGCGGCCTGTGCTCTGGTGAAATGTGTCTGCAGTCCCGGCGGAACTATTTCCCTTATGTAAAACATATGCTGATGCAATTGCTCTTTTAATCCATCTAGAAATGGAGGCCTTCGCTGCTGACACTTCCCTTACACGGACTCCCCAAACAGGACAGACGAGCCGACTTCTGAAAAATAGCTGTCCTCTTCAAATACCACCTCAACGCCTGCTAGACATCAAGGAGGCGCAAGTGTGGATCTGAACTCCTCAGCCACCCCCAAAAGCACTGGCAAGGGGACCGGCTGATTCAAGTGGAAAACCGATACCACCTTCGGCAAAAAAGGAAGGCACTGGACACAGCACCACCTTCTCCTTCGAGAAGGATAGAAAAGGCTCCCTACATGACAAAGCTTGGAGGGCAGAAATCCTCCTGGCTGAACAGATCGCCACCAGAAACACTGTCTTAAGCGTCAGGTTCCTGTACCTTGAAGAACTTAACTGTTCTAAAATCTCTCCTGCAAACACAGACAACACTAAATGGAGGTCCCAAGGCAGCACTACTGACAGCAGCTGCAGACAGATATGGATCTGCTTAACTGCCCTCAGAAATTGAACTATATCCATATCATAACCATATCTAGGACACACCCTGTATCCTGCCCTGGTAACAGGCCAGAGCCACCTGTACCCACAAGCAGCCACCTGCCAGGCCCTTAAGACTCAACTGCAGAAAGGCCAACACCTCTGGCACCGACAACAGCCTGCACTGTGTCAGCACACCAGGCCTCACAGATCCACCACACTAATACAAGACAGCGAGGTGAACCTCTTTGTCCCTTTAACAATGTGGAGATCACCAGGGCTTAGTAGCCTCTCTTCCTTAACCTAGCCCTTTCAAGAGCCATGCAGTAAGCGAGAATCTATCCACCTGAGGCATTAATAGCATCCCCTGAGACATCAGGTCTGGCCAGCACGGTAGCAGCCACCGTTGGTCTGCCTACCACGGGTGTCTTTGCTAATCTGAAGCAATCAGAATGACTAGCCCTCGGTACACCTCGATCCTCTGGACTATGTGCTCTATGAGCACCCATGGTGGAAAGAGAGCAGCTCGTGTGTGGGCCATCTCTGAACTAGCGTGTCAGGCCTTCCAACATTCTTTCCCCTTCTCCTGCTGAAGAAGCATCTCACCTTTGCTGTTGCAAAGGTCACCATCAAATTGATGACCCGAGTGCTCCAGCGGTAAGTTACTTGCGAAGACTGCGCAGTTTAGCTCCCATTGTCCTGGTAATTATTTAGGTAAATCGGCTATCACATTCCTCAGTTCCTGTGACATGCACTGCCAAGATTGTTGGAATCGGCAGAGAGCAGCCATCGACAGGCAACGTCTCTGCTTCGCTTCCAGCCACATGCTGCCGATGCTCCCTTGACAACTGATGTAGGCAACATGGTAGTGTTGTCAAAGATGACTCATACCGCCTGTCCCGCAAGAAAGGGGTGAAATTCATGCAAGGCAAGAATGACCACCTTCATCTCCAGCCTGTTGATGGGTCAAGTGCTTTCCCCCACGGTCCACAGACCCTGAGCAATGCGCCTGTTACTGTGGGCCCCCAGCCCAAGGGGCTGGCGTCCATGGTCAGGGGGATCCAGCGTGGCGACTCCAAGGAAATCCCTGCTGCTAGCTTCTCAGGGAGTAACCACCATCCGAGCACTTTCTGAGTTGTCCCCAGGCAGGGCAACTGCTGTATTGGGTTGATGTGACAATCTGCGTAACAGTGCTCTCTGCAACAACCGCATGCAGGCTTGAGCTTGCTCAATCGCTGCTGCCATGGTACTTAAATTGAGGTAATGTCACACTGTCAGCTCTTGTACAGCACAAATAGAATAGTGGTCAGACTAATCAGAGCTAAAAATGTCAAAAAAAGAGGGATTCAACGCTTTCACTCCAAAATAGTTTAACAATTTCAGCCAAGGTACATCAAAAGAGTGGTTTAACAGAATTTCAAATACTGCTTGCAAAGTTAAGTTCTGTTAAACCACTCTTTTGATGTACCTTGGCTGAAATTTTTAAACTATTTTGGAGTGAAAGAGTTGGTTGATGCCCGCCCCAGAGCAACTATTCAAAGGTTGTTGATGCTATAAGGGCTATGCCATGTCGGATAATTCTGACTGGTTTTGTTTTGCCCGGGAAGTCTGAGACCTATTGTTGCTTCTGTGTGCAGGCTTCTCAATTTAGCTTTGCCAAAATTTAAACCCTATGAATTATATGTTTGTGGTTTCTATGAACACACCAGTTTTTGATGATACCATTACACTGTCAGCTCTGCCATGCAGAGGAACTATTTCACCAGCTGCTGCAACGCTTCACCCTCTTCTACAGCAGGAAGACCTCGTCACTGCACATGTTGAAGCAAGCACCAAGGTTGAGGTCTTGGGATGGAAGCAAGCAACTCTTGACAACGTTGATGACCCAGCCAAGGCTTTGCAGGACCTTGATAACCCGTGCCATGGCTTGTTTGCTCTCTTGCTTGGATTCAGCTCTCATGAGCCAGTCTAGGTATGGATGCACCAGGATACCTGACGTAGTGCTGCTGCTGCCACCATGACCATCACACCTTGGTGAACGTGCAGGGTGCCATGGTGAGTCCGAAGGGCAATGCTCAAAATTGGGAAGTGCCCCATGGGCACACAAAGCAAACTGCCAATGCTCCTGATGGATGGGTATGTGCAGATACACCTCTGGGAGCTCAAGGGAGGTTAGGAACTCCCTCTCGCATGGCCATGACGACTGACCGGAGGGTCACCATATGAGACCGTGGCACTCTCAGACACCTGTTCACCTGCTTGAGATTGAGAATGGGCCAAAAGAAGCCCTCTTTTTTGATACGGACAAAATAAATGGAGTATCAGTTGGTGCCACATTGGTCTGTGGGAACTGGGACCATGGCCCCCAACTCCAGGAGCCACTCCAGGGTTTCCCACACCACCTGTGCCTCTGTCCTTGCTTTTCAGGGGAACCAAACGAAGATGGGCACGAGTGGTCTGGCAAACCCCAGTACAGAACCTTCCCAGACCACCTCTACATCCAACCAGTGAGTCCTAATCTGGACCCAGACAGGGTAGAAGTCCAGCAGTCGACCTCCCATGGATTGCACCCCTGCCTGGGTCCCCCTTACTTCACTGCAGTTTCTTCTGGGCAGAAGAGGCAGCAGCTGAGTAATAGCTCCTACCTGCTCACCAAAACACCTGTCCCCGAGAGGCGAAACATCCCCTCTGGTAAGGAGCAAATCACAGCTCGAACACACCTGAAATCACAGGGCTGTCCCCTCGCCAGTGCCAAAATGCACCCCTGTCTCTGCTTGTCCTTGAGGCGGTGGCCTCCTTTGGACTCTCCTAAATCCTTTACCAACTTCTCCAGCTCCTCCCTGAACAAGAGCTTACCCTTGAATGGTAGTTTACTCAACAGGGCCCTTGAGGAGACATATGCCACCCAGTTATGCAACCACAGAACTCAGGCCACCACCACAGAGGCCATCTTCTTTGAGAGGCCCCTGATCAGGTAATAGAAGCATCTGCCAGATACGCAGCCCCCGACTCTAGTCTTGCAGCTGCCGCAGGCTCCTGGGATTCTACTGCAGGGTACAGAATCCCCTGCACCCAATGCAGGCACACCCTCGCCACAATTGCCCCACAAACCGAGGCCTGTAAGGACAGGGCACTAACGTCACATGCTTGCTTTAAACAAAGCATCCAACTTTCTATCCTGAACATCCTTGAGTACCATACTGCCCTCCTGGGAATCGTAATCTTCTTGGTCACAGCAGACACCGCAGCATCTATCTTTGGAGAGCAAAACATCTCCCTCTCCTGCTCAGGGAGGGGGGTACAGATGGGTCATTGCCCTAGCCCTCTCAACCCAGCTTCCGAGAGGGCCCACTCACCCTGGATCATCTGTTTAATCACACTATGCAAAAGGAAGCACCTGTTGAGGTTTACGGACGGCTTGAAACAGTGGGCCTCCGGCAGCTGATCTGCTGGCATATTGAGTGTCTTGAGGGACTCGGCAGCGAGAGCTGCCATCTCCTCCTGACAAAAGATCCTGATGAGATGAGATTCCGCCTCTTACAGGAACTCCCCTTGCTCAAACTCCAGCTCTAACTTCCTCTCAGCATCTGCCTCCAAATCCCCTGACTCATCTGTGGGAAGGGATCCAGTCTCCTCACCTGTGTCACCTTTGAGTCGCCGTCTGGCTAAGATCAGCTCCTCACCCACTATAGGCTCCTGTTGCATTTCTGATCCCCCTCAAAAGAAGGGCAACATATCCCCCCTAGCTGTTGCATGCAAAATGCTTAGTGCATGAGCAGAACAAACTCGTGGGGGGGGGGGGGGCGACCCCCCTGGAGAACCATCCCCCTACTCCTTGGATGTAGAGGGCCCCAAAAAGATAAGCTCTCGATTAAAAGGTTCCAACAGCAGTGGAGGAGGTCTGACCATGCCTTCTCTCAGAGACGGTGCTCCTGGTACGGTAAGAAGAAAAATCTGCATGCTCCTAGCTTATGGGTTCGCTTCCCCGGAGGACCCTGGGCTCCTTGCATGTCTCTCTCTGCAGTCTGGGCATCTGTCACACACCTGCAGCAAATGCACCTTAACAAGCCCTGCATGCCATGCACTGTGGTCGCACAGGCATGGTGAAAACAGAGGGCAGGGAAGGCCTGATGCTCTTTTGAGAGTCCTCAGCAGTCTTAACTACTGTCTTCAGTGACTAAAAAACAAAACAAAAAAAAAAAACCCTTTGCTTTTTAATTTTAACCTGGCTGTAAATTATGTTTACTGTATACTTTTTGGTGTATTGAACCATTCTTTTCATTTATGTTTTGTTACTTGTACTTGTTTTGTTAACTATATAAACCTAAAAACTCTTGCTGAAAAATAAAACCACACTGAAAATAAGCCGCACAAGTGGAAGAAACCCACCCGAGGCTCCCTTCCCCTGCAATTTACAGTAAACGCAATTTTCCCATGAAGAAAAAAATGACACGGCTTCCCATGCAGCCAGCAGGCCCCCGCTTACAACAACGAAGTTTCAGGCGGCTCATGAGCATTAACCTGCAGGCTGCTGTGGATAAATTGATGACTTCCAGATACCGGCTGCCCCTTCAGCCCCAGCTTTCACTAAATCTTTAACTTGGTCGTCCGTAGCTGTTCTCCCTGCCTCACGTTCAGCCCTTTACCGGCTTTGGCACAGAGGCAGGAGTGTGAAAGAGCTGCAGCCCAACACCGTTCGGCTCCACCCCCCCCCCCAAGGTCTTCACCCCATGACTGGTTTGGGATCCACTGCAGCCTGTTTGCACTGGCTAGCCTCTCCCTGTTGAAAAGCCCCGCCACAGTGCCTCCTTTAGTTCTGTTTTTTTTTTTATTTTAATGGGCTTCTCAGTTGTCCCTTCAGTGAGTCCAGATCTCTGGATCACCTGCTCCAGCTGCTTAGAGATGGAGCTTACTGGGGCTGGTAGGTGGTGCCAGCTGCCTGATGTCATCAAAACATGACATGCTCAGTCTCTAAGCTGCTGGTGGGTGTTGACTACCCAGAGGTATGGGACTGGACTGGAGGGATAAGTAAATTTAGATTTCTCTCCCCATATTTTTTTTTGGGGGGGGGGGGGGGCGCCATACAAGGAGGATAACATCAAGGCGTGTTACTAGATCTAACTCATTTTAAATAATTATCTGTATTTATACTATCATGATTTAATTATGAAATGTGTCCTGGGAGAATTTTATTTTTTTAATTCACATGCAGTGCATGGCAAAAATATGATGAAGTAGTAATACAGTCTTTGGGCCACTTACCTGTTGGACAATCCTTGACCGGCTGGATCAGTCCATGACTGTAGACTGGGATTTTTGACTTTTCCATCATAGACTGCTCCAGAGAGCCCTTAACTGGAAAGGTATAGTAGATTCAAATGGTCAACTCATAACTGAATTTAAAAACGAGATTAAAAAAACAAAACAAAAAAACCCCACACACAAACCCCACAGACAGCAGCACACATTCTTAGATCTTTAGTTTCTCATTCTCCATAAACTGTCAGCTGAACTATTCTGCCATTATCAGGCCACTTCCATGTTCTGCCCTGCATTTTTCAATGCCCCTCTATACTCCATGTCCTCTGCCCCTAACCATCTTTGTGTATATTTACCCATCTTCTGATGTGTTCTTCACGTATTTGACAAGTGGACTCTTGTCTTTGAAAGCTCATTCCTCAATAAATTGGTTAGTCTAAAGACAGTGCTTCTCAACCAGTGTGCTGGGGCACACTGGTAGACCTTGGCTGTGGCAATTAGAGGCAGGTCTCTATACGGCTAATGCCCCAGAGAGTAGTCCTCTCCTTACCACTGTAGCCCTTCCTTCCTAAGCAGCATATAGGAATAGGAGGAGAGGGAATGAGCAAAGCAAATAGAGTAGTGAGATGTGAATGTGTGAAAATATATCCATGTTGCAGCCTTGCAAATCTCTTCCATGGAGAGACTGTCCCAAAAACAAAATGCAACAGTTAGGAATGGCTGTTGGGGGGAGAAAGTAGCCAGAAAGCAAGATGAAGAAGCAACCTTTAGGGGGAAGATGGAGAGCAAAGAGGATTAAGCGTTGCAACAGAAAGAGCCAGAGGGTGAAAGATGGTGTAATGAAAAGAAGCAAGAGATAAAATCTTGTTCTGACTGCATGAAGTTTAAGGAGATGCTTTAAGGGGTGATTTAAAAGTACAGAAGAAAGGAGAAAAATTAGATAAAAAAGGAAGACTGATTTCATCACTTCCTCCCTTATTCCCCTCTCTGAAAAGTGGGAAGCAGAGCCTGGAGGAGTTAGGAGAAACTAGACTAGAAGGAAAAAAAACAAAGACACACACAAACAGACTAGGACCAACATGATTGGGGGGGGGGGGGGGGGAGGACAGAGAACAAAAGCAAGATAAAATTTGACTTTCCTGCTAATTGTAGTTCCTGGAGGAACTCCAGTCTAGTCCCGGAATCTCTGGGGATGTAACAGAGGAGTGGAGTGAACAGATTCAACGGGAGGGCCCTGCTAGACCAGCCTGAAGCACTGCCGCTCCAAAACAGGTGTCCCTCTCCACCTGAGCATCCAGACGGTAATGCTTCACAAAGGCGTGCAAAGACGACCAGATCGACGCTTTACAGATTTCCACTGCTGGCACCAGACTGCATTCTGCCCAAGAGGCTGCCTGTGCCCTAGTGGAATGAGCTCTCAGCCCCTCTGGCACCACCCGGCCTTTCAACAGATACGCTGACTCAATTGCCTCCTTTAACCACCGGGCAATAGAAGCTTTAGAAGCTGCCTCGCCCTTCCTTGCTCCCTCAAACACAAACAGCCTATCTGATCTACGGAAACTGGCTGTCCTGCGGAAATACCTCTTCAAGAGATGCAATTGCCCCATAGCATGACTCTTGCTCTGTGCTGCGAACACCGACAAAGATACTGCCTGATTCATATGAAAACCCGAAACCACTTTTGGTAAAAAGGAAGGCACCGGCCTCAAAACCAACTTAGTATCAAAGAAACCTAGAAAAGGCTTTCTACAGGACAGCGCTTGCAATTCCGAGATTCATCTCGCCGAAGCAATCGCCACCAAGAACATCACCTTCAGCATGAGATCCTTCAGAGTCGCTTTCGCCAATGGTTCAAAGGGCACTCTCCCTAACACCCCTAATACCAAAGGGAGATCCCAAGTCGGAACAACTTGCTTACGTGGCGGTCTCAAAAGGTCACTGCCCGCAAAAAACACTTAACATCCGCATGTCCTCCGAGCGCCTTGCCCCTATAACAGGACAGCACTGCCAGCTGAACCTTCAATGAAGCGGCTGCCAAGCCCTTCTGAAAACCATCCTGCAAGACAAACAGCACTTGCAGTACCGACGCCTTCAAGGGAACAAAACTCCTATCTGCACACCATGCTTCAAACATGTGCCACACTAACAAACCAACGAAGCAGACTGCCGCCGAGCTTTCAGCAATGTGGAAATCACCCCACCGAATAACCCTTTGCCCTCATCCTAGCCCTCTCAAGAGCCAAGCAGTAAGCGAGAATCGATCCACCTGAGGCATGTACAGGGGTCCCTGCGTTAGAAGATCCTTTCGAGCCGGAAGCTGCCAGGGCTTCCCTACCAACAGCCTCACCAAATCCACGTACCATGGCCTTCTGGGCCAATCCGGTGCTATCAAAATCACCTGACCACTGTGGAGCTCTATGCGCTGCAGCACCCGACCGATCAACACCCAAGGCGGAAACACGTAGAGGAGCTGCTCTTCCGGCCAGGCTTGTATAAGAGCATTCAAGCCTTCCGCCATTCTCTCCCTTCTGCTGAAGAAGCGCTCCACCTTTGCTGATTGGAAAGTCGCCATGAGATCTATTACCGGCATCCTCCAGCGATGCACCAGCATCGCTAACACCTCTGGATGTAGAACCCACTCCCCCGGGTCTACCCTTACGCAACTCAAGAAGTCGGCCTCCACATTGTCTACCCCTGCTACATGTGCCGCCGACAAAGCCACCAGATTTTTTTTTTTTTTTTTTTAAAAGAGTGGGCCAAGGACAAAACACATCTCTCGGCCTCGGCTTCCAGCGCCACGCTGCTGGTGCCTCCCTGCCGGTTGATGTAAGCCACTGCGGTCGCATTGTCTGAAAACACACGAATGGCCTTTCCCTGGATCGCCGGCTGAAACTCCTGCAATGCCAGTGCCACCACTCTCAACTCCAGCCGGTTAATCGACCAGCTCTTCTCCAGTTCAGACCACTGCCCCTGCACAAACTGTCCCTGAAAGTGAGCCTCCCAGCCCATAAGACTGGCGTCTGTCGTCAGGCATCCACGCAGGTGACTCCGAGGGCATCCCTTTTTCCAGACACCCGGGACGCAACCACTACTGAAATGCCTCGCCCATCAGCGGTGGACATGGCAGCCGCTGAGACAGTTGATCCTTCTGATGCGACCACCTCCTCAACAGCACCCTCTGCAATGTTCTCATGTGGGCCCTCGCCCACGGAACTAACTCGAGCGTCGCTGCCATGGTCCCCAGCAACTGTAGGCAATCCCAGGCAATGGGACCCTACTTGCCGAGAAATTGCCTGACCAACCTCCTGAGCCCCAGCACCTGCTGTTGTGGCAGAAAAAAAAAAAAAACTCACCCCACTCTCGTATCGAAGCACGCTCCCAGGTACTCCAGACTTTGAGACTGTTCCAACTTGCTCTTTGCCATGTTTGGCTACCCAACCGAGACACTGCAAAAAGGCCACCACCTTGTTCGTAGCCGCCACACTCTTCTCAGGACTTTGCTCTGATTAACCAATCACCCAGATAAGGGTGAACCAACACTCCATCTTTTCGCAAGGCCGCTGCCACCCACCACCATCACCTTTGTGAACGTACGTGGCGCCGTAGCCAGGCCAAAAACGGAAGCACCTGAAACAGAAAATGTCCCATAGGGACAGCAAACCTGAGAAATTTCTGATGCTCCTGCCGAATCGGAATGTGAAGATACGCCTCCGAGAGGTCTAGGGACGTTAGAAATGTGCCCTTTTACCGCCACGATAACGGACCTGAGAGTCTCCATGCGAAAATGAGACACCCTTAGACAATGATCTACTCTTGAGATCCAAAATAGGCCGAAAGTTCCAAAAAAAGGAAGGGACCTATGAAATAAATGGAGTACCGGCCGCACCCTAACTGGGCGGGCAGGCAGGACCGGTACGATTGCCTTGAGGGAGAGCAGCCTCTGCACCGTCTCCCGTACTGCCTTGCGCTTTACTCTTGATCTGCATGGAGACTGAACAAAGGAATCGGTTACCGGCCGCTGAAACTCCAACGCATAACCCTCTCGAATTACTTCTAACACCCACTGATCTGAGGTGATTTGGACCCAGGCAGGGTAAAACTCCCGTAACCGACCTCCCACGGCAACCAACCCCAGCTGGGCCCTCCTGACTTCATAGAGATTTCTGGAAATTTGAGGAAGCAGAAGCGGATGCAAACCCCCTGCCTGCTCCTCTAAATCCACGAAACCCCTGGTTCCTACCGGGAAAGCGGCACTGCTGATTCTGGGCAAACCTCAGGGAGCAGAAATGCCAAAAGTCCCGTTGCTGGCCCTGCAGCATGGGAGTGGACCGTCCCTGCTTCTGCTTGTCCTCCGGCAACCTCCCGCCTTTGGACTCTCCCAAATCCTTCACCAATTTATCCAAATCTTCACCAAACAGTAGCTTTCCCCTGAAGGGAAGCTTACTTAACCGTGCCTTGGAAGAGCCATGTGCCGCCCAATTGCGCAGCCAAAGACAACGCCGCCCTGCTATCACCGAAGCCATATTCTTTGCTAACCCCCTAATAAGATCATAATGAATGTCGGCCAGAAAAGCCGCTCCAGATTCTAGTCTGGACGCCTCCTTGTCTGCCCCCTCAGAGTGGACTCCTTGAATCCGCTGCACCCAGAGTAAGCAAGCCCTTGCCATCCAGGCTCCACAAATAGAAGCCTGTAAAGAGAGCGCATTCACCTCAAAGACTTGCTTCAACAAGGCCTCCAACTTGCGGTCCTGAGCATCCTTGAGTGCTGCACTCCCCTCTACCGGGATTGTGGTCTTCTTAGTAACTGCCGACACAGCCGCATATACCCTAGGCAACAAACAAGTCCTTCTCCTGATCTACCAGAGGGTAAAGACGCACCATAACTCTAGAACCCTTAAGCGTGGCCTCTGGTATGTCCCACTCTTCCTGTATCATCTCCTTAAACACTATGTACGGGAAACACTGAGTCTTTCAAAAAGCCTGCAACAAGGGGTCCTCTAGCATAGAATCCTCAGCCGGACCTTCGGGCAGCATATTAAGTGTCTTGAGCGACTCTGCAATGAGCACCGGCAACTCCTCTCTACGAAACACGCGGACCACCCTCGCTTGGTCCTCTTGCTCCGCGATTTCGCCTTCCTCCAGATCTTTGTCTATGCCCGTGTCCTCCAACCCTAGACCCTCCGACATGACCGATCCGTCTACTCAGTCTCGGTCTCCTCTGGGGCTTTTCGCACTTAAGCCTATCACAGCCGCCGACAAGGGTGTACCCGGTCTCTTATCCCCCAGCCCCGTTTCAGCCAGGCTGGCTGTAGGTTTATTGAGCGAACAGCTCAAGGCCTGCTGAAGCAGGGCTATGAAATCTAGTGCAAAAATTGCCGCCAGGCCTCCCGGTAATGGAGGCTGCCCAGTCGGAGGGTCTGGCGCCAAAGACGTACTAGGCCCAGGTTCCCACATGGCCACAGTGTCTAATTAAGGGCCCTATGGAACCTCTGACGTCCCCTCCTGAACCCCTGCATCGTGCTCCATAGCCACCGACTCCTGACTGCAACCACCCTCTGGGGACACGGATCCCCTTCTAGCCCCGCACAGCAAACAGAGCAGCCTAGAAGGCATCCTGCCCACCAGAGCCCTTCAGCAAATAAATCAAGCCCTTAAGCAGATCGCAGAACCGTGTTACTGCTGGGCTGATGACTTTTTTTTCAACTGAATTCACACCAGAAACGCTTCCCCTGTCTAACTGAGGAAAGTTCCTCAAAACGAGGCTCTGCGGCTGAGATATAGAGCTTCTAAAGGCCTCAACTACACCCTGTGATTCCTGCGTGAGTGCCACGCGGTCCAGCCTGCACCGCCGCGAACCACGCTTCTCTGCCCTTTTATAATGAGGTCTCCTACCTTGGCAGCTATAGGAGCTGCGTGTGCTGCCTCCTTCCTTGCGCTGTACCGCGTCCCAGGAGCTGCAGGCATTGGCTTCCAGGGCCGGAGCAAGGAACTTCACCTTCGAGCTGCCGTGTGAACCAGCGGCTTCAGACGTGATTGCAGGCAAACCTTCTGCACGTGCTGAGCCGGCGGTCTGCCGCTTGCTCTCCCTAGCTGATGGGATTGGCAACCGGTGACTGTGCTTTCTCCACTCTCAACCGCCCCCAAAGCTACCCCCAGGAAGGGAAAGGATGACAGAGTGGGGGAGGGAGGAGAGGACAGAGGACTCAAGGCCCCGGGAAGGAAAGAGAACCTGAGCAGCTTAGCAGCAGACCAGCCTTTTTTTTTTTTAAATCAATAACTCCTTTCCTAAACCGTGTCTCTCCTTAATCATCTCTCTAGTAAGCCCCGAACCCTGGGCTCACCCAACCTCCAGCTGCTTGGAGACTGAGATAACTGGTGAGAAGAGGCGGTTCCGGGGCTTATATACCAGTGACGTCACAAGAGTGACATTTCTCAGTCTCCAAGCTGTTGGAGGAGGATCACAACCCAGAGATTCCGGGACTAGACTGGAGGGACGATCAGGAACACAGCATTTTCTTTCAGTATAGTGATTACAATATGTTACAGGTGAAAATCTCTGAATGTAACATCTCTCTGTAGGAAATTGTTGGATTGCTAGCTAATTTGATTTTTCTGGTACATACTTATTTCTCTTGAAGGAAGTACCCACTAGCACTGTTCCCTCTAAGCTGTGCACGTGCACACACCTCACCGAGTGAGCGCACATACTTTACAACAGAGCGCACAAAAATTATGGTTCTGATTCTGATAGAAAACACAGACGTCTTAAAATTTAAAAAGTTGTTGTGTATTTACGGTTTTCACAAGTTCTACAATATCTTTTAGTGCAATCAATGTGGTGTACATACTGTATTCTGACATATAGTCAAATTTTAAAGTATATAACTCCGAGTGTCGTTATGTGGCGCACAAATATTTAACCTTCCTTCAAAAGCTGCACAGCTGATATTTTATGCGCACACAGCCCACAGAAAATTAGAGGGAACATTGCCCACTAGCCTCAAGTCTTTTGTACTAGGCTGAAAATTTGAAGCAGTGTTTGTACTGTGGTAGAAAAAAACAAAACAAAACCACACTTATCAATACAGGTTAGGTCAGTATGTCTCAAATTTTAGGTGTTAAAATAAACTCAGACTGGATAAAATTCATGGGCCCCAGATTACAAATAGTAGACCTCCCCTCTCTCATCTACTTCTTCCTACTTAAAAGCATGAAGGCATCAGTAATGATGGCAACAGTAGGCACAGGGCCCCACGTGTCTGCATGTTTACAGACCCTAATACTGTGCATGGGTTTCTGGTCTACCAGGATACCCACGAAAGAGGAGGGGGGCAGGGTCTGAACATTCATCACCAAGTCTTATGTTGACTGCCATTACTGGCCATAGGTCACACCGGAGGTCCAAAGGGTAAGACAGCAGTTCTCTGTGATCCCATTTGGGGTCAAACCCACAATTTGGGAAACACTGGTTTAGGCTCTTGCTTATCATGGTTTAGGACAGTCAGGTACTGTCTCAACTGGCTGAATTAGGAACTAAACTGAAAAGCAGTAATGTACGAGAAAAACCAGGGAGGTTTTTAATTTTTTTTTTATATGTATCTAAAGTTTGTCTCTCTACTAGGGTCTAACAAATCTATATTAAATGCTGTACATATTAGTAGATGAGGACTGGTCCACCTAGTAGCCCCTACTGCACTAGGGATACTTGCCAGCTGTCAACCATACAAGTCTAATTGCTTGCAGATCGTTTCTTTGTTGTCCTTAGCTGGAACATGCAATTCAGTGTTTCTCAAGCCAGACCTGGTATACCCTCTAGCTAGTCAATCTAGCTTTTCAGGATATCCACAAATTAATATGCATGAAACAGATCTGCATACAAATCTCATGCATATGCACACTTTGGATATCCTGAAAAAAAAAAAACACACTGGCAGGAAAGGGGGTGCAGGGTACACCAGGAATGGCTTAACACTGGTGTAGTCAAACTAAGCTTGCAGCATGAGCCAGAGAACATGCCCGACCCCCTCCCATACTAAGCTTTCTTTTCAAGTAGCTGTCTAAATTTAAATATATATAAATACATTTTAAAAAAATTATAAAATCTAAGCATGTTCATACATTAGCATGAGAGACTCAAGAATAAGAAAGTAAAACAGCAAAACCAGTCTGATATTTCATATTTCTGGAATAAGTGAACCTTTCATGGTCACACTTCATTTCTAAACTCTCTCATTTGCATTTGATTATCCACTTTTCATCCAAAAAAATCCCAAAGTGAATTGCATGGCAACAAAAATGAAATACAGTAACCAATCAAAAGCAATAAGATATCATGAAATGGATTAAATACACTTCTATAATCTGTTTTCTGTAACTCAGAGCATGTAATCACATTATACCAAAAATAAGGCAATAAGCTCAAACAATTAAACCATTGTCAGCATTCATATGCCTCTCCATAAGCCACATAGAACTCAGTTGAACAAGAACCCAGTCAAAGATTAAACAAAAATAATAATTGGAATAGTCTCTATAACCCTCTAAGCCAAGTAACTAAAGTGTGTTACTCAACACTCCACAACATGAGTGCAAAAACAGGCAAAGATGCAATTTTTAGCCACCGCTAACTTCACTGCAGAAAGATGGGATATTCAAAGGCTGCTGAAAGGAAGACAGCAACATTGAAGTAACAGTTAGTCATCTCGTAGCCGGAAGTAAAGTTCTGATGGCAGAAAATGTGCCACCTTATTCTGCCTTTCTGTATAGACATCTCATCCAGTGGAAACTATGTACACATTACATCATTGAAAAATCACTGGGATCACGATCCCAAGAGAATTATGGAGAATGGTTGAGGTGCTTGGTGGTGGATGTTGGAATGCCCTCCCGATGGAAGTGTTGGGGGCAAATTCATGCCATTTTGAATTCTGTCACTGTGAGACAGACAGACACAGTGGATCCCTTTACAGCAACAGGATAAAACCGAAATAAACTTAACTAATTTCTCAACATACAGGGGTGTCCTACACGGAGCGATGGGTTCACCCTTAAAACAAAGACATGGGGAGAGGTGGCCTGCATGGAGCGGCAGGTGCACCTACTCTTGCCATCTTACTGGGCAGACTAGATGGACCATATTGGTCTTTATCTGTCATCATATTACTAGTTACAATGTTATTTCCAGCCCTTGCACTGGCAAAAGCTTCCAGACCTACATGGGTGTGCTGGCTGGAAATAAAAAGGGGCGTCAGGGACAGAAGAACCAAAATAAACATAACTTTAGAAAATAAGCAATAAGGCATTTTTTGTAGATTTTTTTGTTTTTTGTGTTTCTATTGCTTTCAATAAAAATAAGTTGAAGGAATTAGAGTCTCCATGCATAAGGTTAACATTTGCTTATGATTTAGAGGTGCTAGGAAAAATCATCGAGTCTAACGTAGTTTTTTAATTACAAAATTTAAACGCTGAATATAACTTGAAAAAGAGAACATAAACACAACTAAACTTAAACCAACAACTTTACTCAGTGACGCAACAGATAGGATCATTAAAGCAGATCTTAAATCAGCTGTAAAAACAGCTCCTAGTAAGTCGACAGCAGCCCTTACAGGCGTCGGAAAGGAGCGAGATACCCGACCAACGTTTTTGCCACTCTCCGCTGTCCTCCGTTATCTCAATTTAGCAAGTATTGCAAGGATATCGAACTCTGGCAAATCTAAATACAGCAACGCTGCTGATTTCCCATAAAACTAGGCTCGTTTTTAAAGTCATAGACAAGACATTTTCACCAACTTAACACTGAATACCAACCACTACCCATCAATTTCCTCTCAGCCTCCTTCTGCTTCCAACGCTCGCAACGCACCGGCCAAACAAAACCGCGGTCTCAAAACTAAAATACTTTTCTACGCATGCGCAGCAACACAAAAAACGTCAGAGCATTTAAACCAATCACCGCTTCGGGTTTCCGAAGAGACTCATATTGCGCATGCTGATTGTGGGCATCGGTAGGAAAAAAAATTGTTTGGGTTTCGTGCATTTTTTCGCAGGCGGATCGGCTCTCTGGCTTCCACCCCGAAACAATAGTAGTCGCGTGAAGGGGACAGAATCAAAGGCAGGTCTACAAAGAAATCCTGCGCCAAAGAATTGGAATGACTTCTCAGATCTAGTGGGAGCAACCCCGAAGTCCGGCCCGTTTGCCTTGTTACAGCATCCTATCTCCTGCCCACATTGATCATACTCCTCACCCTACATCTGATTCAGATAATATTATTGACTTGACAATTTTAGTTGTATTGCCAAAGTAATACATTTAGCGGTTAAGGTAACAAAGAGAAAAAGACAGAGGGAGATAATTTACAAAGTAGTAGTAATAGGAAATAAAATCATAGGGCCCACTATCTGTGTTAATCCCTTGGCCGGGAAATTCAGCAGTACTAATTCGGTTAGTGACACTGAATATTTACAGGTGCTGCCGCTGCACACCCCCTTGCTAACCAGTTAGCATCAGGCCATTCATGAGACTTCGGACAATGGACTGAAATAGCCCCATGGCGCTTATCTTCAAATTTAAGTGTCACACGGCTATTTGCGTCCACCTCTACCAACACCTGATACTGACTTCCTGTTGCATAGGGGCAAAAATCCTATCACCCCGACAGCTGAGTAGCACTGAAATTTGAAGGTAAGCATCGCCGGGCTGTTTCATGCCATTGCCACCACTGTAGGTCCCAGTGAGGGACAGCAGCAGTGGTAATGTGTACCCCTAGAGGCCTGGCACTCTAGGCAACTGCCTAATTTGTCTAATGGTAGCATTGGCCCTGGCCATACCGAGGGTTGTTTGATTAGTATGACTGCACAGGCAGCAAGTACAGAAGGGGCATTGATGTTTACAATGGGCAAGTTCCTGCATGTGGCTGGGGGGCACCAGGTTTATGAGTTGCAGATGATGCATTTCTAGTTTGGTACAGTCCTGCCCATAAGGTTTATAAACTAACTCTGTACTTGAGATAATGGAAAGTTCTGTGACTTGCCCAAGGCCACAAGAAGTATCAGTGGAATTCAAACCCTGCTCTCTCTGGCTCCTAAGCCATTACTCTAACCATTAGATTACTTCTCCTATTTTCAGAATATTTTCTCTAGGATTTTGGGTGACTTCACTGAGTTCCTGGTAGTGGAGGAAGTTTCTGTTGCTGTTATTGAGATGATGCCAAAATTTATATATTATCTTTTGTATTGCGAACAGTAAGGGGACAGTCCTACTTCTGCTCTGTATCCATTATCAGGGATGCTTCTGTATACTGTGATAAGGAAGCTTATCATAGTTCAGGAAGAAATAATACAAGAGGTGAATTGGCTCTGAATAAGCAACCTGTGCTGGCTGGTAAAGGCACTAAAACAGAGTGTTTACCTAAAAGACTACCAGAACCAGAATGCACTGGTTTACAGAAAGCCTCTAGGAGAGCTGGAATAGGGAAACGTGTGCCTAATCAGAGAAGCAATGATGTAATCCCTAATCACCCATCTCCTAGGGCAGGGCTTGATTCAGAACACCTGGACTGTGCTAGGGTGGAATGTCCATCTAGGCACTTTAAAGCTAGAAGAAATGCTTCAGACAGACAGCAAGGAGAACAGCAAGAAGAGCAAGAGCAATGGTGGCAAAGATGGCAAGAGAAGGAGAGACGGAGCCTGAACAGAAGGAAGAACAGCAAGACGTCCAGGAGGTCTAAGAAAGGAGCCCAAGGCAGTACGTATGCTGGGAGAGATTCTTGGGGCAAGCATTCTTCATTGGACTGGAAGAAACCAGAGGCTTGGAGATATACAGCCAGGAACCCTCGGACAGCACCTGTAAATGAGACGGCTGCATCTACAGAAAGAAGGAGCTCTAATACCTATTTAAGGAAGTATGGGAAAAGAGACCTAAAGTCCAGAGATTCTGACTGGAGAGCTGAGCACAGAAGCTTTGCTACCTACTGGCCAAAATATCCAGAGAGGAAACCTAATGACAACGTGATCTCAGGTATGAACTCTGATCTGTTCCCTAGCTTTGCACAAGGAAGACAGCAGGGAAACAGTTTCTATCCTGGTAAAGATCAGTTAGAGAATTCCTCTGAGCCAGTGTATGAAAGTGATCCTATGATATTTCAAGAGCAAGGGGAAATATCAAATGAGAAAGTGGAATACATGGATTGCTCTCTTTCTAGGCTGCTGTTCTAAAGTAATCCTCAGTTAAGCATCAAACACCAAAAGGAACTGTACTGTTTTTTTTTAGCTTCCCAGAAAAGTTTCTTTGAGAGAAAGCTTTGGGGAAAGTTGGAGCCACGTGGAGAGTGGACCAGCAATGGTTTGCAGCTGGTTAAGCACCTGTGATTAGAGCAAGGCACAAGTGCACGTGGGACTTTGGAAAGAAAACTTCTTCACTGTGTGAAAGGAAGAAAGTTGTTCTTTTGATAAAGAGAATTTTCCTTTTGGGTTTATTTTTCATTCCAGCACTGCTAAGAAAGTTTATTAGCAGGGGCTAGAAGAAAGACCTTTTCTGTTCCATCAAGGTCTTTACTAAGTTGTTGCATAAGTAATTCAGTTGCCTTATTTGTTTTGTTTCCTGAATACAATTCCTGAAGAAATTATCCTGTTGATGTTACCAAGCATATCTGTGCGAAGGAATAACTCCCCATAAATAAAATCTGTTTTCTGCTTTACACTCGAGCAACTACAATTATTTATTCTTGTTGAATGGCTGGTTTTGTGTGATTGAACTACAACACCCACAATCCTTTGCAAGTCAAGTAAATTCCTGTCTTTGCCAAGATTGTGGAACTTTCACAACAAGCACCCCGTTTACAATACACAGAATATCTGTTTGCAGAATGGGAGATACAGGTTTTCTATAGGGGTGTTTTTTTCCCATTCTGTATAGGTTTAGATCAGCGGTTCTCAACCTGTGGGTCGGGACCCCCATGGGGGTCGCCTCAGGATTTACCAGGGGTCGCCTGACAAATCCCAGGAATTATTTCTTTTCTAATTTATTGTTCTAATTTGATTGCAAAGCCTAAAATGCCAAATACTTTGAATTTAATCAATTTATATATTACTTAGGCTATCCTTACTTACTTTTACCTGTTCGCCAGAAACAATGCACCTCGATACATTATTTAGATCACTTCCGGTTTTGTAATGGCGGACATGGGTCCTACTAAAATTACATGTTCAATGTAATATTATATAACACCAGCGATTCCACTGAAAATGAATGACAGAGAGAAGAATACCAAGAAAATAAAATATTGCAATGACTTTTTAAGGTATGGTTTCACCTCCATATTTTCAGAAGGGATTGAGAAACCACAATGCGTTATTTGTAACGAAGTTCTATCAGCGGAATCCATGAAGCCAAACAAACTGAAACGGCATTTTGACAGTAAGCATCCCACCTTTGTAGGCAAGGATACTTGGTATTTTAAGAACAAAGCTGATGGAATCAAGAAAAGCAGACTTGATATTGGCGGAAAGTTCCACCAGCAAAACATAGCCGCTGAAGCTTCATATATGGTGGCTCTCAGAATCACCAAAGCCAAGAAAGCTCACACCATTGCCTTTCGTCGGTCTATGTGAATAAAGCATACTAAAACCGTTGACTACAAAATCATAATAATTTCAAAATCAAAAATTGTTACTTGTTGTTGTGATTAATTATTGTGGTTTAAATAAGTAAATTTTATAAATAAAAACATATTGTAAAGGCCTATAATATATTAATAATTCAACAAATGATTACAGTGACAATGCATTAACGGTAAAGGAAGAGAGGTGCATTTGATTTTATCATTGGGGTCATCACAAGTTGACCAATGGTAAAAGGGGTCGCAGCACAAAAAAGGTTGAGAACCGCTGGTTTAGATTAACATCAGACCCCAGACCTTGCTTTCATAGAGTAGGATGGGTTGAAAAATGCTATCAAATAATTTTAGTTTGAACTGTACTTGAGGATTTCATTTATTCAGAGGTTTCTTTGTTTCACATAGGGCTTTAAGAGCTTTTTCTTGCAGTATCTTTATGTTATTAAGTGCTGTTGAGTTGATGTCAGCTCATGCAAACCTGTGGATAGTTGTCCTAAATTGGCAGCTATTGACAGAGATGGATCCATAGCTGCTGTTATTGAATCGATCCATCTCATTTCTTCCCTTTTGTGTTGACCTTCAACCTTGCCAAGCATTCTTTCTCTAATGATCTCTCTCTTTGCATGATGTGACCGAAGTATGAAAATCTAAACCTTGTCATTTTGAGTTTCTAAAAAAAGTTTAGGTTTGATCTCCTCTAGTACCGATCAATTTGTTCTTCTAGTAGTCCATGGTATCTGGCAGCGTGATCGCGCTGCCTTGTCCCTCACTGTTTTTCAGGCTAAATATTGCTATGCTATCCTATCAGTCAAACAATTTTACTACGGCCGTTTGATTTCTACAGCTCATAACCGACTGAAAATCTTCTCTCGTTTCACTTCTCTTTTGCTCATCTTCATCTTCCGTAGCACCTACTGCTGCTTTGTCCTCGCTTACTGCTGAACAGCTTGCTCAGTATTTTACAGATAAAATTCTATCTTTTTAGAGGGACCTTGCCCCATCCGTTCCAGTGGGTTCCTCTCATTCTCAACCCTTGCCCTCTGTTGAGATTGTAGATTCTTTTTCTGAGACTACCCTCTCTCACACTTGGATGCACTTTAATCCTATTACAATGTCTAGTCTTTCTAAAGCTCTTTCATCTTCCTCCAAAACTACCTCCTCGATGGATCCTATCCCCTCAAGTTGGGTCTCAGAACCTTCTCTGGCCCTTCTTCCTTTCATGCCAACTCTATTTAACACTAGTCTCTTGTCGGGTACATTTCCTCACTGTTGAGAATCAGCTGTTGTTCGACCTTTACTGAAGAACCCAAGACTTGATTCTTACATTCCTGCTAGTTTTCAGCCTTTTTCAAATGTAGCATTCCTTTCTAAAATCTTGGAAAAATTGGTTTTTCTACAGCTTTCCAGTCACTTAGAACATATTAACTAACTTCACCCTCATCAATCACGGTTTAGACAAGGTCGTTGCAGTGAAACTATCTTTCTATTTTGAACGAAACTTGGATCTCTTGGGAAAAGGGTGATATTTCTTTGGATCTCTCAAGTGCTTTTGATTTGTTTGATCACTCTCTTCGTCTTGTCTCTCTTCTATTGGTCTTGGTGCTACTGTATTGCACTGGTTTCATTCTTTTCTTTCTGGTCACTCTTATACTCTTTCGTTTCAGGGTTCTTCTTCTTTTTCCTTTCCTTTATCTTGCGTTGTCCCTCACAGCTTGGTGTTGGCTTCTCTTCAATGTTTTTCTGGCTCCTCTTGCAACTGATTCAACAGTAGGGCGGACAACATCCTGTTTCATATTTCTGCTGCCACACCTGATCTTACAGCTGTAAATTCTTGTTTGGACTTAGTCACTTCTTGGCTCCATACCAATTGTTTTATACTCAATCCTGCAAAACCTTCTGCTGTTTGGCTATCAGTTTCTTCCTCTCGTCCTGGGCTGTCTCCTGTTAATGATTTCTCCATTCCACTAGTTGCATCTCTGAAATATCTTGGTGTCATTTTAGATCTCTCACTCACTTTACATTCTCAATGTTTTTTCACACTGCGTCAGATCTACTCCATACATTCTATTCTCCCTACCTCTTTAATCACTTTACCCTTGTCTATGGTAATATTGAAATTGGATTATTGCAATACCATCTATTCTGGTCTCCCAAAATATCATATACAGTGACTACAGTCTATACAGAACATTGCAATACGGTTATTACATCAAGCTGACCTAATCCATATCCATCTCCCCCCTCGTGCCCTTCGCTCCATTCACAACAACCATTTGGCCCTTCCTTCCCCTGCCCGGGCCCATCCTGAACATACCTGTCACTCTGCTTTTTTCTTCCTCAGCCCAGCCCTTTGGAATTCACTCCCTGCCACGCTCCGTGCTGAACGCTCCTAGCCCAGATTTAAATCCCTATTGAAAGCCCATCTGTTCTGTCAAGCCTTCAATCTACCACTCACCTCTCCCGCTTAAGTATCGCTGTTTTCTGGTTCTGTCTATTCTATGCTTTAAATGTTTGCTCCCTTGCCTTTCTTGTCATACATTTGGTGTCCTTTCCTCATCAGCCTGCAGCCTGTTTAATGATTGTAAACTGCCTTGATGCTCTGGCATGGTCGGTCAAGCAAGCGAAATAATAAAGATAAAAGATGCTACTAGACTAGATCATGTAACTCCTCTGCTTGTCAAATCTCATTGGAAGTTATTTATCCTTACTCATAAGATTATGCACTCAGGATCCCCTGCTTATCTTCACTCTCATTTTATTCCCTATTCCTCTCTGTGTCTTGCATTGTATGCACGCTGTTTGTATCTACCTCCTTCTTCACAGGCATATCTTGAAAGTACTCAACATTCTGCTGTCTTTTTCCTGGCTTCTCACCTTTGGAAATTTCCCTTCCTTCCTCCTTATGTCTGGAATTTTCTTTTCCTAAGTTCAAAGCTGCCTTAACAACCTATATTTTTCAACTGGCTTACAAGCTGGCTCACCTGTGCCTTTTAGCCATGATGTATTCCAAATTTCTTAGCAGGGCCTTGTAAATATTGTAACAGCTGCATATATGATTGCTGTAATATTTCAATGGGATTGCTATCAATGCCTGGTGCCTTGTTCTTTGATAATGCTTTCAATGCTACTTCAACTTCTTTCATCACCAACAGTTCCTGATTGTAAGGTAAAGGTTAAAATGACTCTTGATCAACTTGATCTTTATGTTATAATGAATGAGTGTATTCTTTCCACCTTTTTTTGATGTTAGCATCGTTCACGCTAAATGGTGGTGCCTCTTCCTGCGTGGTGCATCCCAGGATGGAAAATAAAACAAAAGATATTATAATGCCTCTATATCGTTCCATGGTGAGACCGCACCTTGAATATTGCGTGCAATTCTGGTCGCCGTATCTTAAAAAGGATATAGTGTTACTAGAAAAGGTTCAGAGAAGAGCCACCAAAATGATAAAGGGGATGGAAGGATACTCCTATGAAGAAAGGCTAAAAAGGTTAGGGCTCTTTAACCTGGAAAAGAGACAGCTGAGGGGAGATATGATAGAAGTCTATAAATTAATGAGTCTATAAATTAATGAACGGAGTGGAACGGGTAAACGTAGATCAATTATTTACATTATCAGAATATAGAAAGACTAGGGGACATGCAATGAAGCTACAGGATAAACTATTTAAGACTAATAAAAGAAAATATTTTTTCACTCAACGTGTAATCAAACTCTGGAATTTGTTACCGGAGGATGTAGTGAAAGCTCAGTGTGTTACTGGGTTTCAAAAAAGGTTTGGACAAGTTCCTGGAGGAAAGGTCCATAAACCATTATTAAGAAGGGACCCAGGATATCAATGCTTGACCCAGTGCAAGCATTGTGGAACCTGTGTCTTTTGGGGAAACTGCTAGGTACGTATGACCTAGATTGGCCACTGTTGGAAACAGGAGACTGGGCTTGATGGACCTTGGTCTGACCCAGTATGGCATATCTTATGTTCTTATAGCTCAGAAACCTTAGAGTGTAGTTGGACTTGCCACTAACTCTGATTCCTGCCCCCTCCCCCCCCCCAAATCCAAGCAACATACAGGAGTTGTCTGTATCACCTGTGTCAACTACACCCTCTGTTCATTGAGAAAGCCATGATAGCATCAAGGCTCTACTATTGCAGTGCACCCGTCAAAGAAGACTATTGGGGCCACTACCTGCCACGGCCGTGTTTCGGCACTGCCTTCATCATAAAACAGAGATATTTGTATCAATTATAAGATTGGAAATCATATTAAAATTATAAACATGAGTATCAACTATAAAGAAAGTAAAAACATTAGAAAGAACAAGTCATCAAAAAATATCAATAAATAATGCCATACCTTAAAACAAATAAAAGAATGAATAATAAATTACACAAACAGTTAAAACAATAAAACATACAACTTTGCTATTAATAATGAGATGAGGGTGTTTGATAAGATAGTACTACAATTCTTGCATCTAAATACTAGAGTTAAATCGCTATCAGAAGATCTCACATTGACGGGTGAATGAAGGAAGCACATGTAGTAAAGTGACCAGACTGAAATTGAATTAGGAAAGAAATTAAACTGTACCGGATAAAGAATGCTGACCTGGGTTAGTTATAACACTATCAACCCACAGGATCTAAAAGAAATTTCACATATAGTTAGAATTCTAAAACTATCTCAGAGTCATTCTGAAGCACGAATATGCCATTTGCACATACGCCAGAGATGTACACCATGTGGAGACGTCTAGACGATATTCCAGTCACACCATAAAATAATTGTACCAAACAGATATACATGTTTCTTTGGACGTGCGTGGGCACGGGCGTGATGTGGATGGGAGGAGCGTGGGCATGGACGTCCCCAAAAACATACAAACCATGTGTCCATCTAGTTGTTTCCCTGTGGACGGCTAAGTTATACCTGCTAAAACTTGGAATAACAGACATGGAGGGATTAAAAGAAGGAAAAGAAACGTTACTGCTTAGAGCTGGGCATACTGCTCTGTGCATCACTGCATCCCAACGAGAAGTATGATGGTGACGCTACCTGTGTGCCTGCAATAGCAGGGTGCACAAAATGCAGATGTACATACTGTTATGCACAAAGGAGGAACATGTACAAGGCACATGAGAAAGAACAGGCAGCGCCAGGGAAACATGGGCAAAAAAGACAGATGCCCACAGTGACTGAGGCAGAGGGAAACACAGAGCCCAGCGGTTGTGAGAAAAAACATTTATTGTGTGCATGACGTAGAATAAAACACCCACACTACATCACTAGTGCCCACGCAAATGCACCACACACACCTAGGTGCCCCCCAACAGCATGTCACACACTGCCTCCGCCCTCACCCCCCAAACCCACACCCCCATCCCAGCCCCTCACCCCCAATCCCACACATCACCCCTGTGAAAGCAAACCCTACCAGGGTATACCAGGTCCTACTGCCCCCCTCCCCACCCACCCAGAGGCACCACCACCGGGCCTCAGTGGATGACCACTGGATGTGCGGGTGATGGCACACTCCCTGAGACCAGGCTGCTGCTACAGCTGCTCTCCCCACTGGTCTCCCCACATGCCTCATGGAAGGGTGGGAAGACCAGCGGGGGCCCCACACCCCAGGGCACAGGGCCTAGGATGCAGGACTTCCCCATGCTGCTGGACCGCACCACAGATGCAGCCTGTGCAGTGGCCCGTGTGGCTACTCTGCTGGCAGATGGCGGGGCAAAGGGGTGAGGCACATCAGCAGTGGCAGGAGGCACAGTATCAGCAGCTGGTGTCAGAGGCGTGCCCTGGGGCCCGGCCAACTGGGCGACCAGGACATCCATGCAGGCCCCTAGGTGGCACATGGGGCATTCAGGCGACTGATTGCTAGCAGCTGGACCGCCAACCGCCACTCTTCGAGGGCCAGCTGCTGTTCCCGCAGTTGCACAGGCCAACTGAGGAGTCACAGCTTCTCCTGTGCCTACGCCTTGTGACCTTCCTGCTGGGCGATCAGGCGCTCGGCACACCCAACCAACTGTCCATATGTGCTGCCCATGGTAACCACTACCATCAGTCTGGGGTTGGGACTCAGGTGATGGTGATGGTGCAAGCTGGTCCTCTGAGTCAGCAGAGCTGGTGCCCTTGGGCTCTGTAGCAGTGGCCAGCTCTGCACCCCCATCCACAGGGGGCAGAGGCTGTAATGCAACTCCCTCTGGTGGCACCAGAGCCCTGTCCACCAATGGTGGCAGTTGTGGAGTCGCTGTTGGTGAGGCAATACTGGGTCCAGCATCTGTGGTGGCACCTGCTGAGAGAAGCAAGGAAGACCAGCTTAATGCAGACCCCTGCATCCAGCAACCTACCCTCACCCTCACATGAGCTGCACCAGTGCACTATGGCCACGGAGACACCACGGGGCAGCTGGGAGAGTGCAAAACAGGCCAAGGATGTCACCACCACAGAGTCACCTGGTGAGCCAGCAGTGGGAGATGGGGCACACATGCCCTTGTTGCACTGTCACATCTCAAATCAGGGGGACAATGGGTGGGTTAAGGGGTCACCACACCATGGGTTCAGGCCTGGGGCAGGGGACATGCAACATGCAAATGTCAGCTCAGACACGTAATTTGGACCTGTGGGTGCAGAGAGGTGTTCACATCCCCAAATGCCCTCCAATGTGGCAACATCCACAGTGGTGAGGACACGCTGCTCCAGCTCGGTGAGGTGCACCTCCCTGTCCGTCCGGGTCCACAGCACGTGCCACTTGCGCTTGACATCCTCGTCGTTACGGTATATTGCATTAAGCTTGTGGCAGATGGCGAGTGTGCAGGATATTCCTGGCATGCTGCATAATTATGCCCTGCGTCAGAGACAACCCACGCTGGATGCAGCAGTCGGTGATTCCGATGGCGAGGAGGGTGAGATGGTGGCCACCCAGCCATCGCATGCTACCTCACACCGACATGCAGTGGCGACTCGGGGATCCCTCATGGAGACGCATTTTGTGTGAGATAAGCTGCCTGTGCTTGTGGAACTGGGGGGGTGGGTTGCAGGGCTGGGCATCAGCAGGCAGGCCCCACTAGATCGATTCCATTCTGGATGTCCTGGCCCTCTGTGTGTCGAATCGGAACCGGGTGCACAGAGGGAGTTGCAGTTCTGATCCCACGGGGCACGCCTAGCCCCACAGAACCAGGATCGCAAAGAGGCCTGTACATGTAGGCCATGTCTGCGATTTAGCCCGGCCTGCATGTGAAGGCCTTCCCTGGCTAACTCAGTCTGGCCTGTACAATGGCGCTGCGGCACCATCGCATCCAGTTGCCATGACACCACTGCTCCATTGTACAGCCGTGATCCCCAGCCACCATCTCCTGTACTGCCTTCCCCACTGCCTGACCCCAAATCCGGCCTCCCTAGGCTGGGGTCATGCTGTGGGGGAGGATTTCTGCCCCACCCACCGCTTTACAGCCCCAGGCCTGTGGTCCACTGCCGCATCAGGGAACCTACTCCACCTGACTGGTGGGAGACATTCCCTATCTACGCCGTTGGCTCCGGATGTACAGGAACCCAGTCCAGAGGCATGGCAGATTAGAAAGAACAGAACTAATTTAATTCCTAATACAAGGGAAATCACCAAGGAACCCGACATAGGCCATGTTTCGTTTACACCTTCATCAAGGGTGTTATGGCATACTACCATCATAAATAAACACATTAATACATTAAAAACCACATTAAAAATTGTGATAAGGAAGCTTATCATGACAGGGGATAAAGGAAAGGAATTCACCCTTATAAAAGGACCTATTCTACAAGGTCAGAGAAACAGAACCCCAATCACACCTAGAAAGCAAGAAATTCACAGATGGGATAGGTTTCATAGTTCCCCTAGTGGAGAAAAGGAGAGGGAATACAGACCTAGGGTAAAGGACCCTTACGTCATTGAGTTCCCTAATTACCCAGCTGCCGGGAGGCAAGCTGATCTCCGTCACCTGAGAGGAGACGAGGTGGGGCTGGAGCCTTGGGGATTTAAGTCTAGGATAGAGAAAGAAGCAGGGAGGCAGAGGAGGAGGAGAGTCCCAGAGAGAGTCTCAGGGAGAGACCCAAGCAGAAACACAAGCTGGAGAACAGGACGAGGAAGCACAGGAGAAAGTTGGCCAAAGCATGGGGGAGGAGAAGCTGCTACAAACCCAGGCCCAGGTATGAACCTTGAAAGCTTGTCTAATACAGAGCAGTGCAGAGTTGCAAGGGATACTCTCAGCTCTAACGGAAGGCAGTCAGCTGAACCCTGTGAACTGGAAGGAGAGGTAGAGCCTATGCAACTAGGTGAACCAGACCTAGCTGTGAATGACGAGGACTCATACATGGATTGCTCCTTGTGCCAATCCTTTACTGCAGAGGGATTGAAGGAAAACCACCCTTAAGAGAAAACCTTCAGAGTCAGGTAACTTTGAAAGCCTGTAGATGGTTTTGTGCATGTCCTGTGTTAAAGAAGAAATATGTTTGCTGAGAAAGCCAGAGCAAGCTGAAGCTCTCTGATTGGGCTTGTTAAACACCTGTTATCCAGAGCAGTGCACCGGCAAGAAGCCGAGCTAATGGTGAAAGGAAGTAAAGATTTTTTTGGCTTTGTTTTTGAATATTCCTAAAGCCTGGAATAGAGCATTATTTGCTTATGAGAAGTTTTTGTTCCTGTTAAAAGTTTTACTTTGTAAGAAGACAAGCATCCTGGAAGTGTTTGGGACTATGAGAACAGAAAACTGCCATTGAGAAATGCTGTTTTTGTTTGCTTTAAACAACAATGCTAGCCAAGCTGGTAGCATTGACTGTTAGAAGGCTTTATCTTTGAGCTGAAGAACACTATAAGCTGAAAGTTTTCTTTGAGTTTATTTATGTCCTGATGTGTATTGTGAAGAATCCAAGGGTAGTATTTGTGAACCTTTGCGTTTGAGTCAATAAATTCTGTCATTGCCTTACTATTCGAGCCAACTACAAGTGTTTTTACCTGAAGCCAAGTGAATTGTGACTGAACTACCTTTCCCAAGAGGCATTGCAAAAGAACAAGTCAGTAAAAGGCTAAAAGGTGAAACTTTCTATGATAACCACGCTCCTCCATACTGGAAGTAAGGGGCAAGGGCGTGACAAAATGAATCAAAAACAATCCTTAAAAAATTAAGACACATGAACAAATGTTAAAAAAGCCAATTGTTGAATATATAATAAAATTGTTCAATCATAAATAAATAAATATATGAATAAGAACATAATGAAACCATAATAAAACAAATGAAAAACCATATTAAACCCAGTTCTAAAAACAGACATGAAAAGGATGTGACATAAATCAATTATTAAAAAAAATGTGTCTTAAGGGCTAAAAAAGAGAGAATGAAGAGATAATGGGTGAGAAAGAAGCAAGAGTGAACAGGACAATACATGTGGTAAATTAGAAATGTTCTGTACAAACTTTGGCTTAAAACTCATATGAATTGTGGATATAAATAATGCTAGCTTATGCCATGTGTCTTAAAATGTTACCAAACTATGCATTATAAAATTATATGTTGTAGCCTAGTATGATTAGACCATTACAAGTTTAAAATATATGGAGGAAACACAAAAATACTAATCATGCTATCTATGTTGCTTATAAACGTTGGCAACTTTCTGAATCCACCAACGTAGTACTGCAAATTGTGGACATAATGGATGAGATTAAAAGAACTTTAATATCCATCTCAATTCGACATTAAAAGATTAAAAACTAAATTTAAAGGTTATTGTGAGGCTTAAAGAACCAGCGCATATAAAAACTCTCAAAATCCATCTCATTAAACCACGATCACAGATCGGGACCCATTAAAATTAAAATGTTAATGTCCAGGAACAAAACGCAGACTTTGGAGATTATAAACTGTATACCTTAGAGATTCTTTTCAGGCTCTTGAAAAATGCCGTGAAGCTGGAAGCATTGAGCATTCCCTAAGGATGCCCGCACTTGGCGATTTCCCCTTTATTAGGAATTAATAAATTAGTTCCGTTCTTTCTAATCTGCCACGCCTCTGGACTGGGTTCTTTCAATTCACATGGTAGTTCGCTGTTTTTGGTGGGCTTTTGTCTCCCGGATGTACAGGACCAGCATTGGAATCGGCTCTGTACGTCCAGGGCCAGCAAACACCCACCACCCACTGTAACGCCACCCCAGTTCCGCCCCTCTCTTGCCCCTGTCTAACTTCCCCATACTTGTGGAGATATTAGACTGGATCAGGAGGTGGTACGGATAGTGGGGATGGACATCCCAATGGGGCATCCATCCCCGCTATTCATGGCACGGACTGGGCCTGCATGTGTGGACATCTCACTCCACCATGCTGTGAGCTGTTCTGGCCACTGCAGGCAGTCACCACCCCAACCCCCCCCCCCCCCACACACACACACACACATCTGCCATTACATGCCCTCCGGCCCCAGGTGACTTGGCCCGACATACATATCAGCCCTCTATCTCCGTCACCACCCTGCCCCTTTCCCAACTCTGGCTAGCCTCCCGGTACGGCCACCATGTATATACCGAGAGTTCGTCAGGGTCGGCGGAGATGGCCAGTTTGCAGGTATGGATGTCCACACGGGACCCCCATCCCCACTATTCAGGCCTTTGACTGACCCCCTATGCAGATATACACACAGACAGAATGTTTCAAAGTAACAGGATTTAATTGCAACATTGTTCCCCGCCTCAATGTTGTGCAGGGCAGCATTGCACACATGAACATATCTACATGTAGTCTGTTCTGCAGCAGACATCTTGGCCCTCTGACATCCCAGGGGGCCTCATTCAGATGGCCTACATGGGGACAGAAGTGTCTCTGTCAGCCGCTCAATGGCCTGTGTGAGGACCTGAAGGTTGCCTCTGATCCCTCATAGGTGATCTGTGATGCGTTCCAAGGGCCCCTCTGCTGCCTGCTCTGCCACCCCTGTCCCATCTGCCCCTTGCCCCCTCCTATCCCCTCACCCCATGCTTCCCCCTCCTCCACCCACTGGATGTCCCTGGGTGGCACGGACCTGAGTTCCCGCTCCTCCAGGGACTCCGACTCCTCCTCCCCCTGCTTCTCAGGGCCACCCACCCAGGGGTACCCTTTCTCCCCACCCTCAGGCCCTGTGCTGTCCTGGGCCTCAAACCTTGGGGTGCCCCACCCAGACACTATAGCACTGTCCAGTCCCTCCCCCTCAGGGGAGTGGGCACTTTCATGAAGTTGAGGGTAACAACCTCATCCCCACACTCCCCTGATGGAGAGGTGCTGGATAGCACTATGGGGCTGGCTATGGGTGGGCTGTCAGTGGCGGCGGGGCTGTGTGGTACAGCTGGAGCTGGCCGCTGCTCCTCCCCCTCCTCTGCCTTCATCTCGCCATTGTCATCTATATCACTGCTCTCCTCTTCCTCCTCCACCACAGGGGGGTTGTCCTCAACTGGGATGGCTGTGGAGGATGCAGAGAGGTGGCTGTTAGTTTCAGTGGGTGAGGGTGTCCGGCTGCCATGTCCCCATTGTCAGATGCCTCCCCATGCTCTGGCTGCTGTTGCCCCTGTGATGCCCAGCCACTCCAACCCTGTGCCATGTTGCATGTCATGGCCACATTCCTGTGCCATTCCCCCTCACTCATCTCGCTCCTGCTGCAGCTGCCACCAGATTCATGCCAGAAGACACATCCGTGTGCGCCATATGGTGCGGTAATGCACCCTGTATGCCTCTGTCTCACGCAGGATATGGAACCATCTGTGGAGGCAGGAAGGAGGTGTCTTATATATGCATGTTTCTTTCTTCCCCCCAGGTCTGTCACTGCAGCTGCCTGCCTGCTTGCCATAACACCACCTGCCTACACTGGACTCTGTCACATCGTGCTGCCATGTCTCCAATGCTGCCACACCCCAGTCCGGGGCTTGCCCTGGTCCCCCGGGCCTCCTCTGTCCTGTGTGCCTGCAGTGCAGGCAGGCCATGGGCTGAGGGAGCCACAGGGACAGTGCTGCCTGCAACATTCATCTGGGACCCTGCTGCATTTGCTGCCTGCCCTGTGCTGCACATCGTGGGTTTTGCATGCTGGTGTAAGACCTGGCAGCTGACATGTCCTGTTTTATGGTTGCTGTGCAGGCATTTTGGCAGCCACTTTCCAGATGGGCACTATCATGTGTGTGGTGTGGTACCTCTGTACACACTTTGGGGTGGAACGTGACCTTGATCATGTCTGCTGCTCTCACAAGTTCTGGTCAGATGGGTCAGGCAACAGCGGATGGTATTGGGATGCCTGGGTGCATTGGGTGGGGTATGGACAATGATGGACAGGTGGTGAGTGTGCCTTTATCTATGGTGCATTGTAAGGGCATTCATCCCATCTGTGTCTGTCCTGTTTTATCATATTCCACCTGGTAGATGGATACTCCCATCTCCACTGTGGATCTTTGCAGCTCCTTCTGTATTCTGCTTGGTGTCCTTGTGGCATCTTTGCTTTATGCCCTCCTTGCCTAGTCTGAGGGTTTCAGTGGGCAGCCTTCTCTGTCAGGTGTGTCATGGTGTTTATGTTCATCATATTTTGTTTTAGAGCAGTTCCTGGTGCTTCATGGCATCCTCCATCTTTGGGATAGTGATTTGTGCTGGGGGCCTGATCTCTACCTCTCCACACCTTTGTCTCAGACCTGTTTGGGGTGCTCCTTGGTCATCTTGTTGCTTGTTTGGTGTTGCAGGGTACGAGCCTTTTGTTTCTGGTATCTTTGTGGCGGCATCATGTGCCAGTTCATGTGACACTGTTTGCATGCAGGTGGATCCTGCTGCCCTCCTTTTGGGTCATCTGTGATTCTTTGGTTGGACCAGCTCTTAGTTAGGGGTTTCATGGACAGAGTGTTGGTGACATATGTGTTCACACCTTTTCTGGTTTTACATGTTTCTTTCTGTATGCAAGGTATTGTATTCTCCTTTCCCATCACCCATTTTCAGTATACTATGAGGTCCTTTACCTAATGTCCACATGACTCCCCATCTTCTTTACAAGTTGTACATCCTGCTACAGATCAGGACTGGCACAGAGGGGATGGATATTTTTGCAGGCCACTGTGCGTCTTCCATGCATTCACAGTTGTGGTTTTCTGTGCATTTCTGGTGCCCACCCTTCCAGACAGATGTTCACAGGTTGTGGATGCTAGAGAGGGTGGCTACGAATGTGGTTTGGTGGTCTGGATCCTGGCCATCTGCAGCTGGCCCTATGGATCTTTTAGGTATACGTTGGCGGCCTGGCAGGTTGGCAGTGCTGTGATGCAACCTTTGTATGCACAGGTTGGGTGCCTCATTTGATTGTCAACAGGCTCTGCTGATACTGCAAGGTACACCACTCTACCAATTGTCACACATCACATCAGAGAAACATTGGATATGGAAGGAGAAAAGAGCCTCAGAATCCAAGGAGATAAGGGCAATGGTAAAGGTTAACCTCAAACTAGGCCCAATTTCACAATTTATTGATATTTTACTTTGGCGTGCTGCATCCCTAGAACCTTCATATGTGAGAGATTCTATGCATATTATTCAGATCCTCAAATCCTTTAGAGATTATCATGAAGGTCTCACCCTGGTGCCGATGAACATCGTATCTCTTTATACAAATGTCCCACAGATGGCGCATTGGACATCTTATAAGATGTACTGCTGGAGAGGAAAGAACACAAGAGACTGTCAATTACTTTTATGGTACATTTGGCCCAAATAGCATTGACAGAAAATTACCTTTGTTTTATGGATATACTCAACAGACAAATCAAGGGAGTGGCCATGGGATCATCCATGGCCCCCGACATCGCCCAACTACATATAGCCCAGTTTGAGAAATGTTTTTTAAATAAAAGTCTGTTTTAAGGCCATATTAAACTATGGAAGCACTACATAAATGGCATTTTAATAATCTGGGTTGGAGACACGACAGTTCTAAATGAGTTTCACCAATGGGTAAACTCTGTAGATGAGAATCTACAATTCCAGACAACAAATGAGTGATCAATCAATCTCCTATTTGGATTTTCTTATCCAGAAGTGACCAAGTGGCTTCATTTTCAGTTTATATAGAAAACCTACGGACCGGAACCAACTCCTTCATTTCAAGAGTTTTTTAAAATTATTCCTTCTCCCAACAGGGCAGTTTTTGAGAGTAAGAAGAGTATGCACCAGGAATGAAGAATTAGAGGAACAAGCAAGTGTAATGCAGAATAGATTTCAATTAGGGGGATATCCAGAACGTTATATTGACAAGGCCTATAGGACAGCCTACCTTTCAGGATGTAAGGACCTCCTCAAGAAAATGGATAATACAAAGATGGTATATCCTCTAAGTACTCACATCTTTCCAGAGACATAAGTCAAATAATATGGGAAGAATGGCACATTGTACAAACACTATCCTGCTTCTCAGATATTGTCTGACAGAGGCACACAAAAGAAATGTTAATTTATGTACTTTTATTGGTCCCCCTCAGCATTGAAGGAACAACCTTATATGCCTAAATACAAAGGACATTTTCAACTTGGCAAATGTTCAGTTTGCACCCATGCCATATCCCTAAAGAAGGAGTTCATACATCCGATTACACAAAAAAGATATCCCTTAAATGACTTTTCCAACTGTAATTCTGAAAACATTATCTGTATTACTATGTGTCCCTGTAAGAAGCTATATGTGGGAAAAATGACAATGAACATATGCACGCGTATCATAGAACATAGAAGTTAACTGAAGAGACAAAGGATAAATCTTTAGTACAACATTGGATACAAGATCAACACAAAATCACAGAATTAAAATTCTTTGTCATTAAAGTTGTTAAACCAAAGTGGAGAGGAGGTAGCATAGATAAGGTACTTCTATGATTTGAACAAAGTTTTTCATTTTTTCAACTGCAATCAATGGTTCCAATGGTCTTAATATGGAATTGGATTTATCTGTCTTTTTTATAGTTTAATGTTTTCTCCAGGATTTACTTTTTAAAAATGTAATCCTTATCAAATTTTACACAATATTTATTTCCCAACAAGGCAAACATGGAAATCCACAAGGATACGAACAAGTTATTAAGATACACACAATCAACAAAGGAAAAAAAAGGAAGAGACATATCCTTGTTTCAAAATTAGACTACAAAATAATCTAGAGGAACAAGAAATAGGAAAAACAAATATACCCAACTAGGGTAGGAAATATACAATCCCCCAGACACACAGCCATCTTATGAAGGTGGTTATTCCACAGTTGAACCCTCCCATCCTAGCAAAAAGATAATCAATTGTTTTGGGTTAAAGAAAATAAATTGTTTCCCTTCCAAAAAATTATATACCTACTAGGAAATGTTAACAAACAAGACCCACTCAAAACAAGAACCCTTGGTTTCAAATCCAAGAAGTCCTTGCGTCTCTTTTGTGTTGCTCCTAAAAACAATACATGCATATTACAAAAGTATAAACGCAAATCAGCATTCCGGTCTATCTCCAAAGCAAAACTGACCACCAGAGTGGTTCTACCCATAACCACATCTAGTGAGCTCTCCAAGAATCCAGTTAAGTCAAACAGTCCTTGCTGAGGCTGTACTTGATCTTTTTCGACAACCCCAGTCATTGGTGGCCTCTAGTGATTGATGGCAGGTTTCTCCCAGACATACCCAATACCTCTTGAAGATATTTTTTAACCATCTCAGCCGGTACGAAAAGTGGAGACTTGGGAAAGTTGATAAGCCAAAGGTTATTACGTGTGGTTAAGTTCTCCAAGTATTCCAACTTGCGTGACATGATGGAAGAGTCATCTGTAACTTTGCCAACTCATGGAGCTCACCATGGCAGGCTTGCAGGAGAGGGTCCACCAAGAAACAGCAAACTACCACGTAGGTAAGAGAAACCAGTCAGGAACCGTGGCAGGAGGTTCAAAGTAACCTTTATTGATCCACGGATTAGGTGCGCCAAACCCAACACAGGCCGTGTTTCGTACACTACTTCCTCAGGGGTTATAGGCTCACACTGCACCAAGCAAAATACAATATAATGGTTCATCAAATTCAAAAAACGCTGGATATTGTCACAGGATCCGTCAGAATTAGTGCGAGGTGCACGATCCTGTGACGGTCAGAATTAGTGCGAGGTGCACGATCCTGTGACAATATCCAGCGTTTTTTGAATTTGATGAACCATTATATGTGTAATTCATCACTTGCAATCGTAATTGCATTACACATCAGAGGCAAGTGGGAATTGTGCCTCTGTTCAGAAAAAGGTTTTTCTGTATTTTGCTTGGTGCAGTGTGAGCCTATAACCCCTGAGGAAGTAGTGTACGAAACACGGCCTGTGTTGGGTTTGGCGCACCTAATCCGTGGATCAATAAAGGTTACTTTGAACCTCCTGCCACGGTTCCTGACTGGTTAGGCTTGCAGGAGATCCAGCCTAGCAGCACACTTTGCCTGCTCTAAGACAGGGCCTGACCAGATTCCTTTAAAGTATTCAATTCCTGAGAAAAAGTACCTGCCATTGCCTGAAGCAAAGAATTCACCATGACCACCGCCTCCCATAACAACTCCATCGTGACAACTGCTGTTTTTTGTAAAGCTGCCGGACCTGGAATTGCCTTTGCTTTCCTCACTGTGATGCCCAGCTCCTCTACCGCAGCTGTGCCAGATGGTAAACACCGCACTTCCAGCAGGGATGATGCTGCCGCTGGAGCTCTCTCCAGACTCTTCTGGCCCGCCTCCCAACAAGATAATTGTCAAAAGAGACATGACCAAGCTGGCATAGCTTCCAGGTTGCAGCGGAGTTGTCCTCTCTTCAGGGCTAAAAGATGACCAACTCAATGGCGACACTGATAACTCAGTCAGCACCGCTGAAGTGCTGTCTTGGGAGAAGGCCCATACCGCAGTCCAGGAGTGTCCGCTGTGACCCCGGCACTGAAGGCCCAATGCTGGAGGGTGAAAGCTTGGACTTCCGCTTCTTACCCATCTTGGTAACGCCAGAGACCTGGAACACCCAAGAGCAGTAAGTGGCGTGACTTTAGTCAGACGTCATCTTGTTCCTTCACCCCAGGTTTTACTTTTTTACACAAAATACTTTTATTATTTTATTTCCTTTTCCCCCTCTCCGCCTTCCCCTCTCTCTCTCTCCCCCCTTTCCCCCCTTCCCCCTCCCGCACCCCTCTCTTCCCTCTCTTCCCTCTCTCCTCGTCCCCCTGTCTACGTTTAAATTGTCTTATTCTACATTTTACTATTTGAACTATTTATACCCTATTTTTATTTTTGATTTATTCATAATCCCAGCTTTTTATTGACTTTTATCTTTACTTTTTAATGTTTTTACCCATGTATTTTATTTTGAAAAGGACATTTATTTATATTTTCATATTCATTCTTATACATAATAACCATCTCACCATAAAGTTTATACCCATTCCATATGCCTAAAGATGTCATAACATATATATCAATCACAAAGATGTGGGCTCACGCTGTCTTGTTTTGTTTTTTTCCAGATATTACACAAATGATACAAAGATATAGTCAGAGTTAATTAACTGCAATAAGGCTCCATCAGATTAATTTTTCCTCATCCCCTACAACCCATACTCTCCCACCCCACTCCTGATTTTCACTTGAGGTCTTTATAAAAAGCAACTGAAGGTTGTAAAGTTGAAGAATACAATTTTAATATAATTTATATGTTTCAAATCCTAAATAGGAGGTAAACACGGCGATATAATTTAAAACCTCTAAATAAGATATCCCACAGCTCAATGTTTTATTCATTTTCAGTGTGGAGTTCTTATCTTTACAAGCTTCTATTTTCTTTTAAGGGGCATACACGCTGAGTTTTTAGCATTTTTCAACAATCTTATTGGTGTGTTTTTTAGTTATCTTTTAGTTATTTATTAATGTGGTTCTTAAGTTCACTCACTCTTATCCCATTTATACGATGTACATGAGGAACTTTAACCTCTTTAACAAAGCCCTTATTACCGAGGAATTTCCTAAAAAAAGGTATGAGGTGGCCAGTTAATTTTTTTTGTGCCCTTAATAATATCCAATCTTGATTTCAGTTACGAAGCATACATGATGTAAATTTAAAATTCCCATAGGTATAATTAAGATATTCCACTACACGTTGATTTTATTATAATGGTTTTTCATTTACCTTTTTTTTTAAAATCAGTTTAGGAGGCACAGAAGGTGGCACTTTAAATTGTTTCATTACATATGACATGGCTATAAGAATTTAGATAGAAACTCCTCCTACCTCTCCCAACGCTCATTCAATGTATACTCCGGCAGCCTCTCCTCTTCCCCTACCCTGCTCCATGTAGGTGTACCCCAGGGATCTGTCTTGGGCCCCCTCCTTTTCTCTCTCTCTACCCAAGGCCTTCGTGCGCTTATCTCCTCCCATGGCTTTCAATACCATCTCTATGCTGATGACTCCCAAATCTTCCTCTCTACACCCAATATCTCTCTGGCAACCCAGTCCAAGATCTCTGCCTGTCTCTCGGACATCGCTGCCTGGATGTGTCATCGCCGATTGAAACTGAACATGACCAAGACTGAACTCCTTATCTTTCCACCCAACTCCTCCCCCCCACTTCCCCCTCTCTCAGTCCATGTGGATGGATCTACTATCCTTCCTGTTCCCTCATCTTCAACACCTCTCTCTCCTTCTCCACTCATATCCAGCTTGTACCTAAGTCCTGCCGCTTTTTCCTCTACAACATCAGCAAGATCCGCCCCCTCCTCGCTGAACACACTACCAAAACGCTTATCCACTCCTTAATCTCCTCTCGCCTCGATTACTACAACCTACTCCTCGCTGGTCTCCCCGTGAACCATCTCCTTCCCCTTCAATCTATACAAAATCACGCTGCTCGACTAATCTTACGCCAGCCTCGCCATGCCTACATTACTCCTCTCCTTAAGTCACTTCACTGGCTCCTTGTCCAATTCCGCATCCAATTCAAGCTTCTCCTGCTGACGTATAAATGCATTCACTCTATGGCCCCTCAATACCTCCTATCTCTTATCTCTCCCTACGTCCCCACTCAAAATTTGTGCTCCACTAACAAATCGCTTCTTTCAATGCCTTTCACCCACACCGCGAACTCCCGACTGCGCCCCTTTCACCTTGCTGCACCACACGCCTGGAACAGCCTACCTGCATCTGTGTGCCAGGCGTCCACCCTGGCCCTCTTCAAATCCAGGTTGAAGACCCACCTCTTCACCGTCGCATTCAGGTCCTGACTTCCATTCTCATATTACCCCATTAACGTTTATGACCTTACCCCCGTTAACGTTTTATACCACACCGTACTGCAGAATTAACTAATGCTCTGTACTGTTCTAACTAGATTGTAAGCTCGGATGAGCATGATTCTGACGGGCGGGGACCGTCCCTTGTATGTTAGCTACCTTTTATAGGTTGCTGTGCAGCGCTGCGTGCATGGCACTCTACAAGTGCTAAATAGTAGTAGTAGTAGTAGTAATATACATATAAGATTAAATGTCCCGGAGATCACGTGAGCGGGTGAGGAGATTCCTCGCTGTGCTCCCGGGCCGCCCTGCTGAATCTAAGTAAAAATCGGATGGAAAAGGCTGTAAGTTGGGAGAGTGGGTGGCAAAAGCAATCAAGAGAAGGCTCAGAAGTGGAAAGTGTCTGAGCGGCGTGTTGTGGCAGACACAATGCGGTCGGCGGCGAAAAAGGAGAAAACTGCGACTACATGGGAAAACAAGATGGCGACTGTGACGAGAACTAGCAGCGTGCTGGATTCCCCGGGGAAGGAGAGTGTCGAATCGGGCCCGGAGGAAACAGCACAAGAGGTAGTTAAACTGCTTGAGCCTAAGTTTGACAATGTGGTGAAAAAGTTGGAGCAAATGGGTGAGACTTTCGCTGAGATAACACGTAGAGTGGAGGAGGTTGAACAGTGTGTGACAGCGTTGGAAGACAGTGAGCTAATATTGGAGCGAGACACCCAAAAAAATCAGAAACAGATTTTTATTTATTTATTTTATTTTATTTACATTCTCTTATATACCGCGCTATTCTGCATCAGTGCGGTTTACATTGAACAAATTGAAATTACATTGAACAGGGCATTATAACTTGGAGATAACTATTTTACAGGGAACATGGGCTATGAAGCGCTGATACTAAAAGTAGATGATCTTGAGAAAAGATCTAGGAGAAACAATTTGCAGCGTGTGGGAGTGCCGGAGAGCTGGTTAGACCAGCAGCTAACAGACCTGTTAGAGGTGTGGCTGCCAAAAGAACTGGGCTTAGAGGACATACAAGGCAAGATAAAAGTGGAAAAAGTGCATCGGCTTGGTCAAAGGATAGAAGGCAGAGAGAGAGACCAAGACCGGTGCTGGCGCGGATACTAAACTTCCAGCACAAAGCCCTTCTATTACAGGCCTACCGGAAGCAACGAGATCTAAAGTTGAACAAGCCTATACTCATGTTCCAGGATTACTCGGCGGCGCTTGCCTCAAAGAGGAAAGAATTTTCTACTATCTGTAGCGAGCTGGCACGAGGAGGCATATGCTTTGCACTGAGCTACCCAGCCACTTTGAGAATATACCACAAGGGAGTGACGCACGCTTTTGAACAGGCGGCGGCGGCGAGGAAATTTACGGCTATATTGCAACTGGAAAAGACACCTGATAGAGTTTAGCCTTGACATACATGTTGTTGGTTTAGCACTTTGGAGACCTAAATATGGCCAAGGCTTCCTGGACGGTGGAAAAGGGGAAGATCGTGGGTGAAGAGAGGTTATTTTGAGAGAGAGAGACCCACCACAGGAAAGCGAGGAGGACCTCCCTTCCATAGGCACGCCAGAGTCTTGGGAATGGGGCGGCCTGGAGGTGTGGACAAGTGATCTATCCCCAGTGTTTTGGGGTTCTTGCCATGGCAAGACGGACTGATAATAAGAAAGGGGAGGGAGGGGGATGGGGGTGGTGGGGGGAGGGTTGAGGGAAATGTGGGGTTTTATGTGAGTGTGACAATTATGAGGTTTCTGGTTATATGTGTGAGTTCTGATGTGTTCAATAGGGGTGGGGGTTGTGGGGGAGGGGGAGGCTGAAGGTGGGGGGAAGGAGGAGGAGGGGGAGGGAGGGTATGGAGAAATGGATGGGGCGGAAGGAAACGGTGGGAGAGAGGTTACGTCAAGGAATGAGACAGGGCAATCTCAGAAGAAATATTGTGCGCTTGGAGTGTTTGAGTGTTGCTCTGAAGTCGGGGCTGGGCGACTTCTAGAGTGCCACATATGCGAGTTGTGGATGCTTTAAAAAGGAAGGCCACATAATGTAAAGATAATTTCCTGGAATGTGGGGGGGATTGGATCGCCAGTTAAACGCATCAAAATACTCCAAGCACTTAAAAGGAAAGGAGCACATAGCGTTGCTGCAGGAGACCCATCTGAGCGCTGCTGAGCATGAGAAACTTGCAAGAGATTGGGTAGCGAGCACATACGGGGCAACATCAGGCGCCAAGAGGGCAGGGGTAGCGGTGTTGGTAAAAAGAGGCTCACCGTTGAATGTGAGCAAATGTGAGGTTGACCCTCAGGGGAGAGATATCTTATTGCATGCAAAGTTATATAATGAGGAAATTTGGATGGGCAATGTCTATGCCCCGAATGTATATGACCATGGTTTTTTTAAATCTCTGCTGGGGTTTATTAAGAAAGTGGGGAGGAGAAAACTGATTATGGCAGGAGACTTTAACTGCCCGCATGATCAAACCTTAAATAAATCAGGGAATAGTGGGAAAGGAGCATGGTCCAAAAAAGGTGTTGGATTCCTTTGTAGGCTGGGGGACATGGTGGATGTGTGGCGTACCTTTCATCCTGGGATGCGTGAATACACGCACCAGTCTAGAGCCCATCTGACCTGGTCAAGAATTGACTATATCTTGGTGAGTGAAGGAGGACTTTCACAGATTGTGCAGGCAGGTATTGAACCTGTGGTGTTCTCAGACCATGGGATGGTGTAGGGCTGGTACCCCTGCAATTCTACATGCAAATCTCCGGCCTGCTCAGCAACTCAGGCCTGAACCAAACTGAACAGACAAGATGGATTCTTCACTACACTTTTGCTGTGTTCAGCTACAAACGACCTTCAAGCAACTGCTTGAGCAGCGTTTCTAAGTGTGCATACAGAAGCTATTGTCCGTGGCTGGCCTTGGACACTTGTACATGCCCAGAAGTTACATACTGTTGCCTCTGCCTGACTTCTTACTATGGCTCCTTTGTTTGCAAGAAGCTGCCCATCATCTACCTCCTGATTCGCTGAGAACACCTCAGACTGCCTGGTGCCAACCGATCATCGGACCTATGACGGAGGATTCTTACACAGAATAATGCAATCTGCACTGAAACTTGAGTAAGAGAGTTGGGGGGTTTTCCCACCTGTTCATACAGACTTCTGCACCGGTTCCTCCCTGCTGTGCACTGTGTACCTGATTCCTGCGACCTGAGCCTTCCGCCAGACGGCCACTACGTGTGGGCTAGGCCGTCCTCCAAAGGTCTGAGATAAGACTTTCACAGATACCTCTGGTTCGGACTTACTGCGGCTCGCCTGACGGGGCTGGAGCCTTCAGTAGCTAACAGCTGCCTCCTTGGACGAAGCTGTTCCTGAGTGCCCGACGGAGCTAAGGTACTGGCTTATCTCTCCTCTCCTGGATGGGCAAGGGGTTAGCAATATATTTCTTACTTTTCCTCAGTGCAGAGCGAATCAGTGACGTCTGGTTACTAATCAGTGATTTATTACGTTGTCCAATTGTACATCTGTACTATAACAAATTTCTACCTCATGTTTCTAATTAGCTATATGTGTGTGTGTATATTTTTCTACCTGGTTGCCTATAATAAAGTCTAATATATATCTGCAGACCAGACTTCTTTCGTGGCTCATTGCCAGAATAACTCACCGAACTTTGGGCTGGGTATTAGTAGCTATTTCCCCTGGACAACAGAGAGTCTAACTTATTTTTGTGCTACTAATATACCCTACAGATGGTATGGGTGACCTGGGATAGTCAGAGCCCACTGACAACGGGATGGAGGTTTCCTACATATCTATGGGAAGATAAAGAGTTTAAAAAGTACTTAGAGGAACAGTGGGATGAGTACACCTTGTTCAATGATACCCCCCCCCCAGTGCTCACCCCTTTTGTTCTGGGAGGCTAGTAAGGCTGTAATGAGGGGGGCTATCATAACATATACCATACAGAGACGTAGACATCTGGATCGTAGTTTGTTGGTCTTAGGATCTACAAAGGAAACTTAGCAGGGCAGGGGATAGGGTCATACAACAGGAATATACTAGGTCCCATGCGGCTCTTAATGAATTACTCCAGAGACGGGCTACAATGTCCCTGCAATATTACAAACACCAGCTCTATAAATATGGCAATAGGACAGGGAGATTGCTAGCTAAGTTGGTCAGAGATCCAAGGGGTGCGCGCTTCATCCCCGTTCTTAGGAGTGAGGGCGGTGTCCTACATCAGCTACATCAAATAGCAGGTATCCTCCAGAAATTTTATGCCCAATTGTACACAGAGGAGGAGAGAGATTATGAGCATAGCAGGGAGTTTCTGAGTGCACTGGCACTCCCCAAATTACAAGAAGAATATCTACAGCGGTTAAATGCTCCTCTAACAGGGGGAGGGGGGGAATCCAAAAAGTGATTAGGAGTGGGAAACTCCACAAGGCTCCTGGGCCAGATGGATTTGGCACAGAGTGAACATAAACTAACTCCCACGTTGGTGGCTATGTATGAAAAGGTCATCCAGGATGGATGCTTCCCCAGGGACATGAGATGTGCAAACATCACTGTGATCCCAAAAGAAGGGAAGGACCTGTAGGATCCAGTCTCATACAGGCCCATATCGCTCATAAACTTTGACACAAAGATATTAGCATCAATTTTAGCGGGGAGATTAAATCCATATTACCCCGGCTGATTGACTCGTGGCAGGTGGGATTGGTCCAGGGATGAGATACCTCCAAGAACATTGCAAAATTGATTCTGGGGATGGAACATTGTGTGAGAGAGGAAACTGCATTACTCATGGTAAGCCCTGATGCTGAAAAAGCGTTCGACAGGGTAGCCTGGAAGTATCTGTGGAACGCGATGCAGAGTTTTGGGTTTCAGGGTACCTTTGTGCAGTGGGTCCAGGTTCTGTACATGACACCTCTGGCAAAAGTAGGTGTGAACGGAGTATTCTCAGATCCCTTCACTTTAGAAAGGGGCACGCGGCAGGGCTGTCCCTTGTCCCCTCTTGTTCGTACTTGCGCTGGAACCCCTTCTGAGGGCAGTACAGAGCGAAGCACAGATAGTGGGTGTAAAGATGGGAAAGGAGGAGGTGAAGTTAAGCGCATTTGCGGATGATATGCTTCTCTGTTTAACCGAGCCGCAGGAGTTGCTCACACAGACACTCCAACTGATAAAGCGATTCGGCAGCTTCTCCGGGCTCAAAATTAACACAGCCAAGTCAATGGCTCTAGATGTAGGGGGAAGAGTGAGACAGGGTTGGATGGGGCATTTCCGCTAACATGGGCGCGAGATTCGATTCTATACCTAGGCATACAGCTACCGGATAGCCCAGAGAGGCTGTATCAGTCAAACATACCTGGGATGTTGGAGAGAGCTAGGGCAACCTTTAGTAGATGGGTGGCGCTTCCCTTGTCCCTGAGGGGGCGGATAGCTTTGTTTACTATGGTGGAACTCCCGAGGTGGTTATATGTTCTTCATCTGCTACCTATTTGGGTGTTAGCCAGAGATTAGAGGAGCTTCAAGAGAAGTCTTAGTGGCTTTCTGTGGAGAGGCAGGCGAGCTCGTATCCCCGAGGGCCCTGATGAGGCGGAGGGAGGAAGGGGGACTAGAACTCCCTTCAATTCGTAATTACAACCTCCGGTACATGGTAAGACACATTCTGGGACTTGTGATGGATGATGGAGGGTGTGCCCCAGTGCACCAGCTAAACTGGATGTGCGCCCCACATCATAGCCTCTACATATTGCATTCAGATAAACAAACTCTATCAGTTTGCAGAGGGGGAGGGATGTACATGGGGACTATCCGTGCAGCATGGCGAGCCTTGTGTGCCCACTGCGGATGGAATTGGAGATGTTCCTTACTGCTTCCATTGGTGGGGAATCCAGATTTTCCACCGGGGTTCCTATCACATACGCTATTCCATAGATGGGCCCAAAGGGGGATAGTCTGCATTGGAGATATATGCAAGGAGGATGGTGGGATTATTGAAAACTTCCAGAACTTGTGTACCCAATATCAACTACATAAGCATGAGTTTTATGGTTACCTTCAAGCTCGGCATTATGTTAGTGAGCTGTTGAGGAAAACTCCTACGCTGCTGAGTTCCAGAGGCCCGAGGCTTGCTATGGGGGGAATGGTGGGGAAAGACCCATGCAAGGAAGAGCGTAGAAATCTAATACACCCAATATGTGACCAGAAATATCTCTCGTTGCTGGCACAATGTTGGTTTAGGGATGGTATGGTGGGGGCCACAATGGAGCTGCTGCAAAGCGCATTTGAAAAATTCCCTCCGGGGTAAAGTGGATTTACTTGCAAGAACTTCAATATAAATTTTTATGGAGAGTATATACAAACGAAAAGTGGGCGTTCAAGGCTGGGCTAAGGGCAGATGAGAAATGTAGATGGTGTGAGATAATGGTGGGGACACTAATGCCCAAATTTTGGGAATGTCCTAGGGTGCAGAATCTGTGGCTTCAAGCATGAGCTGGGATGGCTGGGGATACAGACTGTCCTGCAGATGGAGGTCTGTTTGTTACATAGTTGGGAGAAGATAAGTCAAAGACTTGGGGCACAGCACAGGGCACTTCTGGAACGAGGCTTCCTAGTGGTTAAGAAAGTGCTACTGAGTAAGTGGATTGAAAGCTCTCCCCCGAATGGGGGATTTTGGGAGCAGTCAGTGATGGATTTAATGCAAATGGAGAAGCTAACAGCAAGGCAACTGGGAGGGAAACACTGGGAAGCCTTCACAGAGTTATGGCTGCCAGTTATGAACACTCTATCTATGAAAGAGCGAAGTGCACTGTTAAATGTCTGACAATATGTTGTCCTATGAGATTAGTACAGTCAAACCTCTGTTTTCGTATGCCCCAGTTTTCGTTAGCTTCGGTTTTCGACGACTGTTTTCGTTGCGATTTTGTCCCAGTTCTCGTACATCCGCTCGGTTTTCGTACAATTTAAAATGGTCCGTACTGGGGGGGCCGCTCAGTACAGCACAGTACTTGTTTTTGCGATCCAGAGCTCTTTGCTTTCAGCGATCCTGAGCTTTGAAAAATACAGTACAGTACTGTACTGTAGCAAGAATCAAGGAGTGAGAGTGTGGCTTCCGACGCTCCCTGCTGATGGCGAAACTTTGAGGGTTCTGTGTGTGTGCTGTCCGGTGAGGTGAGAGAAGTGCCGGGAGCTGTTCTGCTGGTCTGATGCTTCTGACGCTCAATTAGGACTCCCTGCTGGGACTCCCTGCTGAAAGGGGTCTTCCAAACTTGCTAGTCCTGCTGCTGCTGAGAATCGGAGGCGGGGGAGAGAGTCGGCGATCAGAGAATCTCTGTGTGTGTGCTGTCCTGTGAGGATCGGGCAGGTGAGAGAAGTGTTCTGCTGCCTGGCTGAGACTTCGGGGGCCCGTGCTGCTGCAGCCATTGCCACATGGCTCTGGAACGCATGCTCAGCTCTGCATTCCAGGTTGCCTGAGCGGGAGAGTGGTGTTTCCGGTGGCTGTGGCTGGCGCCTTTACTGGAGGCTTTTGTTTTGATGGGTCCTTCTTGTTTTGTTCGGGGGTTTTTTTGTTTTTTTTAATTCCTGTGCCCGATCTCCTCTCTGGGTGTCTGGCTGCATCTTGATTGCTGTGCGGCTGATCTTTCTCCCTTCTCCTAAGCAGTTTAACCGATCTGTCTGCCAAAAATACGTCTGGAGCACCATCTTGTCATTTATATTTATTTCTCATTGTTTTCTGTATGTAAAAATATAGTTATTCTCTATAAAATGAATTTTTTGTGAATATTTTTGGGTGTCTGGAACAGATTAATTGGATTTACATTATTTCTTATGGGAAATATTGCTTCAGTTTTCATACATTCGGTTTTAGTCAGACTTTTTCGAACGGATTAATCATGAAAACTGAGGTTTGACTGTACTCCCTGGGGGAAGAATAGTGATGGTTGAAAAGGGAGGGTCGGGGAGGGGGGGAGAGTTGGAATTTAGGATTCATAAGATATAATGGGGAATGGGGAAGGGATGAGGTGGGGAATGCGAGGGGGGGGCGGTAGGGAGGGTTAGTACAGGAGGGGGGGAATATAAGGGGGAGGAAGGTGGTTAGGCTTGCAAGTACAAGAAACCTAAAAAGTAAAAGGGGACGTTTCTTTGGGTGCGGGTGTTTGAATTGACGTTTGTTTACTTGTGGGTTTATATCTTATGTTTATATCATATGTTTGTATCATATACTCGGACCTACTAGGGATCGGTGACATTGCCACAATATCGCTTGTTTGAGCGCGCACAACGTACTCTTTAATCCAGGACCTATCAAACGTGTTTAAAAATGGTGCTGTTGAACTTCATAAGAAGTACCTGAGGGCAGTGAACTGTCCAAATATGGTGATATCTATGCCATTGTATTGTTGATGGGATGTGTGGATCCCGAGTTACATGATATAAATGAGTGTAATTATCTGCACAAAATAATAAAAAAGAGTTGGAAATAAGATTAAATGTCCCTGCACTGAAGAGCACGATCCCTAAGTGAGCTTATAGTCCTCATAGTTCATTGGTTACATTAAAAAATACATAATATACACTATTTATTTTATTTATTTATTTTATTTATTTAACGTTCTTATATACCGCACTCTTTCTCATCAGTGCGGTTTACAGTAAACATAAAGTGCTCACAGAAAGCAACAGGCTGTCGTGAGTTTACATGTAACAGGAGATCTAACAGGATTCAACTTAGGAAAACCTTGTACATCTTAATTATTCAACTATATACAATGGTAACTTTCTTGTTATACAAGAAGAGATAGATCAGATCAATTTTGGATTATAATGGGGGCTTAGGGAAAGTTGAGGGGGTAGGTGATGGTAACTGGTATTGAGAGAAGTGTAAGAGGAACAGGTGGTGTTTTATAGCTTTTCTAAATTGCTTGAGGTCATTGATTGCTCTTATGGAGGGTGGAAGATTGTTCCAGCATCTAGGAGCGAAGTATGAGAATGCTCTTTCCGTGGTTGCATTTGAATGCTTTGTGGAGTCCGTTGGGATGATTAGGGTATTGGCTGCCACTGATCTCCTGGATCTGGTATTAGGGGTGCGGGTGAGGAGTATGCAGATTGCTGGGGGTGCTAAGTTATTGGTGGCCTTAAATGTCATAAGTAATGCTTTGTATGTAATTCTGCAAGGTATTGGAAGCCAGTGTAATTCTTTTAATATGGGGGTTATATGATCACTCCTTGAGGCCCCATGGAGGATGCGAGCAACGGTGTTCATTGCTAATTGCAGCGTGTTTAGGGTGCTTTTTGAGAGACCGTGGAGTACTTTGTTTGCGTAGTCAAAGTGGGGAATGACTATCGCTTGAAAGATGGTACGGAAGTTGTCGGGATCGAGCATGTTTTTGAGGTGTCGGAGGGTCCTGATCTTGAAGTAGATGGTTTTCACTGTTAATAAGAGAAAATATTTTTTCACTGAACGTGTAATCAAACTCTGGAATTTGTTACCGGAGGATGAAGTAAAAGCTGTTAGTGTAGCTGGGTTTAAAAAAGGTTTGGACAAGTTCCTGGAGGAAAGGTCCATAAACCATTATTAAAAGGGACCCAGGATATCACTGCTTGACCCAATACAAGCATTGAGGAACGTATGTCTTTTGGGGAGACTGCTAGGTACTTATGACCTAGATTGGCCACTGTTGGAAACAGGATACTGGGCTTGATGGACCTTGGTCTGACCCAGTATGGCATATCTTATGTTCTTATGCTCTTATGTATGAGATGCCTCCCACTTTATTGTGGGCTTGGATCTTTATCTGGAGTTTTTTTTTTCCTTGGTAGATTGTAATAACTATACTGATTTTGATTATCCTCTCTACTAGATGTAAATCTTGAATATACTGTAAAATTCATTAAATATAAAATAAAAAAAATACATAAATAAAGAGGGGAACACAACGCACGCTTTAACAAGACAGCGGATCCCCGCTTCAAGTTTATTACGAGAAGGTTAGTAGCTACGATACACAATCCCTCAGAAATAAAAGATTATAAGGTTACATTATATACGTTTTTCCAAAGTTTGACGCACCTCGTTCTTTGACTGTTGCTTACTTAACACGAGTGTGTTCATGCTTTGGCATTGGATACACTACTGCAGTGCACCCTACATTGGTCTGACCAGAAAGGATTTGCACCAGCTCCAATTCAAAATGCTACAAAATGATTGATAAAAAGTTGCAAGCAACATGATCATATTACACCATTTCTGCAAAAACCTCACTGACTTCCTGAACACTGTGGGGGTTATTCTGTGCTACGAATAGCAGGGATGGACGGCCCGATGGGACGTCCATCCCCACTATTCTTGCTGGCTCCTGCCCCCGACTAACTTCCCTGCTGGTTGTGCGGGAATGTTAGAAGGGGGTGGGGAATGGGTGGCCTGTGGGCGGAGTCTGAGCAGGCAGTGGGTGGTTGCTGGCCCTGGACATCCAGGGCCGATTCTAATGTCGGCCCTGTACATCCAGGGCCAGTGACATGTGCGGGGAAGTTTATTCCACCTTCGAGGTGGAATAACTTCCCTGGACGTTCAGTTTTGCAGCTGCCGCGGCGCAGATGGGGTAGGAGGGGCCAGGGGACATCCTCCTCAGCCCAACCCTGGCCTTAGGAGGCCTGATCAGGGGTTGGGCTGCGGAGAATAAAGCCCTTTTTCAGGCGGCTGGCATTGCAGCTCTTCAGTGGAGCCGCTGTGCCATGGCAACATGCCACCGTGGCTCCATCGAGGAGCCTTGACTGTATTAGCCGGGGGCAGTCCTGCATGAGCAGGCCCCACTGAATCGCAGTCCCGGCCTGCACATGCAGGACTGTTTGCGATTCTGATCCCGTGGTGCTAGACATTCCCCTTGGGATCAGAATCGCGATCTCCTCTGTGCATCTGGTTCAGAATTGGGCCATATAGGGCTAAATTTAAAACTTGGACTATCAGAAGAAATGGGCCACAGCATGTGAATAAGAGAATCTCCCTCTATGCACCTTTTAAGGTCTCTAATGTCCTCCCAAGGAGCATCCCTAGCCATACCTTTACCAAAGGAAATCATGTGATATGACACCTGCCAGTGTCTTCTCAGGAGTAGCCCCATACTCTGGAACTCACTCCCCAAGGGACTATGCCTAATGCAAGACCACTTCTACTTTAGAAACAGGAAGTCGGCATCGGGCATTGGTGGGGTTGGGAGTCAAATAGCCATGCAGTGCCAGAAGCTTAAGATAAGTGCTGCAGGGCTGTTTGAGCCATTACTGCCTCTGCAGAACCCGGAAAGAGGCAGCAGTGGAGACAATGGGTCACCTCTGGACGATTGGCACTCTATGGGGCCACCTTATTCACCTAATGGTTACACTGGCCCTGATAGCAAGGGCCTCAAACTTAGGTCCTCAAGGGCTCCAAACCAGTTGGGTTTTCAGGATATCCTGAATGAATATGCAAGAGAAATTTACATACAGTGGAGGCAGTGAGCAGACAAATCTATCTCATACATATTCACTATGATTATCCTGAAAACTCAACTGGTTTGCTGTTCCCAAGGACTGGAATTTGAGACCCCTGTAATGTATAAATCTGCTAATAATATCCTGGGCTCCTTGAACTTGAACTGCTTTTTCTAAGGAAGATCCTATCTTCTTGTACCTTATGGAAGCCTGCAAGATATTTGAAATGTTTCTATCATATGTGCCTTTTCTCATCTTTCTTACAGAGAGTATATTTTGAGTTTCATCTATTTCTAGAACAGAATCATTAGTACATAAAGCCAGTCTTTAGCTGCAAATGTCAGAAAGGCAAATCAGCTTATTGTATTTGGAAAAAAAAATAGTGGGGGCCACAGGTAGTTTTAATTGTTTGACAAAATTAGAAGTAAACTTCAGTGAAGCAATTTCAATTTCTGTCACAGCTGTAGCCTCACAACAATCCAGAGAACCAAATTTCAATTTTATACTAAGGGGGACAAAAAGACTGCAAATCAGGTGGCTTGCATAGTCTTGAAACAGCATGTCCTTTACACAAGAACTGAATTTCCTGCAACTTCTGGGAAGAAAACAATGCTGAAAAATAGATTCTGTAAGCACATTCTTATTTAACATTTGCTGCTTTTTTTAAATTGAGTAAACGTGATCTTCTGCCTATGGTTAAAATAACGCTAAGGTGGATTGTAATAAAATAATTCCAAATAAATTCCTTAAATATACTCCTTTGAAGAAAAAGTGGCAGAATACTTTTTGCACAGTGTTCTGGCTGAATTATTTTTCAGTGGGCTTTTTCCCTTTCTGAAGATGAAGAAAATGAAATCCTTGTGTAGCATGATTCCAGAACCCTGCAAGCAAAAAATGCAAAAGGAGGAAGGAAAGGGGGGGGGGGCAGAAAAAGAAGGGGATTGCCTAAACCTTAGGGGTATGTCTACTAAGCCGGGCTAACAGTTAACCCAGGCTATCTGCAGCTAGGTCCCATTGAATAACATAGAAGCAGATTAGCCCGGCTTAGTAGACATACCCCTTGGATCTTGCAGTAGGTTAACCTTACTCCATTCAGTCCTGCTCGCGTTCCTTTCTTTCATAGGCAAGTTACAATACATCCAGTCAGGAGTTTTAACAGAGAAGTACATGTGAGGACTTTTAGAATGACTCGAAGCCCAAGGGCTGCTACTAGAACACTATGACGTGCTGCCGAATTCAGACTTTCTATCCTCTTGCTTCCACATCCCCTGAGGATTTCCTGTGTTCTATTTATCCTTTAATCAAATTTATGGATAGGAGGCTTCTTCTAATACAACACACTGTAAGTGCTACTGCTGTGCTTGTTGTGGATACCAAGAAATTTAGGGGACAAGAGATCCAAAATGAAATGTCATGTGCTGCAGTGTTGTCACTAGTTCACAGGGCCAAGCCAGTTTGAAAGCAACTGATGAAAAGGACAACGCAGAAAATTATTTCTAGTGCAATTCAATCTGGTTTTAATCTCTACTGCAAAATTGCAAAGCTCCCAATATGAAGGTGTTTATTTATGGTCTTGGTACTAGCCTCAAGTTCCTAGCACCAATTTTTGCCAGATTATGTTGGTATCTATTATTGTGATGGAACCTTAAGGCATCCCAATCAAATCCTATTAAAAAATCTAGCATGTTGTCACTTCTTACATCTGATGTCTGTTTCTGTACAGCACAGAAAATGAAAATGAAATACTGTAAATAGACTTAATGGAAAAGAAATCTTCCACCATGTATTAGAAAAATGTCACGTTGCTTTATTTTTAACATGGAATCAAAGTTCTTTTTTATTTACAGGAAAGGCAAAGAAATTATTTTCTGAAATGGAAATGCAAAGACCATAGAGAGAGGTTCTGCTGATTTGCAGATTTATTAAAACTTAGGTAAGGAAGAGTATAAATAGTTTGGTGGAAAACAACTATTATTGTTTATAAATATGAGCTTCCTAACTCACAAGTATTACAATGTTTTCTAATAATAAATTAAAATAAATCTGTGCGCATAGCTTCCCGGTAGTGCTACCCGCCATCACCCCAGTATCCTCCAGTAATACAAGAGTTTGACCCACGCTGTGTGAGGATAATTTTATAAAGAGTGTCCATGTCGGAAAATGGATGTTTAGGCTCATGCATCCAAAAACCCTCTTCTTTGTGGTGCTGAGTCAATGCTGACTGCTGGCAACCCAGCAGTTCCTGGGTTTTCTTGGAAAGGTGTGACCAGAAGTAAATTGCCAGACCTTTCTTCTGAGGCAATGGAGGGTAAGGTGAGTTGCCCAAAGCTGCAAGAAGTGCCAGTGGGAATCAAATCCTGGTTTCTTGATCACCAGGCTGCTGCTCTAACCACTAGGCTACTCCTCCACTCCAAAAGTCCTCACTGAGCATGGAGCCTTTTATACAATATATATACTGTTGCACCATCCACCAAACACGTGTATTTGGTGGCATGCACATCAGAAGAAGCCAGCTTACAAAGAAACACATTATCCTTCTGTTGCCTTTGTTCTTTCCTCGTCCTTCATTGTTTTGTCTTTTTTAGATTGTAAGCTCTATTGGGCAGGGACTGTCTATTTTGGTCTTTTTCTGTACAGCGCTGCGTGCGTCTGGTAACGCTTTATAAATGCTCAGTAGTAGTAAAAACAAGAGTGGCATCACTCAGGGCTTTGCAACTGAGGATTTTGCTGCTTTTACATGTAAGTGGTGAATTTCGTAAATCACACATCCAAGAGGAGCCAAATAAGGAGCCCAGCTCCCCAACTCAACATTTTTGCATTTCAAGGTGGATTTGAATTCCTGAAAATTAAGCACTATTCTCCCCTCTCCTTCAAAACACTCTTCCAGACCCAAACAAGCAGTTAGCCAAGGGTTATGTGTGACTCGGAGCATGCGTAAATGCTGATGTGGACATTTTTTGAGGTAGACGTGTATTGCTGTTGTACGATATGGAATATAGGCGCATTTCGAAGGACCACACTCAAAACATGTCCCCTTAAAATGTTTGCATACTGCTGCTTCCACCTATAAATAGCGCCTTTTTTACAGTCACTATTCATAATCCAGTACAAAGAGCTGAACTACTTAAAAAAAGAGAGAAAAGATTAAGGTCAAGCAGCAGAAACTGAATGAATCTGAAAGAATCTTAACATCATTTTTTTCAACTTCTAGGTAGCAGGTTCAGCTGCCAGTCATTTCTGAATGATCTCAACCATCCCATTTCATTTCACCTTTTACATCCCTTTATAGTTCTTTTTCTTTATAGTTGGGTATTAATCACCTTTCTCCCTTTCCATATATCTTTCCTCATGAACTTATATGTAAAACAAAGTTAAACAAATAATCAAACAATAGTGTTTGCCAGGTTCCTGTTACAGTCCAGTGGTGGTCGTTATGAATCCGTGTTGATTGGGTTTAATGGTTTAGATGTTCTGAAGGTTTTCTCCCAATTTGTGTCTATGAGGATTATACTTTGAGTGTTTAATTATTATGCAGACTCTGTCTCCCTCAGTTGATGACACTAGTTTCATTAGTTGTGTGAAACCCCCAGTTACTTCCTGGTGTCAAATGGATGCATTCTTAGTGCAGAGAAGGAGGTGATTTAATATGTAAAGTTCACAGGGAGATGATTGCCCTTATATCCTGAAGTATTAAGGTTTCTGAAACGTCAAGTGTTGGAATTCTGATCACTAGATCTTCTGATCCAGACATCTGGCATATCTGATCTACTGTTTGGCAAAACAACCAGTCCTTCATGCGATAGGACTGCACGGTTTTTCCATGAACTGTTTTGCTGGGATGTTTGTGGAGACATGTCAAATACAGTCTCTTTCAGGCTCAGTCTCAGAGTGTCTCTTTTTGTATTTAGGTGGCCCCTCTCACTATAGCAAGAGGATGCAGCAATTTCACCCACATCTGAAGAAGAGCAAGTTGATCCAGCAAGTTTAGTGCTTGGGTCAACGTCACTAAGACATGTCTCATTTGAGTCATTGAGAATATCAAAAGAGCTACCAGAGGAACAAAAGCACCTGGAAAATTCATAAGTCTCTGGTTTGGGGAGTTGTTGGTTTCCTGAATTTAGGATTGTTTGTAGTCGAACATTATCTCTAGTACCATGAGAGCTGTCTCTCTGAAGTTCATCTTCCATGCTGGCAGAACGTAAATGGACCATCATAGACCCATTCCAGGGCTTTTGTTTATACTTTAGACATCTATAGTCCTTGCAGATTCTCTTGCCATTATCTTCTATTTCTGTTCCAGAGTTACTTTGTTTGTAAGGAGATGATGTCTGCAAAGCAGGACACTGATTAAACGCAACTTGATGGCCAACATTCTCCTGAAAAGTTTGTGTATCTACTTTAAGGAGATGATCTATTCCCACTCTGGAACACATGTTGTCCTGGAAATGCAGGTCTTCAGAGAAGACAGAAGGACGGTTGGATAGCTTACTCGTGGATGTACTGTTATCAAAACTATCACTAAGGTTCCTAGCCAAAGGTTGAAGCTCATACTGTTCATTATCTCTACTGGATTCTTGAACTTTCAGTAATCTGTTCTGTTTCTCATGTCCTCCACAGGCAAAGGTTCCATTTTGCTTAGTATCATCAGGATACTCCTTCAAGATGCTAGAACAAGGCCAAAGAATCTGACCACAGTTACTTTCTGGTCCAAAAAAACAGCACAATGTCTGAAAAAAGAAGCTGGAGAATGCACAGCTGATGCACTTGATCATCATCATGAATATTCCCAGTTTTCTGTATGCCAGTACTGTTGCTGGCAACATGATGACCCCTGCTGAGAATAATGCAGAAGCCGCCATAGCTGTCGCACAACTCATCTGCTTCAAAGAGAAGGCTACACGGCTCAGACGGTCAGAATGGGGGCATACGTGATAGGAAATACAGTAGTTCACAGTAAAATCAACAGAGAGACCCACTGCTGCTGAAATAAAAAGACATTCTACCGCATTTAGCTGCCACTCTAAAAGGACCAAAAGCCCCATTGTTACAAGCACAGTCCCACCAATTGCTGTTGATGAGAATATACTAAGAAGCACATTCCATGTGGTGAGAAGTAACATTACAAATGAGATAGCTATAGATAAGCCAATTACCATCATGGTTTCTGTACTCAGGCTATGCTGGATACTATATAAGTCCAAATTACTCATGAACCACCCATTCTTGAGTCCAATAGGAGCAGTCTTTATTTCATTCACTAGCCAATGACTTACTTTGTTGTAAAATAGCTTGGCTTTGCTGTAATTGAAACTGTAATGATAAATAGTCTGAAATTCCAGGACCAAAGCAATTAGATTCCCCTTCACATCAAATCTGGGACCGAGATCAATGGCATTGGTCCTATCACCACTTTGTTCTATAATCATCATTTTCATACAGTGCAGGATGACATCACTCTGGTATGGAAAGGAAAAATGGTTGCAGCAGAAACTAAGATTGTGATCTGTTTGAGAGCACTGGCGACTTCCCATCCACTTAAGAAACTCCTCCATGAAACAAACTGTGTCTTTTTTCTCTGTGCCAGGATAGTAAAAGGTTTGGTTTTTCACTTTGTGGCAAAATTCCAGTAGCCACTTTTGAGCTTCAGGATTCTGTATGGTAAATGTGTCATCTGTCATGAGTGTTCCATTACTCTTGGGGTCAAAGTGGTCCCCATTGTCTATTGGCATAATGCCCCAGACCAGCATGATTGGCATACGCTGTCCTTCTCCATGCTCCAGTCTTTCAAACATGAACTGGTGACAATATTCTGCATCATATCGCTCAAAGGGGTGGCTTAAGCGAAACACTTGGATGGATGATATCTCTGAAGTTGGCAGTTTAAGTTTAGGATTAAAACAGGCAATGTATGCACCTCCTATTGCTAAGGCTGCAAACCAACAGATCCAAATATATCGAAACTTAATGACACCACATGGAAGGAGCTTCTCAAATAAAAGTTTTGAGGTTTGAGACAAAGTGTTTTGAAGGTCTCTAAGTTTGTGATAGAAGGACAAAATAAATCTCTTGTGCCCACTACTGTTCCAGTAGTCTTCTGGCTTATACATGCAGTTAGTTGCTATGTAATATTCATACAGCACCATAGAAGCCGGAACCCAAGTCATCATGAATGCCAAGTTGACTAACACAGAGGTGCCCATGTAGATGGCAAAGCAGCGGACAGCAGTGATGTTACTCATGTAACTGGCAAAGAATGCTGCTGCAGTTGTAAAGCAAGACACCAGCATTAGATATGCAAAATGGTGCATGGTTTGACTTACCCACTGTAGGAGATCTGCTGATGGATTCTGAACCTTAATGCAACTCCACAGGTCAAAAAAGACAAAGGTGTGATTGGCACAGATACTGGTAAGAATAACTATTGCTGTCAGGTTTACAAAAGGAAAAAATGTAAATCTAAAGGCCACCTTATACAAGAAGAAAGAAATCATTAAAGAGCTGATGATAGCTATCATAACCATAAAGGTGATAAAAACAGAACGTAAATAAAAAGACATGAATAAAAAAATCGCTAATATCGCCAGCACTGGATACACAGTATCCAAGGTAAGATACTGCTGGAACAATTTCTGTTTAAGACCAAAGTCCATTCCAGTAATTGATGTGTAATTGTCAAAGAGATCTATGGATTCCAAGTTGTCCTGGTAGATGTTCATCATGGATGCACCTTTTTTCATAGGCAAAAACAGAAGGCTGTATTTTAATGATGGCACCTGGTAGTCTATAGTTTGTGGGCTGAGAAAATCTTTGTCAACCAGGTAATGAAGAAGTTGATAAATAGCACTGAAGCGGGTGCATTTTTCAGGGACTTTGGCACACTGGGAATGCTTCTCTCGCCCAGTCTTTGGACCTATACAGGAAGGAATAAGCATGCCGCTGTGGTAGTCTGGGGCACAGGAGCGAAGGAGTGCCAAGGTATGGGTAATATCTGCCTGAGTAATCTCCAGACATGAAGATCTGTTGTAAAGGACGGCAATGTAGTTTCCCAGAGACCAACTTGGGCAGCATTCACTGGTATCAGTCCGTTCACAGAGATCTTCAAAACTGGCATGGGAACGGATCTGAAAAGCAGGAATAGTGCAAAACAAGATTAGAGCTGCCTAGATAGGATGTTTTTAATTTCAGTACTTTTAAGAAAGACTATGGATCCCTGCTGTGGCTAAGAATTTGTTTACAAAGTTCCAAAACAGCAGTAACCTTTGGAACATTTAGGGGCCCTTTTACTAAAGTGTGGCAAGGTTCTGTACTCATCACGTGTTTAGCCAAAATTAACATGTGGTAAGCGCAAAACCTCTGTGATAATTGTTGCACTGGAGTCATGCACAGTTACCATGGGTGCACTTTCTGCCACCCACTGAGAAGGGGATACGGTTACCTATGGTAATTGCAACGTTGACAGCATGCAGCAACTGCCCACACACTAACTGCAATGTGCTCTCCAGGCCCACTTTCCTCCCCTAACATGCCCAGTCTCTGTCTGCACAGTGCACTTTAGCCCCTTGGATGATTTCCCATTAGCAAACCACATCAGCCACTGGAAATCCTTCTATTCATTTTTAAATGTTCTGATAATTTTTTTTTAAGTGCTGTCAAATCAATGCTGACAACTGAGAAACCAGCAGCCTCTGGGTTTTCTTGGCAAGGTATAACCAGAAGTAGATTGTCAGGCCTTTTCTTCCAAGGCAGTGGAGGGTAAAGTGACTTACTCAAGGTCACAAGGAGTGCCAGTGGGAAATCAAACCCTGATCTCTCAGGTACTAGGCTGTTGCTCTAACCACTAGGCTACTCCTCCACTCTATTCTGATAACCTGAATATTTTATTTCCATTATTTTTCTTCCTCATCTTGCTTTAACAGTCATAAACATTAACATAGTGTAGAACTATATTTTTCCAGCAAGGAAGGAAAAGATTTAAGCCATCTATTGTTCCAAGCTGAACCAAAATAAGGCTGTCGGTCTATATTTGGTATCTCTCATTTTCAAAGTTATTTACTGACCTTCTCTTGTTCTATTTGACACATTGACTGGATTGCTTGCAGGTTCCATAGACTTCCAGCTGTTTTGGAGATGAATATGAGCTGTGAATAGCCCTTTCCTAAAACATAATGTAGTTAATAAACAGTGAGAATGAGGAGAGATCATTGAAGTACCAAACAGTAGACTATATTGACTATGTTTCAGACTGCAAAATAAGTTACAGATTAAATAGGTCTAGTAAGGGTGCAAAACTAATCACAAAGTAAAAGCTTTGGAAACAAGAGTACAATTAGGTCCATTTTAGAAATATACAATAGATTTGGAGGGTGATTTTAGAAAGGATGTCCAAATTCAATTGAGGACGTCCAGGGCAGAACGTGCAGAAAACCGCCAGGGTCAATTATGTCTCTGGCTGATTTCAGGACCATAGACATCCCTGACCTGGACGTGCATGCAGGCGGCCACCTAGATGTCCCCATTTAGGGACTCTCGGGCTGGGAACATCCATCTCAGGCAAGCTAGCATAAGGAGACATCCAGCAGCATAGCAAAGTGAAAACATGAGCCTCCATTCACCGTCAGTGTTTGTTGACATAGTGTAAAATGCAGGGGGTAGTGTAGTTCCTCCACATCTTCCAGACGTTTGCCTGATAAAATGAGCACTTTTCAGATGTCTGTTTGCGTCTGGAGCAGCTTTACTTTTAGAGGTGATTTGGGACATGCAGGGTGTTTCTGAAATCAGTCAGGGATATCTAGGTTCTTAGGAATGCCCCAGCCAAATCTCCACCACGCTCCCATTCAGACTTGGATGTCCTTGTACTAGGGATATCCACAGACCCGGCTCCTAAAACAATTCCAGGGACGTCTCTGTAATTTGGATGTCTGTATGCCCGTTTGCAGACCTCCAAATTGCAAATAGCCTTTTAAAATAACACCCTTAGAGGATAATTTGATAACAGGATGCCTGGGCAGGGAAGGCGCACTGGTGCAGATGTTCCAACAATTTTATAAAGGCAACATATTACCCTGTGTACTTTTATAAAATCTCTTCACCAAAACCTCTTGCACAAAGTTATATAATCCAGTCTCCTGGCTCCTCTCCTGTTCTGAAACAGGAGTAACCTTTTGCATGTTTGGGCTAGAAGGAATTCGCTCATAGGTATTTATGTTATAAAATACGTATATAAATGCAAATTCTTCCCATTCTTTGCCTCTGAGAATGTCTATGTATAGATCACATAAATGTAGGGGCTGTCTTTTCTGAGTGCCTACTCTTATGCACATATACACTCAGGCAATTTTATAAACACCTAATTCAGTGTGTAAAAAGCTGCTCTATTTTCTGAAGTCTCTTATAAAATGTCCTTCTCAGGGGCCACTTAACTTATGTGGCAAATATGTGAATAAGTTGCACCAATCTTTTTTAATGGACAGTATGGGACTGACATTCTTCTGGGCAGGCTATGCACCACGTTGGCGCATAGCCCTGCCTGCTGACCCTTAAAGCCAGATATTCTATGCTGGGATCATATGCGGCCCCTGGCACTGAATATCTAGGTATTGCCACACAACCTGGAAGCTGCCAAAGCTAACCAGGCAGCAGCAATATTGCATGCTGCCCGGTTAGCAACTGCACTGTAAAGATAGGCGAGGGTTTTCCTCACCTATCTTTTCAATGCAGAGCACTAACAGGGCAGCATACAATATTGCTGCTGCCCGGTTGCAATATTTCTGCTGCCCAGTTATCTAACACCCCATTCTCTGCTCCGCCACGCTCCCGACATGCCCCGATGCTAGCCAGATAGCATTGGGGTACGTAGGAGACATAGATGGAGATATTTAATGGCAATACCCTTGCATGTGCCATTGAATATCCCCATCTAAGGCATTTACATGGTTTACTAGGCTGTAAACCGTGTAAATGCCCTTCGAATATCGGGCCCTATGTGCTTATTTTCCCTCTGAAAATTACCCCACAGGAAGTAAAACACATCAGTGTAAGTTAGCTTTTTATAAAATATGTATCTATGCACAGGACTGGTACTACCTTTTTTGCTGCCCTGTGCAGGTGATTACTGTTCTGCCCCGCCCTAATGGATTCCAGTGGAGCCCTCTCTTTTGTCCCAACATGAAGACAGTTTTCCAAGGGATTGGTGTATGAGTCTGGAGTTGCAAAAATGATAGAGGCAGGTGGCATCTTATAGATGATACCTTATAGACTAATGAATTTATTAAGGTTCATGCCTCAATAAATTGGTCAGTCTATAAGATGCCACATACCTCTGTCATTTTTGTCCCAACAATAACTCAAGTGTATGAATGTCTGAACATATTTACATGTGCAATGGGGTTAGAAATTTCTACATGACTTCCCTCCAGCACCAACTACCATATACCATTCCCCTAGATATATCCTAGTCCCCACTTGTTGTGTTGCCAGTCTTGACTGTTGTGTTATCTACTTGGACTAGATTGTAAGCTCTTATGGTGCTGGTAATGAATACTGTGTATATCATGGACTGCCCGAAGAACAAACCAGTCAGTACTAGAGGAGATCAAACCTAAGCTTTCCTTAGACGCTCAGATAACAAGACTTCGACTTTCGTACTTTGGACACCTCATACGAAGAAAGAGATCATTGGAGAAAGACATAATGCTTGGCAAGGTAGGAAGTCAATGTAAAAGAGAAAGGCTGGCAATGAGATGGATTCATACAACAGCAGCAGCTATGGGTGCCACTTTATCAATAATCAACTGCCTGGTTGAAGACCGAACACAGTTTAGGTCAACAATCCAGAGGATCACCATGAGTGGACACCGACTTGATGGTACTTAACAACAACAGCAAAAATGTAATTAAGACTAAGAAACTAAAAAGTCTGATTCCATAAATCTTCACATGGTTTATCATGGTAAACCAAATTAGCTGTGATTCCAAAAACTTATCTCAATAAGATCCATATGATGTTAAATAGAGTCCATCTGTGTCCATTAAGATCAAAATACAGTACATTTGCAATATTATTAAAATGTAACATTTATGACATAATTAAAATCATTAAAAAGAAAAACATTAAAACCATAATTAAAACAAAACAAAATCATAATGACATGCTCTCATCAGTCCTCAAACTGGCTAATTCCCAAAGTACTGACCAAACAACCAACCCTTCAAATGGCACCCGAAAAAGAAATAATCCCATTCAATTTTAACTTACGCGGAAGCTGGTTTCAAACACTTGGAACAGAGCCACACAACAAATGCTGACGCATAGTGACCTACCTAAAGACACGAGTCATCAAATCTAAACTAAACATTGAATGTAAAGGTTAGTTTGGACTATATCTCACAAATGTTTCCCTTTGGCAAACAAAGCCATTTAAAATGTATTCTTGTCACCTCATGGTCAGTGAAGGGAATAAAGAAGAGAAATCTTTCCGAGGGTAATTTTATAGAGAGTGCCCATATTAACATGCATTTCAATGCATGTATATCACACCTTTTTTATAAAGTAAGGTATGTGCCTATTTTTCTTTATAAATAAGGGCATAAGTGGTCAAAAACATGCGTCAACTAAGGCACGAGCACTTACACCTGCTCTATGGCTGGTGTAAATGTCCGCACCTAGATTTTTCAAGAACATGCGTAAATTATAGTATTTTATAACTTAAATATGTAAATTTGTGCTGCTCCCAAGCTCCACCCATGTGCCCGCCCACAGTGAAATTATACACTGTCAGTCCAATATGCGTACTTAAAGAATAGTGACTGACCAATTTACTCTTGTAAATTGCTCCAGTACTATCATTTATACACATAAATGTAGGTGACCCTCATAAAATTACCCTCTCTATCTTGAGGGCTACTATGAGTAATAACCCTAGTGGCCAAATTCTGAATATACTGCAGACTTTTAAGCATTTTTATGAGATCACCCAATGAATTAAGCATTGCAATAGTCTAAATGACTAATAACTAGCACTTGAATGATGGCTAGGAGGTATGTCTTGCATATAAGAGAATAAATTATGCCCCAGAGAAGTCAAATCAGCCAACAGAATCCTGCTATTCCCAACATGTAAAGTCTATTTGTGAGGCATGTCCAGGTCAGAGACTGTGAAATGGCTTCCAGGATAACAGATAACTGCTGACTGTTCCAGTATACCATCAAGCCACAATTACAATTATGTATATAGTTATCAAATGCTTAATGTATTATTAACCCTTATAATCACCCAAGTTTAATTCCCTGTTATATGTAAAAGCTTGTTGTTGTATTTTGTTCCATATAAACCGCTTTGAATTTATGATAAAGCGGTATAGAAAACATGTTAAATAAATATTTACACTGATGTATTATTAATCTTCCCTAAAAAGCAATAAAAGTTTCCAGAAGGGTAAATGGCATCCAGTTTTTGCATGATTTCCAGTACCAGGCACCTATGTTAGATGCCTAAACTTAGGTGAATTAATATTTATTCTAAATTTATGTGACTGAGTTTTGGAATCTTAAAGTTAAAGTCAGCCACCTATTTTCAGCGCAAAACTTCAATGCCTAAGATTGGCTGGAAATAGGTGTCTAATTGAGAGTGGAGAAGGGCTAAAGTGGTAACAGAGAAAAGGTGGCCCACTACAGGTCAGTATGCGTTACCTCGATGATGAGAAACTAACCGAGATGTTGCTGAAAGAAAGGATAGTGAATTCTCTAAAATCCAATAGGTTGCACGATCCAAGGCAATATGGTTATACCAAAGGAAGATCATGCCAAAAGAATCTGATTGAGTTCCTTGACTGGATACCAGAGAACTGGATCAAGGGTATGCAATAGATATGATATGGCTTTTCAGAAAGCCTTTGACAAGGTCCCTCATGAGAGACTCTTGGCGAAGTTAAAAAGTCATGGGATAGGAGGCAGTGTACTATTGTGGATCAGGAACTGGTTAAAAGATAGAAAGCAGAGGGTAGGGCTGAATGGCCAATTTTCTCAATGGAGAAAGGTGAATAGTGGAGTACCCCAGGGATCTGTGCTGGGTTTGCTGCTTTTTAACATATTAGTGAATGACCTGGAAATGGGAATAACGAGTGAGGTAGTCAAATTTGCAAATGACACAAAATTATTCAAAGTTGTTAAAACTCAAGAAGACTGTGAAAAATGGCAAGAGGACCTTGATAAATTGGAAGACTGGATGTTCAAATAAGAACATAAGAACATAAGATATGCCATACTGGGTCAGACCAAGGTCCATCAAGCCCAGTATTCTGTTTCCAACAGTGGCCAATCTAGGTCATATGTACCTAGCAGTTTCCCCAAGAGACACAAGTTCCACAATGCTTGTACTGGGTCAAGCATTGATATCTTCGGTCACTTCTTAATAATGGTTTTATGGACCTTTCCTCCAGGAACTTGTCCAAACCTTTTTTAAACCCAGCTACACTAACAGCCTTTACTACATCCTCCGGTAACAAATTCCAGAGTTTGATTACACGTTGAGTGAAAAAATATTTTCTTTTATTAGTCTTAAATAGTTTACCCTGTAGCTTCATTGCATGTCCCCTAGTCTTTCAATATTCTGATAACGTAAACAATCGATTTACGTTTACCCGTTCCACTCTGTTCATTAATTTATAGACTTCTATCATATCTCCCCTCAGCCGTCTCTTTTCCAGGTTAAAGAGCCCTAACCTTTTTAGCCTTTCTTCATAGGAGTATCCTTCCATCCCCTTTACCATTTTGGTGGCTCTTCTCTGAACCTTTTCTAAAATCGCTATATCCTTTTTAAGATACGGCGACCAGAATTGCACACAATATTCAAGGTGCGGTCTCACCATGGAACGATATAGAGGCATTATAATATCTTTTGTTTTATTTTCCATTCCTTTCCTTATCATACCTAGCATTCTATTTGCTCTCTTGGCCGCCGCTGCACACTGGGCCGAGGGTTTTAACATGGTATCCACAATGACGCCTAAATCTTTTTCCTGGGTGGTGGTTCCTAATGTGGAACCTTGCATCGTGTAACCATAGTTTGGGTTGTTCTTCCCTAGGTGCATAACCTTGCACTTGTCCACATTAAATTTCATCTGCCATTTTGATGCCCAGTCTTCCAATTTATCAAGATCCTCTTGCAATTTTTCACAATCCTCTTGGGTTTTAACAACTTTAAATAGTTTTGTGTCATCTGCAAATTTGATAACCTCACTCGTTATTCCACTTTCCAGGTCATTTATGAATATGTCAAAAAGCAGCGGACCCAGCACAGATCCCTGCAGTACACCACTATTCAACTTTCTCTATTGGGAAAATTGGCCATTTAGCCCTACCCTCTGCTTTCTATCTTTTAACCAGTTCCTGATCCACAATAGTATACTGCCTCCTATCCCATGATTTTTTAGTTTTGCCAAAAGTCTCTGATGAGGGACCTTGTCAAAGGCTTTCTGAAAGTCCAGATACACAATATCAACTGACTCACCTTTGTCCACCTGTTTATTCACTCCTTCAAAAAAACATAACAGATTAGTAAGACAAGATCTTCCTTGTCTAAAGCCATGTTGTTGGCTGTCTCCCATTAGGTTGTGACTATCTACATGCTGAGTAATTTTATTCTTTATGATGGTTTCTACCATTTTTCCTGGTACTGACGTCAGGCTCACTGGTCTGTAGTTTCCCGGATCACCCCTGGAACCCTTTTTAAAAATTGGTGTTACATTGGCGATCCTCCAATCTTCAGGTATTAGAGATGATTTTAATGATAGTTCACAGATTACTGATAGCAGGTGTCATGAGGTAGACAGCACAAAACCGGGAATATTAAAGGGTAGTGCAGAGGAAGAGCTTACCTGCCAGGAGTTAGATAACACAGACCCTGAGATATTAGAATGTAAAAAGAAAGAAGAGCTTACCTTGCAGCCACAGGTGCAGTTGCAGCATTCACAATGCAGAGAGGCAGGGAAAAGGAAAACAAACTTTCCACATGGTTTTAGTGACGCAGTAAGAATTGAGGGTTCCAATCAGGCTCACCTGGACCCAGACTCACGTTCTACGTTAGTTGAGCAGAGAGATAAAAACAGGTGGGAAACCCCACAGAGGGAGAAGTGGAAACAGAAAGGGAAGGAGGAGGAGAAAGGAGAAGGGAAGCTGGAGCCTGGATTAGGGCTGGAGCAGGAGTTTGATTGTGAGGAGGAAAGCAGAGACCAAAGGAAGTCTGACTGCAGTTCCAGGCAGGCTTGGAGAGAAGGTGAAAACAGAACTCCCAAGCAGTTACAGAAAGACACGTTGCCTTGGAGAACCAGGGCTGAAGAAAGGCAGGCTGATAAACCCAGGAGAGCTAAGAAAGACAGTAGCAAAGTCTTCCCAGCCAGAGGGGTCCTCATACCGAGGCAAACAGCCCAGCCAGCAGAAGGCAGAGGTCACGTCCAGGGAAGCTCACTGAAAGCAGGAAGTGAGTTTCCTTCAGCCAAGCACAGTAACCGGTGTTCCCAAAGAAGAGCAGGCTGCAGGGCAGAGAGAAAGCCTTGGCTAGAAGCAGAGGAGTGTGAAACCATCTTCTCCACAGGAAAAGATAAGTACCCTATCTTTTGTGAAGGGAGAGAAGGGGGTCTCCGTGGGAAAAGTCAGGCTTACAACAAGCTAGTGAACTCTTATTGGCCTAAGCCGTGGGAAGAAATCCCCAGCACAGCTCCTGCTATCTGGGACACCCAAAAGCAGCTCCAAATTGCAGCAACTGAGGTTTCCCCAGGGCAAGGCTCGGAGAGCAGCGTCACAGGGGCTCAGTGTCCATACACGGGACCAGGTCCTGGCCCTATGCAGTGGGAGAGCTATAGCACAGAAAACATCCTGGAGCCCATGGAATGTGCTTTATGTGTGGCTGATAATATAGAGTCTCTCTGTTAGGAAAAGGAGCAAGAAAGAAAGTGTATTTTTTCACATTGGAAATGTGATGGACTATTGTTTGCTGGAAAGAAGCATAATTATTGTTTTGTTAAACATCCTCTACACCGGTGAAGCAACCGTTCTTTTCTGTTGTCCTTATTCTATGACATCCTCAAGGGAAGGGGAATAAAACCCACCCTTAATTTCACTCTGGTCACGACTACAGTGTCCGTTATTTCCACAACTCAAGGCTATACCCGGGTCTAGGCAACCGCCTAGGACCGGCATGGTCTCACACAGGTCTGCAATCTCATATTTCAGTTCTTTCAACACCCTTGGAGGTATACCATCTGGCCCAGATGATTTGCTACTCTTCAGTTTATCTAATAGTTGTAAGACATCTTCCCGATGTATCGATATTTCCTTCAATTCTTCCGCACCTTTAAATACCACTTCAGTCATGGGTAACATCCCTACATCTTCCTCAGTAAAGACCGAAGCAAAGAATTCATTCAGTCTCTCCGCTATCGCCTTGTCGCCTCTTAGTGCTCCTTTAACCCCTTTATCATCTAATAGACCAACTGACTCTCTCAAAGGTTTCTTGCTACGAATGTACTTGAAAAGGTCTTTATTTCGCGTTTTTGCTTCCGCAGCAAGCTTCTTCTCAAATTCTCTCTTTGCCTGCCTTATCAATGCCTTGCATTTGACTTGCCAGTGCTTGTGCTGTTTCCAGGTTTCGTCGTTTGGCTCTTTTTTCCATTTCCTGAAAGATGCTTTTTTGGCAACAACAGCCTCTCTGACCACACCTTTAAACCATGCTGGCAGTTTTTTGGACTTCCTTCCACTTTTCTTAAAGCGTGGAATACAGCTGGTCTGGGCTTCCAAGATAGTATTTTTCAACAACACCCAAGCTTGATGTACGTCTTTAACCTTTGCAACTGCTCCTTTAAGTTTTTTCTTAACTGTTTTCCTCATTTTATCATAGTCTCCCTTTCGAAAGTTAAAAGGTAGTACTGTGGATTTCCTTACTATCCCTCCTCCACTAATTAAATCAAAGGCGATCATGCTATGATCACTATTGCCAAGTGGCCCCAACACCCTTATCTCTTGCACTAGATCTGGTGTTCCACTAAGGACTTGGTCTAATATGGCTTCCCTCTGGTTGGTTCATGAACCAGCTGCTCCAAGAAGCAGTCATTTATTTCATCTAGGAACTTTATCTCCCTAGCATGTCCTGACGTGACACTGACCCAGTCGATACCGGGGTAATTGAAATCACCCATTATTATTACTGCGCTGTAACTTTTGTTAGCTTCCTTGATTTCTTTGAGCATTTCATCATCCATTTGGTCATTCTGGCCAGGTGCTCGATAGTACACCCCCACTGCCATTGCCTTCCCCCTTTTATATGGAATTTCAATCCATATAGATTCTACAGCAGATTTTGTTTCCTGCAAAACTTTAATCCTTTCTGAGTCAATGCCCTCTCTAACATAGAGCGCAACCCCTCCACCAATTTGATCAGCTCTATCATTACGATATAGTTTGTACCCAGGTATCACAGTGTCCCACTGGTTGTCCTCCTTCCACCATGTCTCTGATATTCCAATCATATCTAACCTTTCATTTAGTGCTATATATTCTAACTCTCCCATCTTATTCTTTAGACTTCTAGCATTTGCATACAAGCATTTTAGAGAATGTATTTTATTCATGTTAATTTGGCTATTGTTAGACATGGGTAAATTGGGATCTTTAAGCTCTGTCTGCTCCATACTCGAGGGCATTTGGGCTACTTTACTCTTTTGTGGAACCTCTCTGCTTTTGGTAGTATCCTTCAAGGATACATTCTTCTGAACCATCCGCTCTTGGGCGACTGTCCGCTTTCCCCTAATATCTAGTTTAAAAGCTGCTCTATCTCCTTTTTAAAGGTTAATGCCAGCAGCCTGGTTCCATCCTGGTTAAGGTGAAGCCCATCCCTTCGGAAGAGCCCCTCCTTTCCCAAGAATGTTCCCCAGTTCCTAACAAATCCAAAACCTTCATCTCTGCACCACTGTCTCATCCACGCATTGAGACTCCGGAGCTCTGCCTGCCTTTTGGGTCCTGCGCGTGGAACAGGAAGCATTTCGGAGAATGCTACCATGGAAGTTCTGGATTTCAACTTCCTACCTAAAAGCCTAAATTTTGCCTCCAAACAAATGGCTGATGAAATTTAATATGGACAAGTGCAAAGTTTGCACCTAAGAAATAACACCACAAACCATGACACAATGCAAGGTTCCACATTAGGAACCACCAACCAAAAAAAAGATTTAGGTGGACGTTTGTTTTGCCAAGACAGGGTGCGAAATAAAGACTAACACACTTTAGAATAGAGATAATCAGTTTATTTACAAAATATCAAAAAAAGGTAACTTGAAAATAAGTAATTCACTTATCCATATATGATTAGTTAAGCTGTGCATAAAAGCAAGATAAAAGAAAACTATACATCACCAAAAGAGTTGTAAGCTTCATCTCATGCCAACACTTTGACTGAAAAAGCCCCAAATTCAGTCAGACAGGAGATACCCTAATTTGGCAAGACTCCTAGGTGGTGTGCACGTTCACCCCATGGGCGAGACTTTCTTCTGCCTGACTGCCAAGAAGCCCCTTCCTTATACCTTGCTGCAATAGCAACCAGTTATTTTCCATCACGTTGACACACACACACAGAATAGGATCAGCTATCCATTAAACATAATCAAGTCGCTGGCTGGGACCTGAGAATGCTCAGGGGAGGTGTCTCCCATCCCATGGTTCAGAAACTCAGAACTCCACCGATAGATGACCTTCAATTTATTTTGTATACAGTTGCCATGTGAAAAGCTTTTCTTATCTCATGTACCAGTACCTCTTCCTACTAAGACTCCCTATCATAAATTTCACATGATGTTTCCTACCAGAATAGTTATGCAAGATGTTTCTCACAAAATTGAACAGGAATTTATTTTCTATAAAACTGAGATTTAATTAACCCCTGACTTACTGCTGACGCATAATCAATAGTCAACTTTACCTCACTTTCACCACAACATTGAAACCCTCTGCCTGGTCTGGAGTGGCAGTCAAGAAGGCAAATAAAATGCTAGGAATCATAAGGAAAGGAATGGAGAGTAAAACAAAGGATATTATAATGTCTCTGTATTGTTCCATGGTGCGACCACACCTTAAATATTGTATGCAGTTCTGGTCATCTTATCTTATAAAGGATATAGCAAAATTAGAAAAGATACAGAGAGGAGCCATCAAAATGGTATAGGGGATGGAAGGATACCCCTATGAAGAGATAGTTAAAAGGTTAGGGCTCAAAATTGAGCCTCTTGTAGTATCGGATCATGCGAGGGTGCGGATAGATTAGCGGGGGCAGATGGGGGGGGGCGTCGTCGTTGGTCTTTCCCTGGGCAGCTCGGGCGTAACCCGGATTTTCAGGCCTATTTACATCAAAGGTGGGAGGACTATTTGCACTTTAATGACCGATCGGTGGCCTCGATTGCGACCCTGTGGGAAACTGGAAAGGCAGTGATGAGGGGGCATGTCATTACATATATGGCCAGGGAGAGGAGGAGGATCAACGAGGACCTCCTGCGCCTCACGGAGTTGTTGAGGAACCGGAAAACAGAGGCGATACGGCAGCGCGGGGGTCCGGCTCTGGCGGCCTATCTGCAAGTTCAGCAGGATGTCAATAGACTTCTGCAGGAAAGAGCGGCCTTCAGTTTGCAGTATTACTGGCATAAATTTTTTCGCTACGGGAACCGAGCTGGTAAAATGCTTGCCCGACTGGTGAAGGAATGGGGGAGCACGAGTGTTGTTACCATGCTGCGAGATGAGAAGGGAACGCGACATAATCAAGCTCAGGAAGTCGCGGAGATCTTTTGGAAATTTTACGCTGATTTGTATACTCCAGGGGAGGAGGATAGGGATCGAGAGCGGAACTTCTTGGATGGAGTCCAGCTCCCGCGGCTCTCCCAGGCAGAGGTGGCAGATCTGAACAGGCCTGTCACGGTGGGGGAGATTCAAAAGGTCATCAGAGGGGGGAAGGCCCACAAAGCCCCAGGACCTGATGGGTATGGGGTGGAATTCTACAAGTTGTTGGAGGGGTCGGTGGCCCCCACACTGGCAGTTTTGTTTGGAGAGGTGCTGGACACTGGATCCTTCCCTAGAGATATGCGTACTGCTTCGATTTCGGTGCTTCACAAGGCAGGGAAGAACCCGGAGGATCCGGCGTCTTATCGTCCGATATCATTAATTAATTATGATATGAAGATTCTAGCCTCTCTGTTAGCGGCGCGATTGCAAGCTATCTTACCTAGGTTAATTGGTCTCCACCAATCGGGCTTTGTTAAAGGTCGCGAGGCGTTGTTAAATATCAACAAGGTCCTTTTGGGTATGGAGTGGTACGAATGTCAAGGCATCCCGCTGCTCCTAATGAGCCTGGATGAGGAGAAGGCTTTTGATAAGAGTCTCCTGGCCGTATATGTTTGAGGTCATGCGTCGGTTTGGCTTTGAGGGAGCCTTCTTGGGTTGGGTGCGGGCGTTGTATACGGACCCTTTAGCTTATATTGTGACGGGAGGCGATAGTTCGCGTACTTTTCCGCTACGGAGGGGGACGAGGCAAGGTTGTCCACTTTCACCTTTGTTGTTTGTTTTGCAGTTAGAACCGCTTTTGCGCAAGCTACAAGAATGGCCGGAGATTAATGGCATTGAGTGGTGTGATAAGGAAGCTTATCATAGCTCAGGAAGGAGCTATAGAAAAGGTGAAGTGACTCTGAACAAGCAACCTGTCAGTTCTGGTAGAAATAAGAAAACAGAATTTTCCCATAAAAGACTACCAGTCCCAGAATGCACCAGGTTTCCAACAGCCATTAGAGGAGCTGAAGTGGGAAAACGTGTGTTCAATCAGGAGGGCTATGAGGTAATCCCTAAGCACTCATCTCAAAGGGCAGGGCCTGATTCAGCACAGCTGCGCTGTGCTAGGGTGGAGCACTCATCTAAGCAGAATAAAGGTAGAGTTTATTCTACAGAGAATCATCCTCAGTTTCATCGTAGAGATCCTCATCTTGGACATCCTCAGCTTGGACGTCTTCATCATCTAGAGGATCATCATCAGAAGCAGAAGCCAGAGCGGACGGACAGAGAGGGCAAGAAACCCTTTGGAAGAAAGAAGAGAAAAGCATTTGGGAGGTCTAAAGGAGTCCATAGCAGTACGTATACTGGAAGGCATTCAAAAGGCAAGCATACACCATTGGACTGGGGAAAACCAGAGGAGTGGTGCTGCAGAGCTAGGAATCTCCAGACGGTACCTGTGAGGGAGACGGCTGCACTTGGAAGGGACCCTAAGACCCGTGCCAGAAGGTATGTGAAGAGAGATCTAGTGTCCAGGGATCTGGATTGGAAGGCTGGACATAAGATCTGGACTACATACTGGCCAGGCTATTTAGAGAGGAACTCTAACAGCAATGGAAGCTCAGGTATGAACACTGATCTATGCCCTAGCTATACCCTTGAAAGACAGCAGGGAAACAAGTATTCTCCTGAGAGTGCTCCATTGAGAAATTCCTCTGTGCCAATCCATGATATTGAACCCATGATTGTTGAAGAAGGGGGAGAGGTTATAGACACAGGCTGTGAATACATGGATTGCTCTCTGTCTAAACTCCTTTGGTAATTTACTGTTACAAAAATACAACAACCATCACAAAGAAATACAAACTTGTTCTTTAATCTACTCAGAAAAGCTCCTGAGTGGAATTTGAGCCACGCAGTAGAAAGTAAGCCAGCTAAGGGGTTTCAGTTGGGTAACTGCTAGCAATTGAGCCTTACTTAATTGCTTGTGAGCTCTGAGGGAATCACTTCTGAGTCTATGTGTGAAGATATAAGAAGTTAACCTGAAAAGAACAGTTTTTCCCTACTTTGTGGGTTTTGTTTGTTGATTAAAGCACTGCTAAGAAAATATTAGCTAGATCCTACAGAAAAGACCAGTTTGTTACCAACCAGGTCTTTATTCTTTTGATTTGATTGCCTGACAAGTTCAACTGTTGTTTTCCTGATTTTGTTTTTCTAAGTTTAACACTGAAAGCAAGTATCCTGTTTTATGTGCTACCAAGCATATCTGTGTTGGGAGAAATAACCCCATAAATAAATATCTTATTGGCTTTACACTCAAGCACAACTAATTATTGTGAACGGCTGTGTCTGGTGTGAATGGACTGCATTTCCCACAATCCCTTGCAAATCATATTGATATATGCCTTTGCCAAGACTGTGAACATTCTCACCCAGGCACCCGTCTGACAGTGGGGCACGGGTGGCATGAAGATTAGTGCGTTTGCTGAAGATATGCTGTTGTGTGTCACTAATCCTCAAAGCTCTCTTTCTAAGATTTTGCAGGAACTGGAACTTTTTGGCTCCTTTTCGGGTTTGAAGATAAATACCGCTAAGTCACTGGGGCTGGATGTGGGTAATAGGCTTCGGAAGACCTGGAGGGGAGCTTTTCCCTTGGTGTGGGCGGAGGGCCAGTTTCGGTATCTGGGTATTCAGATACCGGATACCATACAGAACCTCTATAAAGTCAATGTAGAGCCGATGTTGGCTAAGACTATAGTGCGGCTTCGTAAATGGCGGGACCTTCCCGTCTCACTGAAGGGTCGCATAGCTTTATTCAAGATGGTAGAACTTCCGCGGTGGGTATATTTGCTGCGGCATGTGCCAATTTGGCTTCTGCGGAAGGATTTACGGCGCCTGCATAGCCACCTTTCAAAGTTCTTATGGAAAGGACGGCGAGCGAGGATTGCTTTAGATGTTTTGTTGCAACCTTCTGAGGAGGGAGGGGCGGGGTTGTTTTCTCTTAGAGAGTATAATCTGATTTGTCGCATGAGATCTTTGCGGGAGTTTCTCACGGGGGAGATGGAAACTCTGCCCTTAGATTTAGTAGATCTCATGTCAGGGGCTTTGCATCGGGCCTATCTCCTTCACAGAGGGGGTAAGGAGTTGCCACCGGCATGGCGGGCGTCCGCTTGTCTTTTGGCTTTCCGGAGGGCTTGGCAGGCTCTGTGTCAAATGATGCAGGTCGATTGGCGCAGTACGGACTGTCTCCCAATAAGGGGGAACCAGGATCTTGTGTCGGGTGTACGCGGAGCGGTGGCAGACACGGGGATTGTTATACTTAGGGCAATTAAGAATGGGCAGCTCGCCAGCGCTTGATTCCTTCCAATCCTTGCAGGGCACTTACAGACTAGATAAGGGGGATTTCTATTTTTACCTGCAAATGAGGCATTATACGGGTAGCCTTCCCCATGTGGGGTGGGGGGTATTTTCGTTGTTCCAGAAGATGGAAGGGAAGCTAACTGTTCGTCGACTGCGGGACGAACTGCGGGTAGGGCAGATAGGTGGGGGCCTGGAAGGGTTAGCGCAGAAATGGCTCGCAGATGGCGTTCCCGAGGGCACAATGGAACGACTCCAACGGGCGTTCTCCAGTGTGAAAGGGATGGTGGAGTTGGTCCAGCTCCAAGAGGTTCAATATAAATTTTTGTGGCGGGCTTATGTGCATGATGTTTGGGCCGTGAAAGCGGGCTTCTCTGCGACAGATGTGTGTAAGTTCTGTGGAGTTGAGAAGGGCACACTGGCGCATGTTTTGGTTCTGTGGCCACATACAACTGTTTTGGGGTGGAGTGGTGACTAAACTGCGGGAATGGCTGGAGGTGCCGGTAACGGTATCTCTGGTGTGGTGCTTATTTGGGTCTTATGAGGAGGAGCTCCCCTTGAAGGGAGCGCACAAGAAATTGTGTGAGAAGGGGTTTCTGGTGGCTAAGCACACTATTTTGCGGCACTGGCTGGGTGCTGACCTGCCCAATGTGCTGGGATGGGAGAGGTGCATGCGGGAACTCCGAGATATGGAAAGGTGTACAGCCCACATTTTAGGGGGAAACAAGTGGGATCTGTTCCTGCAGATCTGGGATAATGTTCCCCATTAATGGGGGGTTGTATTTGGCAGTTTGGGTTGGGGGGGGCAGCTGGGGGTAGGGGTAGGGGAGGGCACCGGGGGGGGGGGGGGTAGGGGAGGGGAATTTACGTTTTCTGTTCTCTACCTGTTCACTCCCTGTTCTTTACTTTTCAGGTATTTTCTATGTTAGCTTTATCATACCCCTTGGGAGTGTACGTGATTATGGATATGTGGTTCAAGTATCCCTGTATCGTTGGTTATTTTGTTTGTGTGAGTTGAAGATGTATTGGGGGTTGGCTGTTTGTAACATCATAAAACAACAATAAAAATGATTTTCAATAAAAGGTTAGGGCTCTTCAATCTGGAAAAGAGATGGCTGAGGGGACATATGATAGAGGTCTATAAATTAATGAATGGAGTGGAACGGGTAAACGTAGATCGATTGTTTACACCATCAAAAAGTAGAAAGAGTCGGGGACATGCAATGAAGCTACAGTGTAACCCATTTAAGACTAATAAGAGAAAATATTTTTTCACTCAATGTGAGTCAAACTCCGGATTCATTACCGGAAGATGTAGTAAAAGCTGTTAGTGTAGCTGGGTTTAAAAAAAGGTTTGGACAATTACCTAGAGGAAAGGTTTATAAACCATTATTAAAGAGGACCCAAGTCCACGTCTTGCCCCAATGCAAGCATTATGGAACCTGTGTGTCTTTTTGGGAAACTGCCAGGTACTTGTGATCTGGATTGGCCACTGTTGGAAACAGGATACTGGGCTTGATGGACCTTGGTCTAACTCAGTATGGCATTTCTTATGTTCTTAACTTAGATTTCAGCAAAGTCTTTGATACTGTTCCTCATAGGAGGCATATGAATAAACTGAGTAGCTTGGGGATGGGTCACAAGTAGTGAACTGGATCAGAAACTGGTTGACTGCAGACAACAGAGGATGCTGGTAAATGGAATTCACTCAGAAGAAAGATGGAGTGTCTCAGGGGTTGGTCCTAGCACTGGTACTGTTCATTGTCTTTGTGAGTGATATTGCCAGAGGGTTAAAAGAAAACATTTGCCTTTTTGATGATAACATGAAGATTTGCAACAGCGTGGACAACTTGGAGAAAGTAGATAACATGAGAAAAGATCTAAAAAATTAGAAGAATGACTTGATGCGATTTAATGCAAAGAAGTGCAGAGTGATGCACTTGAGATGCAGAAATCCAAAGGAGTTGTATGTGATAGGGGGTATGAGGCTGGTGAGCACAGACTAGGAAAGGACCTTGGGAATGACAGTGTCTGAGGATCTCAAGGTGGCAAAACAATGTGACAAGGCAGTTGCCAAAGCTAGAAGGATGCTAGTCTGCATACAGAGAGACATAACCAGGAGAAGGAAGAAGGTATTAATGCCTCTGTATAAGTTGCTGGTGAGGCCTCACTTGGAGTATTGGTTTTAATATTGGAGATTGTACCCTACAAAGGGTATAAAAAGACTTGAAATGGTTCAGAGGAAGGTGATCAAAATGATATGGGGCCTGTGCTAGAAGAGATATGATACGAGACTTGAAGGCCTAAATGCATACCCTGGGGGAGAGGAGGGACAGGGTAAATATGATACAGACATTTAAATACTTGAAGAATATCAATGAATAAACAAAACCTTTTCAAAGGCAGCAAAGCTGTAACACAGAAACATGACGACAGATAAAGACCTTTTGGCCTATCCAGTCTGCCCTTCAATACTAACCACAAAGCTCTACAGTTCCTTTTTAACTTTAGAGATCCTTTTGTCACCTCCCACTCAACCAATTTCTAACCCAGTCAGTCACTTTAGGGTCCATCCCTAGGACATGTAATTTATTTATAAGTTACCTGTGCAGAACAGTGTCAAAGGCTCTACTGAAATCTAAGTACGCCATATCTAGAGCTCTCCCTTGGTCCAACTTTCTGATCACCTAGTCAAAGAATTTAATGAGGATGGTATGTATCCAAGATGGTAGCATGCTGAGTAGCTGGCTCAGAGGCATTTTTCATCATGGGTAAGAAGAGGAGGGGAAGCAGGCGAAGTTGCTCCTGACTAGCTTGCCTACCCTTTTCTCGGTTGCTTCATGACTTCTGGCCTTTTCGTGCATCGAGAGTAATGATCGGCATTGGAGGGGGGTGCGGATTTCCCGACTGTGGGGCCATTGGAGCACTCCAGCTCCCAGTCAACCCTTTGGTAGCAACTTCTCACTCCCCATGACGCAGAGACCTCCTAAGCCATAGTGCCCCGGAACGAGTCCAGTCAGGTTGGAGGACGCTGGATCTCCAGTTTCTGGTGTGCCTGCTTCTCTTCAGGGGATGCCTGCTGGGAATGTAGCCACGGCATTGGAACTCTCGCTGGACCATCAAGTGTGCGTGGAGCAGAGGAGAGGGAGTTCAGCTGAAGCGGTAGTGATAGTGTCCACCGGTCCTAGCCTTGTTGAATCCATGGAAACACTGGAGCTTGCAGCCACTAAAGCAGGTAGTGCTTCTTTTTCCTTTGCTTTGCAAAGACCAGCTCAATTTACATTAGAATCCATATGGAATGTGATAAAACTTTTAGGGAAAGCCATTACTCCTCAAATTCAAACTTTACATACTAAGACACAAAAGCTATCTGAAGAATCTTTGAGGAATACTGAGTCCATTGATTTTTTAAAATCAACAATTGAAGTTTATCTTTGTATATGGACTGTATGGAAGAGCAATCTGATGTATTTATTAAGGACTCAAACAATATAAAATTTAAACTGGAACAACTGGACAATTGTACTTGCTTGGCAAATCTTTGCTTGATTAATCTTCCCAGGTCCTCCAATATCACTGCGGAAGATATGTTTATTGGGGATTTCCACTGACTCCTGTCCCCCATTAGTTAAGGCATATTACCTCCGCAGGGTCAGAAAGTCCCCGCTTCTGCGGAGATTCCTGGCCCTCAAGTGGCAGATGTATTAAATACATGTGAAGTACTGTATTAGATCTGATTTAGATTTCGGTTTGATAATTCGAGCTACTTGTCTGATAACGCTTGCTCTTGTGTCTGATAAAGTGGTTACTCCAAATGTTTTTTTGAAAAAGAAATGCTTCTTTTAAGGGTTGTCTGGTCAGGATCTTTCCTACCCTGCCAGAGAAACCTAACGCCACAGGTGTGAGTTTCTCATCCCGTGACTATGGGTTCTCCAGCTAGGGAAGGGGGTTCTTTAACAGACAATCGTGCAATCGTGGAAGGGAGAAAGATGAGGGTAAGCCACTGAGGACCCACGAACTAATAGACCTTCAACTCCCCCAACATATAGGACATTCCCACAATGCAGAAAACAACAGAAACAAAACCGAACCCAAGAGGGAGGGCAAGAGAGCAAGGGAAAGGAAGAGGATAGGACCCAATATCCAAGGACAAACAAGGCAAGCTCAATGGGCCGGCTTGTAAGTGCATTGTCAAACTCCAGGGTTTATCATATGTTTTCGTATTTCCTTCACAATTGATTTCCTTTCTAAATGCCTGTTGATCTCCTGGACCGGGGACTTTTGAATCTCTTTCCCATGTCTTAGTTTGAGCCGGTTGTGCCAATCTCAACTTTCTTGTTATATGGATAATGTTTTGCTTTTTTAAAAATTTTTGTTTCTATCTTGTATTCAATTGTGGGCTCGGGGTTGGGTGGCCTTTATGATTTTGCCTCTTGTGAGTCATGATGTATATTCTGTACTTTTTCCTTTTGTTAAGTTCTCCGTAGCAATCCGCATTTCCTTCAAGTGTGTTTAAGCTTGTATTATTTTGAAAATTTGCATAATTAAAAAAAAATTCATAAGACTTGTCTGACAACAACTGCCTCTCATAAAACCATGCTGCCTTGAATCCTGCAATCCATTGTATTCCAGAAACCTCACTATCCTCTGCTTTAGCAGCCTTTCTATTAGTTTACTCATCATAGAGTTCAGACTAACTGGCCTGTAGTTCCCAATATCATCCTTAGTTCCACTTTTGTGTAAAGGGATCACATGCGCCTTTCTCCAGTCTTCTGGGACCATGCCAGACTCTAAAGATGCAATGAAAAGATCAGACAGTGGAACTTCCCTCTCTTGGATGTATTCCATCCGGCCCCATTGCTTTGTCTACTTTTAATTTAGATCTAGTTCACTTCTGTTCCTATTTGTTGGTGTAGAACTAGAGGACAGGAAATGAGGCTGCAAGGAAGTATACTCAAAAACACAGAAAGGGTGGTGGATGTCTGAAATGCCCTCCTGATGAAGGTGGTGGGGACAAAAAGAGTGACAGAATTCAAAACGGCATCAGAGAGACATAGAGGATCCCTTTATTGCAGGAGGATAGAATTAGCAAACTTAATTAACTTTTACATTTCACAAAATAGAGGGGGCAACCTGCAAGAAGCATCAGGTACAACCTAAATGAAGGCATAGAGGAGGGTAACCTGCATGGAATGGCAAGTACACTCCAGACCCCTTACTGAGAAAACTAGATGGATCATGCTGGTCTTTATTTGCCATCATTTACTATATTACTATGTGCATTCTAAAATGACTTCAACAGGCTCCTAAACTGAGACATGTGACCATCCTTGAATTTACTTACATGGCTTTATGTTGCCTTCTGACCCCAAAGCTGAAATAAAAAGTAAATCAGAAATGCAGAACGACGACATCTTATCGATGACCTGTGTGAACTGGAAAGGGTGAGTCATGGCTTTTTCTCAGCAGGTTACTCTTTTTATCTCTCATTCTAGAAGTCCGTATTTCCATATATAATCTTGTTTCCTCTGATAGAAACTTGAATACTTCAGGCAATGGGGATATGACTATTTGCCAAACCCAATATTTATTTGGTAAGCAAGGGCCTTTGTGTGGCTAAAATCAATCATGGCACAAAATAGAATAAAAGCAATTCAGGGAAATGACTCAAATCAGAAAGTCCCCAGTCTAATCTCTTGGCTCTTCCTATGCCATCCTCAGCTTCTTCAGTGGATCAATACTGGATGCCACTCACCTGGAGGGCCACAAAAGGAGCCATCTTTACCGTGATCCTGTTCCACCATTCTACGGGAACGTGGTTCTTGTTTGCTATGCATCATGTTTTCTGTTCTACTGCTACGATCAATGTCATTGTAGCTGAAATGAAATAAAAATCTGAGCTGAAAATGTTGATGCAGGTATGTTGAAATGAGAAGACATCTTATTGGGCCCACTGTGAAATAGTTCCAAAATCTTACAGTTCCAGCTCTCCCAACAACAAAGAATCAGCAGTAATATCAACATTGCAAACTACATAAAAAACAGTCATCATACCTACTCTTTTCTGTATAGGGATAAAGGGACAGAGTCTTCTTATAACCAGTGTGACTCTGTATGTTCTTCCAGACAACGAGCTTTCTTCCAATGTCAGTGTCCCGGGGCTCAAACCCCTGCAATTAACCAAAAAGCTACAGTTAGTTTATTAGACATGATATTATTAATATTAACTATATCTTCACTTTTTCTTTGTGGCATATGAGCTGTGGCAGTTCTCAAAACTTGAGGAAAAGAGACATTGGCAGTGCAATCTTAAGCTGTCCAGAGGCTTTAGGGCCAAAAGACTTTGAGGAACTCCCCTCTAATGCCAAAAAGATCAAAGAATAGAGGAGGGGATCTGCATTCCTGGAAAAGTTTTGAGTTCTTGTCATCCTGAGAATGCTATGGATTTGTGGGTATTAGAGTGTGTGTGTGCGGCGACCCTGGATATTCAGTGCTGTCACCACAGCATTGAATATCCAGGATTAAGGGTCTGAGGGCAGGGCTATGCGCCGTAGTGGTGCATAGCCTGCCCAATTCAGTATTGGGCCCTTGGTAATTAATGTTTGGATGACATCAATGTACAAAATGAGGAGATATTTTCTTGTCCCGTGATGTGAATTGAGATGAGCCATATTCTTAGCCTAATTTAAGTGATAAGCATGAAATGGGGTTTTTTGTAACTGTTCATTTATAAGCATGAGGATATTGCAAACAGTAAACAAACATGTCAGCAATGGAAAGCAGTACAATAAACCCTAAAGTGTAAAAAAAAAAGTGAACAAGCCAAGCAACTCCAACCCAACAACCAGACCCATCTCAGGGGAATAAAAAACAAACAAACCCTGAAGGACCCAGAGTGTAAAATCCCACACAATAGGCACCTTCAGCAGACAATCATGGAAGGGAGAAAGATGAGGGTAAACCACTGAGGACCCAAGAACCCATTGACCCTCAACTCCCCCAATATATAGGACGTTCCCACAATGTAGAAAACAACAGACACAAAACTGAACCCAAGAGGGAGGGCAAGAAAGTGAGGGAAAAGAGGAGGATAGGACCCAACATCCAAGGACAAAAAGGCAAGCTCAATGGGCCGGCTGCCCCACAGCCATCCATCTCCTCATGAGGAGAGGAAGGAAGACACCAATCACCCTCACTCCACAAAAGCCCGAACCCAGGTTATATAGGGGGCCCACAGCTCATCGAAAAGTGAAGACTGGCCTTCCAGCATGTATGAAAGTTTATTCATACTCATAAATTCATTCACTCTCACCAACCACACCATCAAACTCGGCCCCTTTTCATCTTTCCACATCTGTGCAATCACCATGTGTGCTGCCAACAAAAGCATGCCTGCCAATTTCTGGAGAGGACACCCGACAACTCCTGCTGAACCAAAGTAGCCCAACAAGCAAAGGGCAAGGTCCACAGGGAAAGTACCATTGATCGCAGTCACCACTCTCGTCCAAAAGTCTCAAATGTCTGAACATTCCCACTAGAGATAGTAAAAGGTACCCACAAGCCCACAGGCCCACCAACATTTATCAGACTCCAGAAAGCCCAGATGCCTTAAGCGGACTGGAGTAAAAAAAAGCCTGCATAAAGAGTTTATATTGTGTTTGTTCACAGCCAGTGCCCCGACCTCAAAGGTACCCCTACTGGTGAATAACCCTCCATTCCTGGGGCGTAAAGGACCGACCCAGGGAATGGTGCCATTGTTCCATGTACAGGTCAGAACCAGCATGGTACAGGTCAACCAGTGCGTTATATAGTTTAGAAAGAACCCTTTCCCCTGGGCCCTTGGGCCCAAAAGACATCCCTCCACCCCTGGTGAGTTGCAACAGCTGCTCCTCCCTCATGAGGAAATAGCGCAATTAGAAATATTGCCCCTCCCCTATGTTCTAACTAGATCGTACTCAAACAAATACCCCTTCCAGAAAATCTCTCAGGATAAGGATATCATCTGCTCCCCAAACTTTAAGAAGGACCGCAAAGGGGGCCCCTCCAAATGGATGAAAATCTATAAGCTGTGCTGCTGGGAAGAGCAGCCCAGGGCATCCCCCTCGATGTCCCACCTGCAGATTAACTCTTCAAAGGGGTAATAATAATAGGTGTCCCCTTGTCCCCCAGCCCCCCCAACTGCCTCAAAAATAGACAAAGGTGCTACCCATTCTGGCTCCATGTGAACCCAGTGCACATCCAGGGGTCAGACAGAGTGAAACCTAAGACCCCGAAGAACTGCTGCCTTATAATACAATTCAATTTTAGGACAGCTCAAACCCCTTCATCCACTGACTGAACTAAGTGTCCTCAGTCTATTTACGCTCGATGAATCCCCCAGATAAACTTACTAAACTTTGCATCCAGCTTCTTAAAGAAGGATCGGGGAACCTCAATCAGTAGCTGAGTGAAGACACAGAGCAGCTTGAGCACTATCACCATTTTAAGTGCCACCAACCTCCCCATCCAGCCCATGGTGAGATCCTTCCACCTCTCCAACTCCTCCCCAATACGGGTGGCCAACAGAGCATAGTTCAATTCAATTAATCCTCCATTCTTGGGGAGATCTTCAAGCCCAAATACTTAATATTCACTTTGCCAGTCAGAAGGGACAACCCACCAGCAACTGTATCTCCTGGCATCCCAGAGGGAAAATCTTTGACTTATCAACATTCACCTTAAAACCAGAGACTTTGGTAAAGTCCTCCAGCACCTGAAGTACCACGGGAATAGAGTGTAACAGATCTTCAACAAAGATCAGGGTATCATCAGCATAAAGAGACACCTGGTGAGAGCTCCCTCCCACAACAGTAGACTTAACCACCAGACTAGAGCATAGCAATACTACCAAAGGTTTGATTGCCAATGCAACGAGAAGAGAAGATAAAAGACATCCTTGATGAGTGCCCCTAAACATTGGGAACTGCTCGGACTGAGAGCCATCAACCAAAACATGGGCAGTCAGTGCTGTATACAGTGCCTGCAACCATCAAATAAAACGTGTCCCCAAACCAAACTGGTTCAACATCGCAAACAGGTATTCCTACTCAACCCCGTCAAAAGCTTTTTTGGCATCCAACGAGATGCAGCAGACTGATTCCTCCTTCTGGCAGACATTCAGAATTATATTCAGAAAATGCCGAACATTATAATAGATCTGTCTCCCCTGAATAAAACCAGTCTGATCTGGTTGGCAAGGACGCTAGCAAAAATCTTTATGTCACTGTTCAACAAGGATATTGACCTATAAATACCACACTCCACTGGGGACCAGCCACTTTCCAGAATCAGGGAAATCATGGCTTCGTACATAAGAGACGGTAGTGTGCCACTCTCCAGGGCATCATTAAACACTCTCTGAAGGAGTGGGCCACCACCTCTTTCATCCCCTTATACCATTCCATGGGGAACCCATCCATACCCATGGCCTTACCAGATGCCAGGGATCAAATAGCAAACTTAATCTCCACTTGGGATATCTCCCTGTCTAGCAAGGCCTTCTGCTGCTTGGACAATGAGGGTAGGGAAATACCATCCAGGAAGGTAGAGCGCAGATTGGAAGAAGCGAACACCTCAGAGGAATATAACCTAGAGTAGAAATCTTGAAATGCATGGGCAATCCCAACACTGTCCTTCTGCAAGACCCAATGTCTGTCATAAACTTCACTAATAAGCCAGTTGGCCCGCTGCTTACGCAGTTGCCAGGCTAGCAATTTTCCCGCTCGACCGCCAAACTCTACAAAATTACATTTAGTTAGCCAGAGCAGAAATTCAATATGCTCCACCTCAATAGCATCAATTTTATGACCAGTCTCCAGTAAAAGAAGATAAACTTTTCTAGAGCCTGTCTGCCTGAAAATGGGCCAGTTCCACTCAAAGGTCATTCAGAGCTGCCTCACGTTCTCGCCTCCTCCATGATGCCAGCTGTATTAGCTTCCCTCTTACATAGGCTTTCCCGGCTTCCCACAAAACTACACTAGACGTTTCCTTGTTATCATTAAGTGCAAGGTACTCCACCCACCACTCTTTTATGGATCTCAAAACCTCTCTCTCCTGAAGCAGGCATACATTGGCTCTCCACCTCCAGTTATTCCCACTCCACCCCCGTCCCAGATCAAGCATGAGGCACACCATCGCATGATCACTCAGTGAGGTAGGCAAAATCGTGACCCCCCTCAACCTTATGCAAATCAGGTTCTCTTCCAAGCACCATGTCTAGTCGCGAGTAACCCTGCGTCTTGGCCGAGCAGTGGGTGTAATCACGGACATCTGGATACGAAGACCTCCAAATATCCACCCAGCCAACCATTTCCATAGCCCTTCGCAGCTCATCCCCTTTGGAGAGGAATTTGACCACTTGTAGGGGCCCAGAACGGTTCAAGGAATTAAGGGTACAATTCATTTCTTCTCCCACCCGCAAAGAACCCTTCACCTTATCCTCAAACTCAGAGAAAGCTTTCTGAAAACAATTCCTTTTAGGCTCATTAGGGGCATACAAATTCAAAAGGGAAAGCACCTGCTGCTGTATGTGTCCCACTGCCCACACCACTTGTCCCTGATCATCTCCACCTGAGTCATAAAAGGTAAAGGGGATTCGAGAGCTGATCAATATGGTCATTCCTCATTTTTTAGAAGTGTGGGCAGAATAAAAAACATGCCCCCAGCCCTCAACTTTTCCATCTCCAAAGGGATAAATTTTACTTCCTGCAGCAGAACTATATCAACCCTCTCCAGCTGCAGATATGAAAGCACCCTTTTGCACTTAACTGGATTGTTAAGTCCCCCTACCTTCAGCATGGCGATCTTAAAGGCCATACTGATTGTTGTAGGGTTTAAGTACTTGTAGAGGTAGAGGTTAAGTATGACAAATTTGGGGTTAAGTATGATAGATTTCCTTTTAATTTTTAAGTGCTAAAGATTAATAATGTTCCTGGTTCATAATCACTTAATGGCTGCCCTGAATCTCACAAAAGAACAACAGCCACGCTGCTATAACATGTGAGCCAGTATTCAGGCCTTTGCAAGAAGAGATCCAGCACCGGAAGGAACCATATAGGGAGATATCATGAGCCTTGCAAGGTGCCAGTTTGGGCTGGAGAGTCTAGACTTGGACCTACAAGGGGATATCAGATAAAGGCCTGTAAGGTCTATGTGCACAGAAAAACATACACAGGAAACTACAAAGCTACCAACATATATGCTAGGCCAGGCTCTGAAGAAAGCAGATTAGCTGGATCATAGTTGGTGAGTATGGGAGGAGGGGGGCCAGGAGGGATTTTGCAACAGGAACTAAGGGGAGCAAAAAAGGCAATAATAGGAAATGGGGAGGGGGGAGGGTGAGAGAACATGAAGGAATAGCTCTGGGGACTGTATGCAGAAAAAACGGAAGAAAAGAAAGGTATAAATGTAACATGCTTTTCATATTCAAGGGGGAGAGTTGCATTCTTGAGGTGCCTAGTGCCCGATAGAACTCTCTTCCCCACCTTTCTACCTGTATTTGGTCATCAGTTATCTAATAAACAGAGACTCTGATTGCACCTGTACTGACTTTTTGGATCTGATCATTTCAGGTAATTAGTAATAATAATAATTAGGTTGTGGTCCATTTTTTGTACGAAACAGGGCCGTACAAAATTTGTGCCGAACACCCGGGATTGGGCTACGGGTGGGTCTTTATGACCAAGATATAAATTTAAAGATTTGGATTCCCCTCAAAAGGTTGAGGGAGGTGTGTTCCCGGTGCTGAGTGAAGACCGGAGGAGAAGAAGAAGTGAGTGTTTGATTTCCCTAGGAAGACGACCTTTGTGACGACAAAGCCGTGAGTACACAGTCAAACCTCGGTTTTCGGTTGCCCCGGTTTTCGTCGGTTTCGGTTTTCGACGTCTTTTCAGACTGCGATCTTGTCTCGGTTTTCGTCTATCGCCTCGGTTTTCGTACTGCAATACACGCTTGCCTGCCCAGTCCCGGCAGCACTACCCCCCCCCCCCCGGACTCACCGATCGCGTGTGCCAGATCTGAAAAGCAACAGTACAGTACTGCAATAGTGTACATACACCTTCCGCTGGTCTGCATACACTGCCTGCCCAGTCCCGGCAGCACTACCCCCCCCCGACTCACCGATCGCGTGTTGAAATGCGAAAGTCAGGTGAGCAACATCCTCGAGCCAGAGTCAGAGATGCAAGGATTGCAGAGAGGAAGGCCCCGATCTCTCCACCGCCTGCCTGTTCTCTGGAGCGCCCCCTCAGGCTCGGAGGTAGCAGGGTAGCCGGAGATATTGAATGGGTAAGCAGGAGATGTTAAATGAATGTGGCAGGCAGTTCTTTCTCTTGCGGGGTACGCTGTTGAGATGGAGTCAGCGATCAGATTAGTATCCTAGGTATCTGTGTGTTTGCTGTGCTGTGGACGATCGGGCAGCTGAGAGAAGTGACAGGAGCTGTTCTACTGCTGGCTGAGACTTCGGGAGCTCGTGCTGCTGCAGCCATTGCCACATGGCTCTGGAAGCATGCTGAGCGGGAGAGTGGTGTTTCCGGTGGCTGTGGCTGGTGCCTTTTTTTTTTGTGGATCCTTCTTTTTTTTTTTCTGTTTTCTTTAAAAATTTCTGGATGTTTTTTTTCTGAAGATTTGCATCTTGACTGTGCTGTTAATCTTTCTCCCTTCTCAGCAGTTTAAACAATTTGTCTGCCAAAAATACCTCTGGAGCACCATCTTGTGGCCAGAAGTGGGATTGACTCTCTTCCTGATTGCAAATTGCTAAAAGTTCTCATTGTGCCTTGACACAGACTTTGAGGGGAGCAGTGATCTCAAAATGGTCTGTATCAAACTCGTCCGCCTGCTCGCGTGACTCGGCCACTCATTTCCCGGAATCGAGCGCCCATACAAAGTGCGTTTGTGATTCAGTCTGCCTTTGTTTCTCGTTGAGTGAGCATCACCCCGCATTCATTGAGTGTGACTGCTAAATAAGCCACCATGGGGCCAAAGAAAGTTCCGAATGCCAACCCTTTGATGATAAAGAAGGTGAGAAACACGATAGAATTCAAGAAAGAAGTCATAGCAAAGTATGAAAGTGGCGTATGCGTGGCCGATCTCGCCAGGATGTACAGGAAGTCTGCATCAACGATCAGTTCCATCCTGCTGAAGAAAAACGAAATTAAGGAAGCTGATGTTGCGAAAGGAGTGAATGCGCTAACGAAACAGAGATCGCAAACAATCGAAGATGTTGAGAAGTTGTTGTTGGTGTGGATCAACGAAAAACAGTTAGCGGGAGATAGTGTTTCAGAGGCGATAATTTGTGAAAAGGCAAGGCTGTTGCATGCAGATCTTGCAAAGAAAATGCCTGGAACGAGTGCTGATGTTACTGAATTTATGGCCAGCAGAGGCTGGTTTGAGAAATTTAAGAAGCGAACTGGCATACACAGTGTGGTAAGGCATGGCGAGGCTGCAAGTTCGGACAAACTTGGGGCCGCAGAATTTGTTGATGAATTCAAGGAGTACGTAGAGGCTGAAGGATTCCTCCCCCAACAAGTCTTCAATTGTGATGAAACAGGCCTCTTTTGGAAGAAAATGCCAAAGAGGACCTACATCATGCAGGAGGAAAAGGCACTGCCAGGACACAAGCCTATGAAGGATAGGCTAACTCTTTTGTTGTGTGGTAATGCTAGTGGGGATTTCAAAGTGAAGCCTTTACTGGTGTATCACTCTGAAAATCCCCGAGTGTTCAAGAGAAACAATGTTAACAAGAGTAAATTGTGTGTCATGTGGAGGGCTAACAGTAAGGCATGGGTCACGAGGCTAATTTTCATTGAGTGGGTCAATGAAGTGTTTGGCCCGAGTGTGAAGAAATACCTCCTGGAAAATCAATTGCCACTCAAGTGCCTCCTGCTAATGGACAATGCTCCTGCTCATCCTCCAGGCTTGGAAGACCAATTGTTGGAGGAGTTTAGTTTCATCACAGTGAAGTTCCTGCCCCCTAATACCACTCCTCTCATCCAGCCCATGGATCAGCAGGTCATTTCAAACTTCAAAAAACTCTACACCAAAGCACTGTTTCAAAGGTGCTTTGAAGTGACCTCGGACACTGAATTGACCCTAAGAGAGTTCTGGAGGGATCACTTCAATATCCTCAATTGCATAAGCCTTATAGATAAGGCTTGGCAGGGGGTAACTTGCAGGACGTTGAACTCTGCTTGGAGAAAATTGTGGCCAGAATGTGTCCTCGAGAAGAATTTTGAAGAAGGGTTTGAGGCTCACCCTGATGACCCTACGCCTGTTGTGCAATCTATTGTGTCTTTGGCGCAGTCCATGGGGTTGGATGTGAGTGGCCAGGATGTGGAAGAGTTGGTGGAGGACCACAGGGAAGAGCTAACCACTGAAGAGCTGCAAGACCTTCAAGTGGAACAGCAACAGATGGTAGCTGAGGAAATTGCTTCAGAGGAGGAGGAAGAAGAGAGAGAAGAGAAGGTGCCTTCTTCAGTGATTAAGGACATGTGTGCAAAGTGGAGTGAATTGCAAAGTTTTGTGGAGAAATTTCACCCTAACAAAGCTGTTGCAAGCCGTGTCTGCAACATGTTCAATGACAATGCCTTGTTCCATTTTAGGCAAATCTTAAAGAGACGCCAGAAACAGACCTCTCTGGACAGATTTTTTGTGCGACAGGGGTCCAGTGACTCTCAAGCTGGTCCTAGTGCCAGTAAAAGACAAAGAAGGGAAGTAACCCCGGATAGGGCCTTGATACCTGAGGTCCTTATGGAGGGGGATTCCCCTTCCAAACAATAACCTCTCCTCCTCCCTCTCCCCTCAACAACAGTCTTCAATAAAGTTAAATGTGATGTTAAATGTTCATTTATCCATTTCATTAGCCATTTATATGTATTTCTCATTGTTTTCTGTATGTAAAAATATAGTTATTCTCTATAAAATGTATTTTTTGTCAATATTTTTGGGTGTCTGGAACGGATTAATTGAATTTACATTATTTCTTATGGAAAATCTTGCTTCGGTTTTAGTCCGTTTCGGTTTTAGTCAGACTTTTTTGAACGGATTAATCATGAAAACCGAGGTTTGACTGTACTTATTTTTGACCAAGCTTGGTAAGTGTTGTTTACTTTTTGTTCTATTGTATTGATAAAGTGTAAAGATATTTTTGCTGCTATGAGCTAGGACTGAATGGTGTGTGCTTTTGAGATACGTATCGGCTGATACGAAGCGTGTGTGTGTTCTTACTCACGGTTCCATACCTCCGCGAGGAGATTGGCTGGGTCTGAACGAAGCAAATCTCTGTTTGAAAGGTGTCCTGGACATTTCGTGCACTACCTCCCTTTGTAGATAAAAAGGTTGGATATTGAGATCCTTAAAATAACAGGTGGCACGTAGGAATTATGTCTCTGTTTAGGAGAAAGAAAGATGACAATCAGGGAATAATGATAAATCAGGTTTCCCCAATGACTCCGGTCGAACGGATGATGAGAGATAATCCCATATTAGGAAAGGAAATTTTGAAAGTTTGCTTTAAATGGGCAAAGTGGAGCAATGCTCCTGGGATCCCTCTTGGCTGGCCACCGGAGGGGTCTTTTGATGGTGGTTGTTTAGCAAGGATTAGGGATTATGTTTTGTCCCATAAGACCAATGCTAGTCAGTTAAAACATTTGCAATACATTTCTATGTGGATGAAACAGGCAAACCCAGGTACCCTCAGTAGTGACTTTTAAGTGACCTTTTCTCAGCATGCCTCATATTGCTTATAAGTTTGCTTTTCTATATTTTGCTATGTTATTGACAATTTTTATTGGGTGGTTTCTATACTTTATCTCTTCCCGCCCCCACTCTTTTCACCCTGCTCCCATCTCCTCCCCATCTCCTCCTTCTCTGAACCGCTCCCGTAGGTCAGTTCTCCCCCTCACTAATACTTGGAAAACAACCGTTCTTGAAGTGGTTGATCTTATGAATATTAGTGACTGTATCATATGCACCCCGTTACCACAAGGTGGTAATTATGCCCCTGTCCGTGTTCTCCCTGTCCCATTTGAAGAAGTTGTAGGTGCCATCCCGTGCTGGAATAACCCCCACCTTATTAAAGGGTGTATAGAGCGTGGCCCCTTATATTGTAATGATACTTGGGCAGCCCATCAAGCTGCTTCCTTTCCTGTCCGTGTCTCTGTGCCTTCTATGATATTTTATTACTGTCTTATTACCAACTCTTCTGTTTCTTTTGCCAACAACTGTAATGTTTCCTGGAATGTCCAAACAAATAATTTTCACTTTTTGCACGGTACCATGCGCCCTTTCTATTATGGGCATAATATGTCTAGGGTAGACTGGTACCGCACTCAAGCCCGTAACAATCTTGTCAACTCCAATTACTGGGGCCCGTGGGTTAAAGCCCACTCTCGGGTATGGGGTCCTGACATTTGGGCTTCAACCTTTAATGTTGGCCCTATAGATTCCACACATACTCTCCTTTACCGAAAAGGTACATACATGTCCTCTCCTTTCACTTCTTGCTATGCACCAGTCCTTTCCTGCAATGATGTTGCCCGGTGTGGTAAAGCACACACCACTCCCAGTAAAGTAAATACCACCGCCCAGCAGGGTCGCCCCGCTGCTACTACAATCATAGGCCACCAACTTGCTGGCCGCCTCCACTGGAAACCTTGTAAATCCCATGATGATCATCCTCTCTGTCAGACTCCTTGTGCTCACTCTCCTACCACTGGTAAACTAACCTGTGAGCCCCATACTTCTATTGCATATCATATCAAAACATACTTTACTTGGAAACCTTCTTTTTCTCTATCTGCTATTGTGGGCCATTACTGGCTTTGTGGTGATGTTTTGTACCAGAAGGTTTCACTGTCCAATTTACCCTGTGCCTTAGTTAACATGTCCCCTTATTCAGTCCTTATTCCCCTAAATGTCTCACATAATACCCCGCCCTCTCCCTCTACTCCTCTGCACCAGCGCCATAAGCGCAGCTATGCTAGCCCCTGGGATTCCTCCACTGCTGAAGATGCTGCAATACAAGCTTCCTATGAATATGTTAACTCCACTTACCCTATGACCAAAGCCCGCCTTATAGCTCTTAGCGCTACTTCTTGGATTCCTTGGGCTACCCCCGCCTTTACAGCGGAGCTTGGCATGTCTATTCGCCGCTTACAATGTTTGCTACATATACAAATGAAAGCTGTTACTGAATCTATTTCTCGCTTAGCTGAATCACTTGAACAAAATAATCAAATGACTCTGCAGAATAGACAGGCTTTAGATTTATTGCTCGCGGCAGAAGGCGGGACTTGTTCCTTTATCAGTGCTACTAATTGCTGCACTGTGATCGCTAACCATACGATATTTGTATTAGATGCTATGAATAAGCATTTATCTGAACTACATATTGATGATTTTAAGGGTGGCCTCCAGATTGGAGATTGGTTTTCATCTCTCTCCTCCTGGTTTCACTCCCTTGGCTCTGGCTTGAAAGGCTTATTGATTTCTGCTGGCATTATTTTAATCATTGCTTTACTCTTCTGTTGTTTTGTTTCTATTTTTATATCCTGCTGTAAGAAACATATCACCAAAGTATCCACTTCTTTTTTGCCTGTTCAAACTAGCCCTACTCTTGTTAATGTTTCTTATGCAGCAGTCCCCATGTCAGACTATTCTGACTTCGATTTCTCCCATTCCCCAGCCGAATTAAAAAAAAAAATGGGGGAGTTGTAGGGTTTAAGTACTTGTAGAGGTAGAGGTTAAGTATGACAAATTTGGGGTTAAGTATGATAGATTTGCTTTTAATTTTTAAGTGCTAAGGATTAATAATGTTCCTGGTTCAAAATCACTTAATGGCTGCCCTGAATCTCACAAAAGAACAACAGCCACGCTGCTATAACATGTGAGCCAGCATTCAGGCCTTTGCAAGAAGAGATCCAGCACCGGAAGGAACCATATAGGGAGATATCATGAGCCTTGCAAGGTGCCAGTTTGGGCTGGAGAGTCTAGACTTGGACCTACAAGGGGATATCAGATAAAGGCCTGTAAGGTCTATGTGCACAGAAAAACATACACAGGAAACCACAAAGCTACCAACATATATGCTAGGCCAGGCTCTGAAGAAAGCAGATTAGCTGGATCATGGTTGGTGAGTATGGGAGGAGGGGGGCCAGGAGGGATTTTGCAACAGGAACTAAGGGGAGCAAAAAAGGCAATAATAGGAAATGGGGAGGGGGGAGGGTGAGAGAACACGAAGGAATAGCTCTGGGGACTGTATGCAGAAAAAACGGAAGAAAAGAAAGGTATAAATGTAACATGCTTTTCATATTCAAGGGGGAGAGTTGCATTCTTGAGGTGCCTAGTGCCCGATAGAATTCTCTTCCCCACCTTTCTACCTGTATTTGGTCATCAGTTATCTAATAAACAGAGACTCTGATTGCACCTGTACTGACTTTTTGGATCTGATCATTTCAGGTAATTAGTAATAATAATAATTAGGTTGTGGTCCATTTTTTGTACGAAACAGGGCCATATATTGTGTGTAAGAACCCGACCAACTAAGAGGGAAACAAGCAAGGAAAGGAAACCCCACCTGTCCTACCATCCACCCCTCCCTCAGAAGCCCCTCCCTCTCCCATCCCTGTTCATCCATACAGTCTAGGCTCATTCAACACAGCCCATTTAACCAACTAAACCAACCAAACTTATTTACAAAAACCAGAAAATCCTAACTTGATATTGCATTAATCTTTTCCTAAGCTTCCCAACTAAAACAAAATAGACTTCCGGGTCACCCAACCCATTCGAACTGTCACATTCGACATTCACAGTCCTGGGGAGCCTCTCCTACCTTACCAAACCAAACCAAATCAGGCAGTAGACCAAAGGGAAAGGCTCAAACCCCCCACCTCCACCTGGACAACCACTCACATCCGTAACTCTCTCACTCAAAGCTCACACCAACCCACCAGACAATCAGTCACTCCCCCAAACCCCCGAACAAACACCCTTCTCAAACATGACTCCCCATCCATTCTGAATGCTCACAGGAAATAAAGTAGCACAAAGGACAGGGTCTCCTAAAGGCCACCAACGGACTAAGGCAAGCATATGCACCCTAAAGGAACAGCCTCTCAGAGGTAACCCAAAAACTCCTGTCCCACACAGGCCACAAATCCTTTCAGGAGAGGCTTATATAAGTAACCCAGAAATAGACCGCCACCTCCTTAAGAACAAAAAGCGACACAAATACAATATATCCATGAAAACAGGCCATCTGGCAACTGCCACCAGTCAATCAGCCTTCCGCCAGTTCATCCTCCTCTGGAGCAGTCAAATTATTCTCAGGCAGATCAGAGGCACTCATGCCGTCTCCCACGCTTGTCATCTCTGGGGAACCCCGGGGTGCCCCCTCCAAATCCGGCATCTCCCTCTGAGCCTCCAGGCAAGCAGATCTTGGAGACAGTCCCGCAGTGTGCTCTTGTAGGTTCTGGGACTCCTCATGTCGCACCCCAGCCCGCTGCAGCAAATGTTTGACGTCCTTGGGGGGAATGGAGGAATTTATGCTCCCCTTGATAGATAACGGTAAGTCTGGCAGGGAACCAAATGTTAGCCTGAAGGCCTGCCTTTACTAAGGCATCACGGTAGTGGACCAGGGCCTTTCTTTTACGCACAGTCTCAGCACTGAGGTCAGGAAAGACCGATATTTTCCATTTATTGTATACCACAGTTTTTTATTTCCTTGCTTACAAAATAATGTGTTCTTTCTCTTGGTACTGTAGCAACTAAACAATAAGAGCACTGGTCCACTTTCCGGGCCGGGGATGGGTCGGGTATTCCGGTGTATCCACTCAATTTCATAAGATGGTGGAGCCAGCTGCATTGAAAAACAGGAGTCAAGTCATTTTTTAACAAAAACATGCAGATCGGGCAATTCCATTCCCTCCGGAACGCCAAATATGCGTATGTTCTGCATCTATCATGGTTTTCCTGGTCCTCAGCTTTATCCTCCAACCACCAGACTGTTTTCCGGAGTTGCTGTACCTCCACGCTAACTGCCACTCCCTTATCCTCTATCATTCCCACATGATCTTCAACCACTGTAAGGCAGGTCATCAGGCCATCAAATCTTTCTGTAAACTGAGCAGTTACTGTTTCAATAATTTTGGTTTTGGATGCCTGTATTTCTTGCAGGAGGATGGCCACATTATCCCCTGAGATTGGCTCAGCTTAGATCCACACTGGTATTTTCACCACCCGTTGCCATCTCAGGCCCAGGCCTCTTATCGGCTAGGGAGGTTTTTTCACCTTTTCAGCATAAAGGTTGCGGATTGACTTCTCAGTCCTCATCTATAACATTTTGAGCATTACCTCCAATGCCTCCACTAAGCAAACTCCCAGAGAAGGATCAAAAATGAGGGTTTATAATGCAGTGGCACGGAGCGACTCAAAATGTTGCCTGCTCACATCTGCGCCAGAACCGGAAGCCAAGCACAAAATTTTAAGGCTCAAGTAACACGCAGGTCTTTTTCCTCCTATCTTCCCTGGTTTTCGATTTTCCTAGCACATTATACTCCAGATAATATATTTCTCCAGGACTAAGCAGGAAGTCAGTCCTCACATATGGGTGACATCGACATCGATGGAGCCCTTGTGGAGCATTTCCCCAGCTTTCCAAGAAAGCCTTTGGGAATACAGGCACGCATGCGCGGTTCCCTTCCCGCCTAAAGGTGCCATCTTGCTCAGTCTCTCTTTCTCCGTGAAGCCCACCGGACGTGTGTCCTAGTCCTCCCGGAAAATAGTTAGATTTTTTCGCGATTCCTTCGCTACTTTTTCTCCGGTTCGATGCCGGTTCCCCTCCCGCCGGGTTCGGTACACCGGTATCGAGCCCGATCTTTTTTCGGTTTTTGCCCTTCATGACTGGCGTTCGCGCCCTTTTTTTCTTTTTCCCTGGAAGGCAGGTCCTTTGACCTCGCGGGGACTCTTTTTTCCCTGATGGCTTCCACTGGGTTCAAAAAGCGTGATCGGTGTAAGAAGCTAATGTCTCTCACTGACACACACGACTGCTGCCTTCGGTGCCTCGGTCCTGACCACGATCCTAAGACCTGTGGACCATGTGGAAAAATGTCTTCCAAGGCGCTTCGAAGTCGTCAGCACCAAAAGGAAAGGCTTTTCTCTGACTCAGCCTCCGGCCGGGTCTGGACCTCGTCTGAGGCTTCGACATCTCGGGAATCGGATCCTGAGCACCGTCGGGGCTCCTCGGACAGGGGTCCCCCGACCGGGAACGAAAGAGGAAGAAGCGGCTCGCGAGGGCGTCGTCGGAAGAGGTCCCTGGCTCCTCGAGAGCTAGGTCTCAGACTCACGACCGTCGCCCCGGGCCCATGGAACAGGAGAAGCCTCCCAAAGTACCTCGAGTGGAGCCGGAGTCTGCTGGACACGTAAGTCTTTTTTGTCCTCGTGGACTCTCCTCCCAGAGAGCCGACGTCGGGCCCGGCACCGCCGGGGCCCGAGTCGGGGGCTGCTGAGTCTCCTGAGCTGGGTCTCAGGCTGACAGCCTTGGAGAGCAGACTGTCTGCCTTCATGGAACAGCAGCGGGCACTGATGGCCAGCCTGTCTGGCGCATCTGCCCTGACCACCGGGACATCGACATCGAAGTCGACCCCGGTGACCGAGCCGATACTCGACGCCATAAAGGCTCGAGGTCGACCTCGGTCACGGTCTCCCTCGACCTCCCATTCGGGACCGAGGGCGTCGACGCTGGTGCCTTCGGCGTCGGGGCGGGTGCTCACAGGCCCCGTGCGTTCGGACCCCGATTCCTCATCGGACGAGTCCGCCTGGGAGACGGAGGACGAGGAGTCCCCCGACACCTTCAGGACTCGGTGCGTCCCGTCGGACTCACCGCAGTCTGAGCCCCGGACTAGATCCCCTCCCGGAGGATACCCGGTTCTCGGAGTTCGTCCAGGATATAGCCACTGTGTTGGTTATCCCTGTGGACCCCAAGGAGGAGCCTCGAGCTGAGGAGCTCGAGGCCCTACAGTATGACTCTCCTCCGAAGGAGGCCTTTACTGTTCCGGTTCCTCCGATGCTGGAACGGATCCTCTTCCAGATGTGGGAGGCACCGGCCTCGGCACCGGTTGTAAGCAAGCGGGTCGATTCTATCTATCGACTCCGGAAGAGCCCTGGCTTTCAGAAGGCGCAGCTACCACACCATTCCATGGTGGTGGTATTGACCATGCATCGCCTGAAAAGTCAGAAGATGCACTCCGCGGTGCCCCCTGGCAGGGAGGCCCGGAACCTCGATGGTTTTGGTAGGAAGTGCTTCCAGGGCTCGATGCTTGCTTGCCGTGTCCAGTCTTACCAGCTGTACATGGGCATGTACTTGCGAGACCTGGCCAAGGAGCTGGCCGGGTTCTCTGCTGGTCTCTCCAGGGAACCCTTGCAGAGATTCAAGTCCTTGTCCTCGGGGATCCGGGAATGCTCCAAGTTTATGTCCCGCGCTGCCTACGATGGCTTCGAGGCTTCGGCCCGTGTTGCGGCAGCCGGCATCGCGGCTCGACGCCAGGCATGGCTGCAGTCATCGGACCTCGAGCCAAGGGTTCAAGACAAGTTGGTCGATGTCCCTTGCCGAGGTGAAAACCTTTTGGCAAGCCCATGACCCAGAAGGCCGCACAGCTCGAAACCGAGCACCTCATGAGGACAAGGCTGTCTAGAAAGACTTCTGCCCCTTCTCACAAAAAGAAGGGCTCGGCTAAAAAGCCCTTTTACCCGAGGAAGGGCACTGCCTACAAACAGTACCCACAGTACCAGGCCGCCCAAGCTGCCCCTCAGGGTCAGCAAGCCAAGGGGCAGGGTAATGGGCCCCGTAGGCAGAGGACTCCCAAGCCTCCGGCCCCTGCTCCCACTCAGCAGGGTGGGGTTTTTTGACTCCTTAGGCATAGCCTCTCCGTCCCTTCTCTCCCAACCCTGCACTGGAGGTCACCTCGCCCTGTTTGCCCACAAGTGGCCACGCATCACTGGAGACAGTTGGGTGTTAAGCATAGTCCACAAGGGCTATCTGATACACTTCCAACAGCTGCCTCCTCCATACTTTCCAGGGGAACCTCCAAGGCCTCCCCTGCACACAGATCTTCTCCTTCAGGAGCTCCAAGGTCTGTTGGTGGACAGGGCAGTGGAGCCGGTCCCTCCCCACTTACAGGGTCAAGGGTTCTACTCCACGTATTTCCTGGTACCCAAAAGAACCAGTGGCCTTCGGCCTATTCTAGACCTCAGAAATCTCAACAAATTCCAAGAGAAGGAAAAGTTCAAGATGCTTACTCTTGGAACACTTCTGCCCTACCTCCAGCAGGGAGACTGGCTATGCTCTTTAGATCTAAAGGATGCGTACACTCACATCCTCATTCATCCAGACCACAGAAAGTACCTCAGGTTCATTGTGGGAGGAAACCATTATCAGTACAGAGTACTGCCTTTTGGCCTTACCTCCGCTCCCAGGGTCTTTACCAAATGCCTGGCAGTGGTGGCGGCCTACCTGCAAAATCAGGGAATCTTTGTCTTCCCCTATCTGGACGACTGGCTCATCAGGGGTCAGACGTGCCAGGAGGCCAGAAAAGCCACCCTCAGAACTATTGCTCTTCTTCAAAGCCTTGGGTTTGTAATAAACTTCGCAAAGTCCACTTTGCTCCCCTCCCAGAACTTGGAGTTCATAGGGGCAAGGTTGGACTCTCTGCTGGCAAAGGCATTCTTGCCAGAAGACAGAGCCCAAAGACTGATAAACTTAGCAAACCAGTTTCTCAGCAGGTCACTGGTCTCCGCCAGACTCTGCCTGAGGCTTCTAGGCCACATGGCTTCGACAGTACATGTAACCCAAATGCCAGGCTCCATATGAGGCCTGCACAGTGGTGCCTTCAGACTCAGTGGTCACAGGCCACAGGCAGCCTCAGAGACAGGATAAGGGTGTCCAGACAATTTCTGAACTCTCTCAGCTGGTGTCTGCACCCACCCAATCTGCTGCAAGGGGTACCTTTTCAGATTCCTGGGTTCACAGTGGTGTTGACCACGGACGCCTCCCTGCAGGGCTGGGGAGCTCATTGTCTAGGCAAGTGCACCCAGGGCCTGTGGTCTCCCTGGGAAGCCGCACAGCAAATCAATCTACTGGAACTCAGGGCTCTTCGGTTAGCCCTCAAAACTTTCTCTCCAACCCTGGCTCATCAGTCTGTCCTAGTTCAGACAGACAACCAGGTAGCCATGTTTTATGTGAACAAGCAGGGCGGAACTGGGTCCAGGCTCCTTTGTCAGGAAGCACAGGACCTTTGCTTGTTTGCTCTCAGGCACAACATGCTCCTCAAGGCTGTGCATCTCCCTGGCCAGGAAAACTACCTGGCCGACAGGTTGAGCAGGATTCTGCAGCCCGAGTGGCAGCTTCATCCTTTGGTGGTTCAGAAGATTTTCCTGAAATGGGGACTTCCATCCATAGATCTGTTTGCCAGTCCACTGAACAAACAGCTGCCAAAGTTCTGCTCCAGGCAACCGCATCCCCTGCGGATAGCAGCAGATGCTTTTCTGATTCCTTGGTCTTAGGGCCTCATGTATGCGCTTCCTCCCACGCCCTTGGTGGCCCGAACCCTGTTCAAGATTCTTCAGGACAAGGCCTCGGTCCTGCTGGTGGCTCCCAGGTGGCCGAGACAGCCTTGGTTTCCACTTCTGCTTCAGCTGGCAGTGGATCCTCCACTGCCTCTGGGTTGCAACCCGACCTTCTCTCTCAGGAGCAGGGTTCCCTTCTGCACCTCAAAGCTCTCAATTTGATGGCCTGGAGGCTGCAAGGCTAGTTTTGGCTCCCTGGGGCCTACCTCAGGAAGTTGAGGAGGTTGTCCTGGCCTCTAGGAAACAGTCCACTAGGAAAACCTATGCTCTCAAATGGAAAAGGTTTTCTGTGTGGTGTCAGCTACGTACAGAGGATCCTTTCTCCTGTACTGTACCAGTAGTGCTTCAGTATTTACTGCACTTATCAAATCAGGGACTTAAGTCCAATTCTGTTCGGGTCCACCTCTCAGCTCTAGCAGCTCACCACTCACTGGTGGAAGGACATTCTCTGTCGGGTCACCCCTTGGTGTCCCGCTTTCTCAGAGGCTTGCTTTTGCTCAAGCCTCCAATCCGTCCTCCTGCTCCTGAGTGGGAGTTGAATGTGGTCTTGCAGCAACTGACTCGCCCACCTTTTGAGCCGATGGCTACTTGCCCTCTACGCTTCCTGTCCTGGAAGACACTCTTCTTGATAGCCCTAACCTCGGCCAGGCGAGTGAGTGAGCTTCAGGCCCTGGTCTGTGACAGGCCTTACACCCACTTCTATAGGAACAGGGTAGTCCTTCGGACTCATCCAAAGTTCCTCCCAAAAGTTGTCTCCTCCTTTCACCTTAACCAAGAGGTGGTTCTTCCAACATTCTTCCCTAGGCCCCATGCAAGCCAAGCTGAAGCAGTTCTGCATACCCTGGACTGTAGGAGGGCCTTATCCTTCTACCTTGACCGTACGCAGAGGCATAGAAGGGCTACTCAGCTCTTCATATCTTCTGACCCTAATAATTTGGGGTTAGCTGTGTCCAAGCGTACCTTGTCCACCTGGGTAGCTGACTGTATCACCTGGGCTTACAGGGCAGCTGACCTTCCTTTGCAGGGTCGGGTCACGGCCCATCGTGTCAGGGCAATGGCTGCCTCAGTGGCTTACCTCAGCTCTGTACCATTCGTGGACATCTGCAGGGCTGCAACTTGGTCCTCAAGCCAGACTTTTGCAGCCCATTACTGTCTGGAGAGGGAGTCCCGTAGGGACAGTGCTTTTGGCCAGGCAGTACTCCGGAATCTCTTTGAGGTTTAGGCAACTCCTGCCCTCCAGCCCTCCGTTGGGCTACCGGTGGAGGTTCTGTCAGTGAAAAGCCTTTCTTTCATGCTGGGACTAGAGGGAGCTCTCTTGTTCAGCCTGGGTTCCTTGGTAGCCCAGAGCTAGGGAGTCACCCATATGTGAGGACTGACTTCCTGCTTGGTCCTGGAGAAAGAGTAGTTACTCACCTGTAACAGGTGTTCTCCAGGAGCAGCAGGAATCAGTCCTCACAACCCTCCCTCCTCCCCTGGGAGTTGCAGTTGTACATAGTTTATTTTTTACATTTTTGTGTGCTGTTTTTATCTATGTCATTTGACTGAGCAAGATGGCACCTTTAGGCGGGAAGGGAACCGCGCATGCGTGTCTGCATTCCCAAAGGCTTTCTTGGAAAGCTGGGGAAATGCTCCGCAAGGGCTCCATCGACGTCGATGTCACCTATATGTGAGGACTGATTCCTGCTGCTCCTGGAGAACACCTGTTACAGGTGAGTAACTAATCTTTGCGTGTGAGCAATTTTGTTGATTTTTTTGGTTTATGAGCTGCATTCGGTGCTGCATCGTCATCACAGATGCGCACATAACCTGTAGTGTGATCCCTGTAATTTGCTGTTCAGGTGCTACATCATCATCGTAGACGAGCATGTGACTTGCAGCGTGACCACGTGAGTCCGACTTCTGCCACCATCGTCCCACTCCCTTCCCCTGATCGTACCAATCCCGCTCTGTTGGTAATTTAGTTCCCTGCCTGCCATCAGCCTCTTACCTACCACACACAACTCCTTTTATTCCTTCTGCTCAATTAGCTCTCACTATTCTCTGTGCACTGCGTAATTGCCAGTCTACGCGTGGGAAAACATCTCTCATCAATGACTTTCTGCTTCAGCATAAATTGGACCTGTTTTTCCTCATTGAGACATGGCTTAAAGATGGTGAGGAACCTATTCTGTATCATTGTCTTCCGCTTGGCTTCACTGAACTATCTACCTCCCATTCTACTAGGGCAGGAGGTGGGATAGCTGGCATCTTCCATGATTACTTAGCTATCAGTGAGATTGCTTCCACTACGTTACATTACCCTGAATCACTTCTGCTTCCTATACCCCCTCCCTTTACCAGCTACATCCTTTTGGTCTATGTTCCTCCTACCTTGTCTATCCCTTTATGGGACTTTCTTTCCACTACCTTGTTGGAAACAATTACTACATTCCCAGATCTTCTTATTCTAGGGGATTTTAATTTTCATATGGATTATACCATCCCTACTCGGGATAAACATTTTTTATCCCTTATATCAGACCTAGAGTTAACTCAGCAAATCTTCTTCCCTACCCATATTGCAGGGCACACACTCAGCCTCCTTCTCACCTCTTCTGACCCCAGGGCAAATATTACTGATCTTCATAGGCTTATCCTACCATGGACAGATCACTATTGTGTTTTCTTCCAATTTTTTGCATCCTGCATCTTCTCCCACTTCAGTCCCTCCCTGTTTTCCCTTCATTGTTCAATCCAGCATATCCCCGCATCAGTCCTTTCAGTGTTTCCCTCAGCAGATATGCTTTTTCACCATATTTTCCTTTACTCTCTCTGAACCATCAGCCCTCTACCTGGATCAGACCCTCAAGGATACAATTAACAGTTTGCTCCCGTCACATACTTCCTCTCGTTCACAGTCTGCACATTATCACCCCTGGTATTATGCAAGGTTGCGTACCTTTCGCTGCCAGTTACGCAGAGCAGAACGGCTGTGGCACTGGTTCCACATGCCTGCTTTCTTGGATTTCTTTCGGAATGCACATGCTTGCTATCGCCAAGCTATCACAGTAGCAAAGCAGCAATATCACGGCCAAATTATTGCTAAAGCTAGTAACAAGCCAAAACAATTATACTCAATAGTCTCCTGCCTTTTGCATTCCCCACTATGTTCTCCACCACTAACTGTCCCTTCAGCTGAGCAGCTAGCCCAGTATTTCTCAAAGTTTCCCGCCTTCGGCGAGGTTTTCCTCCTTCCAGACCTCCTTGTTCTCCGCCCATGATGGACGACTTTCCTCCTACAATGTTTTCTGATGACCCGTCAAATTCTGTCCATTCTCATCCCTGGTCGAGATTTAATCTAGTCACTATGTCTGCCTTAAAGAAGGTCATTTCTTCATCATCTCAAACTACCTATGCTCTAGATCCCATTCCTTCCACCTGAATTTCTGAACCTTCTTCTTCCACACATTCAAATCCTTTTCAATAACAGTCCTCTCATCCTGGAAAACTGCTGGGGTCTGGCCTCTACTGAAAAATCCTTTGCTTGACCCTGTTTATCCTGCTAACCTTCGCCCAGTCTCTAACCTTCTGTATCTATCTAAACTTCTTGAAAAACTTGTTTTCTCTCAACTCTTGGATCACCTGGAACATACTAACTTTCTTCATCCATGTTAATCGGGCTTTCAGCCAGACCACAGCACTGAAACCTTTTTGCTATCAGTACTAAACGAAATCCATATGTCTTAGGAGTATCACTTGACTTCTCTACTGTTTTCAATCTCGTTCATCACTCCCTTCTTCTCTCACGTCTTTCTTCTGCTGGCCTATGGTCCACTGTACTTCATTGGTTCTACTCTTTTCTTTCTCTCCATTCATACTATGTTGCTTTTCAATCTGTTGCCTCCTCCTCTTTCTCTCTTCCCTGTGGTGTTCCACAGAGGTCTGTTCTTGCTCCCCTTCTAATCAATGCTTTTCCTGCTCCACTTGTCATGCTCATCCAGCAGCAGGGTGTCTCCACATATTTTTATGCAGATGACATCCTGCTGATATTCCATACACACCACTTTTCTCCTGATCTCTCCTCAATAAACTCTTGTCTCAGTTTGGTGACCTCTTGGTTGACATCGAATAACCTACATCTTAATCCAGCAAAAGCTTCAGCATTGTGGTTATCTGGTTCATTTACTCCCCCATCCATATCCGCTTCTCTTAAAAGTACATAAGAACATAACATAAGAACATAAGATATGCCATACTGGTTCAGACCAACGTCCATCAAGCCCAGTATCCTGTTTCCAACAGTGGCCAATCTAGGTCATACGTATCTAGCAAGTTTCCCCAAAAGACATAGGTTCCTCGGTGCGTGTATTGGGTCAAGCAGTGATATCCCGGGTCCCTTTTAATAATGGTTTATGGACCCTTTCCTCCAGGAACGTGTCCAAACCTTTTTAAACCCAGCTACATTAACAGCTTTTACTACATCCTCCGGTAACAAATTCCAGAGTTTGATTACACGTTGAGTGAAAAAATATTTTCTCTTATTAGTCTTAAATAGGTTACCCTGTAGCTTCACTGCATGTCCCCTAGTCTTTTTATATTCTGATAACGTAAACAATCGATCTATGTTTACCCATTCTACTCCATTCATTAATTTATAGACCTCTATCATATTTCCCCTCAGCCGTCTCTTTTCCAGGTTGAAGAGCCCTAACTTTTTTAGTCTCTCTTCATAGGAGTTTCCTTCCATCCCCTTTACCATTTTGGTGGCTCTTCTCTATACCTTTTCTAATAACGCTATATCCTTTTTAAGATATGGCAACCAGAATTGCACACAATATTCAAGGTGCGGTCGCACCATGGAATAATACAGAGGCATTATAATATCCTTTGTTTATTTTCCATTCCTTTCCTTATGATACCTAGGATTCTATTTGCTCTCTTGGCCGCCGCTGCACATTGGACAGGGGGTTTTAACATGTTATCCATGATGACACCTAAATCTTTTTCCTGGGTAGTGCTTCCCAATGTGGAACCTTGTATCGTGTAACCATAGTTTGGGTTGCTCTTCCCTAGGTGCATAACTTTGTACTTGTCCACATTATATTTCATCTGCCATTTGGATGCCCAGTCTTCCAATTTATCAAGATCCTCTTGCAATTTTCCACTATCCTCTTGGGTTTTAACAACTTTAAATAGTTTTGTGTGATCTGCAAATTTGATAATCTCACTCGTTATTCCCTTTTCCAGGTCATTTATGAATATGTCAAAAAGTAGCGGACCCAGCACAGATCCCTGGGGTACCCCACTATTCACCTTTCTCCATTGGGAAAATTGTCCATTTAGCCCTACCCTCTGCTTTCTATCTTTTAACCAGTTCTTGATCCACAATAGTACATCACCTCCTATCCCATGACTCTTTAGTTTTGCCAAAAGTCTCTGATGAGGGACCTTGTCAAAGGCTTTCTGAAAGTCCAGATACACTATATCAACTGACTCACAGGTGTCTACCTGTTTATTCACACCTTCAAAAAACATAACAGATTAGTAAGACAAGATCTTACTTGTCTAAAGCCATGTTGGCTGTCTCCCATGAAGCCATGACAATCTACATGCTGAATAATTTTGTTCTTTATGATGGTTTCTATCATTTTTCCCGGTACTGACGTCCGGCTCACCGCTCTATAATTTCCCGGATCATCCCTGGAACCCTTTTTAAAAATAGGCGTTACATTAGCGATCCTCCATTCTTCAGGTAATATAGATGGTTTTAATGATACTTCACAGATCTTCCTCAGTAAAGACCAAAGCAAAGAATTCATTCAGTCTCTCCGCTATAGCCTTGTCCCCTCTTACTGCCCCTTTTACCCCTTCCTTTTACCCCTCTATTATACCCACAATACAAACCCTTAAGTACCTAAGTGTCACTCTTAATTCTTCCCTCACCTTTCAGTCTCATATCAATATCACCATCCACCACTGATTTTTCTCCCTTCGTCAGATTCATAGTATCCACTCCTATCTTCCAGCATTTGACATTACCACCCTTCTGCTTTCTTTAGTTGTTTCGAAACTGGATTATTGTAACATTATCTACTCTGGACTTCTTCAATATCAACTAAAGCATTTACAATCAGTTTAAAATAGTGCTATTTGTCTCCTTCATCATGCCTCACGATTTGATTATGTTTCCCATTGGCTTCCCTTTCCATACCGGATCCATTAACAACTACTTACCATAATTCACAAGGTTCTCAATTCTGCTACTCCAGCCTGTCTTTCTTCCCATATAATCCCATATGCACTCACTCGCTCACTCTATTCAGTACATGCACACCTGCTCTATTTGCCATCCTCATCAATGTCCATTTGGATAGTACTCAAAACTCTGCTTTATTTTTCTTGGTCCTTCACTATGGAATTCCCTCCTGGCAGCTCTACATCTCAAGTCTTCCTTTCCCAAATTTAAAACAGCCCTCAAAACACATCTTTTCCAAAAAGCCTTTAATATAATCTCTGATCCAACTTAGTACACGAGGACTCTGGTACCCTAACAGGCTACACATGTGTAACTCTTAAATGCTCTGTATCCCCTTCCGTCTTTTTCTTTCCCATGACTACCCATCTTTAATGCTTTATCTTGTTTTAAATGGTGTTCTTTTCTATTTCTAATGTTTTTATTGTAAACCACCCTGATACAATGTCGAAGGGCGGTATCTCAAATCTTTTAATAAACCATAAATCACTCTTAATAGGGTATTTTGATTATTAAGATAGTCCTAGACAATGCCCCCTATATGAGGGTCTACAACTTCCAAACAGGACATTGATAACATCAACAGGAATTAAGACTATTGTGAATTCTCTATAGAGGAGTTGACTACTTGGACACTGTTCCTTCCTGGTGTAACGTGTCACTGAAGTCTCCATATTTGAATTCAGTGATTGTAGGAAGTGGGGAAAGAGTATTTACCAGAGTAGGCCCTCAGAATTGCAAATCAATGAGTTTTCTTGGTTTATGCACTGTATTTTAATATTCCCATGTGTTCAGTAAAATATCTCTTCTGAAAATTTGGAGAAATAGTTGGGCACATTGGATGAAAAGTAGGTCTTTTGTTTCACAACTGAATGGAGAAAAGAAACCGCAGGGGTGATATTTGCTGCCGAGGCTAACCCCAGATATTCAATGCCGGGGCCAGATCTGGCCACCATCATTGAATATCTGGGGTAGCCGCAGAACCTGGAAGTTAACTGGGTAGCGCCTCAATATCGCCGCTGCCTGGTTAGCTTCTGCAGATAAAGTTAGGCCAACATTTGCCGCGCTTGACTGTACCCATGGGCTGGTAACCGAGCAGTGGCTTAATATCGCTGCTGCTCAGTTAGCGATGGGTGCCACCTCTGCTCCAGAACACCAACAACATGCCCCAATGCTAACCGTGTAGCATCGGGGCATGTAGCGACAGCACCCACAGATATCCCGAGGCACTAACCACTGAATATCCCGCTAACCGGCATTTAGACAGCTTGCAGGTCTTCAAACCATGTAAATTCCTTTGGATACCCCTCCATTACTTAGTGTAGAAAGTTTCCCTGGCTTTGCTAGTTTCACAGATCTCCATATTCCACTTTAACAGACTCACCAACAGAGGTTCAGAAAAATCTGGCAAGGGCCCAACCAGCAGGCCAGAGAGTGTACACAGCAGGACCACTACAGAGCACATCACTAGGACAGCCACAGGCCAATCGGCAATCACCTGGGAGTAACTGCAGTCAATGAGAGAAAAGTCTCTTATTCATTTTCTTTACATTGAGAAGTCTTGCCCCATTCTGTCTTTAAGACCAAAAAACCTCAGCAAGATTATTTACAAACACTTTTATTTTAAAAATAGCCTAAATACTAATCATTTCTCCCATAGACACAAAATAGAAAACTAAAAAATAGGACCACGTCCAAGTAAGGAAGCGGAATAAAACAACATATGAGTTTAAATCAAAGACCAAAGTCCTGGTTATTTGTACTGCTTTTACTGGGGACGTTCCATCAATTGAGGTTGGGTTTCCTCTTGGTGACTGCCTTGCTCTGCTACTATGTATGTTGATACTTGTTTGGTCTTGGAATGCCTCACAGTTCAGTGAAATGAGTGTTAGCTAGGCTGCTTGCTATTGCTCCAGCAGATAAAGAATTGTTCAATAACACTGACACATCTAGACCCAGCATAATCTCCCAATACTCAATGCTTCTATGGCAATAAAAATTAGATTCAGCTCTCAAGGACAGAGCAACAGGTTTGGGGAACCATACAGAGAAAGGCACATAATCACATAGCAAGCAATCTGATAGAAAGTGCCATATGGGAACTAAGATTGATGTTTTAAGGAAATGACTGCACTGGGACATAAAGAATTTGATAAAAATGAGCCTGCATCATGGAACTCTTGCTGAAAAAGTCTGTCATATTTCCTTGAAGAAAATCACATACAATAATTAACCATGCACATAGAAGCAGTGGCATACCAAGAGCGGGGCGGTGGGTGTGGTCCTCCCCGGGTGCCAGCTGGAAGGGTGTTGTACCCCCGCTGGGCCCACATTTCTGTGGCAGTGTGGCAAGCCGTGAAAGAGAGCCAATGGCTCTGGATTGGAGGCAGTGTGGCAAGCCACCTGGTGTTTAGGTAGGTTTGCTGTGCTGCCATGGAAGTATGAGCCCGGTGGGGGTTAGGGGTGCCGGATGGGGTGGGGGGCGCTGGCCTCAAGAGGGAGCACGCCCAACCCAGGGGCCGAGGGGGCTAGGAAAGCCACTGCTTAGAAGGGCTGTGCTATTGACAGTTGAGGGGCCAAAACATTGACAACACACATCGGCTAGTTGCACTTACCTTACCAAAGGCAAAGATTAAAGATGAACTAGTAACGAGGTGAGTACAACTCTAAACAAAAGCATGGAGGGGGGGAACCTTCACAGAGCAGTGGCTACAACTCTCACCACCTCACTGGGCAGACTAGATAAACCATTCTGGTCTTTATCTGCTGTCATATACTATGTTACTATGTAACTAATGAGAACATTTCTATTCACATAGCTCAGCTGAAATGGGGAGTTGAGCATGTCAGTTCTAGTGATTTTCTAAATCAGTGTTTTCTATACGTATGCAGGCCAAAAATGTCATTTTGTTTTGTTTCTCATGCCCTTTATTGGATTTTTAATTTTCTTTGGGTTTTTTAAAATGTTTTTTTTGTTCTGGGGAACAATATTGGCAATAGTTCACCTACTAATAGGTAGTACACATTAAACACTATTGAGAATCATAAGCATTACCAATGACACAGGAAAGAAAGGTGAAATTAGACTTACCTGCTAATTGTTGTTCCTTGAGGAACTCCAGTCCAGTCCCGGAACCTCTGGGGTTTAGTACCTCCTCCAGCAGCTTTGGAGACTGAGCACGTCATCTCTTTTGATGACTCTGGTATAAGTAGGCAAGGACCGCCTTTCCACTCCAGTAGTCTCAGTCTCCAAGCAGCTGGAGAAGGTGGTGAGCCTGGGGTCCTAGGCTCATTTAGCAACAACTAAGGAGAGTGTTTTGGTTTGGTAGTTTAGAGGTTAAGTATAAGCGCAGGTCGGGTTTGCAGGGGGATTGAAGAGTTTTGTGCTTTGAGTGTTGCAGAGGACTGGACTGGAGGGACGAAAAGGAACAGAAATTTGGGGGGTTTTCCTGTCATTTCATATTAAAAACATGGGAAATGTCATTGACATTCTCCCTAAAGCTTTACAAATATTTTTCCTCATAACTCAGCAAAGAAAAACACTCATCTCTATGATACAGATAATAAAATCTTCTGACCATGAAATAAAGATGAAGGGCAACAACTGCCGGCTATAGCCACTTCATGGTGAGCAATATTACTAATGTGGATATTATGTTTTGGCCCGAATTTCAGTTGGGCAGTGCTATGCGCCACGTTGGCGCATAGTCCACTCACCTCCCGCCTAACCCGGATTTTCCATGTCGGGGTCATATGCGGCCCCAGCATCGAAAATATGGGTGCTGCTACACAGCCAGATATCTGCAGGAGCTATCCATGTAGCACCAATTTTCGATGTTACACAATTAGCCCCAGTGCCGTACAGATAGGCGAGGTTTTCCCATGCCTATCTTTAAGGCGCAGAGTGCTAACTGTGTAGCATTGAAAATCGGTGCTACATGGGTAGCACCATGGTCCACCTCTGCTCCACCCCAGAACACCCTCAACTTGCCCCGATGCAATGCTTAGGGACATCTCTGGGATTTTTGAAGGGTATTACCCGTATAAGTGCCCTTCAAAAACCCCAGATAAGGCCTTTACACGGGTAACTAGGGAAGTTACCTGTGTAAAGGTCTTCAAAAATTGGCCACTTTATGTTTATTGTACTTGATTAACTGCCCTTCACTGGTGCAGCAGAGTGGTGTACAAATTTAAAATCACAATAAAATACAAAGAGAGGAACTCCATTTCTTAGACAGGACAGATTAAAACAGTCATGCCAGGAAATGGAGAAGGGAGGGGAGGGAAGGGGAGATGAGGGAAAAGGAAATATAATCAGGGGGCTGGTAGATTGTAGGTGATATTGAAAAAATGGGTCTTCAGAATTTTGAACTTAACATGAGGGTTCAAGTCTCAGGGCAAGGGGCAACGAGTTCCAGAAAGCAGAAGCAAGGAAGTAAAAAGCTGAGGAGCGAGTGGATGATAATCGAGCCTGAGAAGCAGAGGGAAGGTGTAAGCGATTGGCAAGGATATTATGGAGAGCATGATGTGCGGAATGTAGAAGCAAAGAGTCCGAAAGGTAGCGGAGGGAACCAGAGTGCAGTGCATGGTGGACCATAGTAAGCAATTTGTATTGGAGATGAAATTTGACAGGAAGTCAATGATAATGGATGAGGACAGGAGTAGCATTCAAAGCAGGAGGCATGGGCTAGAATATGGAATGAAGTATTTTGGATGACCTGAGGACGGTGAAGTTGGTACTGAGGGAGGCCTAGATAAACAATATTGCAGTAATCGATCCTGGATATGACAAGTGTAAGAAGTAAAGTAGTCAGGGATGAGGCAGAGAGGAAAGCGTAGTTACTCACCTGTAACCTGCAGAAAGGAAGAGGTGCTAATGCCACTGTATAAGTCACTGGTGAGGCCTCACTTGGAATACTGTGTTCAGTTTTGGAGACCATATCTTGCAAAGGATGTAAAAAGAATGGAAACTGTTCAGAGGAAGGCGACCAAAATGATTTGGAGCCTGCGTCAGAAGCCTTATGAGAAGAGACTTGAAGACCTAAATATGTACACTCTGGAGGAGAGGAGGGACAGGGGAGATATGGTTCAGACCTTTAAATACTTAAAGAGAAACAATGAACAAACAAACCTCTTCCAAAGACGGGGAAGCTATAAAACTAGAGGGCAAAACATGAAGCTGCAAGGTGGTATATTGAAAGGCAATGTCAGGAAATACTTTTTCACTGAAAGGGTGATGGATCCTTGGAATGCCCTCCCGATGGAAATGGTGGGGGCAAACACAGTGATGGAGTTCAAAGTGGCATGGGACAGACACAGTGGATCCCTTTACAGCAAGATAAAACAAAATAAACTGAACCATCTAATTTCTCAACAAATGGGGGTGTCCTACACGGAGCGGCTGGTTCACCCCTAAACAAAGACATGGGGAGGGATGGCCTGCACAGAGTGGCAGGTGCACCCCTAAACAAAGACATGGGGAGGTGCACCTACTCCTGCCATCTTACTGGGCAGACTAGATGGACCATACTGGTCTTTATCTGCCGTCATTTACTACTATGTTACTATGTAACAGGTGTTCTCCGGGGACAGCAGGAATCAGTCCTCACATATGGGTGACGTTGATGCCGATGGAGCCCGTGCGGAGCAAATCCCCAGCTTTCAAAGAAAGCCTTTGGGAATTGCTACCACTAATGCTTGGTCCACTTCCTGCCCAAGGGTGCCATCTTGCTCAGTCAAATGACATAGCTAAAACAATTGAAAATAATAGGACTGCAACTCCAAGGAGAGGAAGGAGGGTTGAGAGGACTGATTCCTGCTGTCCCCAGAGAACACCTGTTACAGGTGAGTAACTACACTTTCTCCAGGAACAAGAAGGAAGTCAGTCCTCACATATGGGACTCACCAGCTACAGGCTACCATGAACCTATAGCCAAAAAAGGCTCCCTCATTAGAGAGCCGCAATGAAATCCCTAACTAGGAAAATAGGATCTGCGTTCAAGGAAAGTAGCACTCCGGTAGCCTGAACACAGAAGGGTCAGAGGGTAGGAGTTGCCTAGACCCCAAAAAGGTTACGGAGTACAGCCTGGCCAAAGGCACTGTCCCATCGGGACTCCCTATCCAGGCAGTAATGAGCTGCGAAGGTATGAACTGAAGACCAGGTGGCGGCCCAGCAGATGTCTGCCAGAGGAACAGAACACAGATAAGCCACTGATGCCGCCATGGCCCAGACCCTGTGAGCCGTGACACGGCCTTCCAGTGAAAGCCTCGCCTCCTCATAAGCCTGGGCAATACAGTCTGCCACCCATGTGGACAGCGTATGCTTGGTCACCGCCTCCCCCAGTTTACTGGGGTCATAGGAAAGAAAAGCTGAGAGGCTTTCCAGTGGCCTTGAGTACGCTGGATGTAGAAGGACAGGGCCCTCTTACAGTCCAAGGTATGGAGGACCGCCTCTGCCCGACTGGTGTGCGGTCTGGGAAAAAAGGTATAGAGGACCACCTCCTGGTTGAGGTGGAACGAGGACACCACCTTTGGCAGGAACTTGGGGTGCGTGTGAAGCACCACCCTATTCTTTAAGAATCTGATGTAAGGTTTCTCCGCCACGAGGGCCTGAAGCTCACACCCTCCGAGCGAAAGTGAGCGCAACCAGGAAAACCACCTTCCAGGAGAGACAAAGCATAGTTACTCACCTGTAACAGGTGATCTCCGGGAACAGCAGGAATTTAGTCTTCATATATGGGTATCGTCGGTACCGACGGAGCCTGCGTGGGAATGCTCCCCAGCGTCCAATCAGAAAGCTTTTGGGAGCATCCCACAGCGCCTGCGTGCTGCCTTCCCGCCTTTCCCAACTGCCTCTCTCCAGTTGAGTTTTAAGCTGAGACAAAGAGAGAGAGAGAGGCAAAGGAAAGAGATAAATAGAGAGATACAACTCCTAAGGGAAGTGGGTGGGTTGTGAGGACTAAATTCCTGCTGTTCCTGGAGATCACCTGTTACAGGTGAGTAACTATGCTATCTCCAGGAACAAGCAGGAATCTAGTCATCACATATGGGGACTCCCTAGCTTTAGGTGCCAGGGAGAGACCCCAGAAGTTGTGTGTCCCTGAGAAGGGCTCCACTTCTCCCCATGGATCTCTGGCATCCTACCAGGGATGGTGGGTAGGAGTTGATTAGGTATGGAACAGGTGTTTGAGAACAGCCTGACCAAAGGCGGCATCCCGGTGGGAGTCCTTGTCCAAGCAGTAATGGGCTGTGAAGGTATGAACAGAGGCCCAAGTGGCTGCTCAACAGATGTCGTCAATAGACACAGAGTTCAGATGAGCCATTGAGGCTGCCATGGCTCTCACATTGTGAGCTGTGACATGGCCCTCCAGAGAAAGGTTCTTACTCTGATAGGCGAAAGAAATACACTGAGCAATCCAGTTAGATAGTGTTCTCTTGGAGACTGGAAGTCCCAAATGAGAAGGGTCAAAAGCAACAAAAGGTTGAGAGGACTTTCTATGTTGCTGTGTCCTTTGTAAGTAAAAAGCTAGAGCTCTTTTACAGTCCAGGGTATGAAGATTCCCCTCTGCATTTGATGCATGAGGTCCTGGAAAAAAGACAGGTAGGTAGACCTCCTGGTTGAGATGAAAAGGCGAGACCACTTTAGGCATAAAGTGTGGATGAGTCCTAAGGACTACCTTGTCATGATGGAACCTTGTATAAGGTGGATTAGCTACTAGTGCTTGCAATTCACTAAAGCGGCATGCAGATGTGATTGCAATGAGAAAGATAACCTTCCAAGAAAGGAATTTCAAGGAGGTGGTAGCTAAGGGTTCGAAAGGTGGCTTCATGAGCTGCCCAAGAACCAGGTTCAAGTCCCATGCCACCGGAGGTGGTCTAATGGGAGGCTTAGTTAGAAGGAGGCCTCTCATGAATCTTGCTATAAGAGGATGAGAGGAAATAGGTTGTCCATTTAGAGGCTTGAGGGAAGCTGCAATAGCACTCAAATGGACTCTTACTGAATTTGTTTTAAGGCCTGCATTAAACAAATGGAGGAAATACTCCAGTAAAGATTCCAGAGGTATCAGAACACCAAATAGTAAACCTCTTCCACTGGAAAGCATAAGAACGTCTAGTGAAAGGTTTCCTGGAAGCATAAAGAACATCTTTCACTTGCTGAGAAAGATGAAGATCTTGGAGATCTAGGCCTTCAGCAACCAAGCCCTGAGATGCAGAGACTGGGGATTGGGATGCCATAACATTCCGTTCTCCTGGGATAGGAGATCTGCAGCAGACCCTAACTCCAGGGAGGGAGCTTGAGAGAGATGTAGAAGCAGAGGGTACCACACTTGCCGTGGCCAATGTGGTGCTATGAGAATCATGTGGCCTCTGTCTCTCTGAAGCTTGAAAAGGGTTTTGGAAATTAGGGGAATGGGTGGAAAGGCATACAGGAAGTCCTGACCCCAGTGAAGGAGGAAAGCATCCTTTGCCTGAGCTCCCTGAGCCGGAGTTCTGGAACAGAACCGGGGAAGTTTGGCATTCCACGGACTTGCAAAGAGGTCTATGTCTGGGGTTCCCCAAAGTTGAAAAATACTGGCCACCTGGTCTGCATGCAGAGACTATTTGTGTGGAAGGAGAACTCAACTGAGTCTGTCTGCCCAAGAGTTTTGAACACCTGGAAGATACACTGCCAGAATATGAATCTGATGCTTTCTGGCGAGGGCCCACAGTCGCAAAGCTTTGTTGCAAAGCGACAGAGAGCCTGTTCCCCCCTGCTTGTTCACGTAGAACATGGCTACCTGATTGTCCGTATGAATAAGGACTGTCTTGTAGGTGAGCAGGGTGTGGAACACTCGCAGAGCAAGGAAGATTGCTCTGAGCTTCAAAAGATTGATATGTAGACAACTCTCCTGTGGAGACCAGGTGCCTTGGGTGGAGAGGTCTTGCAGATGAGCTCCCCAACCCATTGGAAAAGCATCTGTTGTAAGAGTTGCTTGGGGCAGGGGTTGCTGAAAGGGGGACCCCAGCAACAGGTTTTGAGTGGACTTCCACCACTGGAGAGACAAAATGAAGCGACTTGTGTTTGCTATTTTGTCTGACAGGCAGCCTGATGCCTGGGTCCATTGGGTGGATAAAGTCCACTGAGCTGCCCTCATGTGAAGGCGAGCATATGGTACCACATGCACGGTGGATGCCATGTGGCCTAGTAATTGCAACATTTCTCGAGCAGTTAGATGGGGCTTTAGCACTGCTTGAGAAGCTAATTGCACCAAGCTAAGGCAACGGGCCTGGGGAAGATAGGCCCTTGCCCTTGTGGTATCCAGTAAGGCTCCTATGAACTCTAGAGACTGAGTAGGAGTTAGACTGGATTTTGGGATGTTTATTACCAGCCCTAAATACTGAAGGACACGCATTGTGCAGGATAGAGAAGTCTTGGCCTCTGATTGTGTTGGAGCTCGAATGAGCCAGTCGTCCAAGTAAGGGAAGACGAATATTCCCAGAGTGCAGAGTGAGTAGAAATGCTGCTACCACAGCCATGCATTTCGTGAACACCCTTGGTGCAGAGGCCAGACCAAAAGGAAGCACCCTGTATTGGTAGTGCTTTCCCTGAAACAGGAACCGAAGGAATCTTCTGTGGGTTGGATCTAGAGAACAAAGCCAATCCTGACTCTGAAGGTATGGAAGCAGAGCTCCGAGAGATATCATTTTGAATTTCTCCTTGACAAGGAATTTGTTCAATTCTCTGAGATCTAAGATAGGTCTGTATCCCCCTGTTTTCTTTGGAATAAGAAAATAAGGGGAATAGAACCCTGTGCCCTGTTGATGAAGAGGCACTTCTTCTATTGCCCCTTGGGCAAGAAGGATGGTAACCTCCTGACCTAACAGGTCGATGAGAGAGGTCGGAGAATTGAACTGCTTCACTATTGTGGGAGGGGGCATGCTTGAAAAATGAAGTTTGTACCCCTCTCTTACGATGGAGAGTGTCCAATGCTCTGCTGTTATTTGCCCCCATCTGGGAGCAAAATGACATAACCTTCCTGGAATGGTGGACGGTTCTGGTCCTTCCAGAGCCAGAAAGGCTAAGTTCTCTAGCTGAAAGTCAAAGGACCTGAGGAGGCTGAGGCTGCTGGGCCGGTTGAGGCCTAGCAGCCCTTGCTTTCTTCTGTTTGGGTGGTTGCTGACGTTTGGATGAAAACTGACCTGCAGAAGATGCCTGCTGACCATAAGCAGGATAAAAACTTTTCTTTTTAGAAAAAGGTGTTTTCTTGAACAACTTTTTCCTAACAGGATCAGCAGTAGACTTGGATAGTCTATCCAAAGTGGAATTTTCAGCATCCATTTCATTGGCTTTTTCTTGCCAATCTTTACCAAACAGATTCTCACCAGTACAAGGGATATTTCCCAATTTATCTTGTACCCAGAGCTCTAAATCAGATGCTTGGAGCCAAGCAATTCTACGTGCACCTATGGCAATAGCCGAGGTTCTGCTTATACATTCAAAGCAGTCGAAGGCTGCACGGTTAGAGAATTTAGAGACATCTTGGGCATGTTTGAGCCAAGTGAGAAACTCCTGCCTTTTATCCTCAGAGATGAAAGGACTTAAAGTTTGTAGGTGATCAGTAACTTCCTTTAGGAACATTCCCATGTAGAGACTATAGGAACTGATTCTTGCAGCAAGCATGGAAGCTTGAACGACTCTACGTCCAAAAGCATCCAGAGTTCTGCATTCACATCCTGGAGGATTAGAGGCATGTCTTTTTGCACTTCTAATCCTTCTCATAGCAGATTCCACCACAATAGAGTGGTGAGGAAGCTGAGTTTTATGGAAGCCAGGACAAGGAGGGACACGATACATAGTATCTAACCTACGAGAATGAGGAGAGGTGGTAAGAGGTGTTTCCTACATCCTCAGCATGAGATCATATAGAATCTCATGAATGGGTAGGGTAGCTGCCTCCTTAGGAGTTTTGGGATATTGTAAAATATCCAACTCCTTGGCCCTTGGCTCTGTCTCAGGGGCCACAGTGATGGACAGGCCCCAAGCCACCTCTCTGATGAAGTCTTGGAAAGACATGTCCTCTGGAGGAGACATCCTGCGTTTAGGGGAGGAGGACTCCTGTAGAAGAAGCATCGCTGCATCAACAGAACTTTCAGAGTCCTCAGATTCTTCTGAGGAATCGAAGTATCGTCTGTCTGGATGCTCCTGCAGAGCCCGATACCCGTACCGAGCAAGATCGATATCGGGAATAACCGGTACTGGGGAATTGGTACCGGCGGGCATCGGAGGACAGGGTACCAGCATAGCAGACACCGATGCCGTTGTCGATGCTATCGGTACCGGTACCGATACCTATGCCGGTGCCGCTACCGGTGGAGTTGTCTGTCGCGGTACCAAGGGCGTCGATGCCACAAGGAAAGCCGCTAGACTGCGTTCTATGGACAGAATTCTCTGGTCCATAGACACTGCCAATGCCTGGAAGTCGGTACCGGTGGGAACCGCCGGTACCCCAGAGCATGGCACCAGGAGATCTGTCGAGGCCGAGCCATTGAGAACATCCTGGAACCCCAATGATGATGCTTTGGAAGCTGAAGCCTCCCGCCGGGGTAATTTTGCCGGTGCAGAATCCTCGAGAGCAACGCCAGAGGCATCTCGATGCTTAGAAGGAGATCTACCCTTCGAGGGCTGGCTGGATTTATGTTTAGTTACCTGAGATCCACGAGAAGAAGAAGAAGCCCTGGAAGACGTTGATGCCACCGAAGCCGCATCAGAGGGAAACAGGGTACTGAGCTTAGCAGCTCGGTTCTGTCGACCTCTTTTAGATATCATAGCACAGGACACACAATCTGTGATGGAGTGGTCAGGACCTAAACATTTTAGACACCATTCATGGGTGTCGGTGACGGAAATGGTACCGCCACATTTTGTGCACTTTTTAAAACCTGAGGCAGGTTTTTCCATGTTAAAGAAAGTTTTTGGGCCTAAGGCCCAAAAAGGCGGGTGCACCTGAAGAAAAGGAAAAACATATATATATATATATATATTTATTTATTTTTTAAAGTAGGAAAGAAAGACCGGCGGTACCGGTAGAGCGTCGGGGAAGGCAGACGCGACCACAAAAAAGAAATAAAGAAATAAAGAAATTTTTCTGCAGTGACAGAAACACGACCTGCTGGCTCTGCGGAAAAAGAAGAACTGGAGAGAGGCAGTTGGGAAAGGAGGGAAGGCAGCACGCAGGCACTGTGGGATGCTCCCAAAAGCTTTCTGATTGGACGCTGGGGAGCGTTCCCACGCAGGCTCCGTCGGTACCGACGATACCCATATGTGATGACTAGATTCCTGCTTGTTCCTGGAGATCAGAGGTGACACATTGCCATTGGTTCAAAGGGCGGCAGGGTGAGCTGCCCCAGCACCCCATAGAGATCCCATTCGGTCGCCGAAGAGCGGACTGGGGTCTTAGACAGGAGTAGGCCCTTTAGGAAATGGGACACCATTGGGTGAACTGAGAGGAGCTTCCCATCCACCTGATGGTTTTTTGCAACAAGGGCACTAAGATGCACTCTGACGGAGTTGGACTTGAGCCCCGTCCTAGAGAGGTGGAGAAGGTATTGCAACACCAAAATCACCAGGCAAGAAAAGAGGTTGACTCCCTCCTGTTCAGCGCACCAAAGTGCAAACCTGCGCCAGTTAGAAGCGTAAGCCCATCTGGTAGATGCTCTGCGTGAAGCCAGCAAAACATCTTCCTCCTCCTTCGGGAGGAGGAGCGGGGCTAGAGTCACCCTCTCAGCAGCCACGCCATCAACGAAAGGGAACTGAGGTTGGGATGCAAAAGAGAGCCCCCCTCCTGGGAAAGGAACCGTGGAGCTGATCCCAAGGGAATGGGGGCCCCCACTACTAGTTGTAGAAGAAATGGAAACCACGGTTGCCTGGGCCACCGTGGGGCTATCAGGATGACTGAGGCTCTGTCGTGAAGAATCTTGAACAGAGTCTTGGCAATCAGAGGTGTCGGGGGAAAAGCATACAGAAGACCCTCTGACCATGAGACTAGGAAGGCATCGGCAGCCACTCTGGCGAGGTGAGGCTGCCTTGAGCAGAAGCGGGGCAACTGGTGATTGTCCGGACTTGCAAACAGGTCCATCACCGATTTCCCCCCAGGACTGGAAAAGCCTGCCGGCAACTACTGGGTCCAGCTGTCACTCGTGCAGCTGGAGAATCCTGCTGAGCCTGTTGACAAGCAAGTTGTCCTGGCCCGGCAGGTATACCACCCTGAGGAGAATGCCCTGCTGGACTGCATAAGAGCACAATCCAGGGCTTCCTGACAGAGGGCCCGAGACCCCGTGCCTCCCTGTTTGTTCACATAGAACATGGCCACCTGGTTGTCCATCTGCACCAGGACAGTTCAATGGCTGAGGCACTGCCGAAACGCTTTCAGGGCGAGATGGATTGCCCGCAGTTCCAGCAGATTGATCTGCTGAGCACTCTCATCTGGGGACCAAACGCCCTGGGTGCGGTATCCCTGGCAATAGGCCCCCCAGCCCAGCAGGGAGGCATCGGTGGTGAGGACTCTCGAGTGGTGAGGGGCCTGGAAGGGCATCCCCGCCTCCAAGTGACGGGGCGAGATCCACCACGCCAGGGACTGTACCAGCTGCCTGGTCACTCTGATTCTGTCCTGGAGATGCCCTGAGGCCTGGGACCATTGGTTCCTGAGGCACCACTGCACTGTTCGCATGTAGAGGTGGGCATCTGGAGTGACATGCACTGTGGAGGCCATGTACCTGAGGAGGCACAGCAGATGTCTCGCTGGCACTGAGGGATGGCGCTGAATATCTCTGGTTAGCGCTATGAGCCTGTCCACCCTGTCTGCAGGCAGAAAGGCCTTTAACTGAAGGGTGTCGATCCTTGCCCCAATGAATTCCAGCTCTTGTGATGGGCAAAGGTTGGACTTGGGGTAGTTGATAACGAACCCCAAGTTCTGCAGGACCTGGGTGGTGCATGCCATGGCCTGCTGCACTTCAGTTGCTGTAGTGCCCCTTATGAGTCAGTCGTCGAGATAGAGGAAGACGAAGATCCCCTGAAGCCTGAGAAAGGTGGCGACCACTGCCAGGCACTTTGTGAATACCCTGGGAGCCAAGGCCAGGCTGAAGGGAAGCACCCTGCATTGGAAATGATTGCCCCCCACCACAAAGTGTAGGTATTGCCTGTGGTTTGGGTGGATTAGGATGTGAGTTTAAGCATCTTTTAGGTCTAAGGAGCATAGCCAGTCTCCCTGGAGGAAGTAAGGCAGCAATGTTCCAAGGGAGAGCATCTTGAACTTCTCCCTCACCAGGAATTTATTGAGGTTGCACAGGTCGAGGATGAGCCTTAGGCCCCCTGTTCTCTTTGGCACTAGGAAATACCTGGAGTAGAACCCCTTGCCCTTGAAGTGGTGGGGCACCGGTTCCACCGTCTGGTCTTCGATAAGACCTGCCATCTCCTTCAGAAAACGGTCCCAGTGAAGGGGAGACCTGAGGGGCTGTCCCAGGAAGTAAGGTGGAGGTACTTGGCTCAGATGGAGGAGGTAACACTCCCTGATCACCTGTAATGCTCAGGAATCAGTGGTGATAGTACCCCACCTGTGGGCATAAAAGGTGAGGTGACCTCCTGTAGGCTGAGCTCCGGTTGGAAGAGGGGCCATGCTGCAGGAGTCAAAAGCTCCCTCCAGGCTGGGCCGGAGCCAGAGCCTGGGGCTTGGGAGCCTTCTGCTTACGTGGGCCATGCCCCTGTCCCTTGGCCTGCTGTCCTTGTTGGAGAGCCGGGGAGGCCTGGTAAGGGGGGTAGTTTCAGTATGCAGTGGATTTCCTTGAGTAAAAGGGCTTTTTACCCAAGCCCTTCTTTCAGGAAGGTGCAGTGGTCTTCTTAGAGAGCCTAGTCCTCGTCATGAACTCGGTCTCCAGCTCGGCGGCCTTGTCGGTCATGGGTTTGCCGAAGAGGTTTTCCTCTTGACATGGGACATCGACCAATTTGTCCTGTACCCATTGCTCGAGGTCGGACGACTGTAGCCAAGCTTGGCGGCATGCACCGATATCAGCCGTGGCTACCTGAGCCGCCGACTCGAAGCCATCATAGGCCGCCCGAGACATAAACCTGGAGCATTCACAGACAGCTTTGGACAGGCCCTTGAAGTATTGCAAAGGCTCCTCGGAGAGACCAGCCGAGAACCCGGCGAGTTCCTTCGCAAGGTCTCTCAGGTACATGCCCATGTACAGCTGGTAGGCCTGGATCCAACAATTCAGCATCGCGCCCTGGTAACACTTCCTGCCAAGGGCATCCAAGGTGCGGGCCTCCCTGCCAGGGGCACTGAGGAGTGTGTCTTCTGACTCTTCAGCAAACGCATGGCCGACTCCACAGTCATGGAGTTGTGCAGCAGTTGTGATTTTTGAAACCCAGGGCTCCGGCGGACTCGATACATTGAGTCGAGCCGCTTGCTGATCACTGGCATCGACGCCGGCGTCTGCCACATGTGGAGCATAAGTTGTTCCAGGATATGAGGAATGGGGACAGTAAGAGTCTCCTGAGAGGGAGCCTCATACTGGAGGATCTCAAGCTCGTTGGCTCGAGGATTCTCCTCAGACTCCGTCGGGAAAGCTAAGTCCAGAAACCCCATATCCTCTGGTGGGGACCTTCTCTGAGGCTCAGATACCGGGGACTCAGACGGGACATCTCGATGGCGACGAGTGTCCAAGGATTTCTCATCCTCGGTCTCCTAAGCGGAGGCCTCCGAGGAAGACTTGTGGAGCTCTTCGTGCCCCGAGGGCCCTGTGCCATCTGCCCCGACGCCAGCAGACTCTCCAGTGATAATCTCGGTCCTGATGAGTGGGAGGCCGAGCGCGACATCGGCTGATGATCGACTCGGGACCGCAGGGCCTCGAGGATCAGCTCGGCCTCCGGGGTCGACTTTGATGTCAAGCGCCTGGTGGTCGGGGCGGAGGAACCGGACGTACCAGACATCAGTGCCTGCTGCTGCTCCAAGAAGACAGTGACACTGCACTCCAAGGCCGCCATCCTGGACACCAGTCCTGGAGACTCTGCAGCCCTCGGCTCGGGCACCAACGCATTCGGGCCCAAAGCCGATTCCCCTGGAAGGGAGTCCTCGACTAGGACAGTATGTACTTGCCTAGGCCAAACCGTGACCGGGTCCTTCCAGTCCTTCCTTGGCTGGGCGCTCTGTCTCCAATGCCTCGGGTAGGCGCTCAGGGCTCCGCTACTGGCCCCAAGAGGAGCCTGGCCGATCAGAGCTGTCTAGAGATGCCGCCTTCGAGGGTTTCATCCTTCTTTTCGGTTCCCTCGAGGGAGACCCCCTCTCCGAAGAACCACGACGACGCTCGGGTTCAGAGTGCTTCTCCCGAGGTGTGGTGGCTCTCCGAGGCATGGGGGAATCTGGAAAAATTTTATCATGCTGCTGCTGGCGGCTCCTCAAGGCCTCCAAGGACATCTTTTTGCACAGGCCACAGACCACCAGGTCGTGGTCCGGGCCAAGGCACTGGTGGCAGCAGTCATGCGTATCAGTGAGGGACATAATATTCCTGCACCGATCGCACTTTTTGAACCCGCTGGTAGCCATGAGGGAAAAAGAACCCCAGCAAGGTCGAAGACCCTTCGGGCTGCCTGCGAAGACAAAAGGGTGCGAAGATGCCTCGAAAAAGAGAAGAATAAAACTTAGTAGAAAAAAAGAGGAACCAATCTGATACCGAGGTACCGAGACTGGGGCAGGAAAGGGTACCAGCGCGAGACCGGAGACAGCCAAAAGAAGGCACAAAAATCAACTTTTTCTGGGACAGGGACAGACTACATCTGATGGGCTCCGCGGAAAAAAGGAGAATGAGCAAGGAAGGGGGAGGAAGGGACTACGCATGTGTGGTAGCAATTCCCAAAGGCTTTCTTTGAAAGCTGGGGATTTGCTCTGTGCGGGCTCCGTCGGCGTCGACGTCACCCGTATATGAGGACTGAATTCCTGCTTGTTCCTGGAGAAATAATGGACAGCTCAGATCTGATGAAGAGAAAAGAAACGATGACAAACTAAAGAGGAGAGGTGGGCCTGGAAAGAAAAAGTGGAATCAAGCGTGACTCCCAGGTACCAGATTGATTCAACCAATGGAATGAACGAAGCAGAGAGAGAAGGGGTCAGTGCAGGAGAAGGGCTACCAAAGGAAAACCATAAAGCAGCAGATTTGCTGGGATTGAGGTGAATGAAGTTGTTAGGTAACCAAGTTGAGATACACAATAGGCAGGGAACTGAGATCAGGAGAGACCGGATTGGTGCGGTGAAGCAATATTATATCGGTGTAATAGTGGACTGAAATACCATGTTGTTGAACCAGAAGGGTCAGGGGAATAAGAAAAATATTAAACAGAAGGGGAGCCAATACTGAGCCCCGTGGGACACCACAGAGAAGAGGTAGAGAGGGAGAAAGCGTAGTTACTCACCTGTAACAGGTGTTCTTCAGGGACAGCAGGAATCAGTCCTCACATATGGGTGATGCCAGTACTGATGGAGCCCGTGCAGAGCATTTCCCCAGCTTTCAAAGAAAGCATTTGGGAATGCCATCACGCATGCGTGCTCCACTTCCCGCACAAAAGGTGCCATCTTATTCAGTCAGGTGCCATAGCTATAGTCCCTTCAAGAAGATGGCAAAAATATACAGCAACTCCAAGGGGAGGAGGGAGGGTTGTGAGGACTGATTCCTGCTGTCCCTGGAGAACACCTGTTACAGGTGAGTAACTGCATTTTCTCCAAGAACAAACAGGAAGTCAGTCCTCACATATGGGATTCCCTAGGTACAAGCTACCAAGGACCTGTAGAAAAAGGCACGGCATCGCCGTGAGCAGTTGCTAGTGAAAGCCGAAGGCAGCCCGAAGACCCCGAGTCCTTGGATGGCCACACTCCCGGTAGCCAGAACAAGAAGGGTTGGAGGGTCAGAGTTGTTTAAACCCCTAACAGATTACGGAGTACAGCCTGGCCGAAGGTGGCGTCCTGACAGGACGCCCTCTCCAGGCAGTAATGCACCGTGAAGGTTTGAATGGAAGACCTGGTGATGACCTGGCAGATGTCTGCCAGTGGCACCAAGTGCAGACTAGTGACAGACATCGCCATCACTCAAGCATTGTGAGTCGTGACTCGGTATTTCAGGGGAAACCCAGCCTGAGCCTGTGCAAAGGCGATGCAGTCTGCCACCCAGATGGATGCGGCTGGGGTCGAAGGAAATGAAGATCTGCCCGGATCTGCGGTGGTCCCAAGTCCACTGCAGGTAGAAAGAGAGCCCTCTTACAATCCAGGGTGTGGAGAATCACCAACGCTCGGTTGGCGTGGGGCTTCGGGAAGAAAATGGGCAGCACTATCTCTTGGTTGAGATGAAAATCCAACACAACCTTCAGAAGGAACTTGGGGTGAGTCCGCGAACCACCCGGTTCCTATAGAACCTCATGTACGGTGCCTCAGCCATCAGCGCCTGGAGTTCACTGACTCTCCGGGCGGAGGTGAGAGCTATCAAGAAGGCCACCTTCCATGACAGGTGCCACAGTGGGCAAGTAGCCATGGGCTCAAAGGGTGGCTTGGTCAGCTATATGAGGACCACATTGAGGTCCTGTTCTGCTGAAGGAGGGCAGGTAGGGGGCTTGGAAAGAAGCAGGCCTCACATGAAAAGTGAGTCAAGCAGTAGCCCCGAAAGAGGTTTGCCCTCAATGGGGTGGGTGGTGGTTCGCTGAGATGGCACTCAGGTGAACCCTGACCAAGTTAGACGTCAGCCCAGACTGTGAGAGGTGGAGCAGGTACTGCAAGACCAAACTGGTAGGGCATGAAAATGGGTCCGCTCGGAGCTCTGAACACCACATTGAGAACCGACGCCACTTGAAGGCGTAAGCCCGTCTGGTCGAGTCCTTTCATGAGGCCAAAAGAATGTCCTTGATCTCGACGGGGAGATGGCAAGAGGCTAGAGCGACCCGCTCCGCCGCCAAGCTGTGAAGGACAGGGACCTCAGATTGGGGTGAAGAAGCAGACCCTCCTCCTGCGTCAGCAGCTCCAGTGAGAACACAAGTGGGACTGGGGGCTCCGTCGAGAGACACAGCAGCAGGGGAAACCAAGGTTACCTGTGCCACCTTGGGGCTATGAGAATCATTGAGGCCTTATCCCACTGGACCTTGAGAAGGATCCGGGCAATGAGGGGCATGGAGGGGAAGGCATATAGTAACCCTGTGTCCCACGAGATGAGGAAGGCATCGGGGGCCACCCTGCCCAGGTGCGGGAGGGGACCGCAGAACCAAGGAAGCTGCAAGTTCACTGGGATGGCATAAAGGTCCAGGTCTGGAGTCTCCCAATGCTGGAAGAGGCGCTGCGCCATTTGGGGACAAAGGCGCCACTTGTGCGGCCAGAGGACCTTGCTGAGCCGGTCCACCACTGCATTGTCCTGACCCGGGAGGTGAGTGGCCTGGATGGTCATGCCCTGGCTCACCGCAAAGCAGCACAGGGCTGTCGCCTCCAAACAGAGGCTGTAGGAGCCAGTACCCCCCTGTTTGTTCGCATAGAAAATTGTACCTGGTTGTCCGTCTGGACCAGTACCGCTTGGTGCTTCAAGTGGTCCCTGAAAACCCAGAGAGTGTGGCGAATTGCCCAGAGTTCCAGCAGATTGATCTGCTGCTGGGACTCCACGAGGGACCAGGAACCCTGAGTGCGCCTTCCCTCACAGTGGACTCCCCAGCCCCTCCAGGGAGGCGTCCGTGGTCAAGATCACCTGATGCACCAGGGCTTGGAAGGACATACCGCAAAGCAGGTTCTGAAACTCCTGCCACCAAGCCAGAGACTCCGCCACGCTGGAAAAGACCGAGACGGGGTCTTAGAGGTGGCTGGCTGACTGCGCCAATTGAGCTTGGATGCACCACTGTGCCGCCTGCATGTTGAGACGGGCGTTGGGCACAACATGGACCGTGAAGGCCATGTGGCCGAGAAGGCGAAGCATCGTCCGGGCCGGGATGGCGCCGTGGCACCGCACCTCGGACGCCATGAACACGAGGTGGTCCACCCTGTCCTGAGGAAGAAAAACCATGGCCCGAAGGGTGTCCAAGTGAGCCCCGATGAACTCCAGGGACTGAACTGGAGTGAGGTGAGACTTTGGGTAATTGATCACGAACCCCAGATACTCCAGGAGGCAAATGGTGCAGTCCGTGGCCTGCCTGGCTCCGGAGGCCATGCCCCCAGTTACGAGCCAGTCATCTAGATATGGATAGATGAAGGTGTCCTGCAGTCGCAGGTGAGCCACAGCCACAGCCAGGCACTTCGTGAAGACCCGCGAGGCAGGCGTGAGGCCGAAGGGAAGTACCCTGTACTGGTAATGGTTTCCCTGAATCATGAAACAGAGGTACTTTCTGTATTTGGGGTGGACAAGGATGTGAGTTGTGATACAGTGGAGCCAAGTGAGCTTAGTGGGAGTGAAGAACTCACCTCAAACTTGGCTAGGCAGAAGGATTCAGCATGGCTAGGAAGGGCTGAGCAGCCGGTGCCATCAGCACAGATAGAACAGAAAGGGTTTAAAATGAGGTTTCCTTTTCTGAGCAGTGACGCAGATAGAATTCAGGAACCTCATTACAAACACCTGTCCCCAGAAGCTGACGTAACGTGCAGAGAGGGGAGGTACAAAGGGCCCTGGTTAGAACCAGGAAGGGAGAGCAAGATCCAGAGGGAGACTCATGCAGAGACTCATGCCAAGAGCAAGAAGGAGAGCACGAGAAGAAGTCCAAGCAGTTACCTGAAAGAAAGCAAGCAGGACTCTGAGGAGGAGAGTGGCAGTCAGATGCAGGTGGAGTTCCAGCGTCAGGCAGGCAAGTCTCCGAGGCAGAAAGAGTCCCAAAGTCCCAGGAGACGTTACAACTCCCGGGGAAGCTTTGGAGGTCTGGGAGGACCAAAAGCTCTTAAGGGAAGCTCCAGGCAAGAGCAGTGGAGCAGTAGAGAAACGAATCTCTGGAGAGATAGTCCCCGAGAGGATTTCCCTTCAAGCAGGAAGTGGGACACTAACTCCGAGGGTTTACCCAAACCACGGGGAAACTTTCTACATGCCGGTAAAGCTTTGCTGAGAGAAAGAAACCCCACAGCTGACTCCAGAAGCACACAGAAGGTAACAGGGTTAAAGCCTTATGCTGGGGAGAGAAGAGAAGCTGGGAGTTTTTACAATCCATGTTTTGAGCAAAGTTTTAACATAGGAAAGTGTACAGACTTCCCTGTAAGAGAGCCAAGGGAGGCTGGCCATAAAGAGACTTATTATACAAGAGGTTTTTACAACCCTGAGCTAGACAAGTGCCTGGGAGAAGAGAGAGTCTACCTTCCCCCAGCAAGTGAACCCAGCACATGCTATGAATGTGAGCCGGGCTGTAACAGTCACCATCCAGATGTAATACAGGGAGAAAGCAATAATATTTATCCTGATCCTGAACCGATGGACTGTACGATATGCTTGTCTGATGAGATAACATCTTTATGCTGAACTGTCTTGTAAAAGGAACAAGAGAGAAGGAAAAAGTATTCCAGCTGTTTTTGTTTAGTTTGTTTCATCGTTCTGTATTTGTTTGCAAAGAAATGATATCCGCCAGGGAACGGGAATAAACCCTACCTTAATTTACCACTCTGACTGACTGACTCTGTATACAAAAGAGAAAGCAGATCAAGGTATTCACAACACCCTAGGCAGTCGCCTAGTGGACACGCGGAGTCTCCTACTACGAGGCCCGTGACAGAGTGTAGGCATCCTTTAAGTCCAAGGAGCACAGCCAATCGCCCTCCTGGAAGTAGGGCAGTAACATTCCAAGGGAGAGCATCTTGAACTTCTCCCGCACCAGGAATTTGTTGAGGTTCCGCAGGTCGAGGATAGGCCAAAGACACCCTGTCCGCTTCGGGATGAGGAAGTATTGGGAGTAAAACCCCTATCCTCGGAGGTGCGGTGGGACTGGTTCAACCACACCATCCTCAAAGAGGCCTGCGAGCTTCTGACTCAGGAGGGCCTGGTGCTGGGGGAGCCGACGTGGCTCCCCGGGAAAGTACGGAGTAGGGGCCCGGTCCAGATGGAGATGATAGCCCTCCAGAACAACCTGGAGAGCCCAGGCATCGGTGGAGATGGACTCCCACCTGTGGGAGAAATGGACCAGATGCCCCCCCGACAGACAGCTGCCCTGTCAGAGGGGGAGAGGCTATGCCGATGGCATCAAAACCCCAAGGCTGATTGAGCCAGAACCGGGAGTTGGGTCCTGGGGCCCTTTGGCTTAAGAGGGCCGTGGACCGTGGACTTGCCCTGGCTGCCCTGAACGGGGGTCGACGCCAACAGATAGGCCGGGTAGCCCCTGTACGGGAGCCCCTTTCGCTGGAAGAAAGGCTTCTTGCTCTGCTGCTTCTTCCTGGGGAGAGAGGAAGTTTTCCAGGAGAGGCGAGTATGAGTCACGTACTTGATCTCCGCAGCCTTGTCCTCCATGGGCTTTCCAAATAGCTGCTCCCCGAGGCAAGGGACATCCAGCAGCTTCTCCTGGACCCACTGTTCCGGGTCCGAGGACTGGAGCCAAGCCAGCTGGTGCCACCCGAGAGGAAGACTCAAAGCCTTCATACGCTGCTCGCGAGAGGTACTTCAAGCATTCCCTGACAGACTTTGAGAGGGCCTGAAAACGCCAGAGATGGTCTCCGTCAAGGCCCGCCGCGAAGCCTCCGAGCTCCCTAGCAAGATCACGGAGGAACATCCCAATGTATAATTGGTAAACTTGGATGCGGCATGACAACATGGAGCCCTGATAAGCCTTGTGCCCGAGGGCATTGAGGGTACGAGACTCTCTGCCCGGGGGAACTGACGAATGAGTCTTCATGCTCTTCAGCTTCCGCATGGTCGATTCGACCACCATTGAGGTGTGGGGAAGCTGGGCTTTCAAAAAACCTGGACCTCACTGGACATTATACATAGCATCCAGGCGCTTGCTCACAATCAGGACAGAGGCCGGGGTCTCCCACATGAGGAGTAAGAGGTGGTTCAGAATGGGAGGAACCAGCACCAAGACAGCCTCCCTCAGAGGAGCTTCATATTGCAGAAAATCAAGCTCCTCAGCGCGGGGCTCCTCCTCCGACTCAGTGGCGAGCGCTAGGGCCCACATCATGTCTCGGACAAACTCCAGGAAGGAGGTGTCCTCGAGAGGTGACCGCCACCTCTGGGTAGGCGGGGAGGGGTCGGAGAAGAGGTCTCGGTGGAACCCAGTCTCTGGGGAGGTCTCTCTATCGGACTCCCAGTCTGAGTAGTCCGTGGAGGACTCGAGGTTGGGCGGCTCGAGATGGGTCAGTGACCTGTGCCGAATCTCTGAGGCCAAAACTTGCCCAAAGCCAGAGGCGCTCACCCGCAAAGATCTCATGACCGAGGAATGAGACGGAGCTCGAGACCTGCGCCGAGGATCCTCATGAGGCTTCTGGCTCTCAGGGGTCACAATGGCGGCCCGGGGAGTCCTCAAGGTTGAGGTCCCTATGGTCTCGAGGTGCATGCAGGCAGGTCCGAGCATCAGTGCCTGCTGGACAGTGAGGAACGCAGAAATGCTGCGTTCCAAGGCCAGCATCCATGCCTCCCACTCAGGAGTGGGGCCCTGTGACACCGACACCGGGGTGACTTGGTCGGGTGTCGAGGAGGAGAGGGTCCTCGCTGGGATGACCTATAGGAGACCGGGCACCTTCGCTGGAGGCCTCCGTATTGGTTTGAGGTGCCTTACTGGGCCGCTCCCTCTCCAACTCCAGCGAGACTACCGAGGCGGGCTGAGAGACCGGACGCGTGACCTCTCACGCTTGTCTGGCGACCCCAACAGAGTCCTCAAGGCCTTCTTCTTCTGCTCGTGTTCAGGCGACCTCTGGTCAGAGTGCCACCAGGCCCAGGGAAGACTCTGGAGCTTGCAGGGCCGAAGAGCGGGAGGCTACCAGGGATACCGGGGCTGCCCTAAGAAGAGATCATCCATCTTCTGCTTATGACTCTAGTTGGCCTTGGAGGACATCTTCTTACAGAGGGAGCATAGCTCTGGGTCATGGTCGGCCCCTAGACACCTGAGACAACATTCATGGGTGTCCATGAGCGACATGTTTTTTGAGCATCTATCATATTTCTTAAAATTGGAGGCTATTGGGGCAAAAAGGACCCCTGCGAGGTCGAAGATCCTCGATGCGGCCAGCGGTTAAAAAGGGTGTGAAGTGCGGTAAACAAAAAAAAAAGACAAAAAAGAAAACCACGAGACAAGGGCCGCAACGAGCTTGGGAGGTGGGAAGAGGACCAGCGAAGGCCGGTAGGGCAAAAACCGGTTGGAAACAAAGAAAACGTTTTCTGGGGATGAGACGCACGTCCGAAGAGTTCCACGGAAAAAGGGAGACTGAGTAAGATGGCACCTTTGGGCGGGAAGGGAACCAAGCATGCATGGTGGCATTCCCAAAGGCCTTCTTTGAAAACTGGGGAAATGCTCTGCGCGGGCTCCATTGGTGCCGACGTCACCCATATGTGAGAACTGACTTCCTGCTTGTTCCTGGAGAAGAAGAATTACCCCCAGAGACTGAAAATGACTGCTGAGAGAGGAAGGAACAAAACCAATGAAGGACTGTGCCATGAAGACTGAGCTTGTGAAGTCGTGAGAGAAGAGTGACATGATCTCCGAGATTGAAAGCCAAGGAGAGATCTAGAGAAACCACCTCCAAAATATCACCATGATCATGAGATTGGTGAAGTTCACTAAGAAAGGAAAGAATAGTTTCAGTACTATGCTCGGGGCAGAAGTCAGATTGACAAGGATGAAGAGCGTGGGTGGAGTCTAAGGAAAGTTGTGCGAAGACCAACTTTTCAAGAAGCTTAGAGAAAAAGGGAAGAGTGTAGACAGGATGGTAGTGAACAGGGACAGAGGGTCCAAGGATGGATTCTTCAGAATGGGGCAGATTATAGCATGTTTCCAGGAGGCTGGGAAGATTCCAGAAGATAGGTTATTGTTAAGAATGGACAGAATCAGGGGTAGTAAAGTGAGGGAGGGAGTAGTGAGCCAGGATGTGGGAATGGAATCAGCAGCAGAGGTAGTCTTATGAGATGAGGTAATGATGTTAAGGAATTCAGCAGATGAAATTGGAGCAAAAGATGACCAAATATAGGACAGAGAAGGACCAGGGGAGAGATGAACATCAGAAAGATTGATTGATTCCAAGGAGGTGGATGTTTAGAAATGAGGAGACAGAGGGGGAGGGCAGTTTCCAAAGAGACAAGACTTTGTCGTGGAAATAATTGGTGAGAAGTTAAGAAGAAGGGGAAATATGTGCAATGGAAGATGGTGTTGCAGTGGATGGCTTTGAGAGAATTGCTAGGATTGAATATATCCGGCGGGTGGAATTTGTAGAGGAAGAGATGAGACCTGAATATGGGTTAAAGAGCAGTATTGATGGTGTAGATCCTTATAGTGTTGAAGGTTGTGTCGCACCTCCTACTGGCTAGGCGGTTGCCTAGGAGTAGAGGGAGTACCTCTTAATGTCCCTTTTCTGTTAGTTGGATTCCCAGAGCCAAGGCTGCTGGGTAATGTAGTTGTGTAATAAAGAATGGCCGGGGGTTTCAAGGCAAACAGGAAATTTATTATTTTTTTCTTCTTAGCCAATGAACTTTTCTTTTCAGCAGTTCACAATTACAACAACATAAATTGGATGCTTCTCCGTTGAAAAAGGAAACAAAAACTTCATAGCAAACTGTTATAGCAAACACAGCAGCACTATTTCTCAGCTTGTTTAACACAGCAGTAAATCTTTTCCTTCCTTAAAGATTTTAGCTTTAGGTTCCTGGCTTGGTTCAGCACAAACCTTTACTTCAAGCTGAGCTCTGTACAGCACTTCACTTCTTTTCTACAAGTTGCTAAACATTTACTTCCTTTCCTTCAAGCTGCTAAACATTTGCTTCCAGGCTGCAAGCATTCAAATCAGTCCTTTGAATCTTCCTGGCTAGCACAAGAATGTTAGCACTTCATTTGCATAATTCTCCAGCAGGTTAAGCACTTAGATAAGCTTCTTGGTTTTCTATAACTTTAAAACCTTAGAGCTTTCTCACTTCTGGCACACACAGAATGAGCAGTCCATTTCCGAAACTGAGGAAACATTATCTGAAGCACATTCATCTATCTGCATGCTCTCATCATCTAAGTCAATTGGCACCTGGCTGGACTCAGCGTCTGGAACTGCAGGTTTTAGTTTCTGTAACAACTTAAAAACCTTTCCCCATTGGGATTCCTCTCTACGCTGAGGGACACTGGAAGGCTTGAAAAGATCCTTATCCTTTATCAAACTTTGTAAGGTTTCCAATGTGCTCACCTTTCTTCTAGCACCCAGTCTCTTCCCAGACTTTGCTGAAGAGGACACACTCCTTACCGGCTCTCCTAAGGACACTCCCGTACGTTGCTCATAACCAGCATTTTCCACAGGGCAAACTCTCCCGTCCTCCCAGCCAGCTGTAATTTTCTTACAAGCTGAACTACCTTCAGAACTAGAGCTTCCTGAATGCTGCGTGCAATAGGGATTCCTCCTGAGACAGCTGCTGGAACACCTTCCTCTCACAGGGTTCCTCCTGGTTTCCTTACTTCCTGCTTCCTTGCAAGAGTCTCCTCTCTTGGACACACCTTCCCTGGTGATCACTCCTTCCCTCGTGTTCTCCTCCCTTCGTTCGTGTTCTCCTTTCTCTTCTTCCGTGAGCTTATATGAGTGTGAATGCCCTATTGCCTCAAGCTCCACCCCTGGGTAATCCTTGTCACCTCCCCTGGTTACCTTGCAGCTGGGGCGTGGCTCACTATCAACAGCTCTGTGAATGCAGTTTTTTTCTTTAGCTGGAGTTTTAACCCTAAAACTCCCTGAACTATTTCCTTGCTCAGAGGAAAATGACTGTTTTTTCACCATTTTCTCAGGCTCTACCACAGTCTCGCCACCACAGTTGGTAGGAGAGGGATGTTTCTTCCATAGGCGCTCGGCCCAATGGAGCTGGCGGCGATGCAGTTGAAGGGCATGATGGAATCAAGGGTGGTTGTGCCTCAGAGGGTGAATACAGGGACAAAGGGGGGCAATATTGTCAAGAGTGGAGGATAGTGATGAGTGCCAAAGATCAGCTTTTGTATCCACAGGGAGCCTAAAGAAATTGGGTGGAAAGATGTCGTTAGCGGGGGGAAAACATTTGAGGGTATAAGAAGAAATATTGTGACTTAAGGATGAGGGAGAAGGTCCCGAAGGGTGACCGAGGGAGGAAGATGCAACAGTCAAAGTACTGAAAAAGAGAGAAAACACAAAAATGGTCAGATCAGGGAAGAAAAAGAGGAGAGAGGATAGGGATGGAGGAGAGAGGACAAAGTCAAGAGTATTGCCGGGAGTATGAGGGGGGAAGGATACATGTGTATGAGAGGTCAGAAAAAATTTGCAATACGTTTTTGTCCCAAGACTTATGTGAAAAAGCATAATGGGCGTTAAAGTCACCCAGAACCAAAAGGTGAGGGTAGAGGAGAGAAGCCTCAGAAAGGGCGTGAAGGAGGGAATCCCAAAGATGGGGACGTAGGGATGAGGGAGCATAGACTAGCAGGAAATAGAAATGGGGAGAGCAATCAAGATGAATCAGAAGCAACTCAGGGTATGAGGGGCTAAACTTGAAACTTCAGAGACAAGGAAAGTGGAGCAAAAGAGTGTGGCCACACCTCCACCAGTGTGACCCAACCTGACAGTAGAGAAAGCCATGTAACCAGGAGGAAGGCACCAGTGAAGATGCGGCCCCTTCCCCTCCCTCAACCATGTCTCTGTTAGGAAAAGGGCATCAAGGGAGTGTTGAGTAAAGAGATAATGGATCAGAAGAGAACTAGATCAAGAGTATGCAATAGATGTGATCTACCTAGATTTCAGCAAAGCCTTTGATACTGTTCCTCACAGGAGGCTTATCAATAAACTGAACAGCCTGGGGATGGGTCCCAAGGTGGTGAACTGGTCAGAAATTGGTTGACTGACAGATGACAGAAGGTGATGGTAAACGGCACTCACCCGGATGAAAGGAAGGTGAGTAGTGGTGTGCCCCACCCAAAAGGCATGCAGAGCTCTGGAATCTCAATGCGTGGATGAGATAATGGTGCAAGGATGAGGGTTTTGGATTTGTTAGGAACTGGGGAACATTCTGGGGAAAGCAGGGGCTCTTCCGAAGGGATGGGCTTTACCTTAACCGGGATGGAACCAGGCTGCTGGCATTAACCTTTAAAAAGGAGAAAGAGCAGATTTTAAACTAGATAATAGGGGAAAGCCGACAGTCGCCCAAGAGTGCATGGTTCAGAAGAATGTATCCTTGAAGGATACTACCAAAAGCAGAGAGGTTCCAAAAAAGAGTAAAGTAGCCCAAATGCCCATGAGTATGTAGCAGATAGAGCTTAAAGATTTCAAATTACCCATGCCTACCAATAGCCAGATTAATATGAATAAAATACAGTCTCTAAAATGCTTGTATGCAAATGCTAGAAGTCTAAAAAATAAGATGGGAGAGTTAGAATATATAGCATTAAATGAGAGTTTAGATGTCATCGGAATCTCAGAGACATGGTGGAAGGAGGACAACCAGTGGGACACTGTGATACCTGGATACAAACTATATCCTAATGATAGAGCTGATCAAATTGGTGGAGGGGTTGCGCTCTATGTTAGAGAGGGCATTGAGTCACAAAGGATTAAAGTTTTGCAGGAAACAAAATTTGCTGTAGAATCTCTATGGATTGAAATTCCATGTAAACAGGGGAAGACAATGGCAGTGGGGGTATACTATCGACCGCCTAGCCAGAATGAACAAATGGGTGATGAAATGCTCAATGAAATCAAGGAAGCTAACAAAGGTTACAGCACAGTAATAATAATGGGTGATTTCAATTACCCTGGTATCGACCGGGTCAGTGTCATGGCAGGAAATGTTAGGGAGATAGTTCCTAGATGAAATAAATGACTGCTTCTTAGAGCAGCTGGTTCATGAACTGACCAGAGGGGAAGCCATATTGGACCTACTCCTTAGTGGAACACCAGATCTGGTGCAAGAGATAAGTGTGTTGGGGCCACTTGGAAATAGTGATCATAGCATGATCGCGTTTGATTTAATTAGTGGAGGAGGGATGGTAAGGAAATCCACAGTACTACCTTTTAACTTTTGAAAGGGAGACTATAATAAAATGAGGAAAATAGATAAGAAAAAATAAAAGGAGCAGTTACAAAGGTTAAAGACTTACATCAAGCTTGGGTGTTGTTGAAAAATACTATCTTGGAAGCCCAGACCGGCTGTATTCCACACTTTAAGAAAAGTGGAAGGAAGTCCAAAAAACTACCAGCATGGTTTAAAGGTGAGGTCAGAGAGGCTGTTGTTGCCAAAAAGCATCTTTCAGGAAATGGAAAAAAAGAGCCAAATGACGAAACTGGAAAGAGCACAAACAATGGCAGGTTAAATGCAAGGCATTGATAAGGCAGGCAAAGGGAGAATTTAAGAAGAATCTTGCTGCGTAATAAAGACTTTTTCCAAGTACATTAGTAGAAAAAAACCTGTGAGAGAGTTAGTTGGTCCATTAGATGACAGAGGGGTTAAAGGGGCACTAAGAGGCGACAAGGCGATAGTGGAGAGACTGAATGAATTCTTTGCTTCGGTCTTTACTGAAGAAGATGAAGGGATGTTACCCATGACTGAAGTGGTATTTGAAGGTGTGTAAGAATTGAAGGAAATATCGATACATCGGGAAGATGTATTACAATTATTTGATAAACTGAAGAGTAGCAAATCACCTGGACTGGATGATATACATCCAATGGTGTTGAAAGAACTGAAATATGAGATTGCACACCTGCTATTAGTAATCTGTGAACTATCATTAAAATCATCTGTAATACCTAAAGATTAGAGGGTGGCCAAGATAACGCCAATTTTTAAAAAGGGTTCCAGGGGTGATCCGGGCAACTACAGACCGGTGAGCCTGACGTCAATACCGGAAAAACGGTAGAAACCATCATAAAGAACAAAATTGCTGAACATGTAGATTGTCATGGCTTAATGGGAGACAGCCAACATGGCTTTAGACAAGGAAGATCTTGTCTTACTAATCTGTTATGTTTTTTTGAAGGTGTGAATAAACAGGCAGACAAAGGTGAGTCGGTTGATATAGTGTATTTGGACTTTCAGAAAGCCTTTGATAAGGTCCCTCATCAGAGACCTTCGGCAAAACTAAAGAGTAATGCGATAGGAGGCAGTGTACAATTGTGGATCAGGAATTGGTTAAAAGATAGAAAGCAGAGGGTAGGGCTAAATGGCCAATTTTCCCAATGGAGAAAGTTGAATAGTGGTGTACCCCAGAGATCTGTGCTGGGTCCGCTGCTTTTTGACATATTCATAAATGACCTGGAAAAGGGAATAACAAGTGAGGTTATCAAATTTGCAGATGACACAAAACTATTTAAAGTTGTTAAAACCCATGAGGATTGTGCAGAATTGCAAGAGGATCTTGATAAATTGCAAGACTGGGCATCAAAATGGCAGATGAAATTTAATGTGGACAAGTGCAAAGTTATGCACCTAGGGAAGAACAATCCAAACTATGGTTACACGTTGCAAGGTTCCACATTAGGAACCACCACCCAGGAAAAAGATTTAGATGTCATTGTGGCTAACATGTTAAAACCCTCCGTCCAGTGTGCAGCGGCAGCCAAGAGAGCAAATAGAATGCTAGGTATCATAAGGAAAGGAATGGAAAATAAAACAAAGGATATTATAATGGCTCTGTATTGTTTCGTGGTGCGACCGCACCTTGAATACTGTGTGCAATTCTGGTCACCGTATCTTAAAAAGGTTATAGCGTTATTAGAAAAGGTACAAAGAGCCACCAAAATGGTAAAGGGGATGGAAGGATATCCCTATGAAGAAAGGCTAGAAAGGTTAGAGCTCTTTAACCTGGAAAAGAGACGGCTGAGGGAAGATAGGATAGAAGTCTATAAATTAATGAACGGAGTGGAACAGTGCTTCTTGGAGCAGCTGGTTCATGAACCGACCAGAGGGGAAGCCATATTAGACCTAGTGGAACACCAGATCTAGTGCAAGAGATAAGGTTGTTGGGGCCACTTGGCAATAGTGATCATAGCATGATCGCCTTTGATTTAATTAGTGGAGGAGGGATAGTAAGGAACTCCACAGTACTAACTTTTAACTTTCGAAAGGGAGACTATGATAAAATGAGGAAAACAGTTAAGAAAAAACTAAAAGAAACAGTTGCAAAGGTTAAAGACATACATCAGGCTTGGCTGTTGTTGAAAAATACTATCTTGGAAGCCCAGACCAGCTGTATTCCATGCTTTAAGAAAAGTGGAAGGAAGTCCAAAAAACTGCCAGCATGGTTTAAAGGTGAGGTCAGAGAGGCTGTTGTTGCCAAAAAAGCATCTTTCAGGAAATGGAAAAAAGAGCCAAACGACGAAACCTGGAAACAGCACAAGCACTGGCAAGTCAAATGCAAGGCATTGATAAGGCAGGCAAAGGGAGAATTTTTAGAAGAAGCTTGCTGCGGAAGCAAAAACGCGAAGTAAAGACCTTTTCAAGTACATTCGTAGCAAAAAACCTGTGAGAGAGTCAGTTGGTCCATTAGATGATAAAGGGGTTAAAGGAGCACTAAGAGGCGACAAGGCGATAGCGGAGAGATTGAATGAATTCTTTGCTTCAGTCTTTACTGAGGAAGATGTAGGGATGTTACCCATGACTGAAGTGGTATTTAAAGGTGCGGAAGAATTGAAGGAAATATCGATACATCGGGAAGATGTATTACAACTATTAGATAAACTGAAGAGTAGCAAATCACCTCGGCCGGATGGTATACATCCAAGGGTGTTGAAAGAACTGAAATATGAGATTGCAGACCTGCTATTAGTAATCTGTGAACTATCATTAAAATCATCTCTAATACTTGAAGATTGGAGGATCGCCAATGTAACACCAATTTTTAAAAAGGGTTCCAGGGGTGATCCGGGAAACTACAGACCGGTGAGCCTGACATCAGTACCGGGAAAAATGGTAGAAACCATCATAAAGAATAAAATTACTCAGCATGTAGATAGTCATGACCTAATGGGAGACAGCCAACATGGCTTTAGACAAGGAAGATCTTGTCTTACTAATCTGTTATGTTTTTTTGAAGGAGTGCATAATCAGGTGGACAAAGGTGAGTCGGTTGATATTGTGTATCTGGACTTTCAGAAAGCCTTTGACAAGGTCCCTCATCAGAGACCTTTGGCAAAACTAAAGAGTCATGGGATAGGAGGCAGTGTACTATTGTGGATCAGGAACTGGTTAAAAGATAGAAAGCAGAGGGTAGGGCTAAATGTCCAATTTTCCCAATGGAGAAAGGTGAATAGTGGTGTACCCCAGGGATCTGTGCTGCGTCCGCTGCTTTTTGACATATTCATAAATGACCTGGAAAGTGGAATAATGAGTGAGGTTATCAAATTTGCAGATGACACAAAACAATTTAAAGTTGTTAAAACCCAAGAGGATTGTAGAAAATTGCAAGAGGATCTTGATAAATTGGAAGACTGGGCATCAAAATGGCAGATGAAATTTAATGTGGACAAGTGCAAGGTTATGCACCTAGGGAAGAACAACCCAAACTATGGTTACACGATGCAAGGTTCCACATTAGGAACCACCACCCAGGAAAAAGATTTAGGCGTCATTGTGGATAACATGTTAAAACCCTCGGCCCAGTGTGCAGCGGCAGCCACGAGAGCAAATAGAATGCTAGGTATCATAAGGAAAGGAATGGAAAATAAAACAAAAGATATTATAATGCCTCTATATCGTTCCATGGTGAGACCGCACCTTGAATATTGTGTGCAATTCTGGTCGCCGTATCTTAAAAAGGATATAGCGATTTTAGAAAAGGTTCAGAGAAGAGCCACCAAAATGGTAAAGGGGATGGAAGGATACTCCTATGAAGAAAGGCTAAAAAGGTTAGGGCTCTTTAACCTGGAAAAGAGACGGCTGAGGGGTGATATGATAGAAGTCTATAAATTAATGAACGGAGTGGAACGGGTAAACATAAATCGATTGTTTACCTTATCAGAATATAGAAAGACTAGGGGACATGCAATGAAGCTACAGGGTAAACTATTTAAGACTAATAAAAGAAAATATTTTTTCACTCAACGTGTAATCAAACTCTGGAATTTGTTACCGGAGGATGTAGTAAAGGCTGTTAGTGTAGCTGGGTTTAAAAAAGGTTTGGACAAGTTCCTGGAGGAATGGTCCATAAACCATTATTAAGAAGGGACCCAGGATATCAATGCTTGAACCAATACAAGCATTGTGGAACCTGTGTCTCTTGGGGAAACTGCTAGGTACGTATGACCTAGATTGGCCACTGTTGGAAACAGAATACTGGGCTTGATGGACCTTGGTCTGACCCAGTATGGCATATCTTATGTTCTTATGTAGGTAAACATAGATCAATTATTTACGTTATCAGAATATAGAAAGACTAGGGGACATGCAATGAAGCTACAGAGTAAACTATTTAAGACAAATAAGAGAAAATATTTTTTCACTCAACGTGTAATCAAACTCTGGCATTTGTTAACGGAGGATGTAGTAAAGGCTATTAATGTAGCTGGGTTTAAAAAAGGTTTGGACAAGTTCCTGGAGGAAAGGTCCATAAACCATTATTAAAAAGTGACCCAGGATATCAATGCTTGACCCAATACAAGCATTGTGGAACCTGTTTCTTTTGGGGAAACTGCTAGGTACGTATGACCTAGATTGGCCACTGTTGGAAACAGGATACTGGGCTTGATGGACCTTGGTCTGACCCAGTATGGCACATCTTATGTTCTTATGGTACTGTTCAGTGTATTTGTGAGTGATATTGCTGAAGGACAGAATGGAAAAGTCTATCTTTTTGCAGATGACATGAAAATTTGCAACACAGTGGACTCCCCTGAGGGAGTGGATGACATGAGGAAAGATCTACTAAAACTGGAAGAATGGCTAATGCTTGGCAGTTAAGATTTAATGTGTAGAAGTGCAGTGTCTTGCACTTGGGAAGCAGAAATCCAAGGGAATTGTATGTGATAGGGGGCGAGAGGTTAGTGTGTACAGATGAGGAGAAGGACATCAAAGTGATTGTTTCTGAGTATCTCAAGGTGGCGAAACAGTGTGACAAGGCAATGGCCAAAGCCAGAAGGATGTTGGGGTGCATACAGAGGGGAATTACCAGCAGACAGGAGGAGGTACTAATGCCACTGTACAAGTGGCTAGTGAGGCTTCACTTTGAATATTTTGTTCAGTTTTGGAGAATATATCTTACAAAGGATATAAAAAGAGTGGAAACGGTTCAGAGGAAGGTGACCAAAATTTATTTATTTATTTATTTACATTCTCTTATATACCGCGCTATTCTGCATCAGTGCGGTTTACATTGAACAAACTGAAATTACATTGAACAGGGCATTATAACTTGGAGATAACTATTTTACAGGGAACATGGGCTATGGAGGGTTAAGTGGCTTGCCCAAGACCACAAGGTGCACCTGTGGGACTAGAAACCCCAGTCCTTCCGGCCCAAGGTTGCTGTCCTCTAGTGGGATTTGAAACCCCGACCTTCCGGCCTGAAGTACTTTGCGTCCCTGGGCTTGGTCCCACAATTCGAGACGCTCATCCGAGGCTTCGAAGAAGGAGTGGCCTGCAAAGGTCCCCCAAAAGGACTCGACCTCGGACCAACCTTGATTCCCAGATCCCATTTTCGTTGAGAATTCCCCTTTGGGGGAGATGGTGTCAGGCCCGAGTCCCTCGGTGCCCGTGCCAAAGGCTGCGGAGCCTTCTGGCCTGGAGTCCAGAATGGCGGCCCTGGAGTGCAGTTTGTCTGCCTTCATGGACCAGCAGCGGGCACTGTTGTCCAGCACGACCGGTTCATCCACCCCAACCACCAGGCCATCAATGTCCAAGACGTCCCCGGAGGCTGAGCCGATTCTCGAGGTCCTTCGTCCTCAAGTCGATCCTCGGCCGAGGTCGTGATTCAATTCCCACTCGACAGGACCACGATCATCCCTGGCAAGTGTGCTGGGCACCGGCCATAGAGCATCAGGAGCCCCGAGGATTACTCTGAGTGGGAGACAGAGGATGAGGAGTCCCCCGACACCTGTCGCCACCGTAATGTCCCATCCGACTCTCCCATCTCGGAGTCTCGATGGCGGTCCCTGCCGAAGGATATGGGCTTCCTTGATTTTGTCAAGGATATGTCAAAGGCCCTGGCGTTCCCTGCGGAGTCAGAGGAGGACCCTCAGGCAGATGAGTTGGAAATCCTGCAGTACGAGGCTCCTCCGAGGGAATCGCTCACAGTGCCCATTCCTCCCATCCTGGAATGGCTGATGCTCCGGATGTGGGAGATGCCGACGTCGGTAACGGTGGTGAGCAAATAGCTCGACTCGATGTATTGAGTCCGCTGGAGCCTGGGATTCCAGAAATCACATTTTCCGCATAACTCCATGGTGGTGGAGTCAGCCATGCGTCAGCTGAAAAGCCATAAAACACACTCCTCGGTGCCCCCCAGCAGGGAGGCCCACACCTTGGACACTCTCAGCAGAAAGTGTTACCAGGACCCGAAGCTCATCGGCCACATCCAGGCCTACCAGCTGTACATGGGTATGTATCTGAGAGACCTGGCGAAGGAACTCGCCAGGTTCTTGGCTGGTCTCTCCAAGGAACCCTTGCAGTAGTTCAAGAATCTGGCCGAGGCAGTCCGTAAGTGCTCCAAATTCATGTCTCAAGCGGCCTATGACAGATTTGAGTCAGCAGCTAGAGTAGCGGCAGTGGGCATTGGTGCACAGCGCCAAGCTTGGCTACAGTCATCTGACCTCAAGCAGTGGGTTCAGGACAAATTGGTTGATGTCCCCTGTCAAGGGGAGAATCTCTTTGGCAAACCCATGACCGACAAGGCTGCCAAGCTGGAGACTGAGTTCATGACGAGGACCAGTTTCTCAAAAAAGCCCCAATGGAAGGGCTCAGGTAAAAGTCCTTCTACCCAAGGAAAGGGGCTGCTTACAGAAACTACCCACCTTTTCAGGTCTCCTAGCTCTCCAGCAGGGTCAGCAGGCCAAGGGACATGGGTTCGGCCCTCATACGCAGAAGGCTCCAAAACCCCAGGCACCAGCTCCGGCCCAGCCAGGGGGGAGTTTTTGATTCCTTGAGCATAGCCTATCTACCCCAATGAGATCAGCAGCCCACAGGGGGACATCTGATCCACTATGCCCAAAGGTGGCTGACCATCACCACTGATTCCTGGGCACTTCAAGTGGTCAGAGAGGGTTACCTCCTCCACCTGACTCAGACACCTCCCCCTTATTTTCTGTGAGAGCCCCTCAGGTCTCCCCTCCACTGGGACCTTCTACTGAAGGCAGGTCTTCTTGAGGACAAGGTGCCCCACCATCTCAAGGGCAAGGGGTTCTACTCCAGGTACTCCCTCATGCCAAAAAGAACAGGGGGCCTAAGGCCCATCCTCAACCTGTGCAACCTCAACACATTTCTGGTGAGGGAGAAGTTCAAGATGGTCTGTCTTGGAACATTGCTGCCCTACGTCCAGCAAGGAGTTTGGCTATGCTCCTCAGACCTCAAGGATGCCTATACCCACATCCTCATTCACCCCAACCACAGGCAGTACCTGCAGTTCATAGTGGGGGCAGATACTTTCAGTACAGGGTGCTCCCTTTTGGCTTGGCCTCTGCCCCAAGGGTCTTCACAAAATGCCTGGCAGTCGTGACCACCTTCCTCCATCTCCAGGGGGTCTTTGTCTTCTCCTACCTGGACGACTTGCTCATAAAGGGAGGCAAGGCCTCAGAGGTGCAGCAAGCCACCGCACTCACCATCCAGGTTCTGCAGCACTTGGGTTTTGTCATAAACTATCCCAAGTCTTACCTCCTCCCGGCACAGTGTCTGGAATACATCGGGGGCAAAGCTTGACACTCTCCAGTCAAAGGCCTTCTTGCCTAGGGACCGAGCCAACCATCTCAGGACTCTGGCACGGGACATACAGTACCATCCCTCTGTGCCCACTTAGCTTCTTCTGCGCCTCCTCGAGCACATGGCCTCCATGATCCACATCACTCCAGATGCTCGCTTCAACATGAGGGCGGCGCAGTGGTGTCTCCGGGACCAGTAGTCTCAGGCTATGTGACGCCTTCAAGACAGAGTTTCTGTAACCCCCCATCTGGCAGACTCCCTGGTCTGGTGGCAGTCTCTCCAGCATGTCAAGGTGGGCATGCCTTTTCAAGCCCTGAGTCCCTAAAGTGTCCTCACCACGGACGCCTCCCTGCTCGGCTGGGGAGCCCACTGCGGGGAGCTCCACACCCAAGGCAACTGGTCACCAGGTGAGAACACCCAGCAGATCAACCTCCTGGAGCTGTGGGCCATATACTTAACCCTGCAAGCTTTCTGTCATCACCTGTGTCACCAGCCATTGCTGGTCCAGATGGACCACCAGCTGGCGATGTTCTATGTGAACAAACAGGGGGACATGGGGTCTCATGCCCTCTGTCAGGAGGCAATGGCCCTCTGCTTGTATGCAATCCAACAGGGTATCCTCCTGCGGGTAGTGTACCTACCAGGCCAGAATAAAGTTCTGGCTGACAGGCTGAGCAGAGTCCTCTAGCCGCACGAGTGGCAGCTGGACTCCAGGGTGGTTGACTGGCTTTTCCAGATCTGGGGGGAACCCATGATGGACCTGTTTGCCAGCCCGGACAACTTCCAGTTGCCCCACTTCTGTTCTCAGCAGGCCCACCCCTCCAGAGTGGCAGCAGACACATTCCTCATCTCGTGGTCGGAAGGTCTCATGTAAGCCTTCCCTCCCACGCCGCTGATTGCCAAAATCTTGTTCAGGGCCCTCTGCAACAGGGCCTCGCTCATCCTGATAGCCCCTCGATAGCCAAGACAACCGTGGTTCCCGTTGCTTCCTCCGGTTAACGGTGGAGACCCCATCCCCTTGGGGACCTCTCTGGGACTCCTGTCTCAGGAGGGCGGCTCTCTTCTGCACCCCAACCTGGGGTCCTTGTCGCTGACAGCGTAGCTGCTGAAAGGGTGACTAGCCCTTTTCAACCTCTCGTTTGAGGTGGAAGAGAGTCTGCTGGCCTCTCGCAAGGCCTCTACTAGGAAGGCTTATGCCCTCAAATGGTGCAGGTTTTCTACCTGGTGTGCTGAGCACGGAGCTGACCCGTTCTTCTGCCTGGTGGGACTGCTGTTACAGTACCTTCTCCACCTCTCGCAATCCGGGCTCAAGTCTAACTCCATCCGGGTGCACCTTAGTGCCCTGGCAGCGCACCATCACCCGGTGGATGGCAAGTCCCTCTCAGTCCAGCCTTTGGTGACCTACTTCTTAGAGGACTGCTCTTATTGAAGCCCCCGGTTCACCCTCCAGCCACCAAATGGGACCTCAATGTAGTGCTGGGGCAGCTCACATGCCCACCCTTCGAGCCTTTGACTACCTGCCACCTTCGCTACCTCTTTTGGAAAGTGGCGTTCCTGGTTGCGTTCACCTTCACTCGCAGAGTTAGCGAGCTTCAGGCCCTAGTGGCCGAGGCGCCTTATACCAGATTCTACAAGAACAGAGCGGTGCTCCGCACGCACCCCAAATTCCTTCCGAAGGTAGTATCGCCCTTCCATCTCAACCAGGAAGTAGTTCTCCTTACCTTCTTTCCAAGACCTCATTCCAGTTGGGCGGAGACAGTCCTTCACACCTTGGACTGTAAGAGGGCCTTGTCCTTCTATATCCAACGCACTCAGGGCCACCGCAAAGCTACTCAGCTTTTTATCTCCTATGACTCCAGTAGGCTGGGGGAAGTGATGACAAAGTGTATCGCCCTCACCTATGAGCAGGCGGGGCTCCCACTGGAAGGCCGTGTCATGGCGCACCATGTCAGGGCCATGGCGGCCTCAGTGGCAAACTTGCACTCTGTCCCAATGGTGGACATCTGCCGGGCCGCCACCTGGTCTTCAGTCCATAACTTTTCAGCCCATTACTGCCTGGAAAGAGAGTCTCGATGTGACAGTGCCTTTGGCCAGGCTGTGCTCCGTACAGGTTTAGGCAACTCCTACCCTCTGACCCTTCTGTGTTCAGGCTACCGGAGTGCTGGTTTTCATCAGACACAGGGGTCCTACTGTGGTCTGTGGATATGGACTTAATTGCTGCTGCTGCTCATGGCTCCCCATGAGGGAGCCCCTGCTTTTGCTATGGGCTTTCGGTAGCCTGTAGCTGGGGAGTACCATATGTGAGGACTGACTTCCTGCTTGTTCCCGGAGAAAGCACAGTTACTCACCTGTAACAGGTGTTCTCCGGGGACAGCAGGAATCAGTCCTCACAACACTCCCTCCTCCCCTTGGAGTTGCTCCTTTACCATCTTTTATTTTTGTCGTCTTTTAGCTATGTCTGACTGAGTAAGATGGCACCCTTGGGCGGGAAGGGGACCATGCATGCATGGTGGCATCTCCCAAAGGCTTTCTTTGAAAGCTGGGGGATGCTTCCGCCAGGGCTTCATCGGTGCTGATGTCACCCATATGTGAGGACTGAGTCCTGCTGTCCCCGGAGTACACCTGTTACAGGTGAGTAACTACGCTTTCACTGAAAGGGTGGTGGATGCTTGGAATGCCCTACCAATTGAAGTAGTGGGGGCAAATACATTGACAGAATTCAAAATGGCATGGAACAGACACAGTGGATCCCTTTATAGCAACAGGATAAAATCAAAATAAACTTAACTATCTCTTATATCTCCAGACTAGATGGACCATACTGGTCTTTATCTGCCATCATATACTATGTTACTATGTAGAAGAATCTTTGCCCGGAGAGACCTGCAATTTAGCAGGGCAGAGTGTAAGGAGACAGGGGACAACAGAGCGTAAGGAGACAGGGAGTGGAATAGTAATGCAGGGACATGTTACCAAATTCTGCAATACCCGAGTAGGCATTGAAGGAATGTTGAGAGAAGAGCGCAAGGGGCACCTTCCCCAAAGTGCCGGTATGGCCGACATACTATGTAGGAAGTATAAGCAAATAAAGAGTGCAGAAAGACCACAGTACTTACTATAAGGCTGGTAAAGCTGTGGGAAGAGGCTAGGAACTGAAATGTCCAATATGAAAGAGTCACCCCAAGGAGCTCGCCCAAGGAGCACGTCCTGCTCCTTGGGCAAGCTCCTTGGGCGCACACCACCACAGTGGTCTTCTTCTTATAAACCATTTCAAAATACAGTATAGAATAAATATATTTAAAACAAAAGCTCAGGTTCTTTCATGTACATTTAGAAGATCATTTTAAAGGCATCTACATGTGGAAATGGCGGCATTTACCTTGTAGATTACATACACCTGTAGATGGTGCTTTCAGAGATTTCAAAGGGGCATGGTTTGGGCAGGCCAAAAAAGTGTGGAGCAGGATTCCAAAATGTCATTGCCTTGAGTAAATAGGAAAAACAGTCTGGGTCCTTAATCCAGAGTAGTGTCACTCAAAAATGATCTAGATTGGGAGTCCCCAGTAGTGAGTGTATCTCAGATTTGGAGGGAAGTGTAAAATGGCATGTGGGAAGGTGCAAATTTTCTTTCTTCACAGGAGACTAAGAGGAAAAGAAGGATTGAAGGGGGAGGTATGCTCCTCCCTGCTCCCCACCGCATGGCCAATCAGGCCAAAGAAACACCCCGGCACCAGTTTTAAAAGCTAAAGCGCTCCTTGGCGCACCCGCGCCTAAGGGCCCTTTGGCATGGCCCTTAGGCGTGTCACTGTGGAAGGGCCACAGCCTCCTCCTCCCCCTCACTCCAGCAACTCCACCAAAGAACTGGCCAGATGCAGCGGAACCACGCGAAACGTCACCATGTAAGCATCCTCCAAGTATATCCCATGATGTGTTGTAATGTAGCCCATGATGCCCAGCTTGCTTGTAACCCTTAATGTAATGTATTGCAACCTGATGTATTGTATTGTTATGTAATGTAATGTAGTGTTTAAATAGAAATGCGCAGTAGTACTATTAGTAGTAATGGGAGACAACAAACCTAGTTTTGCCCTAACTAGAATTTTGCTCTGTATGTTTGTCTTGATTAGATTGTAAGCTCTAACGAGCAGGGACCGTCACTCTTATATGCCTGTACAGTGCTGCATTGGTAGCGCTTTATAAATGTTAAATAGTAGTAGTAGTAGTAGTAGTAGGTCAGATAGGGAAGCTAAAATTACAAAGGACTGGGGTTACAATCCAACTTGACCGAAAGTCCACTGTATGAGAGGAAGTTTGATAGGGGTCTGAAGGGATGATTCCTGGGAGCTGTGGAGTGTGAAAGTCCAGTGAAAGAACCAGTGTGGAAGAGGTGATGGGATGCAAAACCCGGGTGTATCCTGCTAGCCTTGCTCAAGAGGACTCTGAATGACTTGTAATGTGAAGAAATGTATACGTGCCCAGAGGGGGAAGAGGGCTGAGCCTGAACTTGTTTGACTGCACTGAGGACGAATGTTGACAGGGACCCATCCTGGAACCTCAGTCGCCAACTGATGCAAGAGGAGAGTTGCCCAGCTCAGGTACCAGCTGAGAAGTTGGACTGGAGGCCAGAGCGGAGTGGGTAAAGTTCCTCACTAAATACAAGAGCTCTATGGAAAGAGATATGCTGGAGAACCCAAAGATTGTAAGTAAAATTGAACTGTTTTTCTGTTACCTTGCTATTTTTCTGTGGACTGTAGGCTTGGCTATTTTTAGTACTCTAATTCTATATTTATTTATTTAAAAACTGATAAGAGTTTAGTGTAAACCACCTTGTTTACAAGGTGAAAATTGAGTTTAATGTAAACCACCTTGATTTAAGGAAAAGGTGGTATATAAATACTGTTAAATAAATAAATAACATTTTTATATTACTAATGTGTAAAACATTCTAAGCAGTTTACAACCCATAAAATCAACATAAAAATAAAACAATAAACATAAAAACCTAAAACTATGGAACTGTTATCCACCCACCTAGTTTGCCATTATCCACAGGAACCCTTCACTATACTTCATTTATATATTTTTGTTAGACTGGGGAGAGCTGACTATATAGTATTTGTATACAGATGGTGCCTGGACTCCAGTGTTTTGCCTGCCTGTGTGGTGGCGGCGTGTCTGGTGGGTAGAGAGAGGTTTTTCTTTGCATCAGTAGGGATCCAATATTTCTGTGCTGGAGAGGAGAATAGTGGAGTGAAGTGTGATTTTAGCTAGTGACACCTATAGAAATTCTCAATTGTACTGCATCAGGGATCATCCTTGGCCTCACAGGCATGAGGACCTGTTACATGGTTATAGTTATGCTTATGGTTAATCTTTATTTGATGTACCACAAAACTGAATACAAACTATGCAGTTTACAATAAAAGATAAGAAATAAAAGAAAATAACTCCATTATCATAAAAACAGGAAAGAGAGACAAAAGCAAATAGATAGTAAAGTTAATAAAAGAGAGGAGCAGGGTAGGACTGCGGCATAAGTGTAGAGAGAAAGAGGGGAAGGGGGTTAAGCTTCTATGAGGCTAACAGCTCAGACAATGCTCCTTAAGACCAGGTGGGTTTGAAATTAAAAACAGATTCAAAAAGGAACGTCTTAAGTGCTTTCTTAAAATTTTGAAAATTATGCTCCATGCGAATAAATGCAGGCAGGCTATTCCAAGGAGGGGGAGGGGGGCTACCGCAAAGAAGGCAACCTTTCGAGTGTAGTCACAGTTGACTACTGCAGAGAGGGACATTGCAAACAGAAGTCATTTGTGTGTATTCAGGGCTAGTCTGTCTACTAGGCTGCCCCCCCCCCCCCAGCTGCTGCCGATTCCGTTTGGGGGGCTGAGGTGGGCAGCAGCAGTATTTCCAAAAGTGGCAGCAAAAGCCATCGCTTTTGGAAATACTGCCACTACCCACCTCCCCCTCTCGAGATGGAATCAGTGGCAGCTGGTGGCGGCAGCTGAGGGGCAGTGAGGGGGAGACCGTGAGGCTAGGGTTTCTGCCTAGGGCAGCAGAAACCCTTGGGCTAACCTTGTGTGTATTTCCTACTGGAAGTACATGTATATTCCAATTAAATTCTCCGTCTGGTTTTGCAACTTCTGCAAGTCACAGGTAATTTTCATAAAAAAGCTTGTTTCAGCCAGGTATTAAAAAAATGGAAGAATAGCTCAATGGTTAGCACAGTGGGCTGAGAATCACGCTGCTGCTTTTGGATCTTGACTCACCTGATCTCCTTTTTCTTTTCCTTTCCCCCTTGTTTTATCCCAGCCTACACCTTCTGTGTTGTCTGTCTTGACTAGATTGTAAGCTCTATGAGCAGAGACTGTCTCTTACATGTCTGTGCAGCGCTGCGTACGACTTGTAGCGCTATACAAATGCTCAGTAGTAGTAGTAATAGTAGAACCAGGGAAGCCAGATTCAAATCCCATTATCATTCCTTGTGAGCTTGGGCAAATCACTTTACCTTCCATTGCCTCAGGTACAAATACATGGGGCATGTTTACTAGTAACATGGGTTTAGGTCTCATTACTAGCTCAGGGATAGTCGCCCCCCTGAATTTAGCACAGCTTGCTGCAGAAAGTAACTACTACCACCCATTGTGCTGGCAGTAGTTGCTTACTGCCAAGCTCAGGCTTGCAAGGCCCATGCTAGCAGAACCATGTCAGCGATGCACATGGGTTTTTTAGTGCAGGGCTCTACTTTTTAAATGCAATGTGTGCCTTCGAGTCAGTCCTGACTCCTGGCGACCCAGAAGCTCCTGGGTTTTCTTGGCAGTGTCACCGGAAATAGATTGCCAGGCCTTTCTTCCGAGGCAATGGAGGGTTAAGTGACTTGCCCAAGGCCACAAGCAGTGCCAAAAACATGTGCTACCCCCATGGTACCAGGTAGCACACTTTAGTAAACATGCTCTTTAGACTGTAAGTCTTCCAGAATACCTAACCATATTCATCCTTCTTCAGCTGTCCATATGTTTTAATACTAGACAGATGAGGAAAACAGATCCATGGGATCTGTTTTAGGTGGGTGAACAGAGAGTGGTTCTGGTCTGGTCGGGTTTCCGAGGTTAATAAACTAACTAAATTTTTTTTTCTAGAAAACCATTTAATTTGCCACAAGACAAAGGACAACCATGACCAAGAAATGTGAATTTTTAAGTACACATTTGTTAATGGTGCAGCTCCGTCTATTGAGGTTTTAGCTAAGAATATCCTGTACAACAAAATATCACTCAAGACAGCAGGGTACAAATGTGGGATAATTACATATTACAAGGCATGGACTGGTGAGGATATAAAACATACCTTCTCGGCATCTTGAAAGCTTTGGCATGTCTGCAAGGATACAAAAAAAGTCATGTAATTATTGTTTTAATTTACGCAGCATGCCACACTGCTGAGTTTGTCAGCATCTAGATAAGAGACGAGCAGCACTCCCATCCCAATTATCACCATCCAATAGTTGCAAAAGAGGAGAAGCATGCTTTTAGCAGGCAGAGCTTGTCCTCTGTTTATGTGTTCAATCTAGCATGTGATACGATTGAGACGTTTAAATATCTCCGTGGCATAAATGCACAGGGGAAGAGCCTCTTTCGATTGAAAGCAAGTTCTGCTACGAGGGGACAGGGGATGAGGGTGAAAGAGGATAGCGAAAATTATGCGGAAGTGATATACGGAAATATTTCTTTACAGAAAGAGTGGTGGATCCGTGGAATAGTCTCCCAGTGGAGGTGGTAGAGATGGAGATAGTATCTGAATTCAAAAAAGCATGGGACAAACACAGAGTATCTCTAAAGGAAAAAAGAGGACTGTTGTAGTGGTTGATATGGAATGACAGACTAATTAGACCATGTGGTCTTTTTTTGTCGTCATTTTTCTATGTTTCTAAATATTTGCTCCAATATCTAGATAACAGTCAAATGTATTGCAGCTGAGAGCACATTTTATCTTTATCAAAATAGCTCAAGTTTCCTAGTGTTGCATTATATCAACATGAGGATAGAGATATGCATGCTCATGGTTCCTGTCCCTCCTCTCTGTGGCATGTCCTTCCTGTTTAAACAGGAAGCAAATGGGGAGGAGATTGGGTGTTATGAGGACCATGAGTGAATGTTTTTCTGCCTGCCCTCCTGCTGCCATGGCTGCTACACCAATGGAAGATTCAGTCAGGCCTCTAGTGTCCTGTAGTCCCAGTGTTTGGATCCTGCCTGGACTACCTGGGATTGCAATCGCCAGATATGGAAGAGTGAGAATGAGAGAAAGATCCAGAGAGGTGAAGTTTTAGAAGAGGAATGCAAGAAAGAGGGGATGGGGGAGGTGAAAATCCAGAGAAGAGACATGAACGCATGAATGAGCCAGAGGGCAAATGTTGGGAAAAGTGAGAAACAAATATGTGTGTGTGAATGTGTGGGTAGGTGAATGGGAGATTGCTAATGGAAGACCCAAAAGTGGGGAATCAAGGATAGAAGCCAAAGCAGAGAAGCTTGCATTCTGCAGATGAATCTATGACTGCATAGATGGTCTTGATAACAGCGTTTCATCTTCATAAATGATGAGATGATATTCCCAGGGCTGCTGAGCAGAGATGGTGTCCACATGCTGAAGAAAGGGGGAAACGTTTTACAGAACAGATTGGCAAAACTACTGAGAGGGACATAAACTAAGGCCATTGGGGATGAGTAGATAAAGCCCCCAGGTAAGTAAACCATTAAACACTTGTAGAAAAATGGGATAAAAAGGCACCAGCTATAGTATGGGAAATAAAATTCCAAATCTAGAGACAGTCATGATAGAGGTTGACTTGGATTTAGTAGTGGTTACAGAGAACTGGAAGAGTGGAGAAGTAGGCTAATGATTAGAGCACTGGCTTGCTAACCAAAAGACCAGGGTTTGATTCCCACTAACACTCCTTGTAGCCTGGGCAAATCACTCAAACCTTCAATGCCTTGGAAAACAGGCCTGGCAATCTACTTCCTGTCATATTGCCAAGAAAACCCAGGCGCTGCTGGTTCACCAGGAATCAGCATTGACTCAAAGGCACACACACAGATCTGGTACATGGAGCATCACATCTGGGATATAGTTATACTAGGTTCACAATCTATTCATGAAGGGCAAGGGAAGTAGAATATGGCTATATAAAAATATGAATGCAACAGAACTGCAGAGGTTATGAAAGAAAGAGGAGGCACTGTGGGCAAATCTGGAAAGAGGGAATGTAACATCTATTTATGCTGGGGTGATCTACAGATTTTATGAAGGCCAAAGAAATGACCAGATATTTAATGGAAGACTTTCACAAACTTGCGTCCAATAGGAAAGCCTTTGGGAGCACGCTGCGCCTGTGTGCCTGCCATCCAAAATCCTCTCCTCAGTTGAGTTTGTAGCTGAGACGAAGAGAAAAAATAAACATACCCTTCAACTCTCAGGGGAGGAGGGCAGGTTGTGAAAACTAATTCCTGCTGTTACCAGAGATCACCTGTTACAAGTGAGTAACTATGCTATCTCCAGGAACAAGCAGGAATGCAATCTTCACATAAGGGATTCACTACAAAGAGGAATTACCAGCAGAAAGGAAGAAGTACTAATGCCACTGTATAAATCACTGGTGAGGCCTCACTTGGAATACTGTGTTCAGTTTTGGAGGCCATATCTTGCAAAGGATATAAAAAGACTGGAAACTGTTCAGAGGAAGGTGACCAAAATGATTTGGAGCCTGCGTCAGAAGCCTTATGAGAAGAGACTTGAAGACCTAAATATGTACACTCTGGAGGAGAGGAGGGATAGGGGAGATATACTTAAAGAGAAATAATGAACAAACAAACCTCTTCCAAAGACGGGGAAGCTGTAAAACTAGAGGGCATAACATGAAGCTGCAAAGGGGTAAATTGAAAGGCAATGTCAGGAAATACTTTTGCACTGAAAGGGTGGTGGATGCTTGGAATGCCCTCCCGATGGAAGTGGTGGGGGCAAATACAGTGACAGAATTAAAAATGGCATGGGACAGACACAGTGGATCCCTTTACAGCAACAGGATAAAATCAAAATAAACGTAACTATCTAATTTATCAACATACAGGGGTGTCCTACATGGAGCAGTGGGTTCACCCCTAAAACAAAGACATGGGGAGGGGTTGCCTGCACGGAGCAGCAGGTGCACTACTCTTGCCATCTTACTGGGCAGACTAGATGGACCATACTGGTCTTTATCTGCCGTCATTTACTATGTTACTATGTTAATATGTTACTAACTCCCAAGTACCAGACTGGCATGGGGGGAGGGGAGGGGGGACAGCAGTGATCCCTGAAGCCAAAAGCTTGTAGCCAAAGTGTCTGGAAGAGGTGTATGCCATTGGACTCGATTCCAGGAAGCTATAATCCTCCAATGATAGTCAGGTCTCTTGTAGGACAGAGGGTAGGAGTTGAGTTTGTCCCAAAGAGGTGCTGGAATACAACTTGGCCAAAAACAGCGTCCCGACGGGAGTCTCGGTCCAGACAATAGTGTGTAACAAAAGTATGAATGAAGGGTCAGGTAGCTGCCTGACAGATCTCCTCAATGGATACTGAACGGAGATTCGCTATGGAGGTTCCATAGCCCACACATTATGAGCAGTGACATGACCCTCCAAAGAGAGTCCTGCCTGTGCATAAGTAAAAAAAATGCAATCTGCTATCCATTTGGATAGAGTATGTTTCATCACTCGTAGGCCTAGGTGACTAGGATCAAAGGAAACAAATAATTGCAAGGATCTTCTATGGTCCTTAGTTCTATCCAAGTAGTAAGCCAGCACTCACTTGCAGTCCAAGGTATGTTGAGCTGCTTCAGCCCAAGACGCATGTGGTCTGGGGAAGAAAACGCGTAGGATTACTGATTGGTTTAGATGGAAGGAGGAGACTACCTTCAGAAGGAAATGCAGATGGGTATGCAGAACTACCTTGTCATGGTGGAACTGGGTATAGGGCAGATTTGCCACCAGAGCCTGCAGTTCACTGATGCGACGAGCTGACGTGAGAGCAATGAGAAAGATTATCTTCCAAGATAGAAACTTCAGTGAAGTGGTGGCTAAAGGCTTGAAAGGAGGCTTTAGAAGTTGAATGAGAACCACATTGAGATCCGAGGCCACAGGAGGTAACTTAATGGGTGGTTTGGACAGCAGGAGACCCCGCATGAATCATGCCATTAAGGGGTGTCCCATTCAGTAGATTGTGAGAGGCCACCATGGCACTAAAGTGAACTCTCACTGAGTTAGTCTTAAGATCTGTTAAGGATAAGTGGAGGAGATATTGTAGAAGGGACTCCACTGGGCAAGAAAAGGGGTAAATGTCCTTTGAGGAGCACCAGAATACAAACCTATGCCACTTGATGGCATAAGATCGCCTGGTGGAATCCTTGTGGGATGCAAGAAGAAGATCTTGGACCACTTGTGGCAAATCAAGGTCAGCAAGCACTATCCCTTCAGCAACCATGATGTGAGGTGCAGGGAGTTAAGATTAGGATGGAGGAACGTCCCGTGATCCTGAGAGAGGAGTTTGGGTGCAAATCCCAGGCTGAGAGGTTGAGTCTGCGCAAGGTGAAGAAGCAGAGGAAACCATGGTTGACGGGGCCAAAAGGGAGTTATGAGAATCATCGAGCCCTTGTTGGCCTGGGGCTTGAAAAGTGTTTTGGTTATCAAGGGGATGAGTGGGTATGCATAGAGCAGTCCTTGTCCCCAATGTAGAAGGAAGGTATCTGGGGCCTGTTGGTACAGTGATGGAGCTCTGGAGCAGAAGAGTTTACAGCTGTATATTTTGCGGAGTGGCAAAAAGATCTAGGAGTGGAGTTCCCCCTGGAATATCCAAGCAGCCATTTCCCAATACAAGGTCCATTAGTGTGCATGAAGGATATGGCTTAGCTTGTCCACAAGAACATTGAGTTCACCCGGGAGGTACACCATTCTGAGATGAATGTGCTGTGAAATGGCAAAGGACCACAGGTGAAGCACTTCCGCACAGAGGAGATGGGACCCCGATCCCCCCTGTTTGTTCATGTAGAACAAGGCGATTTGGTTGTCCATCCTGACTACAACAGGTTGCCCCGAAAGTTGCAGTTGAAAAATCTGAAGAGCATTTGTCACTGCCTGTAGTTCTAGAAGGTTGATCTGCAGGGCAGATTCCTCTTACGTCCACAGTCCTTGTGTGGTTAAGTCATTCAGATGTGCTCCCCAACCCAGTTTGGAAGCATCCATTGTCAGGATACATCAAGGTGGAGGCATCTGAAAAGGTGACCTGATGAGTAGGTTCTGTGGAGAGCACCACCACTGAAGGGACCTGATCAGTTGAGGGGTGATGTGGATCTTGTCTCTGAGACGCCCCTTTGCTTGTGTCCATTGATAAGACAGAGTCCATGGTGCTTGTTTCATGTGTAATCGAGCGTAGGGATGACATGTATCGTGGAGGCCATGTGTCCTAATAGCCATAGCATTTCTCTAGCTGTTACTGAGCTTTACCTTTGCATTCCTCTTGCCAGCTCGATGAGGTGAGCAGTGATCTTGTAGGAGGAAAGCTCAGGCCTGTTGAGTATCTAAGAGCGCTCCGATGAACTCCAGATGTTGGGATGGAGCGAGTTGGAAGTTTATGACAAATCCCAGATGTTGGAGCACCATGATGGTGCGATGAAGGGAGACCTTTACCTCCTGAGTGCAGTCTCACCTGATCAACCAGTCATCTAAATAAGGGAAGATGAATATCCCGAAAGTGCATAGTGTGGCGCTCGCGCCCCTACCAGGCGGCCGCCTAGTAGGGACGGGTGACCACCTCTTATATTTTCCTAGGGTTGTAGTTTTGTGAGGAATAATGAATCGAGTGGTTTTTAAAAGCGCACGGGAATTTATTCAGCTTCCTTGCAGGTAAGTGGATACAATTTCTTCAAGCTCATTTACTCTCCAGACAAAAGAAAATAATGGATACTTCTCCAGTAACAAATGTCCAAACAAAACAACAGCAAATTCAACTATCAAGTGTTTCTGGCTAACACTAATTTACCTTAGTGCAGGCATCACATTCCATCTCTGAAATATTGGAATTTACATCAGCCTCTTTGGCTTCAATCTCCATACTCTCCGCTGAGCTATGGCAGGGTTCTGCTTGGTAGCGCTCAGGGACTTTCTGCTTTAGAGTTTTTAACAGGTCAAACAACCTCTCCCACTTTCTTGCCTTCCCTTCTCTGGGCAGGTCTCCTATGGGGTGCTCTTGCTTAACCTTCCTGGTGAAACATTCCTTTCTGCACTGTGTTCTCTGGGGTATAACAGTTTCATCAGAGTCAGAAGAGAAAATATACTTGGAAGGCCTTACTGCCTCCCTTCTCCTACCTTGGGCTTTTTGTGCAGTATTCTCTCGGTTGGAGCTTTGGCCAGTCAGGACTCCCTCTGCCTCAGCGTAGGGCAGAGACTTGTGGTAGAGCTTTCCCACTCTCTTGCTAGGGTAGGTGATTCTCCCCCTGGAACCTTCCCTAGGTCCTCTGTGGCTACTGTGCTGAGTATGGTGGCTTCCTTTGTACCTTCTCTGGTTGTCTTTATAGCGGTTCCTTTCTCTGCTGCTCCTTTTGGCTACAGGGCTGTTCCCTCTGTACCTTCTGGAACCTGGACTGGAACCTGAGCTGCAACTCCCACTTAGGCCTGGACTGCAACTCCGACAGCAACTGCCACTGCAACTGCAACTGCGTCTCCAATCATGCTTCTCACCATGCTTCCAACCATGCTTCCAACCAGCACTCGAACCAGCTCTCCAACCAACCCTTGAACCAGCCCTCCAACCAACTCTATCTCTAGTGTTTGTTTGCTCCCTTTCAAACACTGAGCAGGGCAACTCCCTTCCTGGGTTCGCCCTTCTGTACCTCCCACTCCTATCTGTGGCTGACCTGGAGTGTGGGCGTGGCTTACAGCTAGGTCTGCCCTCTAAGTTTCTCTCCAGGCTTCTGCTGTGGACTATGTGATCCTGTGTACCCATCCCCCGCAAAGAGGAAAAATTCTTCTTCTCTTCACTTTTTCCTGGCTGGGCTGAACTCCCCTTACCACAATAGATAGGTAGCGACTACTGACATGCATTTTGTGAAGACTCACGATGCAGAGGCAAACCCAAAGGGAAGAACACAGTATTGATAATGCTTTCCTTGAAACATTAAGCACAGATACTGTCTGTGCAAGGTATGGATCAGTAAATGCGTATACGCCTCTTTGAGGTCTAGAGAACATAACCAATTGTGTCTTTGGAGATATGGAAGAAGAGTTCCTAGAGAAATCATTTTGAATTTTTCTCGGACCAGGAGCTTGTTTATGTCCCTGAGATCCAAGATGGGCCTGAATCCTCCTGTTTTCTTTGGTATGAGAGAATATGGAGAGTAGAAGCCCATCCTTTTTTGAGGAGGAGGAACTCATTATACGACGCCCTGGGACAACAGGGTGGTCATCTCTTCTTTTAAGAGAGTGCTTTGAAGGGGATGGGTGGGATAATCCCCTCAGAAGCTGGCGGGGGACAAAGGTTCGAAGTGAAGCTGATGACACCTTTGGATAATGTGGAGTGTCCACTGCTCTGCTGTTATGAGGCGCCACCTGTCGGCATAGTTACAGAGCCTGCCTACTATGTGGAGGGGCTGGGACCCTCCAGAAGCAGACTGGCAATTCTGTCTAGGAAGGAGTCAAAAACCTGTTGCAGGCTTTGCCTGTGCTGCTGGTTGAGCCTTAGGAGCCGTGGGCTTCTTGGGTTGGCAAGGGCCCTTCTGTCGCTGCTGAGGATACTGACACTGATAGGCCACTAAAGTTATGTAAGGATAGTATCTTTTCTTTTTAGAATAGAAAGATTTCTTGGGAAGAGCTTTCCTTTTGGAGGGGTCAGCCATTTTCCTGGAAAGGCATTTTAAGGTGAGATCATCTGTCTCGATCTCTCCAGCCTTTTTCCTCCAATCCCTTCCAAAGAGGGCTTCTCCAGTACATGGGATATTAGCCAGTTTATCTTGGACCCATTGCTTGAGATTTGATGCCAGGCCATTCTGCGAGCCCCAATCTGCATGTTGATTCAAAGGCATCAAAGAGGTACTGGTAATAAACTTAAAAGTATTTTGGCCTTGTTTGATGAATGTCTGGAATGCACTCCATTTATCCTCAGGAAGCATGGGGGCAAAAATCTCCAGATCCCTGGTGACATCCTTTAGAAACATGCTCATGTACAGCATGTCTGAGTTTTTCCGGAGGCCAATATACATGCCTGGAAGCATCGACGCCCAAAGGCAGCCAGTGTCCTCGAGTCTGTACCAGGAGGCATGGATGAATGATTTTTTTAAACTCTATTCGGCACATCTTCGATTCCATCACCATTGAGTGGTGGGGAAACTGAGGTTTTTGGGAGACTGGGCACTCTGGTACTGTGATGACGAAGGCTGTTCAGGGGACATGGAGTGGCAAGAAAGTGAATCCTGTTCCTTTAAAAATAGTAGCAAACAGGGTTTCCCTAGCAACCACAAACCTCTGAGTCAGAGTGCAGCCAGTATCAAGCCCCGCCCACTCCAGCACGTCAGAGCTAGATTGAGTCCTAACAGCTCCCACGTGGGCTGGGAGAAGGGTGTGGTCCCTAAGAAGGATCAGTTTAAAACTGCAGTGATTGAGCAGTTAGAGAGAAGAACGACAAGAACAGGAGCAGCAGGAACGAGCAGCACAAGAGCAGCTGGAACCAGGAGCAGAGACGAGCAGTTGGATCTGAGAGGAACAGATCAGAGGCAGACACAGCTAAAAGGGAAACTGCCAGGAGAAAGGCAATCGTATGAAAAGAGAAGGCAGCATGGCACAGAGCAGGAAGGATTGGAACAGCTAAGAGGCCCAGAGTCAAGGCAAGTGCGTGTTTCAAAGTCCCTGCATGAAAGAAAGCTGAAAGAATCAGTTCCTAGTGGGGGAAGCAACTCAGCTAGCCAGCTAAGCTGCAAAGGTAGAGAAAATAGCTTTTCTGTGTTCCCTAGCCAAAGTCTCTCTGCTGAGATAGAGCAAAAGAAACTCTTGTTAGCAAAGCTGAATGAGTTGTTGCAGAAGCAGAGTAGTAAGCTCTATGACCCTGTTCCACCTGAAAATGGCTGCAATGAATCCATTGAAGAGATGGAGATAGAAAGCTGCATTGAACCGTATGAAAGTGAGTCTGAGGAAATGCAGTGCTCATATTGCAGAGCTAATGAGTTTGAGATGTGCTGAGCCTAAAGCACATGTAAGGGAATGAGTGTTTAAAGTAGAGCAAAGCTTGTTTGTATGAAGCTGAATGACACATGTGATACCGCGGGCCCTCTGACGCAAGGAAAGAAAGTTTTAAATCTTGAAAAAAACAAGATTTACCTGCAATTACGAGAAGGGACACATAGAGGGAGCAGGAGAGCAAGCCTGGAAGTGGAAGAACCACACCTCTATGGGCAGGACTCAGAAGCAGCTGCTCTGGATTTAAGCAGGGACAAAGCATTGCAAGAGAGGAAGCCAAGGCAGTCAAGGAGCAACCCAGAGGGGAAGCACAGGAGGAGGCAAGGAGCTTGGCAGAGACCTTCACAGGAAGCGCAGGAAGCAGTGCCAAGGGAAGCTCCAGAAGCCGGAGTCAGAGACCGAGGTGAAGTCACTGACAAACCCAGAAGAGCTCAAGGAGTGAAAGCTACTGGGAGAGCAGGCCGAGCTGAAGGCCCAAGAACAGGCCTAGAGGAAGGCCATACACAACTGCAAGAGGCAGTCATACAGAGGACAGCCAAGGAAGGAGAGGCTTATCCTTCTAACTGGAGAAGAAACCTTCAAGAGGAAAAAGGTACTTTTAAAAGTTTTTACAAAAGTAACTTGAAGGATGAAAGAAAGGTTCATAGCCTTAAGAGAGAGGATATAGCTGAGAGGGCGCGGCCCCTAACCAACTGCCACAGGGGTGGAGGTGGAAGACAGGCCCCTCAGCAGCAGCCTTACCTCAAAAGAATTATACCTCATTCTAAAACAGGAAAGATATCCTGGGATCATTAGAAATTACCTGAAGCAAAAGACTTTCAGACTAGGCCTCAAGCCTTTCACAAGAAGCCTAGAGAGAAACAAAGGGCTAGCTTTTATCTGGATAATAAGGACTGTTTTAAACCAGAAATACCAGATAAGTTTTACAGGAAAAAGTTTAGTGCTGCCAGAGACTGGAAGAAGCAAACCTTTAATCCTGAAACAGCAGTAAGCCCAGGGAGTTATAATATACCTAAAAGCCGACGCCCCAAACTCCCAAGCCAGCACTGGGATACGGTATGGCATGCTTTTAGAAAACCAGGTTTTAACATCCCAGAGATCTCAGAGACCTCAGATTCGGACCCTGTAGAAATGGAATGGCTGCCAGGGGAATCTGAGGGTATTGAAGACATAGAACCAATGGAATGTGATTATTGCACAAGGAGATGTGTTTAAGTAAAAGGCAAACAAATCCCATGTATGCAAAGAATACTGGAAACCTTATGTTTTAAGTTGGTGACGGATAACCATGTTATTTTGAGTGTTTTTGCTGATTCGCATTTTGATGCAACCAAAGTTTGTGTTCTGTTACTCATTACCTCATATTTTGAACTTCTTTATGCGCAAAGGTGAAATAAAAGCCTTTTCTTTACCCTACACTTGGCAAGAGTTACTTTTTAGGAAGTTGACCTTGAGGCTGACAATGAGGCCTGCTACCTCATTGACCCTCACAACAGGTCAACCCTGAAACCCTTTATTTCTTATGCGCTCCCCAGCCCCTGTGGAACCACTACGCCGCCACCAGAGGGTGCTGAGGGGGACACAAGTGGCGTAGTTTCACGGATTTTTGGGGTACTCTTGAGTGTACAGAGCAACGTGGGCAACTACACAAAAGAGAAATAGAAGCTCTTTTCTTTTTGAAAAAAAAAAAAAACTGCAAGTAAAACCCGGACCGTCCTGTATTAAAAAACCGGATCGGAAGGGAAAATCAGGAGACCGGAGCGGTTACAAGAAAGTGGACCGGAGTTAAAAACCAGGAGCGGAGTCCTAGGAATCCGGACCGGAGCTGAAAAAGAAGAAAAAGGAAAATCCTGAAGGTGGGAGGTCCTTTGGAGATTCCAGGAGCGGTGGAGCAAACCCTGGACGACCGCACGTATATTCCCAAAAAAAAAAAGCTGATGCAACACTAGAGCAAGGTAAGGCGTATATAACCCTACCTAGTGTTGGACACCTGGGGAAGTTAGAAAAAAAAAAAGTAGAGGGTCTGAAAAAAATATATTTGTGAAAGAGCCGCACTTGGGTTTTCTCTCTGTTTGATTTCTCAACAGGTACGATGGAGCCCAAGGAACTGTGTGCCTGGATGGCACACCAGTTCACCAAACAGGCTGAGCTGGCACAACAGAGCCAGGAACAGGCGCTAAAGGCGATGAAAGAGCAGCAGACACCTGTCATAGAAACTATGAGCGCATGGCTTGCGCAACAGCGAGAAGAGCTGGCTCAAAGCAAGAAGGAAGGAACATCACTCGTCGGACGGGTAAACCCTGAACACGGACACTGGTCCTGTTCGGACTTAATGATAGGGAAACTCAGTCCGAGTGACGATATTGATGACTTTCTAGACACTTTTGCTAGGATTGCGAATTCTGCTAAGTGGCCTGAGGAGCAGTGGGCCATACGCCTAGCGGCATCACTTACAGGTGAAGCGCTGGCGGCCTACAGGTCAATACCCCCAGAGCTAGCAAATTCATATCAGGATGTAGTAAACGCAATTAGAGATCACGTTGGTCTTACGCCAGTGGCGTACAATAAAATGTTCAGGGCTGCTATGCTTAAGGTAGATGAGACACCTAAGGCATTAGGCCACAGGTTGCGTAGTCTTGCTTACAAGTGGCTACAACCTGAAAGGAGAAGTATAAATACGCTCATGGATGCAATAATTTTAGAGCAGTATATGAAGACACTACCTAATAGGGTGCAGAACTTTCTGATGCTCCAAAATTGTAGCAATACCACTGAAGCTATTGTGCTCACTGAAAGATACTTAGAGGCTGAAAAGGTGACACAGCCTAGTGTAAGTCCACGAAGTGCCATGGGATTGGAGGCACAAGGAAGGGGAAGTCCCTCACGTCCTCCAGGTGGTAGGTGGCAGAGTTATAAACCCCTGGAGAAAGTGAATACAAAAAAATGTTTTGCTTGTGGAAAAAAAGGACATGTACAGTACGAATGTCATGCACGAACTGCCTTGGTGGGGGAGTCGCCAAGAATAGGGCATGATGGGTTTCTCGTCAATGTAAAAATACACGGAATAAGTGTACAAGCATTGTTAGATTCTGGAGCCGACCAGACTATGCTTTCTAAAAAGTTATGGTCAACCATCCAGGATCATGGACTGTCGGTTCCAGAATCACCCGAGGGATGTGTGAAAATTAAGTGTGTACATGGCGCAGCCACACGCTACCCCATTTATAGGTTATGGATAAAGGGTATGGGCATTAAAAAAGAAATGCCAATGGCAGTGGTGCCAAGGTTACCGCAGGACTTAGTCCTGGGCCGAGATTGGCCACAATTTAGAAAAACTTTGAAGGAAGAGTGTTTGCCTCAAGTTAAACCAGATTCCACTGGCATGCCACCTGACCTTATTAAAAACTCTAGAGTACAGCGGAGCAGCCTTGCTGCTGCTACGGATACTACGATCCCTAGCCCACTGTGGGAGAAATCCCCGAAGGCCGTTGTGAAGGACCGGTCACAGCCGCTCAAAAGGTTTGTGCTCCGCTACTGTAAAACATCCGCAAGAGCGCGGACGCCTCAAAGAGCATCGGCACAAGCTGCAGGCTATGACCTCCATAGCGCCGTGGATATGGTCATACCGAAGCGAGGGAGAACGTTAGTGACCACGGACCTACAAATTGAGCTACCGCCGGGATGTTATGGAAGAATAGCCCCAAGGTCCGGACTGGCCGCCAAATACAACATTGACGTGGCTGCAGGAGTCGTGGACCCTGATTATAGGGGCGTCCTAAAGGTCCTCTTATGCAACTGTTCAGAGAAGGACTACGAGGTTCAAGCCGGCGACAGAGTGGCACAGCTCATTTGTGAGCGTGTAGGATTTCCTGATCTGGAGGAAGTCACTATGCTAAATCCCACAAGCCGAGGAGTGGGAGGTTTCGGCTCGACGGGGAGAGCAGAAGTAGAAAATTTAATGGCCATAGGGGCTGATCCACCCGAGGAAGAATTGGGCCCTCGTCTGGAGGATTGTAAAGAAAGCTCTACCCCAAAGCTAGGAGAGGAACTCTCGGTAAAACAAAAGGAAGATTTGACCCGATTGTTAAATAAATACAAAGACGTCTTAACTCCAATGCCTGGAGAGACCTCGTTGGTGGCGCACGAAATCCAGACTCCTCCTGGTAAAATTATCCGACAGCGTCCATACCGACTGCCGGAAGCGAAAAAGCAGGAGGTCATTAACCAAGTGCAAGAAATGTTACAAATGGAGATAATAGAAGAGTCACACAGTCCCTGGTGCAGCCCAGTGGTGTTAGTACCGAAGCCAGATGGGTCTATGCGCTTTTGCATAGACTTTCGGCAAGTCAACGCGATTTCCACCTTCGACGCGTACCCGATGCCGCGTATCGAGGAGTTATTGGACCGGCTTGGGCAAGCAAAATACCTGACAACATTGGATATGACCAAAGGATATTGGCAGGTCCCTTTAACACGAGATGCCAAGCCGAAAACTGCCTTTAGTACACCCTTGGGGCTCTACCAGTTTAGGAGAATGCCTTTTGGCTTGCATGGGGCAGCCGCCACCTGCCAGCGGTTAATGGATGTGATTCTTCGACCGTATCAGAATTTCGCGACCGCATATATGGATGATGTGGTGATCCACAGCGCCACGTGGACAGAACATCTCCAGCAGATAGGCACCATATTAGAGGCTATGAGGAGAGCGGGCCTCACCCTTAATCCTAAGAAATGTACGTTCGCAGCGGAAGAAGTCAAGTACCTGGGTCATCTAGTAGGCCGGGGAACCGTACGGCCACTATTGGATAAAGTTGAATGTGTCAGGAACTTTCCAGTTCCTCAGAATAAGAAGCAGCTGAGAAGCTTCCTCGGGCTCATAGGTTATTATCGTCGGTTCATACCGCACTTTGCCGAGGAGAGCAACATCTTTACAGAGATGCTCAGAAAAAATGTCCCGAATATAGTACAATGGACGCCCGAAGCAGAAGCTGCTTTCCAAAGATTAAAAGGGAAGTTGTGCCAGGCCCCCGTTCTGCGCGGGGTAGATTTTCAGCAAACTTTCCTGCTACAAACCGATGCCTCAGAAACTGGGCTGGGTGCCGTATTATCCCAGGTACAAGAAGGAGCAGAACATCCTATTCTGTTCCTTAGCAGAAAGCTCTCATTAGCGGAAAGAAAATATGCCACAATTGAACGCGAATGCCTCGCTATCAAGTGGGCCATTGAGGCATTAAAATTTTACCTCACCGGGAGGAAGTTTGTCCTCATTACAGACCATGCCCCCCTGAAATGGCTGCATACCATGAGGAATGAAAATGCCAGGCTGACCCGGTGGTATATGGCTTTACAGCCTTACGACTTTCGTGTGGAGCATAGAGCTGGGAAGCTACATTGTAATGCTGACACCATGTCTCGGATTACGTGCTGCGGTGAAGAACTTCCCCCAGCCCGTAATATTTTGAGAAGGGGGATATGTGATACCGCGGGCCCTCTGACGCAAGGAAAGAAAGTTTTAAATCTTGAAAAAAAACAAGATTTACCTGCAATTACGAGAAGGGACACATAGAGGGAGCAGGAGAGCAAGCCTGGAAGTGGAAGAACCACACCTCTATGGGCAGGACTCAGAAGCAGCTGCTCTGGATTTAAGCAGGGACAAAGCATTGCAAGAGAGGAAGCCAAGGCAGTCAAGGAGCAACCCAGAGGGGAAGCACAGGAGGAGGCAAGGAGCTTGGCAGAGACCTTCACAGGAAGCGCAGGAAGCAGTGCCAAGGGAAGCTCCAGAAGCCGGAGTCAGAGACCGAGGTGAAGTCACTGACAAACCCAGAAGAGCTCAAGGAGTGAAAGCTACTGGGAGAGCAGGCCGAGCTGAAGGCCCAAGAACAGGCCTAGAGGAAGGCCATACACAACTGCAAGAGGCAGTCATACAGAGGACAGCCAAGGAAGGAGAGGCTTATCCTTCTAACTGGAGAAGAAACCTTCAAGAGGAAAAAGGTACTTTTAAAAGTTTTTACAAAAGTAACTTGAAGGATGAAAGAAAGGTTCATAGCCTTAAGAGAGAGGATATAGCTGAGAGGGCGCGGCCCCTAACCAACTGCCACAGGGGTGGAGGTGGAAGACAGGCCCCTCAGCAGCAGCCTTACCTCAAAAGAATTATACCTCATTCTAAAACAGGAAAGATATCCTGGGATCATTGGAAATTACCTGAAGCAAAAGACTTTCAGACTAGGCCTCAAGCCTTTCACAAGAAGCCTAGAGAGAAACAAAGGGCTAGCTTTTATCTGGATAATAAGGACTGTTTTAAACCAGAAATACCAGATAAGTTTTACAGGAAAAAGTTTAGTGCTGCCAGAGACTGGAAGAAGCAAACCTTTAATCCTGAAACAGCAGTAAGCCCAGGTAGTTATAATATACCTAAAAGCCGACGCCCCAAACTCCCAAGCCAGCACTGGGATACGGTATGGCATGCTTTTAGAAAACCAGGTTTTAACATCCCAGAGATCTCAGAGACCTCAGATTCGGACCCTGTAGAAATGGAATGGCTGCCAGGGGAATCTGAGGGTATTGAAGACATAGAACCAATGGAATGTGATTATTGCACAAGGAGATGTGTTTAAGTAAAAGGCAAACAAATCCCATGTATGCAAAGAATACTGGAAACCTTATGTTTTAAGTTGGTGACGGATAACCATGTTATTTTGAGTGTTTTTGCTGATTCGCATTTTGATGCAACCAAAGTTTGTGTTCTGTTACTCATTACCTCATATTTTGAACTTCTTTATGCGCAAAGGTGAAATAAAAGCCTTTTCTTTACCCTACACTTGGCAAGAGTTACTTTTTAGGAAGTTGACCTTGAGGCTGACAATGAGGCCTGCTACCTCATTGACCCTCACAACAGGTCAACCCTGAAACCCTTTATTTCTTATGCGCTCCCCAGCCCCTGTGGAACCACTACGCCGCCACCAGAGGGGGCTGAGGGGGACACACAGCAAGAAAAACTAACCAGAAGTTTTAAGCCAATGTGTTTTCCTCAATGCTCTGAAGAGAAGTAAAAACTTACTTTAGTCACTGCCGACACCGCCGCATCCACCTTCGGGGAACGGAAAAGTTCTCTATCCTGGTCAGACAGCGGATACAACCGGGTTAACGCCCTGGTGCCTCTAAGTGCGGATTCCGGAGCGTCCCACTCTTCTTGAATCATGTCCCGAAATACTCTATGAACCGGGAAGACTCGCTGGGACTTTCGAACCGCCTGCAACAGAGGATCCTCTAGCGCCTCCTCCGCTGACGGGACACCTGCGGGCATATTGAGCGCTTTTAGCGTCTCCGCAATCAGCTCCGGCAGCTCCTCGCACCAGAAGACCCGGACCACTCTACTTTGCTGCTCAACGTCCGGCAACTCTCCCTCTTCTAACTCCCCCTCTGAAACGCCTTCCCCCTCCACCTCCGAAAGCTGTCCCTCGTCCTCCACCAGAGAAGACGAGGACTCTTCCAACGTCGTCCGACACCTCTTACCCGGCCCAGCCTCCCCCGCTAGGAGGGCCCCCGGCCATTTCTGACCCCTTAATCTCGGAGAGGAGGGTTCCAGGCCAGGCTGCAGCAAGGCCAAGGCCTTCTGCAACAAACAGAAGAAATCTGGGGGAATACCTACCACTCCTCCACTCAGGGAGCCCCCCGCCACCGCCGATGCGTCGACCCTTGATGAAGGACCCGCCGTTGGCTCAGGGAGACCCAACATAGGCGGCTGGGAGTCCCCTACCTCCGAAGGAACCGCCGCCTGCTCCGCAGCTGGTTCCCCGAGCGTCTTGTCCAGCACTGCTGCCTCTAAGGAACAGCCCCTGCACACGCCAAAGTCCAGCACCTCGCTGCGCCTCACCCCACAGACGAGACAGCGGGTTTTCGCGGGCATCTTGAGTAGGAGTCCTGACACCGGTGAATCTGGGGACTGAGCTTGCAGGAGCCTCAGCTGTGATTTGAACTGGGACCTGTGGCTGCTGAACACCCTGTCTGCGTTCACTGCCCCACTCTGTGGCCACCTCTGCCACCAATACCACCCCCAGAGGGGAGAAATGCCAGACTCCGGCGCTGAAAACAGCCTAAAAAAGAAGATCAGGGCAAGTCCCAGCTAGGAGAACCCCGCCTGACATTTTATTAATATTTTAATTCCATTTTGTAAGGGTCAGACTCCCAAGCCAAGTAAAATTGCTTAACTAGCTGAAGCGCCGCCGAATACCGCGAAAACGAAGCTCCGCAGGCCATGCAAAGAGCGACTGAGAACCACACGCTAACACCGCGGCACTTAAAATGGCCGCCGCAGCTGTTCCCGCTCAAATTGCAGCGCGAAAATGACACCGCACCTCAAGACCCTACCACCCGACAGGCGGAGGCCACAGAAAAAAGGACCCCGGAGCTCCCACTCACCTCTGCCACAATCCTAGCCTCAAGGAAGGAGGAGAGGGTGCCGCTAACGTCCAGCAGCCGCGAGGCACAGCCTTACACGGCTTCAGCCCTGGCGGATCTGCCTGCAAAGGAGACGTGAAACACCTCACCGGCTCGTCGCCCCCGGTGCTGTCTCTGCACCGGCGATCCAGCCTCAACCTGCTCCTCACCCCTTTTTCGCGGGTTCGGAAGCAGGGAGGAATTGAGCAGTGCTGACCTGCTGCTGTACGGCCCCGAGCAGAAAAAACCCTTGCTGGCTTTCAGGTCCTTCCCTGCTGCTGCACAGCCAGTTAGCCTGCTACCTGCTCCTCACCCTTTCAAGCGGGTTCGGGAGCAGGGAGGCAGTGAAGAATGCTTCAATGCTCGTTTATACGCTGGGGCCCAGTACTAGAGAGTAAAGGGGGGAGAGAGAGAGAGAGGGCAAGGAAAAAACTGTCCACAGCCAGTAGAAGTCTTTGCAGCAGCAGCAGGACAGCATCTAAAAGAAAAAAGCCCAAAAGGCAAAATTACCCAAAATAAATTTAAAGAAATGTAAATATGCAAAACGAAAAAACCCTGCTTATTTATTCCTACTGAGCCCAGTCCCGGGCTCAGAACCTCCAAGCTGCTTGGAGACTGAAAGTACTGGTGGAAGAGGGGCGGTGCTTGCCAAGTTATACCAGTGACATCAAAGCAATGATATCTTTCAGTCTCCAAAGCTGCTGGTGGAGGTTCACAACTCTATGGTTCCGGGACTGGACTAGAGGGACGCAAAGGAACTGCCAGGAGAAAGGCAATCGTATGAAAAGAGAAGGCAGCATGGCACAGAGCAGGAAGGATTGGAACAGCTAAGAGGCCCAGAGTCAAGGCAAGTGCGTGTTTCAAAGTCCCTGCATGAAAGAAAGCTGAAAGAGTCAGTTCCTAGTGGGGGAAGCAACTCAGCTAGCCAGCTAAGCTGCAAAGGTAGAGAAAATAGCTTTTCTGTGTTCCCTAGCCAAAGTCTCTCTGCTGAGATAGAGCAAAAGAAACTCTTGTTAGCAAAGCTGAATGAGTTGTTGCAGAAGCAGAGTAGTAAGCTCTATGACCCTGTTCCACCTGAAAATGGCTGCAATGAATCCATTGAAGAGATGGAGATAGAAAGCTGCATTGAACCGTATGAAAGTGAGTCTGAGGAAATGCAGTGCTCATATTGCAGAGCTAATGAGTTTGAGATGTGCTGAGCCTAAAGCACATGTAAGGGAATGAGTGTTTAAAGTAGAGCAAAGCTTGTTTGTATGAAGCTGAATGACACAGCAAGAAAAACTAACCAGAAGTTTTAAGCCAATGTGTTTTCCTCAATGCTCTGAAGAGAAGTAAAAACTTACTGGGCGTTTTAGAAGCTGTGTGCCTCCGTGTGAAAGAAGATGTGAGAAAAACAGTCTTCTTATGAAAGTTGAGTTACCTTGGAAAAAGTTAACAGCCTGAGCTTTGTAAGCCAGTTCCTAGTACCAAAGTTAACTGCTGTTAAAAGTGACCAATTCTGTGAATACAACCTGTTGGACTTTATTCGTTTTTTTGGAGACGTATCCAATTTATGTTCAGTGCTATTGAATTTGATGCGAGGGGGAAATCCCAGAAAATAAAAATATTCTCTGTTTTTCGCCTAACACCGTGTGGTCACATTATTTGCTCTAAAGAATAAGTAAACTACATTTCCCAGCAGTCCTAGCTGGCAGCCATATTTATGGACATTATTCGAAGAGGGCAATAAGGCGACGCCCTCCTGCTTACTGGCTATCAGCCCGGGCAGGAGGCGCGGCGACAGTACTCAATACATGGTATCGAGCCTCTTTCTGATAGGCAGAACTGTGAGTGGGGCTTCCCACATATGGAGCATAAGATACTGTAGGATTTGATGCACCAGTAATGTAGCTCCCTCTTTAGGTGTGGGAAGGTATTGGAGTATCTCCAATTTCTCTGCCCTCAGTTCCTTTTCCGAGGCTACTGTGATGGCAAGCCCTGCTGCCATGTCCCGTAAGAAGTCTTGAAAGAACATATCTTCTGGTGAGGACCAACACTATTCTTTTTTTAAAAAATATTTTATTTATAAGGTTTTAACAAATATAACCAGAAAAACCTCTGAATACAGAATATCAGAAAAATAAACTTTAACACAATTACTTTTAAGAAAAAAAAAACTAACAAAAATCTAGACTACAATAAGAAAAAAAAAACACAATAAGGATCCAAGTATTGGAAAAGGATAGAGAAGTACTACACAAGTACTAAGGCAAAATAGATTTCACCAAGAGCAAAGATAGAAAAGCAAGGCAGCCGGTACAGAAAGCTCATTCCCCCCCAACATTCTCCTTGCTCTGTAGAAATTGAATAAGTTGCTGGGTTCAAAAAAATATGAAATTGCTTAGACTGATGCAATACAGCACATTTACATGGATATTTTAATCTAAATTGCGCACCCAGAGCGGAGACTCGCTGGCGCAAAGCCAGAAAATCACTCCACCTCTTCTGGGTATCTCTAGCCAAATCAGGAAATACATAAATTTTTAACCCCATAAACTGAGAAACAGACATTTTCTGAAAATATAAACGTAGGACAGAGTTGCAGTCGGACTCAAAGGCAAAGCCCATTAGGAAGGTGGCCCGACTAGTCACCACTTCCAGGGAGCTTTCCAAAAAGCCATAAAGATCCAATTGTCCTGGTCTGGAAGCCCTCCGCAGAGTCCAAAACCATGCCCGGGGCAGCTGGCATAGCCATGACATATTGTATCCTCACAATAGAGGGTAACGCCTCAACGGGCCTTTGTAGGACATCAGTAAAGTACTTACGGACCAGGACTACAGGCGACATCAAAGGCGAGCGAGGAAAGTTCAAAGACCTCAAATTATTCCGCCGTAGTTGATAAATTCAGTTCTCCGTGCCTGGACCAAACGCTCCCTGATATGAACCCCACCAAAGGCATGCAGATCTTCAACCTAGGATTCCAATTGGGTCATCCGTGCAGTGTGCTGAGCCATATTAGCCTCCACTGCACACACTGACCTTCAACTGATGCAAGCTCTTGAGACAGAGTTCCCAGGATAGGTAGAAGGTCTTGCTGAAGCGAGGAGATAGCTTCCCATAAGCTATCTAATGTAACCAACACAGGTCTTTCCAAGCCACTGAAGCACCGGACTGTTGGAGTGCTGGTCTTCACCTGCTCTCCAGGCGAAGCTCCCTCAGAAGAGAACCCCATGGCTCCACTCTCGGCAGCTGATACTACCAACACCTGCTTCGAGGGGCCACCCTCAAAAGCGCCAGAGACTTCTCTGCTGGAGCATCGCCAAGCGCTCTCCCACCTCGACGGAAACACTTCCGGGTTGCGGTGGCAGCATCTGAATGGGGCTAAGATCCATCCCACTGCTCTGATCCACCGAGGAACCCAGCAGATCAGCCAAGGCCATGAACGATGCCGAGGGAAAGCAAAATCTTGTGATGGGTGGCTGCAACAACTTTGCCGAAGACAGTAGCATGCCTGAGGGCTTTTGGCTCTGCTGCTTCCTCTTTTTCCCCATCAGGAGACAGCTCAGAACAGCGATCCTCCTCATAACTCCCTCCTCAGCATCTTACTCCGTCACCATTTTGGATCCAAATGCCATTCTTGAGGCGACGAATGGTCTGAAATGATGTCAAAGTTCTCCGGAATCGAGTGATCCCTCATCAAATTCTGAAGAACTGTTATCAGAGTCTGGTAAGAAGTCAAAATATTGGCGGTTGTGTGTTTGACCGCGATGCTTCATGGACGTCGAAGGTCGATGCCGATACCGATGCTCGGCATCAGAATCGAGAGTCATGGCAGTTTGAGCCTGTTGGGTTCCGATGGTATCGGATGTTCCAATGAAGGCATCAGCTTTGGGGGCTCCGATGTCAGTTCGAGGGCTGGCATTGGGGCTGATTCACCTGGCTGTAGGCTCGGTGCCGAAGCCTGCACTCCTGGAGCTCTCAATGCTATCAGTACCAAGGCTGTCAGGAGTGCGGTCAAACTCCTCCTGAGAGCTAGCATGCGCTGGTCTAGGGAGATGGCTGATGTCTAGGTGGAATCACTCACAGGGCTTTGAGCCACCATCCCAGAACATGGAACTGGTAGCTCTCCAGATGTTGATTCCTCAGGAATGTCCCAGAGCCCCTCCTCTGCTCTGGAGGACAGGTCCTCCTACCAGGGCTGTATGGCTGGAGTCACAATGCTTATACTGGGTCCTTTCCCTGGTCTTGGTATCGGTCTTCAATGCCGATGTTGATGCCGATGACTTAGGAGTGGCCAGAGACTATGACTTACCTTTATGTTTGGACTTTGAAGAAACCTGAGATCCATGAGAGGTAGTTGATTTCCTCGTTGAAGTGGAAGCCACTGGGGCAAACAACGATCCACACTGTCTGGCTCGGTTCTTTAGGCCTCTCTTTGTTATTTATTGGCACAAAGGACAAGAATTGGGTAGATGGTCAGGGCCCAAACATTTTAGACACCAGTCATGTTTATCAGTGACTGATATGGTACCGGTACACTTGGTACAATTTTTAAAACCACTAGATGGCTTCTCCATGCTTCAAAAAGTTGCCTTCAAATTGAAGACAAACCTATGAAGGCCTAAAGACCTAGTTTGGTGGTGAAACCTTGTGAAGAATGAAAAATTAAAATTTATAAAACAAAAAAGAGAGAATTTTTAAGGTCTGTGTCGGACCCAATGGAACCGGCGACGACGGGAAGGTGGAGGCACAATGTTTTACTTTATTTATTTTATTTTATTTAACAATTTTTCTATACTGCCTTTGTCTTTAAAAGATTTTCGGCAGTGACAAGACTGAATGTCCTGCTGGCTCTGTGGAAAACGAAGAACTGAGGAGAGGATCTGGGAAGGCAGGCATGCAGGCACAGTGGAGTGCTCCTAAAGGCTTTCTTATTGGATGCTGGAGAGCGTTCCCATGTGGGCTCCGTTGGTGCCAACATCACCTATATGTGAAGACTGCATTCCTGCTTGTTCCTGGAAAAAAAAGTTACCATTCATAAACTACAAACGATTGCAGAAAGAAGAAGTCTGGCAACAATATCTAGAAAAGCTAAGAGAAACTAGGGAAGTAGGCAGGAAAGCATAGTTACTCACCTGTAACAGGTGATCTCTGGGAACAGCAGGAATTTAGTCTTCACATATGGGTATCGTCGGTACCGACGGAGCCTGCTCGGGAACTCTCCCCAGCGTCCAATAGGAAAGCTTTTGGGAGCATCCCACAGCGCCTGCATGCTGCCTTCCCGCCTTTCCCAACTGTCCCTCTCCAGTTGAGTTTAAAGCTGAGGGAAAGAGAGAAAGAGAGAGAGATAGAGAGATACAACTCCTAGGAGAGGTGGGTGGGTTGTGAAGACTAAATTCCTGCTGTTCCCGGAGATCACCTGTTACAGGTGAGTAACTATGCTATCTCCAGGAACAAGCAGGAATGTAGTCTTCACATATGGGGACTCCCTAGCTGCAGATGCCAGGAAGAAGGCCCCAGAAGTTGTGTGCCCCTGTGAAAGGGCTCCACTTCCCCCCATGAATCTCTGGCATCCTACCAGGGATGATGGGTAGGAGTTGATTAAGTATGGAACAGGTGTTGAAGAACAGCCTGACCAAACAAGGCATCCTGGCAGGAGTCCTTGTCTAAGCAGTAATGGGCTGTGAAGGTATGAACCGAAGCCCAAGTAGCTGCTCGACAGATGTCATCGATAGACACAGAGTGAAGATGAGCCATAGAGGCTGCCATGGCTCTCACATTGTGAGCTGTGACATGGCCTTCAAGAGGAAGGTTCTTACTCTCACAGGCAAAAGATATACACTGTGCAATCCAACTGGACAGTGTTCTTTTGGAGACTGGAAGTCCCAAATGACTAGGATCAAAGGCAACAAAGAGTTGAGAGGACTTTCTATGTTGCTGTGTCCTTTTACTTGCAAAGCCCTTTTACAGTCCAAAGTATGAAGATTCCTTTCTGCATTTGAGGCGTGAGGCCTTGGGAAGAATACAGGAAGGTAAACCACTTGGTTTAAATGAAAAGGTGACACCACCTTTGGCATAAAGTGTGGATGAGTCCTAAGGACTACCTTATCATGATGGAACCTTGTATAAGGAGGATCAGCCACCAACGCTTGCAATTCACTGATGCGACGTACTGATGTGATTGCAATAAGGAAGATGACCTTCCAGGAAAGGAATTTCAAAGAGGTAGTAGCTAATGGCTCAAAAGGCGGCTTCATGAGCTGCCCAAGAACCAGATTTAAGTCCCATGCCACCGGTTAAAAGAAGGCCTCTCATAAATATCGCTATGAGCGGATGATAGGAAATAGGTTGTCCATTTAGAGGCTTGAAAGAAGCTGCAATAGCACTCAAAAGAACTCTCACTGAATTGGTCTTAAGCCCTGCATTAGATAAATGAAGGAGATACTCCAGTAATGATTCCAGAGGTATCGAAAGAGGGTTAAGACCCTTCTGCAAGAACCATATGGTAAACCTTTTCCACTTGAATGCATAAGAGCGTCTTGTGGAAGGCTTCCTGGAAGCATAAAGGATATCCTTTACCTGCTGAGAAAGGTTAAGACCGTGAAGTACTAGGCTTTTAGCAACCAGGCCCTGAGATGCAGAGACTGTGGAATGGGATGCCACAGCATCCCATCCTCCTGAGAAAGGAGATTTGGAGCAGATCCTAACTCCAGAGGCAGAGCTTGAGAGAGATGTAGGAGCAGAGGGTACCACATTTGCCGTGGCCAATATGGAGCTATGAGAATCATATGACCTCTGTCTCTCTGAAGCTTGAACAGGGTTTTGGGAATTAGGGGAATGGGTAGGAAGGTATACAGGAAGTCCTGGCCCCAATGGAGGAGGAAAGGATCCCTGGCCTGACAACCCTGAGCCGGAATTCTGGAACAGAACTGGGGAAGTTTGACATTCAGCGGACTTGCAAAGAGATCTATGTCCAGGGTTCCCCAAATTTGGAAAATTTTGGCCACCTGGTCTGCATGGAGAGACCATTCGTGTGGAAGCAGAACTCGACTGAGTTTGTCTTCCCAAGAGTTTTGAATGCCTGGAAGATACACCGCAAGGAGATGAATCTGATGCTCTCTGGCGAGGGCCCATAGCTTTGTTGCATAGCGACAGAGAGCCTGTTCCACCCTGCTTGTTGACATAGAACATGGCTACTTGATTGTCCGTTTGAACTAGGACTGTCTTGTAGCTGAGCTGGGTGTGGAATACTCGAAGAACAAGCAAGATTGCTCTGAGTTCCAGGAGGTTGATGTGTAGATAGGCCTCCTGTGGAGTCCAGGTACCCTGGGTAGAGAGGCCTTGCAGGTGGGCTCCCCAACCCACCTGTGAGGCATCTGTTGTTAGTGGCTTGGGGTGGGGGTTGCTGAAAAGGAGACCCCACCAAAAGGTTTTGAGGTGACTGCCACCATTGGAGGGACAAAATAAGGCGATCTGAGTTTGCTATTTTGTCTGACAGGCAACCTGACGCCTGAGTCCACTGAGTGGATAAAGTCCACTGGGCTGCCCTCATATGGGCGAGCATAAGGAACCACATGCACGGTGGATGCCATGTGGCCTAGCAACTGTAACATTTCCCGAGCAGTGAGGTGAGGTTTTAGCACTGTTTGGGAAGCTAACTGCACAATGCGAAGGCAGCCGGGCTGTGGAAGGTAGGCCCTTGTCTGTCTGGTATCCAGCAGAACTCCTATAAACTCCAGGGACTGAGTGGGAGCAAGGTTGGATTTTGGGAAGTTTATGACAAAACCCAAATACTGAAGGATGCGCATTGTGCGAGAGAGAGCAACCCTGACCTCTGGCTCTGAAGAGTCTCGAATGAGCCATAGAGAAGACGAATATTCCTAGGGTGCGAAGAAATGCTGCCACCACAGCCATGCATTTTGTGAACACCCTTGGTGCAGAGGCCAGGCCAAAAGGAAGAACCCTGTATTGGTAGTGCTTCCCTTGAAACAGAAAGCGAAGGAACTTTCGATGAGTTGGATGGATGAGAACATGAGTGTACGCATCCTTGAGATCTAGAGAACAAAGCCAATCCTGACTCTGAAGGTATGGCAGCAGAGTTCCCAGAGAAATCATTTTGAACTTCTCTTTGAACAAGAATTTGTTCAATTCTCTGAGGTCTAAAATGGGTCTGTGTCCTCCTGTTTTCTTTGGGATAAGGAAATAGGGGGAGTAAAACCCTGTACCCCGTTGGGGAATGGGTACCTCTTCTATTGCCCCTTGGGCAAGAAGCACAGTGACCTCTTGACCTAACAGGTCGTTGAGAGAGATCTGAGAATTGAACTATCTTACCATTGTAGGAGGGGGCATGCTGAGGAAATGAAGCTTGTACCCCTCTCTTACAATAGACAGAGTCCAATTTTCTGCTGTTATCTGACCCCATCTGGGGGCAAAATGACCTAACCTTCCTGGGATGGTGGAGGGTTCTGGGCCATTCAGGGCCAGGAAGGCAAAGTTCTCTAGGAGTCAAAGCCCCTGTGGAGGCTGAGTCTGCTTTGCCAGTTGAGGCTTAGCTGCTTTTGACTTTCTTTGTCTAGGTTGTTGCTTTTGTCCCTTTTGGGCAGACTGACCTAAATGATGCCCCTGTTGGGTATAGGAGGGATAAAACTTCTTCTTCTTACTGAAGAATGGTTTCTTAGAGGATTTTTTCCTTGCAGTAGATTTGGACAATCTATACAAAGTGATATTGTCAGCATCTATCTCATTTGCTTTTTCCTGCCAATTCTTGCCAAAGAGATTCTCTCCTGTGCAAGGTATATTCCCCAGTTTATCCTGTACCCACATTTCCAAGTCAGATGCCTGGAGCCAGGCAATTCTACTTGCACCTATGGCAATGGCAGAGGTTCTGCTTATGCACTCAAAGCAGCACAAATTCACAAACTTGGAAACATCCTGAGCATGTTTGACAAGGGCGAGGTAATCTTGCCTCTTATCATCAGGAAGGAGAGGGCTCATAAGCTCTAAATCTCCTGTGACCTCCTTAAGGAACATTCCTATATATAAGATATAGGAACTGATCCTAGCATGGAAGCCTGGAAGGTTCGACGTCCAAAGGCGTCAAGAGTCCTACACTCACGTCCTGGAGGATTAGATGCATGCCTTTTTGCACTCTTTATCCTTCTCATTGCTGACTCCACCACCATGGAATGGTATGGTAATTGAGTCTTCTGAAACCCAGGCAGGGAGGAACTCGATACATGGTGTCCAGTCTTCGAGAGTGAGGAGATGTGGTTAGAGGTGTTTCCCAAATCCTTAACATGAGGTCATGCAAGATCTCATGAAAAGGTAAGGTAGCTGCCTCTTTGGGAGCTTTAGGGTACTGCAGGATTTCTAATTCCTTTGCCCTAGGCTCTTTTTCAGGAGCCACTGTGATGGAAAGACCTCGAGCCACATCTCAGATAAAATCCTGAAAGGACATATCCTCTGGTGGAGACATCCTACGCTGAGGAGAAGAGGAATCCTCAGGAAGAAGTACTCTGGTATCGGCAGAACTTTCAGAATCTTCAGACTCATCTGAGGATTCGAAGTATCTCCAATCCGGACGATCGTGCAAGGCACGATACCGGTACCGATCAAAGTTGGCATCGGAGTGGTCGGGTACCGATCTATCGATACCGGATGGATACGCATGACTCGGTCCCGGTAGAATACCTGCCGATGTCGATGCAGTCGGTGCCGGCACCAGGGTCGGTGCTGGTACCGGTTGAATTGTCTGAAGTGGTTTCAAGGGCATCGAGGCCGTGAGAAGGGCCGCCAGACTGTGTTCAATAGCCAAGAATCTCTGGTCTATCGATGCTGCCGATGCTTGGGTATCGGTACCGGAAGAAGCGGCCGGTACCCCAGAGCATGGCACCAGTAGTTCTTCCGAGGTTGAAGCCTTGAACATCCTGGAGCCCCGTTACTGCTTTGGAAGCCGAAGCCTCCCGCCGGGGCAATTTTGCCGGTGAAAGTCCCTCAAGGGCAATACCAGAGGCATCTCGCTGTCTAGAAGGAGATCAACCCTTTGAGGACCGGCTAGATTTATGTTTAGTTACCTGAGATCCATGGGAGGAAGACGAAGCCCTGGACGACGTCGATGCCATGGAGGCTGCATCGGAGGGAAAAAGGGTGCTAAGCTTAGCAGCTCAGTTCTGCCGGCCCCTTTTCGACATCATCCCACAGGCAACACACTCTGAAATAGAGTGGTCAGGACCTAAACATTTGAGGCACCACTCATGGGTGTCAGTGACAGAGATGGTACCGCCACACTTAGAACACTTTTTAAAACCCGAAGCGGGTTTTTTCATTCTGAAGGAAAAGTTGGGCCTAGTGCCCAAAATGGTGCGTGGCACCTGAGAGAAAATTACTGGAAAGACTCCAGAAGAAAGTTCTTTTTTTTTTTTTAAAGAAAAGAAAGAAGAAGAACCGGCGGTACCAGTGTAGCGTCGAGGGAAGGCAGACGCGACCACAAAAAAGAAGAATAGAAGGGATTTTTTTCTGCAGTGACAGGATGTGCGACCTGTCTGCTCTGTGGAAAACGAAAAACTGGAGAGGGACAGTTGGGAAAGGCGGGAAGGCAGCACACAGGCGCTATGGGATGCTCCCAAAAGCTTTCCTATTGGACGCGGGGGAGCGTTCCCGCGCAGGCTCTGTCGATACTGACGATACCCATATGTGAAGACTACATTCCTGCTTGTTCCTGGAGATAGTGAAAACACAAATGGAAGAAAAAATATTTAATACAGCAAAATGGAGGATCAATACTTTTTCTTTTAGATATTTTAGAGACAGGAGGATGTGCAAAAGTGGCGTGTAGGACTAACACAGTGGAGTGGAGGAGTAGCCTAGTGATTAGAGCAATTGCCTAGTACCCAGAAGATCAAGAGTTTGATTCCCATTGGCACTCCTTGTGACCTTGAGCAAATCACTTTACTCTCCATTGCCTCAGGCTAGCAATCTACTTCCAGTGATACATTGCCAAGAAAACCCAGAGGTAGCTGGGTCACTATGACTTGATGGCACTAAAAAAAAAGGACTAACACAGATATTAATATTGGATGCCAGGAAGCAGAATGCATACCCAGTACCCAGAGAATCTGGAAAAGACAAACATCAAAGCAATGAAATGACCTAAACAACTAAAGATTTAGAAAATAAGTTAAAAAGAATCCCAAATTGGAAGAGCTCTGGCCCAGATGGAGGTGCCCATTTTTGACTCATTTAACATCCCTTCAACAAGATCTGGCAAGCTGCAAAAATAATTCATCATGCAGCTAGATTCAAAAACACAATTGATTAATAAGAGAAAGAACACTTCTTCTAAAGTAACTATCCCAAAAATTACAGACCAAAAACTTGCCTACTATAAACTGTTCACTGCAATAGATGCTGACAGAATATAAGATCATACTGATTCCAGTAACATCATGGCAATATAACAAAAGGGAAATAAGAGGGAAGCATATGGAACCAATGAGCAGTTAATGCTAAATAAAACTCATCAAGACCAATGTTAAGAGCAGAAACCTTAGTACAGCATGGATTGATTATAAGAAAACCTTTGATAGTGTCCCACACTCCTGGATAATAAATTGCCTTGATGTACTCAGTCAATCTAGACTTTATTTATACATTTCAAGTTCACCACACTCCATCTGAAGCATGAAGATGGACAGTTGTCATTCCTAACATTAAGATCCATCCAGTGAAGAATATTCAGAGAGATTCACTGTTACCACTCTTGTTTTATATAGCACTTAATCTTTTGAGAACTTCTTATTAACTCTTTGGGATGTGGATTTAGCCTTAATCCTAAAGTGGTAACAATCCAGAAGTAACATCACAGTTATTATTTATAGATGATTCGAAGATCTACTGTTCCAGTAAAAACACTTGTGCAACACCTCCATGTAGTAAAAAGCTTTCTCTGCAGGGCTAGCCCAAGGATTTCTACCGTCTGGGCAGAAGCTCTGGCCGTGCCGCCCCCCGCCCTGAGCCCTGCCTCTTCCCCCCCCCCCCCCGCGTGCCGAGCTATGCCCACCCATGCTGAGCCACGCTACCACCAATTCCGACAATGGAATCAAGGGGGGGGGCACAGCGCGGCTCGATGGCAGGCCATGTGCTTCGGCACCCATGGCCTGTCTCTTCTGACCCCCCTCTGACATAACTTTGGGTGTTGAAGCACATGGCCTGTCACCGCACCTAGCCATCCCCCCGGAATCAGCGGCAGCATGGTGCAGCTCAGCACACAGGGGGAAAGGTGGCATGGCTCAACGCGCCAGGGGGGGCGGCAGGCCATTTGTGCTGAAACACATGGCCTGCCACCCACAGAGATCTACCGCCCTAGGTGGCCATCTAGCCCACCTAGTGGATGGACCAGCCCTGTTTCTCTGCATCTAACAGGGAATGGACACATATGGCTTTGATTAATATATGTATTTATGGTGGAGAGGATTGTAAATACTTTTAGCTGCCCATTCAACTCCATTTTAATTCTTTGGGAAGGCAGATGTAATAGTCAGAATGCCCTGTCTGAGAGAATATGAGAGTAACTATATCAATACAATAGTAGTAGTAGTACCATCCTCTTTACCATGGAAACAGTGAGCACTCTCTTGCTTCCTTGGGTACCCCATTTTTATCTGATTGGAAATAAAAGGAGAAAAATACACCTGGATTCTGTATTCTGTTTTTTTACTGATAGGAAAGATGCTTCATTTATGAATGGGTGGAGCTCAAGGGTGGAAATGTTTCTGCCCTACTGTGTCCAATAGCAACTTGACAGATAGTAAAGGGTGCCCAGATGCTTACCTAACAGCCACAATATGATGCTGCACTTGTCGGGGGTGCTGTTCATCATGCGACCACTGTTTCCATTGGCATTTGGTGTTTTGATGTTGAGAAACATCTGCTGAAGGATTCACACTGGAATGGTGCGAGCACAGAGTACTCTTCTCTTCATGGCCTGGCAAGTGAGGCATGCTATAAGTAGCTCTAGCCTCTTGCTGATGGCAATTGCAGCACTGATGTTGCTGATGTAAATCTCTTGAGCTGGAGGGCACCTGCCCATTGGATTGGTTAGGTGTTGGTCCATAGGAGCAATTGGAGGAGGGTAAATGATCTCTCACAAAGTTGGGGCTGGTGCTGGGTAAGCATTGATGAACCCGACAAACAGAACCTCTATCTTGGGGAACTCCACTGCTGCATGGTTCCGGTCTCTCTGTCCCTGGAACATGGCCAAATATATGGCAGGATTCTGAAACTAGTTTTGCTCTGCAAGAAGAAATGAAATGAATGTAAAATTCACCAAAGGTTCGGTGCCTGTTTTCATATTTCCTAAGAAGTTCAAGAACCTTTCCCATTGTTCACCTTTAGATCACAAGGAGGACAATATACAGAGCCATGTATGTGGGTAAATAGTGACTTACACATATACACTGGTTACCTGAAAACTGCCCACCTCAAAATGCACATTGTTCAACAGTGTACATGTCTTTGGACATACCCCTATGTGTGTTATTTACATGGAAAATCTCAACACGATAAGCAGATATAAAATTCCTTGGGTACTCCGTACCTGAAGCAAATTTCATAGTGAAAGTAGCAAAATGATCTGCAAAATTTGCTCCCAATGTGGGCAGTCTGAAAATTCCCTCCAACATAGTCACATGACATCAAGATCCTAGTACAGCACAGCATCATAATACTACATAGTAACATGAGCTCGTGTTCATAAGACCTAAGGCCTGATTATTAGGCACTTATCTGGTTAGCAGCACCTGCCGGAGAAAGCGAGATTATTTAGGAGTAATTAAAGTAGTTGGTTAAGAATGCTTTTTGAAAACTGAGATTGCTTGGATGTTTACAGTCAGCATTAGTCTTTGAGGACATCCAATCTATTTTGCTTCAATTAGTGTTAATACCAATTGATTATGGTAATATAGTGTTCCAGCCTTTTTCTGTGGTTATAAGAAAGGCCATGCAAATAGTCCAAAACTCAGCCAGATTGTTGACTGATATACCATGAGGAGAATATATTATTCCAGTCTCGATGCGATTATATTGGCTGAATATCCACAGGTACCACAGCTACACGCCTCGATGCTAACCGGTTAGCACTGGGGCATTTCAGGGACATTCCACGGGCAATACTGGGAGATAACCGATTAGCGCTGATATTCAGCCACTGCCTGGTTATCCCTCAGCATCAAAAGTCAGGCGCAGCTAAGACAGTCCTAACTTTTGCCGCCAAAGCTAACCGGGCAGTGGCTGAATATCGCTGTTGCCTGATTAGCTTCCTGCTTTGGCAGCTGACCCAGATATTCAATGCAGAGAGAGACTTCAATGTTTTCAAGAAGCCATTGAAATCTCTTTTATTTCAAGAAGCTTATTGTAGAACAAATGGTAGAAACCATAGAAACATGACGTCAGAAAAAGACCACATGGCCTATCTAGTCTGCCCTTCCATATCAACTACAATAGTCTCCTTTTTTCCTTTAGAGATCCTCTGTGTTTGTCACATGCTTTTTTGAATTCAGATACTATCCTTGTCTCTACCACCTCCACTGGGAGACTATTCCATGCATTGCCACTCTTTCTGTAAAGAAATGTTTCCGCATATTACTCCTGAGTCCCCTTTCACCCTCATCCTATGTCCCCTCATTGCAGAGCTTGCTTTCAATTGAAAGAGGCTCTCCTCTTGTGTATTTATGTCCTGGAGATATAGCACAGTTACTTACCTGTAACAGGTGATCTCTGGGAACAGCAGGAATAAGTCTTCACATATGGGTATCGTTGGTACCGACGGAGCCTGCGCGGGAACGCTCCCCAGCGTCCAGTAAGAAAGCTTTTGGGAGCATCCCACAGCGTCTGCGCGCTGCCTTCCCGCCTTTCCCAACCACCTCTCTCCAGTTCGAGTTTTAAAGCTGAGACAAAGAGAGAGAGAGGAAAGGAAAGATAGATAGAGAGATACAACTCCTAGGGGAGGTGGGTGGGTTGTGAAGACTTATTCCTGCTGTTCTCAGAGATCACCTGTTACAGGTAAGTAACTGTGCTATCTCCAGGAACAAGCAGGAATGAGTCTTCACATATGGGGACTCCCTAGCTGTAGATGCCAGGGAGAAACCCCAGGTTGTGTGTCCTTGAAAAGGACGCTACCTCCTCCCATGGATCTCTGGCATCCGACCAGGGTAGGTGGGTAGGAGTTTATTAGGAATGGAACAGGTGTTTGAGAACAGCCTGACCAAACGAGGCATCCCGGCAGGAGTCCTTGTCCAAACAGTAATGGGCTGTGAAGGTATGAACCGAGGCCCAGGTGGCCGCTCGACAGATTTGGTCGATGGACACAGAGTTTAGATGAGCCATTGAGGCTGCCATGGCTCTCACATTGTGAGCTGTGACATGGCCCTCCAGAGAAATGTTCCTACTCTGGTAGGCGAAAGAAATACACTGAGCAATCCAGTTGGACAGTGTTCTCTTAGAGACTGGAAGTCCTAAATGAGAAGGATCAAAAGCAACAAAGAGTTGAGAAGACTTTCTATGTTGCTGTGTTCTTTGTAAGTAAAAAGCGAGAGCTCTCTTACAATCCAAGGTATGAAGATTCCTCTCTGCACTTGATGCATGAGGTCCTGGAAAAAAGACAGGTAAATATACCTCTTGGTTCAGATGAAAAGGCGAGACCACTTTAGGCATAAAGTGTGGATTGGTCCTGAGGACTACCTTATCATGATGGAACCTTGTATAAGGTGGATTAGCCACCAAAGCTTGCAACTCACTGATGCGGCGTGCTGAGGTGACTGCAATGAGAAAAACAACTTTCCAAGAAAGAAATTTCAAGGAGGTGGTGGCTAAAGGTTCAAAGGGTGTCTTCATAAGCTGGCCAAGAATCAGGTTTAAGTCCCATGCCACTGGAGGTGGTCTAATGGGAGGTTTAGTTAAAAGAAGGCCTCTCATGAATCTTGCTATAAGAGGATGAGAGGAAATAGGTTGTCCATTGAGAGGCTTGAGGGACGCTGCAATAGCACTCAAATGGACTCTTACTGAATTTGTTTTCAGACCTGCATGGGATAGATGCAGGAGATACTCTAGTAGAGAATTCAGAGGTATTGCAAGAGGGTTTAGACCCTTCCCTGAACACCAAATGGTAAATCTTTTCCATTTGAAAGCATAGGAACGTCTAGTAGAAGGCTTTCTAGAGGCATGAATAACATCTCTGACTTGCTGAGAGAGATGAAAATCTTGAAGGTCTAGGCCCTCAGCAACCAAGCCCTGAGATGGAGAGACTGGGGGTTTGGGTGCCACAACGTTCCTTCTTCCTGGGATAGAAGGTCTGGTGCACAGCCCAAGTCCAGGGAAGGAGCTTGAGAGAGATGCAGAAGTAGAGGGTACCACACTTGGCGTGGCCAATGTGGTGCTATGAGGATCATGGTCCCTCGATCTCTCTGAAGCTTGAATAGTGTTTTGGGAATTAGGGGAATTGGTGGAAAGGCATAAAGGAAGTCTTGACCCCAGTGAAGGAGGAAGGCATCCTTGGCCTGAACTCCCTGACACGGAATTCTGGAACAGAACCGGGGAAGTTTGGCATTCCACGGACTTGCAAAGAGGTCTATGTCCGGGGTTCCCCAAATTTGAAAGATCCTGGCTACCTGGTCCATGTGGAGGGACCACTCGTGTGGCAGCAGAACTCGACTGAGTCTGTCCGCCCAAGAGTTTTGAACGCCTGGAAGATATACTGCCAGAAGATGGATGTGATGCTCTCTGGCGAAGGCCCACAGTCGCAAAGCTTCGTTACAAAGCGACAGAGAGCCAGTCCCGCCCTGCTTGTTTACATAGAACATGGCTACTTGGTTATCCGTATGGATGAGGACTGTCCTGTAGCTGAGCAGGGAATGGAACACTCTGAGAGCTAAGAATATTGCTCTGAGTTCCAAGAGATTGATATGCAGAGAAGTCTCCTGTGGAGACCAGATGCCCTGGGTGGAGAGATCCTGCAGATGAGCTCCCCAACCCATTGGAGAAGCATCTGTTGTCAGAGTTGCTTGGGGTAACGACTGCTGAAAAGAGGACCCCAGCAACAGATTTGGAGGGGACTTCTACCACTGGAGAGACCAAAATAGGCGACTGGAGTTTGCTATTTTGTCTGACAGGCAACCTGATGCCTGAGTCCATTGGGTGGACAAAGTCCATTGAGCTGCCCTCATGTGAAGGCGAGCATATAGAACCACATGCACGGTGGATGCCATGTGGCCTAATAGTTGTAACATTTCTCGAGCAGTTAAATGGGACTTTAACTGTATCTGGAAGGCTAACTGCACCAAGCTTAGGCAACGGGCCTGAGGAAGATAGGCCCTTGCAGTTGTGGTATCCAGCAAGGCCCCTATAAACTCCAGAGACTGAGTAGGGGTGAGATGGGATTTTGGGATATTTATTACCAGTCCCAAATACTGAAGGACATGCATTGTGCGGGTTAGACAAGTCTGGGCCTCTGACTGGGATGGAGCTCGAATGAGCCAGTCGTCCAGATATGGGAAAACGAATATTCCTAGAGTGCGTAGAAATGCAGCTACTACTGCCAGGCATTTCGTGAACACCCTTGGTGCAGAGGCCAGACCGAAAGGAAGCACCCTGTATTGGTAGTGCTTTCCCTGAAAAAGGAACCGAAGGAACCTTCTGTGTGTTGGATGGATGAGGACATGGGTGTACGCATCCTTGAGATCTAGAGAACAAAGCCAGTCCTGACTCTGAAGGTATGGCAGCAGAGTACCGAGAGAAATCATCTTGAATTTCTCTTTGAATAGAAACTTGTTCAATTCTCTGAGATCTAATATGGGTCTGTAGCCCCCTGCTTTCTTTGGAATAAGAAAATAAGGGGAGTAGAAACCTGAGCCCTGTTGAAGAAGAGGTACTTCTTCTATTGCCCCTTGGGCAAGAGGGGTAGCAATCTCCTGACCCAGAAGGTTGAGGAGAGATGTTGGAGAATTGAACTGGTGTGGGGAGGAAGGTTTAAGAAATGAAGCTTGTACCCTTCCCTTATAATGGAGAGGATCCATTGCTCTGCTGTGATTTGCTCCCATCTGGGAGCAAAGTAAGCCAACCTTCCTGGAATGGTGAGGGGCTCTGGTTCTTCCAGAGCTAGAAAGGCTAAGTTATCTAGTTGCAAGTCAAAGGCCCTGAGGAGGCTGAGGCTGCTGGGCCGTGGGAGGCCTGGCAGCCTTTGACTTGGCCTGTTTAGGTGGTTGCTGATGCTTTGCAGCAAAACGACCTGCAGAAGATGCCTGCTGACCATAAGCAGGATAATATCTTCCCTTTTTAGAAAAAGGTGTCTTTTTGAACAATCTTTTCTTAACAGGAGCAGAGGTAGACTTTGAAAGTCGATCCAAAGCAGAGTTCTCAGCATCCATCTGAGTGGCCTTTGCTTGCCAATCCCTGCCAAAAAGGATTTCACCTGTACAAGGAAGATTTCCCAGTTCATCTTGGACCCAGAGTTCCAAATCAGAGGCTTGTAACCAAGCAATTCTGCGTGCACCTATGGCAATAGCCGAGGCTCTGCTTACACACTCAAAAGAGTCAAAGGCTGCACGGTTGGAAAATTTGGAAACATCTTGGGCATGTTTGAACCAAGTGAGAAATTCCTGCCTTTTATCTTCTGAAATAAAAGGGGCTAAAGTCTGCAGATGATCTGTGACTTCTTTTAGAAACATCCCCATATAGAGACTATAGGAGTTGATTCTGGCAGCAAGCATATTAGCTTGGAAAACCCTTCAGCCAAAAGCATCAAGGGTCCTGCATTCACGTCCTGGAGGATTAGATGAGTGTCTCTTTGCACTCTTTATTTTCCTCATGGCAGACTCTACCACAATAGAGTGGTGAGGAAGCTGAGACTTATGAAAGCCAGGACAAGGAGGGACACAGTACATGGTGTCTAACCTACGAGAATGAGGAGAGGTGGTAAGAGGAGTCTCCCACATGCTCAACATAAGATCATAGAGAATCTCATGACTAGGTAAGGTAGCTGCTTCTTTAGGAGCCTTAGGATATTGCAAAATATCTAATTGCTTGGCTCTAGGCTCTGACTCAGGGGCCACTGTAATGGAGAGGCCCCTAGCCACTTCCCTAATGAAGTCTTGAAAAGACAAGTCTTCTGGAGGAGACATTCTTCGTTTTGGAGAAGCAGACTCCTGAGGAAGAAGTACCGGTGCCTCAACCAGAAGCCTCCGACTCATCAGAGTCTTCGAAGGAATCGAAGTATCGCCTGTCTGGATGCTCCTGTAAAGCCCGATACGCGTACCGAGTGGGATTGACATCGGGAGTAAGCGGTACCGGTTCGGTACCGATGGGCATCATAGGACAGGGTACCGTTGCAGTCTACACCGAAGCCGATGTCGATGCAATCGGTACCGGCAACGGAGATTGTTGCGGTACCGGAGGCATCGAAGCCTGCATAAACGCCGTTAGGGTGCGCTGCATGGACAGAATCTTCTGATCCATCGACGCCACCAGAGTCTTGATGTCGGTACCAGTGGAGGCCACCGGTACCCCAGAACACAGCAACAGGTGATCGGTCGAGGCCGAGCCATCGATGTCAACCTGTGACCCCATAGACAATGCTTTGGAAGCTGGAACTTCCCGCCGGGGTAATTTTGCCGGTGCGGAATCCTCGAGGACAGGCCCGGAGGCATCTCGATGCTTAGAGAGAGATTTGCCCTTCGAGGACCGGCTAGATTTATGTTTGGTTACCTGAGATCCATGGGAGGAAGAAGAAGCCCTGGAAGACGTCGATGCCACCGAGGCTGCATCAGAGGGAAACAGGGTACTGAGCTTGGCTGCTCGGTTCTGTCGACCTCTTTTAGACATCATGGTACAGGACACACAATCCGTGATGGAATGGTCAGGACCCAAACATTTTAGACACCAATCATGGGTGTCTGTGACAGAAATACCGCCACATTTCGTGCACTTTTTGAAACCGGAAGCGGGCTTCTCCATGAGGAGAAAAATATTCAGGCCTAAGACCCAAACTGAAAATGCACAGTTGAAGAAAGAGAAAAGAAAAGACCGGCGGTACCAGTCTGACATCGAAGAAGGCAGACGCGACACAGAAAAATAAAGAAAAAAATAAAGAACTTTCTTCTGCGGTGACAGGAACATGACCTGTTGGCTCCGTGGAAAAGAAGAACTGGAGAGAGGTGGTTGGGAAAGGCGGGAAGGCAGCACGCAGGTGCTGTGGGATGCTCCCAAAAGCTTTCTTACTGGACGCTGGGGAGCGTTCCCGCGCAGGCTCCGTTGGTACCGACGATACCCATATGTGAAGACTCATTCCTGCTTGTTCCTGGAGATTTAAACATCTCTATCAAATCTCCTCTGTACCGCCTTTCCAGTTTAAAGTATACATATTAAGATTTTTAAGTCTGTCCTCATGTGCTTTATAACAAAGGCCACTAACTATTTTAGTAGCCACCCTCTGCACCGACTCCAACCTGTTTATATCCTTTTGAAGGTGCGGTCTCCAGTATTGCACACAATACTCCAAATGAGGTCGCACCAGAGACTTACACAGAGACTCTATCGCCTCCTTTTTTCTGCTGGCCATTCCTCTCCCTATGCACCCAAGCATGCCATCACCTTTTCTACCTGTTAGCTACTTTAAGATCGTCAGACACAATCATGCAGACAGAAGTACTTTACCCAAACCTAATTTTTATTATTATTAGGAACTGAAATCTAAGATATGTGTATATATTTTAATGTCCATGTGTATTAAAAACTGTTTAGAAGCATGAGATTTGCAGTATAGAAGTATTTTAATATATACATATTTGGTGGCACTCATTTTTTCACAATGGCTTTTCAGGGTTTCTCGGGATAGGTCAGAAGTAGGCTCCAAACGGTTTCCCCTTTCAGTGCTTTAGTTTCTATTACTGTTCTTTTTTTCTGTTTTATTGTAGTTTCTTTTCTCATTTTTTCTCATGATTTTTTTAAATGTATAAACTTCTCTGGTATTGCCTGATATTTGAAGGGCAGTTACATGGTTTACGGCCCTGTAAACCATGTAACTGCCGCTGAGAGGGCTATTCAATGGCACTAACACAGTTAGTGCTGCTGAATATCCACACACAACCTATGCTAACTTCTGGATAGCAGGCAGGCTTGGCTCAGCCATCAGGCAAGACTAGGTGGTCGCCGCCTTGGACAGCAGCTTCTGAAGGGCAGCAAACAGCAGGAGCAGTCAAAGCAAAACAGACAAACTCAGAGCTGGCAGCACATTCTCTTACCTGCAAGCTGAGCAGGCACACACATACATACAATGCAAAGTTGAATATATAAAAGAATAATGCCCAACCATGCATTTTTACAGGATTGTTGTGGGAGGATGGTGTCGGGGATCATGAATGATGACTGAGTTTAATTATCAAGATCATAGGGCTGAAAGTTTGCTAGGGTGCACAGTCTCATTGCACCAGCCCTGACATCATGTGCTGACTACCATGGTTAAATATCAGGAGGCAGAAAAGGACTGTAAGACCCACATAGTCTGCCCAGTTACTTCCTGATGCAATGCAATAGACCCCGGTGTATTTATGACTTCTCTCTCACTTTTTTCTCACTACAGATTCTTTGTGGTTATTGCATGTTTTCCTGAATTCCATTACTATTTTTGCCTCCAGTGGAAGGCTGTTCAATGCACCCATTACTCTTTCCATAAAGAAATATTTTCTGATGTTATTTCTGGGTATAGCCTCTTAGAGCCCCTTGATCAAGAAATTATTTTTCTTTAAAAAAGGTTTGTTTTTGTGCATTATTTACCATTGTGATCTTTTCCCTAGTTTAGCCTCCCCTGTAAACTATGGTGAAATTAGACTTACCTGCTAATTGTTGTTTCTTGAGGAACTCCAGTCCAGTCCCGAACCTCTGGGGTTTAGCACCTCCTCCAGCAGCTTTGGAGACTGAGAAATGTCATTCTTCTGATGACACTGATACAAATACCCCAGGAACCGCCTCCTCGCTCCAGTAACCTATTGACAAAGCAGACTCACCGGAACAACAATCAAGTAGTAAACATTATTAACAAATTGTAAACTAACTTAACTAATAAATGGGAAAAATGTCCCCTCTTTGATTCTCCCAACCAAAAAACAAAGTACTTACTGTCTTTTGCAATGCCTAGGTCTGCCCTCCCCCTTCACGGAGGATCTTGACCCCACCAGAATCCCCATTTTCTCAACCTCCCCTTTTGGACCGTAACCCTCACAGCTGCTCCTTCAGCTTACCAAGTGAAATACCTCTTTGCTTCAGGCCATAGCCCAATGAAAACACCAGGGAGGGATGCGGGACTGGACTGGAGTTCCTCAAGGAACAACAATTAGCAGGTAAGTCTAATTTCACCTTCCTTATCATCCCTCCAGTCCAGTCCCAAACCTCTGGGGATGTAACAGAGCAGTGATAAAACTCAACGGGAGGCACCTGCTAGACCAGCCTGAAGCACCGCTGATCCAAAACGGGTATCCCTTTCCGCCTGAACATCCAGTCGGTAATGCTTGACAAAAGAATTCAAAGACAACCAAGTAGCCACTTTACAAATTTCAACAGCCGGAACCAGACTGCACTCAGCCCACGACGCCACTTGCACCCAAGTTGAATGAGCTCTAAGCTCTTTCGGTACTATCTTGCCTTTGAAAACATACGCTGACGCAATAGTCTCTTTGAGCCATCTGGCAATAGAAACTTTTGACGCTGCCTCTCCTTTACTTGGCCCTCCAAAGAGGACAAACAGCCTATCTGTATTGCGGAAACTCGCTGTCCTCCGCATATACTTCTTTAATGCTCGACTAACATCTAACAGATGCAACTTCCCTGAGGATGTATCGTTGCCACCTCCATCAAACACTGGCAGTGAAAAGCCGACACCACTTTGGGCAAAAAGGATGGCACCAGCCTCAATACTACTTTCCTATCATAAGACAGAAAAGGCTTCTACAAGACAAAGCACAGTTACTTACCTGTAACAGGTGATCTCTGGGAACAGCAGGAATTAGTCATCACATATGGGTACGTCGGTACCGACGGAGCCCGCGCGGGAAAGCTCCCCAGCTTTTCAGATTAAAAGCTTTTGGGGCCTCCCACTGCACATGCGCGCTGCCTTCCCGCCTTCCTGACCAGCTCTCATCAGTTCGAGTTTAAAGCTGAGACAATAGAGAGAGAGGACAGGAAGATAGATAGATAGAGATACAACTCCTAGGGGAGGTGGGTGGGTTGTGATGACTAATTCCTGCTGTTCCCAGAGATCACCTGTTACAGGTAAGTAACTGTGCTATCTCCAGGAACAAGCAGGAATAAGTCATCACATATGGGGACTCCCTAGATAAGATGCCTGGGAGATCCCCCTCCAAGGGTAAACCATCTTCGCATGGATCTCAGGCATCCATCCAGGGAAGGTGGGCAGGAGTTGTTTAAGTATGGAACAGGTGTTTGAGGACAGCCTGACCAAACAAGGCATCCCGGCGGGAGTCCTTGTCCAAGCAGTAATGGGCTGTGAAGGTATGAACCGAGGCCCAAGTGGCTGCTCGACAGATCTGATCTATGGACACAGAGTGAAGATGAGCCATAGAAGTGGCCATGGCTCTCACATTGTGAGCTGTGACATGGCCCTCCAGAGAAATGTTCTTACTCTGGTAAGCAAAAGAAATACACTGAGCGATCCAATTGGAAAGTGTACGCTTGGTGACTGGAAGTCCCAAATGAGAAGGATCAAAAGCCACGAAAAGTTGGGAAGACTTTCGATGTGGTTGAGTCCTGTTGAGGTAAAAGGCAAGAGCTCTTTTACAATCCAGAGTATGAAGGTTCCTCTCTGCACTGGATGCATGAGGAGCCGGGAAAAAGACAGGTAGATATACCTCTTGATTAAGATGAAAAGGCGAGACCACTTTGGGCATAAAGTGGGGAATCGTCCTAAGGACCACCTTATCATGATGAAACCTAGTATAAGGTGGATGAGCCACTAAAGCCTGCAGTTCACTGATGCGGCGAGCCGAAGTGACTGCAATAAGGAAAACAACCTTCCAGGAAAGAAATTTGAAGGAGGTAAGAGTCCAAAGGCTCAAAAGGTGGCTTCATAAGCTGACCTAGAACTAGGTTCAAATCCCATGCTACCGGAGGAGGTCGGATGGGAGGTTTAGTTAGAGTCAGGCCTCTCATGAAACGTGCAACAAGAGGATGAGAGGAGACAGGTTGTCCATTTATAGGTTTTAAGGATGCTGCAATAGCACTCAAATGGACCCTTACTGAATTCGTCTTAAGGCCTGCATTTGAAAGATGCAGGAGATAGTCCAAGAGGGAATTCAAAGGAAGTGCTAGAGGGTCAAGACTCTGCTGAGCACACCAAATGGAAAAACGTTTCCATTTGAAAGCATAAGAACGCCTCGTGGAAGGTTTCCTAGAGGCATGAAGGATATCTGTCACAGGTTGAGAAAGATTAAAGTCTTGAAGACTTAAGCCTTCAGTAACCAAGCTCTGAGATGTAGGGATTTGGGGTTTGGGTGCCACAAAGTCCCCTCCTCCTGAGACAGAAGGTCTGGCGCAGCTCCCAGGTCCAGGGAGGATCCCTGGGAGAGATGCAGAAGTAGAGGGAACCACACCTGGCGTGGCCAGCGGGGAGCTATGAGGATCATAGTCCCATGATCCCTCTGGAGCTTGAATAGAGTCTTGGATATTAGAGGAATGGGTGGAAAGGCATAGAGGAATTCCTGACCCCAATGCAGGAGGAAGGCATCGTGGGCCTGAGCTCCTTGACACTGAGTTCTGGAACAGAACCGGGGAAGTTTGGCATTCCACGGACTTGCAAAGAGGTCTATGTCCGGGGTCCCCCATTCCTGAAAGATTCTGCGTATCTGGTCCATATGTAGGGACCATTCGTGTGGAAGCAGAACTCGACTGAGTCTGTCTGCACGAGAGTTTTGAACTCCTGGAAGATACACTGCAAGAAGGTGAATTTGATGCTCTCTGGCGAAGGCCCATAATCTGAGAGCTTCGTTGCAAAGCGACAGAGAGCCTGTCCCTCCTTGTTTGTTTATATAGAACATGGCTACCTGATTGTCTGTCTGAACTAGGACAGTCAGGTTGACAAGGAGGGCATAGAAGACCTTGAGGGCAAGGTAAATTGCTCGCAGTTCCAGGAGGTTGATATGAAGGGTGGCCTCCTGTGGAGACCAAGTGCCCTGAGTGGAGAGGTTCTGAAGATGAGCTCCCCACCCTGTCTGGGAGGCATCTGTTGTGAGGGTTGCTTGGGGCAACAAAGGTTGGAAGGGGGCCCCCAACAACAGATTCTTGATGGATGTCCACCATTGGAGGGACCAAAATAGACGGCTTGAGGTGAGTATTTGGTCGGAGAGCGCTCCAGATGCTTGAGTCCACTGGGTGGCCAAGGTCCATTGAGCTGCTCTCATATGCAGACGAGCGTAGGGCACCACATGTACCGTGGAGGCCATGTGGCCCAGAAGTCGCAGCATTTCCCGGGCTGTCAAATGACTGCTGGACTGAGCTTGGGAGGCCAAACTCAGCAGGCGTTGGGCCCTGACCTGAGGCAGGTAGGCCCTTGCAGTGATGGTGTCTAACTGGGCCCCTATGAACTCGAGAGACTGAGTAGGGATTAGTTGAGACTTGGGAAGGTTTACTACCAGTCCTAGATACTGCAGAAGACGCCTTGTGCGGTCCAGGGAAATTTGGGCCTGGGATTGAGAGGGAGCTCGGATGAGCCAGTCGTCCAGGTATGGGAATATGAAAATTCCCAGGCCTCTTAGAAAGGCAGCTACGACTGCCATGCATTTGGTGAACACTCGTGGAGAAGAGGCTAGACCGAAGGGGAGTACTCTGTACTGGAAATGTTTTCCCTGAAACAGAAATCGAAGGTATTTTCTGTGGGATGGGTGGATGAGTATGTGTGTATACGCATCCTTTAGGTCTAGAGAACAAAGCCAATCCTGACTCTGAAGGTATGGAAGGAGAATGCCCAGAGAAAGCATTTTGAATTTCTCCTTGAAAAGAAATTTGTTCAATTCTCTCAGATCCAGAATTGGTCTGAAGCCCTCTGTCTTCTTTGGTATTAGAAAATAAGGGGAGTAGAATCCCTTCCCTGTTGAAGAAGAGGGACCTCCTCTATTGCCCCCTGGGCAAGGAGGGAGGAGACTTCCTGACCCAAGAGGGCCAGGAGAGATGGGGGAGAATTGAACTGCCTCACCATAGTATAAGGAGGAAGGTCGGAAAAATGGAGTTTGTAACCCTCTCTGATGATAGAGAGGGTCCATTGCTCTGATGTAATTTGCTCCCATCTGGGAGCAAAGTGAGCTAACCTTCCGGGTATGGTGAGGGGCTCTGGTTGTTCTAGAGCCAGAAAAGTTAAGTTCTCTAGGGGCAAGTCAAAACCCCTGAGGGGGTGGAGCCTGCTGAGGCGTAGCAGACGCCACAGGCTTTGACCTTGCCTGTTTAGGTTGCTGATGTTTAGCAGCAAAACGAGGCTGAGAGGATTGTTGGCCAGTATTTGTGGAAAATCTGGACTTCTTGTAATAAGGCCTCTTAAAAGACTTCGTCTTGACAGGAGTGGAGGTAGACTTAGAAAGTCTATCTAAGGTGGCATTTTCTGCGTCCATTTGAGTGGCCTTAATTTGCCACTCCTCACCAAATAAGTTCTCACCTGTACAGGGCAGATTTCGTAAGCCATCTAGGACCCAAGGTTCTAGATCAGAAGCCTGGAGCCAAGCAAGACGTCGGGCTGCTATAGCAATGCCCGAAGCCCTACCAGCACCCTCAAAGGAATCAAAAGCTGCCCTGTTGGAGAACTTTGAAATATCCAAAAGGTGTTTCACTAAGGAAATGAACTGCTCCCTCTTATCCTCAGGGATAAAGGGGGCAAAATGCCGAACTTTTAGAGCGATTTCACTGAGAAACATGCCCATGTAAAGACTATAGGAATTAATCCTGGCTATAAGCATAGTAGCCTGGAAAAATTTCCTGTCAAAAGAGTCTAGAGTCTTACATTCTCGCCCTGGAGGAGTAGAAGAGTGCCTTTTGGTACTCTTTATCTTCTTCATTGCAGACTTCACCACAATAGAATGGTGAGGCAACTGAGTTTTTTGGAAACCAGGAGAAGGGGGGACACGGTACATGGTGTCCAACCTGCGAGAAGAAGGAGACAATGTTAGAGGAGCCTCCCATAAGTCCATCAAGTGTTCTTGAAGGATTTCATGGATAGGCAGGGTAACTGCCTCTTTAGGAGACTTAGAGTATCCTAAAATATCCATTTTCTTTGATCTGGGTTCCTTTTCAGAGGATGAAGCAATAGAAAGACCTTTAGCCATTTCTATGATGAAGTCCTGAAAGGACAAATCCTCTGGTGGAGACATTCTCCTTTTAGGAGAAGAAGGCTCCTCAGGAAGATCAAGGGAGAACTCATCAGAATCATCAGAGGAGTTAAAATCCTCTGAAGAAGCAGAGTATCCTCTATGTGCTTCCAACGCACGATACACATACCGTTCGGTATCGACATCGGGCGTACCGGGTATGGGATCGGTACCGGGCAAAAGCCCGGATCCGGCATGCGGAACCGATCTGCGTTTGGAAGACGATGGCCTCGGTTCCGGTATGGAAGCCATTACCGGAACTGGACCCGGTACCGCTGGCTGCAGTACCGAGGGCGTAGCAGCATTAATAAAAGCCAGAATGGCCTGCTGCATGACTTGGACAGTATTGCCCATAGACGCCACTGCTGCCTGGATGTCGGTACCGGTATGGGCCGGTACCCCAGAGCAGTACAACAGGTGATCTGTCGAGGCCGCGCCATCGATGTCAACCTGTGACCCCATGATTGCTTTGGAGGCCGGAGCCTCCCGCCGGGGTTTTTTGGCCTGGGCAGAATCCTCGAACTCAGAATTGAGAGCCTCTCGATCTTTAGAAAGAGATTTGCTTTTAGAGGATTTGCCCACTGGAGTTTTGGTTACCTGAGATCCATCCGGAGAGGAAGACCTGGATGACTGTGATGCTTCTGAAGGAAACAGCACATGGAACTTGTTGGCCCGGTTCTGCAATCCACGTTTCGACATCTGGGAGCAGGATGGGCAGTCCGGTATGGAATGGTCAGGTCCTAAACATTTAAGACACCATTCATGGGTGTCTGTAAGAGGAATGACAGCACTGCACTTGGTACACTTTTTAAAACCAGGAACTGGCTTCTCCATGAGGAGAATTTGTGTAGGCCTGAAGGCCTAACAAAGTACCAAACTGTGCTGAAGAAAAGAAAAATAAATATATTATTTTTTTTCAAAAGAAAGAAAGAGAGACCGGCAGTACCGGTTTCAGAATGGGGAAGGCAGGTACGCGGTCTAAAGAAAACAATAAAATCAACAATTTCTTCAGCGGTGACAGGAACACGACCTGCTGGCTCCGCGGAAAAAAAGAAACTGACGAGAGCTGGTCAGGAAGGCGGGAAGGCAGCGCGCATGTGCAGTGGGAGGCCCCAAAAGCTTTTAATCTGAAAAGCTGGGGAGCTTTCCCGCGCGGGCTCCGTCGGTACCGACGTACCCATATGTGATGACTTATTCCTGCTTGTTCCTGGAGATCACCTGCAACTCAGAAATTATTCGAGCAGAACGTATAGCTACTAGAAACACCACTTTGAGAGTAAGATCTTTAAACGACGCCTTAGACAAGTGCTTAAAAGGCTCATGAACTAACACCTCCAACACCAAATGGAGATCCCACTTTGCACCGTCGGCCTACATGGCGGCCTCAAGAGACACTGCCCCCAAAAAACGTTTAATATCTGGATGCGCTCCCAGCGCCTCCCCTTTTATCTTTCCTCTATAACAGGACAGCACTGCCAACTGCACCCTCAAGGATGCCGCTGCTAATCCCTTCTCAAAACCATCCTGCAAGAACGCCAACACCTGTGGGACCGAAGCCCTCAATGCTTCAACCTTCTTGTCCACACACCATGCTTCAAAAACACGCCAGACACAAACACACACCAATGAGGTAGATTTCCGCCTTGCCTTCAACAAGGTCAAAATCACCGCTGTGGAGTAACCTCTCGCTCTCAGCTTCGCCCTTTCAAGAGCCAGGCCGTAAGCGAGAATCGATCCACCTGAGGCATGTGCAGCGGACCCTGAGATAACAGGTCCCTCCAAATCGGCAGATACCATGGCTGCTCCACCAAGAGCCTTATCAGATCAGCATACCATGGCCGCCTTGGCCAATCCAGCGCGATCAATATTACCTGTCCTCTTTGAACTTCGATTCACTGAAGAACACGACCTACTAACACCCAAGGTGGAAACACATACAGGAGTTGTTCTTCTGGCCATCTCTGAATGAGAGCATCTAGGCCTTCTGACATCCTCTCTTGCCTTCTGCTGAAGAATCGGTTGGCCTTTGCCGACTCAAATGTTGCCATTAGATCCATTACTGGCATCCCCCAACGGCGCACCACCATCTCGAAGACTTCTGGATGTAGGACCCACTCTCCTGGGTCTACCTTGACGCAACTTAAAAAACTGACTTCCACATTGTCTACTCCTGCCACATGCGCTGCCGACAAAGCTGCCAGATTCACTTCGGCCCACTCGAACAGCTGCTCGGCCTCGGCTTCCAGTGACACACTGCTTGTGCCCCCTTGTCGATTGATGTAGGCCACTGCAGTCGCGTTATCCGAAAACACCCGAATGGCCTTCCCCTGCAGGTAAGGTTGAAAGGCTCGAAGCACCAGTGTTACTGCTCTCAATTCTAACCTGTTGATTGACCAAACCTTCTCCAGTTCGGTGCACTGCCCCTGGGCGAAACGTCCTTCAAAGTGTGTTCCCCAGCCTAAGAGGTTGGCGTCCGTCATAAGAGGTATCCAGGAGGGTGATTCCAAGGGCATTCCCTCTTCCAGACCCCCGGACGTAACCACCACTGAAGCGCCTGACGCGTCTCCAGAGGACAGGGCAGTTTCCGAGACAGCGGGTCCTCTTGGTGCAACCACCTTCTGAGTAGTGCTCTCTGTAAGGGTCGCATGTGGGCTCTTGCCCATGGAACCAGCTCGAGTGTTGCCACCATAGTACCGAGCAACTATAGATAATGCCATGCCGTGGGATTCGTTCTTCCCAGAAAACTGCAGACCAGTTTCCTTAATCCTTGCGCCCGCAGGTGTGGCAGAAAAACCTTTTCTACGCTTGTATCAAAACGAGCACCTAGGTATTCTAAACTCTATGATGGATTCAACCTGCTCTTTGCAATATTGACCACCCAACCGAGACTCTGTAGCAACTGAACCACTCTGGCCATCGCCGACTCGCTCTCGCTCCTGGACTTTGCCCAGATCAACCAATCATCCAGATAAGGGTGAACTACCACTCACTCCTGTCGCAATGATGCTGGTACTACCACCATCACCTTGGTGAAAGTCTGTGGAGCCATTGCCACGACAAAGGTAACATCTGGAATTGAAAATGTCCCATAGGAACTGCAAACCTGAGAAACTTCTGATGTTCCAGCCGAATCGGAATGTGCATGTAAGCTTCTGACAAATCTAGGGAAGTCAGAAACTCTCCTTCTCGTACCGCTATGATGACCGACCTCAGAGTTTCCAAATCCTTTTTAAATAAATATGGAAATGAGACATTCTGATACAGCAATTTACTCTCTTGAGATCCAAAATTGGACGATAGGCCTCTTCTTTCTTTGGCACCACAAAGTATATGGAGTACCGACCATAGCCGCACTGATCCGGAGGCACCGGCACCACTGCGTTGAGGGTCAGCAGTCTTTCTAAGGTCTCTCGCACCACCTTGCACTTGAAATGCGCATTGCATGGAGATTGAAAGTAAGAATCGACCACCGGGCGTTGAAACTCTAGAGCATATCCTTCTCGAATGACTTCCAACACCCACTGATCTGATGTAATTTGGACCCAGGCAGGGTAAAACTCCAGTAGACGACCTCCCATGGGCACATGCCCTACCTGAGTCCTCCTGGCTTCACTGTGAGTTTCTAAGGTTCGAGGAAGAGGAGGCAGCAAATCCTCTGCCTGCCCCTCAAAATCTTCAAAACCCCTGGTTCCTATAGGGGGAAACGTCCTCTTTGAAATTGACCAAACTGGTGAACGGAAACGGCAAAATTCCTTCTGCTGACCTTTGGTTATCGGCGCTGGACGACCTTGCTTCTGCTTGTCCTCAGGCAGCCTTCCGCCTTTTGACTCCCCTAGATCCTTTACAAGCTTATGTAAATCTTCTCCAAAAAGTAGCTTACCCCTGAAAGGAAGCTTACCAAGCCTTGCCTTGGAAGAGCTGTCTGCCACCCAATTGCACAGCCACAGATAGCGTCTTGCCGCTATTACCGAAGCCATACTTTTCGACAAACCTCAAATAAGGTCATAATGAATATCAGCCAGAAAAGCCGCCCCGGACTCCAACCTGGCCACCTCTCCGTCCATCTCTTGCATCTGCTCCCCCTGAATCTGCCGAGACCAACGAAGACAGGCTCTCGCCACCCATGCTCCACAAATAGATGCTTGCATGGATAGCGCACTGACATCAAAAACTTGTTTCAACAAGGTGTCCAGCTTCCTGTTCTGGGCATCCTTGAGAGCGGCACTACCTTCCACCGGAATGGTGGTCTTCTTGGTAACCACCGAGACTGCTGCATCCACCTTTGGTGACTTAAACAACTCCTGATCCTGGTGTACCAATAGGTAAAGGCGGGCCATAATCCTGGAGCCTTTAAGACCTGCCTTGGGCACGTCCCATTCTTCCTGAATCATTTCCCTCACTACTCTATGAACCGGGAAAGCCCTTTGAGTCTTCCGAATGGCCTGCAATAACGGATCCTCTAAGGTGGAATCCTCTACCGGCCCCGAAGATGGCATATTAAGCATCTTCAGTGTTTCAGCAATGAGTGCTGGTAACTCGTCACGATGGAAAACGCGAACCACTCTAGCCTGGTCCTCCTGCTCCGTGAGCTCTCCTTCCTCTAACTCGTCCTCTAACTCCAAATCTTGATCCACATCCTCAGAGCGGAGCCCCTCTGAGACCACAGACTGCTCCGGCCAATCCTTCGCGGCCCTAGGCTTTTTTGAAAGGACACCGCTAGTCCCCGGGCCCAGGCGGGTCCCCGGACGCTTCTCGCCCAGTTCCCCATCCGCGGAACTGGCTCCTAGCCCTCTCTTAGCGCCATTGAAGGCCCGTTGAAGCAGATTTATGAAATCCTGAGAAAAAATTGCCGCCAACCACCCTGGCAAAATCACCTGAGAAGGGGGAAGATCTGGAGCGGAAGAGGGCCCCGCCACTGGCTCTAGAGGTGGTAAAGAGGGTGAGACAGGCTTCGGCGGAACTAAGGGCAGTCCTTTCTGTTCTACACCAACTTCTAGGACTTGCTCCATAGAGGTTGCTTCCTGAACGCATCCTCTACACACCACTGTCTCCGACACCGCTCCCCTTCCAGTACCACAGACCAAGCACTGCAGCCTAGAAGGCATCCTATCCAAGCGGTTATCTTCTCTTCGCCCCTCAGCCACTTAACCTATGCTGAGTCTCTTCCACCAAGTGCTGCTTTAACTGATTCCCTGTTAGTCTGTGCTCTTTTTTTTTTTTTTTTTTACCTAAAGTTATATTACGTGTCCTCTCAGGCACTCCAATTCAAATCCTGTGGCCAAACCAAAAAACGAAGCTCCCTTCAAGAAAAAATGGGCCTGCTGCCACACATACATACTCTAAACATCTTTCCCGTGCATTTACCACGTGGCCCGGCCTGCTCGCAGCGAACCCTGGTATTCGTGGCTCACAGCCCCGTCAATCAAATTGCACTCTTCGGGCCCCCTTACTTCGAAAATGTCTGTGCGCCGTTGCCACGTCCTTCCCTCCCTGCGCTCAGCCGAAAAACAGCAGTTTCAGCGTCGGGAGAGAGAAAAGGATTAGAGGATCAGAGGAGTAGCTGTTACAGCGATCGCCGATCCTGACTGGTGCCCGGGAGGACAGCTTCTCTAAGCGCTCCGATTCACCCGCTGCCGGCTCCTCACCCATAAACGTGGGTTCGGGAACCGGAGCCCTGCTCCTTATTCAGCCTTCCCCTCTACTCCGATGCCGAATGTCAGGAGGGGGGGGGGGGCGGGGCGCACCACAGCACAGCAGTTCTGAACTTTACACTGTCACTGAACTACTTCTAAAAACTCTTCACTACTTTCTAACTTTCAATATATATATATATCTAAAACAACTAAACTAATCTGACTCTTCTTAATTGTTCCTCAAGCAAGCCTTGAACCTCCAGGCTCACCAACCCTCCAGCTGCTTGGAGACTGAGATAACTGGAGTGAGGAGGCGGTCCCTGGGGTATTTGTACCAGTGCCATCAGAAGAATGACATTTCTCAGTCTCCAAAGATTCTGGAGGAGGTGCTAAACCCCAGAGGTTCGAGACTGGACTGGAGGGACGATAAGGAAATGTATTTAGATCCTTGAGTTTCAGACCCTGCACTGTTCTCGAAGCCCTTCCCTGGACTGTCTGCACACTATATCCTTTCGGAGGTACATCTTCTAGAACTGAACACAGTATGCCAAGTGAGGTCTCAACAATGGAATGCAGAGAGGCATTATTAGTAATCTGTAATCTGTCATCAGCGATGGTACCTGAGGATTGGAAGATGACCAATGTAATGCCAATCTTTACAAAGAGCCCCAGGAGTAATCTTAGAAACTAAAACCCAATGAGCCTGATGTAAGTGCCAGGTAGAATGGTAGAAGCTATTCTGGAAAACAAAATTATTGACTGTATAGATGGACATGTCTTAATGGGCAGTCATCATGGATATAGCAAAGATAAATCTTACCTTGCCCATCTGTTCAATTTTTGTGAAGGTGTTAATTATGAAAATGTTGATAAGGGTGATGAGGGATGATATAGTGCATCTGAATTTTTAGAACATAAGAACATAAGATATGCCATACTGGGTCAGACCAAGGTCCATCAAGCCCAGTATCCTGTTTCCAACAGTGGCCAATCTAGGTCATACGTACCTAGCAGTTTCCACAAAAGATACAGGTTCCACAATGCTTGTATTGGGTCAAGCATTGATATCCTGGGCCCCTTCTTAATAATGGTTTATGGACCTTTCCTCCAGGAACTTGTCCAAACCTTTTTTAAACCCAGCTACACTAACAGCTTTTACTACATCCTCTGATAACAAATTCCAGAGTTTGATTACACATTGAGTGAAAAAATATTTTCTTTTATTAGTCTTAAATAGTTTACCCTGTAGCTTCATTGCATGTCCCCTAGTCTTTCAATATTCTGATAACGTAAACAATCGATCTACGTTTACCCATTTGTTCATTAATTTATAGACTTCTATCATATCTCCCCTCAGCCGTCTTTTTTCCAGGTTAAAGAGCCCTAACCTTTTTAGCCTTTCTTCATAGGGGTATCCTTCCATCCCCTTTACCATTTTGGTGGCTCTTCTCTGTACCTTTTCTAATAACGCTATATCCTTTTTAAGATACGGCGACCAGAATTGCACACAATATTCAAGGTGCGGTCTCACCATGGAACGATATAGAGGCATTATAATATCCTTTGTTTTATTTTCCATTCCTTTCGATACCTAGCATTCTATTTGCTCTCTTGGCTGCCACTGCACACTGGGCCAAGGGTTTTAATATGCTATCCACAATGATGCCTTAATCTTTTTCCTGGGTGGTGGTTCCTAATATGGAACCTTGCATTGTGTAACCATAGTTTGGGTTGTTCTTCCCTAGGTGCATAACTTTGCACTTGTCCACATTAAATTTCATTTGCCATTTTGATGCCCAGTCTTCGAATTTATCAAGATCCTCTTGCAATTTTCCACAATCCTCTTGGGTTTTAACAACTTTAAATAGTTTTGTGTCATCTGCAAATTTGATAATCTTGCTCGTTATTCCCTTTTCCAGGTCATTTATGAATATCGCAAAAAGCAGCGGACGCAGCACAGATCCCTGGGATACACCACTATTCACCTTTCTCCATTGGGAAAATTGGCCATTCAGCCCTACCCTCTGCTTTCTATCTTTTAACCAGTTCCTGATCCACAATAGTACACTGCCTCCTATCCCATGACTCTAGTTTTGCCAAAAGTCTCTGATGAGGGACCTTGTCAAAGGCTTTCTGAAAGTCCAAATACACTATATCAACCGACTCACCTTTGTCTACCTGTTTATTCACACCTTCAAAAAAACATAACAGATTAGTAAGACAAGATCTTCCTTGTCTAAAGCCATGTTGGCTGTCTCCCATTAAGCCATGACAATCTACATGTTCAGGAATTTTGTTCTTTATGATGGTTTCTACCGTTTTCCCGGAATTGACGTCAGGCTCACCGGTCTGTAGTTGCCCGGATCACCCCTGGAACCCTTTTTAAAAATTGGCGTTATGTTGGCCATCCTCCAATCTTTAGGTATTACAGATGATTTTAATGATAGTTCACAGATTATTAATAGCAGGTCTGCAATCTCATATTTCAGTTCTTTCAACACCCTTAGATGTATATCATCTGGACCAGGTGATTTGCTACTCTTCAGGTTATCTAATAGTTGTAATACATCTTCCCGATATATCAATATTTCCTTCAATTCTTCCACAACTTTAAATACCACTTCAGTCATGGGTAACATCCCTACATCTTCCTCAGTAAAGACCGAAGCAAAGAATTCATTCAGTCTCTCCGCTATCGCCTTGTCATCTCTTAGTGCCCCTTTAACCCCTCTATCATCTAATGGACCAACGGACTCACAGGTTTTTTGCTACGAATGTACTTGAAAAAGTCTTTATTATGCGTTTTTGCTTCCGCAGCAAGCTTCTACTCAAATTATCCCTTTGCCTGCCTTATCAATGCCTTGCATTTAACTTGCCAGTGCTTGTGCTGTTTCCAGGTTTCGTCATTTGGCTCTTTTTTCCATTTCCTGAAAGATGCTTTTTTGGCAACATGAGCCTCTCTGACCTCACCTTTAAACCATGCTGGCAGTTTTTTGGACTTCCACTTTTCTTAAAGCGTGGAATACAGCTGGTCCGGGCTTCTAAGATGGTATTTTTCATCAACACCCAAGCTTGATGTAAGTCTTTAACCTTTGCAACTGCTCCTTTTAGTTTTTTCTTAACTATTTTCCTCATTTTATCATAGTCTCCCTTTCAAAAGTTAAAAGGTAGTACTGTGGATTTCCTTACTATCCCTCCTCCACTAATTAAATCAAACGTGATCATGCTATGATCACTATTGCCAAGTGGCCCCAACACCCTTATCTCTTGCACCAGATCTGGTATTCTACTAAGGACTAGGTCCAATACGGCTTCCCTATGGTCAGTTCATGAACCAGCTGCTCCAAGAAGCAGCCATTTATTTCATCTAGGAACTTTATCTCCCTAGCATGTCCTGCCGTGACACTGACCCAGTCCATACCGGGGTAATTGAAATCACCTATTATTATTACTGTGCTGTAACTTTTGTTAGCTTCCTTGATTTCTTTGAGCATTTCATCATTCATTTGTTCATTCTGGCCAGGCAGTCGATGTACACCCCCACTGCCATCGCCTTCCCTTTTTTACATGGAATTTCAATCCATAGAGATTCTACAGCAAATTTGTTTCCTGCAAAACTTTAATCCTTTCTGACTCAATGCCCTCTCTAACATTGAGTGCAACCCCTCCACCAATTTGATCAGCTTTATCATTACGATATAGTTTGTACCCAGGTATCAGTGTCCCACTGGTTGTCCTCCTTCCACCATGTCTCTGAGATTCCAATCATATCTAACCTCTCATTTAGTGCTATATAGTCTAACTCTCCCATCTTATTTTTTAGACTTCTAGTATTTGCATACAAGCATTTTAGAGACTGTATTTTATTCACATTAATTTGGCTATTGGTAAGCATGGGTAATTTGGGATCTTTAAGCTCTGTCTGCTCCATACCCGAGGGCATTTGGGCTACTTTACTCTTTTTTGGAACTTCTCTGCTTTTGGTAGTATCCTTCAAGGATACATTCTTCCGAACTATGCGCTCTTGTGCGACTGTCGGCTTTCCCTATTATCTAGTTTAAAAGCTGCACTATCTCCTTTTTAAAGGTTAATGCCAGCAGCCTGTTTCCATCCCGGTTAAGGTGAAGCCCATCCCTTCGGAAGAGCCCCTCCTTTCCTCAGAATGTTCCCCAGTTCCTAACAAATCCAAAACCCTCATCCTTGCAACATCGTCTCATCCATGCATTGAGACTCCGGAGCTCTGCCTGCCTTTTGGGTCCTGCACATGGAATGGGAAGCATTTCAGAGAATGCTACCCTGGAAGTTCTGGATTTCAACTTCCTACCTAAAAGCCTAAATTTAGCCTCCAGAACCTCCCTACCACATTTTCCTATGTCATTGGTACCGACATGTAGCAAGACAGCAGACTCCTCCCCAGCACTATCTAAGACCTTATCTAGGTGGCGCATGAGGTCCGCTACCTTCGCACCAGGCAGGCATGTTACCAGGTGATCCTCACATCCACCAGCCACCCAGCTATCTACATGCCTAATGATCGAATCACCAACTATAATGGCTGTCCTAACCCTTCCCTCATGAAATACTTCAGGGGAAATTCAAAAGTTAGGAGTTAGTAGTCAATACCCTATTGTGGACTGGGAACTGGTTAACAGATAGGAAACAAATAGCAGGACTAAATAGTTTTCTCAGTGGAGAAAGGTACATAGTGGAATGCCCCAGGGATCTGCATTGGAACTGGGATCAGGAAAAGGGAGCAACAAATAAGGTAATCATATTTGCAGATAACACAAAACTATTCAAGGTTGTTAAATCATGAATGGATTATTAGAAGTTACAAGAGGAGGACCTGTTGTGGAGAACTCTATATTAGGAATTATTTAGAAAGGAATGGAGATCACAACACAGAATATTATAATGAATCTGTATCAATCCACGGTGGGACAGCACCTTTAGTACTGTGCACAGTACTGGTTGTCCTATCTCAAAAAGAGATATAGCAGAACCAGAAAAACTACAGAAAAAGGTGACCAAAATGATAAAAGTGGGGAGGAGTGGCCTAGTGGTTGGGGCAAGTCACCTCGGGCTGGAAGGCCAGGGTTCGAATCCTGCTAGAGGATAGCATTCTTGGGCCAGAAGGACTGGAGTTCTTAGTCCCATAGGTGCTCCTTGTGTAAGCCACTTAACCCATTGCCTCAGGTACAAAAACATAGATTGTGAGTCCTTCAGGGACAAGGGAAAAATATATATACAGTACCTGAATGTACACCGCTTTGACTGATAGAAAAGCGGTATATAAGTCTAGTTAAATAAATAAAAAAGAAAAGTGATGGAACAGCTCCCCTTTGAAGAAAGGCTAAACAGCTCTTCCAGTTGGAGAAAAGATAGTTGAGAGAAGATATGATAGAGGTCTATAAAGTCATGAATAGGATTGAACAGGTAAAGAGGGAATGATTATTTACCCTTTCATATATATTTAAGGAGGTCTTTTACTAAAGAGTGCTAGCTGTCAGTGCCTGTTCTGATGCATGCTGAAGGCGCGCTGGGATACATGATGACAGCTAGCATGGGGCCATGACAGTGCTGCCAGATTTCTGCTCTTACTGTCCATGGTGCGATAGGGAAGCAAGAGGGTGGGTTTGGGGAAGAGAGTGGGCAGAGAGAGCGTCTTAGCACATCTGCAAGATGGCCAATTAATGTGGGTGCAATTACCACCACCTCAATAGGTAGAGGTACAGTGCATTGCAAAAGTATTCATCCTCTGTGTTTGTCCTATTTTGTTGCATTACAACCTGGAATTAAAATAAAGTTTTGAGGGTTAGCACCATGTGATATACACAATATGCCTATGACTTTGAAGGTGCAAAATATCCTTTATTGTGACACAAATAATAATTAAGACAAAAAAATCTAAAAGCAGGAGTGTGCATATATATATTCACCGCCCAAAGTCAGCACTTTGTAGAGCCACCTTTTGCTGCAATTACAGCTGCAAGTCTCTTGGGATATGTCTCTATTAGCGTAACACATCTAGCCACTGGGATTTTCACCCATTCCTTAAAGCAAAACTGTTCAAACTCCTTCAAGTTAGATGGATTGTGTTGGTGTACAGCAATCTTCAAGTTATGCCATAGATTTTCAATTAGATTGAGGTCTGGGCTTTGACTAGGCCATTCCAAGACATTTAAATGTTTCCCTTTAAACCAGCTTTAGCAGTATGTTCAGGGTCATTATCCTGCTGGAAGGTGAACCTTCGTCCCAGTCTCAAATCTCTGGCAGACTGAAACAGGTTTTCCTCAAGAACTGCCCTGTATTTAGTGCCATCCATCGTTCCTTCAATCCTGACCAGTTTTCCTGTCCCTGCCAATGAAAATATTCCCACAGCATGATACTGCCACCACCATGTTTCACTGTGGGAATGGTGTTCTCCGGATGATGGGACATGTTGGGTTTGGCATTTCCCATATTGGCCAAAACGTTCAATTTTCATCTCATCTGACCAGAGAACCTTCTTATATTTATTTGGGTGGTAAACTCCAAACATGTTTTCTTATTTCTTTCTTTAAGCAATGGCTTTTTTCTGGTCACTCTTCCATAAAGCCCCACTGTATGGAGTGTATGGCTTAAAGTGGTCCTATGGACAGATACTCCCATCCCCACTGTGGATCTCTGCAGCTCCTTCAGTGTTATCCTTGGTGTCTTTGTAGCATCTCTGATTAATGTCCTCTTTGCCCGGTCTGTGAGTTTTGGTGGGTGGCCTTCTCTTGTCAGGTTTGTAGTGGTGCCATATTCTTTCTATTTTGTTATAATGAATTTAATGGAGCTCTGTGGGATATTCAGAATTTGGTATATTTTTTTATAACGCAACCCTGATCTATACTTCTCCACAAATTTGCCTCTGACCTATTTGGAGTGCTCCTTGGTCTTCATGTTGCTTGCTTAGTGGTGTTGCAGAGTCAGGGGCCATTTAGAACAGATATATTTATATAGGCATCATGTGACAGATCATGTGACACTGATTGCATACAGGTGGACCTTAATCAACTAATTATGTGACTTTTGAGGTTAATTGGTTGGACCAGATCTTATTTAGGGGTTTCATAGCAAAAGGGATGAATACATATGCATTCACAACTTTTCAGTTTTTACTTGTTTTTTTATATATACAAGGTATTTTATTGTCATTTCACTTCACCAATTTGGACTATATTGTTAGGTTCATTACATCCAAATGAACCTCCATTTTAATTCCAGGTTGTATGCAATGCGACAAAACAGGACAAAAACCAAGGGGATGAATACTTTCACAAGGCACTGTAAGTGCACCTACACTAATGTGGTATACGTTAGGGAACAGTGCTGCATGTTAATTGATGGGCCTATGCTTTCCATGCCCCCGACAGTTAATGTGGCGGTATTGCACCTAACGCACCATGGTTCTGCATACAATACTATTGCAAATAATAACACACTCTAGTAAAAGGGTCCCTCAGGATCAATGAAATTGATAGGTAGCACATTTAAAACAAATTGGAGAAATGTATTTTTTTACTCAACATACAATTTACTGCCAGTAAATGTGTTCAGGGCATCTAGCATTGTTGAGTTTAAAAGGTTTCAGAAAAGATCCAGAAGGAACGTCCATAAACTGTTATGAGCCATGAAGTCTTGAAACAATCTCTATTTATCCCTGGGATCGAGCAATAAGAAATGCATCTACTCCTTGGCATCCTGCCCAGCACTTGTGGCCTGGATCAGTCAATGTCATAGACCAATGCTGCACATGAATGGCCTTTGGTCTTATCCAGTATGACACATCTTACAGTATGCCTCACACACTAGCATTCCTCTGACTGTGACCACTGACTTCTTACTATATTGAGATAATCAGAAATGATGATTTCATGATCTGTCTCCTGTTTAGTATATATCGGCATCTCACTCTCATCACATACTTGCCTTTCTCTTTTGGTTTTATGCAGGGTTGGCACTTCCCTTAGGCAGCTGCTTTGGGTGCCCTCAGAGGGCTGGCTCTCTTTGTGACCACTGCCGCCTCTCTCTGGGATCTGTGGCTGTGGCTGCAATAGCTCAGACACTGAAAGGCAGTGTTTACCATAACTCACCGGTGCTGCCTTGCGGTTTCTTCCCTCTTATCATCAGCCTCTTCCTCCCCCTCCAATACAGACTTCAAACTAGAAGTCTGCATTGCAGGGGGTGTAAGAGACTGATGGTAAAGGGAAGAAACCGCAAGGCAGCACCGGTGAGTTATGGTAAACACTGCCTTTCAGTGTCTGAGATAGCACTAGTGAGTTAAAATAAACGCTGTCTCATGGATTGTGTGCTAGGGCACCTCAAATCTTTGCACGGCCCTGGTTTTATGAATATCAAATGAAAGACTCTGCACTTTTTCCACTGAACCTTTGCTGCCAAGCATTTCATTGCTCTTCATACCTTCTTAGGTAGCTTTGGCTCACTCTTTTACATGAGCTGGTCCATAGGGTGATGTACTTGGGCATGGGAGCTAGGAGCTGGAGCAATAGAATAGTCTTTAGGGCCCACTGATGGATAACATTTTTCTTACTCCAGTTGATATAAAAAAATAAAATACAACCCACTGGATTGTTCTTTCTGTAAGAATTCTCTTTTTACATAGTGGTAGGTAGGAAAAGCACAGTTACTTACCTGTAACAGGTGATCTCTGGGAACAGCAGGAATAAGTCTTCACATATGGGTACGTCGGTACCGACGGAGCCCGTGCGGGAACGCTTCCCAGCGTCCAATCAGAAAGCTTTTGGGAGCATCCCTCAGCGCCTGCGTGCTGCCTTCCCGCCTTTCCAACTGTCTCTCCTCAGTTGAGTTTTATAGCTGAGACAAAAAGAGAGAAAGAGGAAAGGAAGATAGATAGAGAGATACAACTCCTAGGGGAGGTGGGTGGGTTGTGAAGACTTATTCCTGCTGTTCCCAGAGATCACCTGTTACAGGTAAGTAACTGTGCTATCTCCAGGAACAAGCAGGAATGAGTCTTCACATATGGGGACTCCCAAACTAAGATGCCTGGAGCCCTAGCATGGTGAGGATGGGAACATGCTACACCTCATATGGCCAGGCATCCTGAGGATGGAGGGTAGGAGTTGAAAAGAGAGGAGCTGTAGGAAAAACAGCTAACCTAAGGACTACAGGTAAGGAGTCCTTGTATGTATGATAATTACCATGAAAAATATTGACATGAACAAACACAATATGGTCCTCACCTACTGGATTGCAGGAAGTAGAGAGGCTGATGGAGTCTACTGGAGATCCAGTAGAGGAATCTTCAAGGTGACTTCACTGAAGTGAAGGCGAAGGTCCAAATCTGGAATTGACAGGTGACCCAGGTGTCAACTGGGGTAGTACAAAAACGTCAGGTCTTTAGTGGAAGCTTTATGGAAAAAGCTGGGAACTCTTTTGGATACAGAGTTAGTAACATTTAGGAACAAAAGAGGAAGACTGACTGATTTGGACAACTAGCCCAGTCCTGGAGGGAAGAAGGGGTATGGAAAAAAGCCCATATTCACAAGGAGGACAAATGTCTGAAGGGCTGAAACTTCAGATCTACTGAAGATCCACCCTGTCTTTCCTATCTGTTGAGAGATAGGAAAGATAGTGAAGCATGGAGCTTCAGGGTTACCCAGACGTAGAGTTAAAGTAGAAGCTGTCAGTACCACAGTAGTGGTTGTGTGCATAATACCCCAGACATACTGAGGGACAGTATGAAGATATGCAATCCCACTGTCTGGAACCTATAGGAAGGTAAAACCTTTTATAAGCATAGACAGTTAGAGAGATAAGTATGTAGATACATATCTACCTATAAGGAAGCATCTCAACAGATACACATATATATAGGGATATATATAAATGTGTGTGTGTATATATATATATATGGGGTATATATATATATATATATATGTCTATAGTGAGATCTGGAGGGGCATAGATATGCACACGCAGCTTACAGACATATGTATCTATAGAGAAGTATATAGAAATATATACATACATGTATATAGATGTCTAAGATAAATGTGTGCAACTAAGCAGATAGAGATATGCTTATAAGAACATTCACATGGGAGATGAGAAGGATAAAGATTCATCTAATAACAAGAAGGTAGAACCTACTTGAGAAGATGATATATAGAGAATCTATTCCCCCTGGCTAAGATGGTGCAGGAATGCCATCCAGTGGAATAACCAGGATGGTTGCGTGAAAAACAAGAGGATAATATCAGTCTGTAAACAGCAAGTCTGGAGTCCTATAGAACTCTCGCATGGTAAATGGACAGAAAATGCATAGGATGAGATACCAGGTTGACCCACTTGAGGAACAAGGGGGGGGGGGGGGGTATCATGCGTTGTTAAATTAAATATGTGCTGTCCATGAAGGATTAGGATACCATGAGGACAAGCTGCGAGGAAAAAGAGCATATTTCCTGTAGAAACTGGGTAAGTCTTTAGACTGTCACATAGAGAAGGCTTATGTCCTTTATTAAAAGGAAACAGAAGGGTGTAAAGAACCCCTACAGTCATGAGGAATGACTGAGGAAGCCTTTTTCAACCATATAGGATAGTAATTAGAGAAAAAATCCCCATGCTCTCTAGCAAGGGCCCATAGTGGAAAGCTTCTCAGTAGGATTGCAGAGAGCACTATGCAGGAGAATTGGGAAATAAAAGTGGCTGTTGGAGGAAACCAGCTGCCACCTTAGTTATACTGCCAATTCCAGAGATTTGGAGATGACAGAAAAGAAGCGATAAGGATTTTCCAAGATAGATGAGCACTATCTTGGAAGCACTACTAAGACCAGAAAAAGTAGTGGAAGACAAGACTGGAACTCGTAGAAAGTACCAGTCGTCCAGTGACTGGAACTCTTGCATGGGCAGCTGCTGAATAGAACAGCCGAGAGAATCCTTCTGTTTGTAACAGAGAGAACAGACAGAACAAGAGGAGAAAATCTTGATCATGTCTGATGAGCTGCCCAATGAAAGCAGGGAGGTAACTCCAGAGAAAAACTCTACACTGGAAAGGAAAGGAAGACTAGAAAGGCTAAGAAAGCCTTCCAGTCGTATAGTACCCCTCGCACAGGGGAAGCCCTGGAAACGAGGATAAAGAAAAATAGGAGCTGAAGGGAGACTTGCTATATGGTAAGTCTGTAGAAGGAAAAAAATCATGGCGGTACAGGGAAACTATCATGAGATAGTTGGCAAACCTCTCTGCATGGTAGGAAGAGGAGGAAACCCTGTGACCCACAGACATGAATCTCCTGACAGCTCAGCCTACCTGAGAGCAAGTGGATGTCCTGGAAACAGGAATCCAAGCGTAGAGTTTGAAATGAAAAAACAGTGAAAAAACTTCTGCTGAGAAGAAGTGAACTGTATGTTATAAGAGATCCATTGGAACCCCATTGAGGGTTAATTTTCCTGGCTTGAGTTTGGATTCTTCAGACCAGGGCGAGGTTTCCCCTGTTTGGGAACATCTGTATGATTGGCAGGAGAAGAATAAAACCTTCTTCTTTTAGGGAAAGAAGGTTTGGTAGGGCATTTCCTACCTACTGGGGAAGGAGAAGGCTTAGGATAGCCTTCAGAAACAGGGAAGTCAGTGGAGCAATGAGCAACCTGACGTAAAGACTCCCTATTGAAGAGATTTTCTCCAGTATAAGGAGTATTACCCAGTCTTTGCTTGCCCATCTGTTCAAGTCTGAAGCTTGGAGCCAGGCTTTACGTCGTGCCCCTATAGCTATAACAGAGGTTCTGCTAACAGACTCAAAAGAGTCAAGGGAAGCATGAGAAAGAAAGCAAGATATATTTTGGCTATGACTAAGAAGTAAGGAATAGTCTGCAGCCTTGGGCTCTAATAGAAAAGGAGTCAAAAGAGATAATTTCTTTGTGACCTCCTGAAGGGATAGACTCATATAAAAAATATATGAGAGAATCCTTGTTGCCAGCATAGATGTTTAGAAGGTTTGACGTCCAAAAGCATCCAGTGTTCTAGAAGCACGACCTGGCGGACAAGAAGAATGCTTCTTCTTGCTTTTTACCTTCCTCATTGCCGATTCCACTACAATGGAATGATGGGGAAGTTGAGTCTTTTGAAATCCTGGAGAGGGGGGCACCTGATACAGAAGATCAGTTGCTGTAGAAGGTGAAGAAACCCTTAAAGGTGTTTCCCATATTCTCAGAAGAAGATCCTGCAAAGAAGGATGTAAAGGAAGCATTATATTTTCCTTTTCCCCAGAAGAGCCTTGTGTAGGATCATAGCCAGGGATAGGAATAGCAAGGAATGTAGCCATGTCAAGGAGAAATTTCTGAAAAGAAGGATCTCCAATGGGAACCATCCCTGGACAGGCTAAAGTTGAAGAACTAGCCTGGGCACCGGAGGATGTACTGGTCCGGTGCAGAAAAGGAGCCCTAATGGATGGATACTGGTACTGGCGGTTATGACTTGAGACAGTCAGTACTGCATCGTCCATGCCAGGTATCGACGCCAAACTAGGCATAGAAAGGAGCAATCCTGGTGAAAAGGGCATGGAAGTAGTTGGTCCCGATGTTACTGCAGGAACCGGCATCGGTACCGATACCGGTAGCTGTGCCGGAATCGGAGGCGATACTGACATCGAAGCAGTCATCGGAGGCTGCTCAAGCGGTACCGAGGCAACCAAAAACCCTTGGTGAGTATCCTCGATACCGCGCATCCGGAATCGGTAAGCGTCGGTTCCGAGACGCGTCGGTACCCAGTCTTCCAGGCTAGATATCGATTCCAGACTCGGCATCGAAGGAAGCGAGTCTATCGATGCTTGTCTGGAGGGTACCGGCGTCGGTGGTGGTATCGGCGATGCTGCCGATACTGGAAAGTCAATCTGGGACGTATCGATCGGTCCCGAAGGTACCGAGAACGCCAGATGACGATCCCTGGTGAAGAGTGGATCACTCAACACCCATGCCGATGCCGGGGTATCGGTACCGCTCGAAGCGGATGCCACCACCGAGCATGGCTCAGGTATGTTCTGTGAGGGGTGAGCCCCAGGAACAACCTGAAACCCCTGAAAGGCTTTGGAGACCGAAGACTCCCGCCGGGGTTTTGAAGCCAGTAGGGTCTTGAGGGCAAGGCCGGAGCCATCATCATGTTTGACATGAGACCTACCACTCAAGGATTGGCTAGTCTTAACAGACTGTTTGTGGGTTACCTGATCCTGTAGAGAAGAAATGGTCGGTGCCCTGACACTGGAAGGGAACTCGGTATCGAGGGAAACTCGAAATGGAAAATCTCTTCTCATAAAATTGTAGCTTAATGGCTCCGGAGGAAAAGGGTCAGGACCCAAACAGGTTAGACACCAGTTATTGGAGTCTAAAAAGAAAACTGTATTTCCACAGTTAAGGCACTTCTTAAGAGAAGAAGGCTCCATGATGGAGAGGCCTATACAGGCCCCAAAAATTTAAGACAGAAACTGAGGGAAAAACTCTCCCTGAGTTTTTGAAAAGAAAAGAAAAAAACCCACCGGCGGTACCGGTGGAGGCGGGAAAACAGTCGCGACCACAAGAAAACAAGAATTAAAGAAAAAATTTCTGCGGTGACAGGAGGACGTCCTGCCGGCTCCGCGGAAAAACGAAAACTGAGGAGAGACAGTTGGAAAGGCGGGAAGGCAGCACGCAGGTGCTGAGGAATGCTCCCAAAAGCTTTCTGATTGGACGCTGGGGAGCGTTCCCGCGCAGGCTCCGTCGGTACCGACGTACCCATATGTGAAGACTCATTCCTGCTTGTTCCTGGAGATTAAGTATTTATAACATTATTTTCTGCTCCTCTGTGCTAGAGGGTTTCTTCTTGCCATGAAGGCACCAATTAAATGGAAAGTTCTTCCCCCTCTTTAATGCTGTCTCCTCTGACTTCCTACCCAGGCTGTTACTTCCAATAGAATATTATCCTTTATCCAACAATGAAAAGACTCTGGTTTTCACTCACTTCCTAAGTGAGTATGTACACTGACTTCCATGGGAGATCTTTTTCCACATGGAACTGGACAAATCAAGGTGTAAAGTTCTGTCCAAAGGCATATAAGCCCGAGATTCAGCAGCAGTGGCTAGCATGATTACAGTGGCTAGCCATCATTGCTAAATGCTAAACCAAGATATTCAATGCTAGGGCCATATCCAGAAATCGGCATTGAATATTCAGGTCGGACGCTGAAGCAGGAAGCTAACAGGGCAGCAGCGATATTCAGCCACTGCCCAGTTAGCTTTGGCAGTGAAAGTTAGGACAGCCTTTTCTGTGCCCAACTTTGCCCACTGAAGGATAACTGGGCTGCGCCTGAATGTCGCCACTGATCAGTTATCCCCGTTGCCGCACATGGAACGCCCCGATGCTAACATATTAAAAGTACAAAAAAGCGTTGTTACTCACCTGTAACAGGTGTTCTCCAGGGACAACAGGAATCAGTCCTCACTTATGGGTGACGTCGGAACCGACAGAGCCTGCATGGAGCAATTCCCCAGCTTTCAAAGAAAGCCTTGGGGATTGCTACCACGCATATGTGGTCCTCTTTCCGCCCAAGGGTGCCATCTTGCTCAGTCAGGTCCCTTAGCTCGAGCCCTACCAAGCAGATGGCAAGGGAAGGACAAAAATACAGTAACTCAATAGGGGAGGCGGGAGGGTAGTGAGGACTGATTCCTGCTGTCCCTGGAGAACACCTGTTACAGGTTGTGATAAGGAAGCTTATTAAAGCTCAGGGAGTAAGGACAAAAGAAGGGAATTTACTCTGATCAAGGGACCTGTGCTGGCAGGTCAGAGAAATAAGACAGCTTGTTTCCCTAAAAGACTACATGTTCCAGGATGCATCAGTTTGCAGAAAACCCCTGGAGGAGCTAAAGTGGAAAAGCATGAGTCTAATCAGAGAAACCATTATGTCATCCCTAATCAATCATCTTCTAGGAGAGAGCTTAATCCACAACACCTGAAGAATGCAAGGGAGGAGTTGCAATCTATGCCCTTTAAAACTAGAAGGGATTCTTCAGGAAGGGAGGAGAGGAGGAACAGAAGCAGGAGGAACAGAAGGAACAACCTGAACCTGAAGGAACAAGGACAAGGAAGCAGACAGTCCAAGAGAGGAGCTCAGAGAAGTACGTATGCCTGGAGAGATTCCTGGGGGAAACAATCTTCAGAGGACTGGAGAAAGCTAGAGGTCTGGAGATCCACAGCCAGGGACCCTCAAGTAGCACCTAGGAAGAGGTCTGCTGCAGCTAAGGAGAAAAGGAGCCCAAATACCACTTGGAGGACATATGGAGAAAAGGCCCTGAGGTCCAGGGATAACAACTGGAGGACAGGCACAGAAGCTCTATTGCATACTGGCCAGAATACCAAAGGAATCAGCCTGATGCCAGCCTGGATTCAGGTATGAACTGTAAATGTTTCTCTATCTCTGAGCATTGCAAACAGCAGGGAAACAGTTTCTCTCCGTATAGAGGTCAGTTAATAAAGCCCTCTGAGTCAGACAGTGAAATTGAACCCATGCAATTCCAGGAGCAAGGTTTAAAATCTGATGAAGAGAATGTTTGTATGGACTGTTCCCTGAGTAGGTTGTTAGTTTAGAAAAATCCTCCAAATAAGAGCAAACATCAAAAGGAAACATTCTAATTATTGGCTCCCCAGAAAGTTCTCTTAGAGAGAGAAAGCTTTCGGGGAAGTTTGCCCGTGTGCTAAGAACAAGCTGTTGATTGCATCAGGATTGACACCTGTTGGTAGAGCACAGCACAGCACAAGCCAAGCACACGTGGAATGTAAAAGTTCTTTTCTGTGTGGATAAAGAGAGCTGTTTTTTGTACAAAGAAGTTTTTCCTTTTTGGTTTGTTTCCACCTCAGCACTGCTATGAAGTTTGATAGCAGTGGCTGTAAGAAAGCCTTTCTGTTCCATAAAGGACTTTGATACTTATTTACATAAGCTTTTCAGTTGCCTTGTTTATGTTGAATAAACCCTGGAGAAGTTATCTGGATGGTGTTACCAAGTATATCTGTGTGTGGAATATTCATCCCATAAATAAACTCTAATTTTGCCTTACACTCGACCAACTACAAGTTTCTTCATTTATTTAAAAGGCAAGCTTTGTGTGAATGGACTTCAATAACCACAATCCTTTGCATGACAGTTAATTTACATACTTGCCAAGGTGATGGTACCTTCATAGCAAGCACCCCCTTTTACAAGGTGAGTAACTACGCTTTCTCCAGGAACCATCAGGAAGTCAGTCCTCACTTATGGGACTCCCTAGCTACAGGCTACTGAACCTGTAACCAAAAAATGCCTCCGCGAGGCTGTAAGCAGAAGCCGAAGCCCGAAGGAGCCTGAGTCCTCGGGTCCTCAGGGCGAAGCCCTCGGTAGCCATGAAGAATCGGAGGGCAGAAGTTGCTTATACCCCGAACAGATTACGGAATACAGCCTGGTCGAAGGCGCTGTCCCGGCGGGACTCCCTCTCCAGGCAGTAGTGGGCAGTGAAGGTGTTCATGGAAGACCAGGTCGCCGCCCGGCAGATGTTCCTCATGGGCACAGAGCGCAGCGAGGCCACCGAGGCCCCTTTGGCTTGGACCCCATGTGCAGTGACTCGACAATCCAGAGGGATGCCCACCTTCGCATGGGCGAACGCGATGCAGTCCACCACCCAAATAGAGAGGGTGCGCTTGGTGACTGCTTGCCCCTGCCCATTGGGATCGTAGGTCACGAAAAGTCTCTCAGACTTGCGGTGAGTCTGGGTATGCTGCAAGTAGAAGGCAAGGGCCCGCTTGCAGTCGAGGGTGTGGAGAGCCGCCGACGCCTGATTGGCATGGGGCCTCGGGAAGAGGGTCGGGAGCACTATCTCTTGGTTGAGATGAAAGGCCGACATGACCTTGGGTAAGAATTTAGGGTGAATCTGGAGGACCACCCTGTTCCGATTAAAACCTGGTGTAAGGGGCGCCAGCCATGAGCGCCTGAAGCTCACTGACTCGGCGAGCTGAGGTCAGTGCCAGAGTGAACACGTCACCATCGGCTCGAAGGGTGGATGAGTGAGCTGCATGAGAACCACGTTCAATCCCAATCCGCCGGAGGGGGACGGATGGGCGACTTGGATAACAGAAGGCCCCGCATGAAGCAGGAAACTAGTGGCTGCCCCGAGAGAGGCCTTCCCTCGATAGAGAGATGATTAGCCGATATGGCGCTCAAATGAACTCTAACAGAGTTCGACTTCAGCCCTTCCCTCGAGAGGTGGAGAAGGTACTGGAGGACCCACCGAACTGGGAACAAGAAGGAGTCGATCTGGTGTTCCGAGCACCAGACAGAGAAGCGTTTCCACTTAAAGGCATAAGCCCGCCTAGTGGAGTCCTTCCTCGAGGCAAGGATAATTTCCTCGACCTCCTCCGGAAGGGCCAGAGAGGCTAGAGAGACCCGTTCAGCCACCAGGCCGTGAGGCATAGTGAGGGTAGGTTCGGGTGTAGTACTCGACCCTCCTCCTGCACAGCAAGTCCCTGGCAGAGCCCAGGGGAATCAGAGGCTCCGATGACAGCTGGAGCAGGAGCCAAGACTGCCAGGGCCACGAGGGGGCCATGAGAATCGCGATGCCCCGTCCCGTTGCACCTTGAACAGAGTCCTTGCAATGAGGGGGAAAGGAGGGAGTTCATATAGAAGACTGGAGGACCAGTCCAAGAGCAATGCATCGGGGCCCTCCCTGCCCGGGTGCGGCACCGGGCCGCATAAGCAGGGGAGCTGTGTGTTCTGGGGCTGACGAAGAGGTCCATCACTGGAGTGCCCCAGCGTAGAAACAGCCAGCCTGCCACTCTGGGATCCAGGAACCACTCGTGGGGGCAAAGGATTCTGCTGAGTCTGTCGCCTTGAGGGACATCCTCTGTCGGGCGGTGAAAGAGCAGATGAGGACCACTTCCCTGCAGAGGGAATGCGACCCCGTGCCCCCCTCTTTGTTGATGTAGAACATCGCTACCCGGTTGTCAGTCTGTATCAGAAGCGACTTCCCGCAGAGGAGATCCTCAAAGGTCCTCAGGGCACACCAGTTGGCCCGGAGCTCGAGCAGATTTATTTGCTGTTGAGCCTCTGAGGACGACCATTGCCCCTGCATGCAAAGAGACCCGCAATAGGCTCCCCACCCTAACAGGGAAGCGTCTGAGGTCAGCAACACATCGTGCTGTGAGACCTGGAAGGGTGATCCCCGCAGGAGGCTGCGGGGATTTTGCCACCAATTCAGAGACAAATGAAGGTCGGGAAGAACCCTGACGGGGTCCCTGAGGTGTCCGAGGTATTGATTCCATTGGGAACTGAGACACCACTGGGCCGTCCGCATGTGCAGGTGAGAGTGAGGAACCACCATGCACGGTCGAGGCCATGTGGCCCAAGAGACGTAGCATGGACCGAGCGGCGACCTGGTGGGCGCTTTGGACGCGAGCCGCCAGAGCTCGGAGGCAGGTGGAGCGATCCATCAGCAAGAAGGCAATAGCCTGCTGAATATTGAGGCATGCCCCAATGAACTCGAGAGCCTGTCTCGGCGCGAGGTGAGACTTTGGGTAGTTGACCAAGAACCCCAAGCTCTCCAAGAGGACAGTGCGCGACATCGCTTGCCGGGCCTCCTCGACGGAGGAGCCCATAACGAGCCAGTCGTCAAGGTAGGGAAACACTGGCACACCCTTGCGCCGAAGGTGAGCGGCGGCCACGACGAGGCACTTCGTAAAGACCCATGGGGCGGATCAAAGTCCGAAGGGGAGCACCCTGTACTGGAAGTGCTCTCCCTGCACCCTGAAACGCAGGTATTGCTTGGTTGGGGGAGGATCAAGATATGGGCGTAAGCATCCTTCAGATCCAAGGAGCATAGCCAGTCACCCTGCCGGAGGAAGGGCAGCAGCATGCCAAGAGATAGCATCTTGAATTTCTCCCGCACCAGAAACTTGTTCAGCTTGCGGAGGTCGAGGATGGGCCGAAGACCCCCCATCTTCTTTGGGACAAGGAAGTACCGGGAGTAAAAGCCCCGACCTCGAAGGTGGGGAGGGACCTTCTCAACTGCCTGTTGGGCAAGGAGGAAGTGTAAATCCCACTGCAGCAAAAGCTGGTGTGCGGGGAGTCGAGGGGGTGAAAGCCTGTTGAAGTGGAGGCGATAGCCCTCCCGGATGACCTGGAGGACCGCGGTATCCGAGGTAATAAGCGCCCACAACAGGCCGAAGCAGGACAGGTGTCCCCCCACCGGCTGCTGTATCGCAGGAGGGCGAGGGGCCATGCCGCTGGCGTCAAAACCCCTGAGGGGGTTGTGCGGGAGCTGGCATCTGGGCCTTCAGGCCCTTTGGTTTGCGGTGGCCCTGGCCGGGCTTCCCTTGCGCGGAAGTGGCTGGCATGGGAGTAGCCGGGTACGGCAGGTAGCCGCGATACTGGAGGCCTTTCCTGGGTAAGAAGGGCTTCTTAGTAGGCTGCTTCTTTCGAGGCAGCATAGAGGTTTTGCGGGAGAGACGGGTCCTAGTGATGTAATCCGTCTCGATCTCCGCAGCATTCTCCTCCATCGGCTTACCAAAAAGATGTTCATGGAGGCAGGGCATGTCCAGGAGCTTCTCCTGCACCCATTGCTCCAAATCCGAAGATTGGAGCCAAGCCTGGAGGCAGGCTCCGATGCCCATGGCTGCCACCCGAGCCGATGTCTCGAAGCCATCATAGGAGGCTCAAGAGATATACTTGGAGCAGTCAGCCACTGATTTCAACAGGGTGCGGAACCTGTCGAGGGGTTCGCCCTCGAGGCCTGCAGAGAAAGCTCCAGGTTTCTTTGCCAAGTCGCAGAGGAACATACCAATATATAATTGGTATGCCTGGATGCGACAAGAGCATGGAGCCTTGATAGGCCTTGCGGCCCAGAGCATCAAGGGCTCTCAATTCTTGACCCGGTGGTACCGATGAGTGGGACTTCGGGCTTTTCTGATTCCTCATGGCTGATTCCACCACCATCGAGGTGTGTGGAAGTTGGATCTTTCGGAAACCCGGCCCACGCTGCACCTTGTACACTGTGTCAAGGTGCTTGCTCACAATGGGAACCGAGGCCGGGGCCTCCCACATACGGAGCAATAGCTGAGATAGGATTGGCGGCACTGGCACGCTGAGGGATTCCCTGGGCAGGGCCTCGTACTGAAGAATATCGAGTTCTTCAGCACGAGGATCCTCCTCGGCCTGGGTGACCAGGTTGAGGAACTGAGTCATGTCCCGAATAAACACAAAAAAGGAGGTGTCCTCTGGTGGAGAACACTGCTGGAGATCAGGAGACGAGGGGTCCGACGGGAGATCCCGGTGGGTGCGGGTCTCCGGGGAGGTGTCCCTATCGGATTCCCAGTCTGAAAAATCAGTCGAGGGATCTGAGCCGGGAGGTTCACCCTGTCTGATGGCCGGCGGCCTGGAGCCGTAGGCCCTGGACAATCTCACTACCGAGGAATGGGAGAGCAAGCGAGACCTACATCGAGGACCTTCATGAGGCCCATGGTTCTAGGGGGTTTCCTGGACGGATTTGGGTGTCCCATGGGAGGGACCCGCGGTCTCCAGGCACAAGTCAGTGAAGCTGGCCATGAGCGCTTGCTGGGAAGCAATGAACACAGAAACGCTGCGTTTGAGCACCAGCATACGGGACTCCCACGCGGGCGTGGGTCCCTGAGACACTGATACTGGGGTCACCGGATCGGGCATCAAGGAGGAGAGGGGGTCCTCACTGGGATGACTCTCAGACTGGGCGCCTTCGCTGGAGGCCTCCATTTCTCTGCGAGGTACCTTCCAGGGCGCTCCTTGTCCGACTCTCGGGAACACCAAAGGGGGCTAAGCAACCGGGCGCAGGAGCGCTCACGCTTGTCGGGGGCCCCATACAGCGCCTTCGATGCCTTATTCTTTCAGGGGACACAGAGAAGAGCACTGACTCGCAGAGAGTCCAAATCAAATCAAACAAAAAGGGCAAGCAGAATAAGGGTCACTTGCGCTTTATTAAAAACCAAAACCCCGACGCGTTTCGGCGGATGCCTTCATCAGGGGGCTAGAGGACTGCAAACAAACACAAAACATAAAACTCAATAAACCATAATAAAAACAGCAATGTAAATATAAATATAAATGATCACAAGTAGTATAAAAAGACAACCGTAAATATATTATACTCACAAATTGTGTTAATTCAATGCATTAGATAGAGCGCATGGGAACATGTAACCAGTAATGTAGTTAATAATGCTGGAAAACAAACACATTGAAACGCAAAACAAGTTAAAATACAAATAGTAAACAAATAACTGGACAACGGAACAAACCATAAAATGGGAAACCCAGACCCAAAACAACATGATTATGTATACTTAAAATGCGAACACAAAGGAAACTAATAAATACATATCATCAAAGTTTATTACTTAACATGATCAATTAAAACCCCAAAAAAACAATTAAACATATAAAAAAGAAAAACCATTATGATCAGACTCAAGGAATGTAGTGCAACTAGTGTTGTAATGAAATAATACCATTATACAAACCATGTATAAAAGGTAATTGTGAAAACAACCTGTCTGCATAAGAGCTAGTTTATTACTTTACATGATCAATTATAACTAAAAAAAACAATTAAAAAACAATTAAGAACCATGATATGAGTAGACTCAGGGAAAATAGTGCAACTAGTGTTATAAAATAATACCGTTATAAAAACCAGTATAGGGAGTAATTGTTAAAAACCGCCTGTCTGCACAAGAGCTAAGTAAAAAATAAGGGAAATAAGTAAGAATGATACTGGAGTAACACTTAGTAACAGCTGTAAGGCAGGGATTGTGTCAAGTGAATTAAAAGCGCCAAAGAAGAATGTATCCATTAAAAAAGCACTTGTGTTTAAGAACATGTACATTTGAGCCATACTCAAAAAGCAGACACTCAACATCTGAAACAATTGAAGATCAGAAATCATAAACGTCACATAGCAGATATGAAAAATGAAATTAAAAACGCTAAAAATGACGTGGTCTAAAAGGCATGCACGGGGTTAGGTTACATAGAGCGCCTTTTATCATTTGGTTTAGCCATTAATTCTTTATGAAGTGGTCAGCATTTGCTGTTTTTACTTATATGCCTTTTAGACCACGTCATTTTTAGCGTTTTTAATTTCATTTTTCATATCTGCTATGTGACGTTTAGTTCTCTTTTTTATTACAAACCTGATATAGCATATTTTATGATTTCTGATCTTCAATTGTTTCAGATGTTGAGTATCAGCTTTTTGAGTATGCACTATTTTCCCTGAGTCTGCTCATCTCATGGTTCTTAATTGTTTTTTAATTGTTTTTTTTTAGTTATAATTGATCATGTAAAGTAATAAACTAGCTCTTATGCAGACAGGTTGTTTTCACAATTACCTTTTATACATGGTTTGTATAACGGTATTATTTCATTACAACACTAGTTGCACTACATTCCTTCAGTCTGATCATAATGGTTTTTCTTTTTTATATGTTTTTTAATTGTTTTTTTGGGGTTTTAATTGATCATGTTAAGTAATAAACTTTGATGATATGTATTTATTAGTTTCCTTTGTGTTCGCATTTTAAGTATACATAATCATGATGTTTTGGGTCTGGGTTTCTCATTTTCCGGTTTGTTCCTTTGTCCAGTTATTTGTTTACTATTTGTATTTTAACTTGTTTTGCGTTTCAATGTGTTTATTGTTTTCCAGCATTATTAACTACATTACTGGTTACATGTTCCCATGCGCTCTATCTAATGCATTGAATTAACACAATTTGTGAGTATAATATATTTATGGTTGTCTTTTTATACTACTTGTGATCATTTATATTTTATATTTACATTGCTGTTTTTATTATGGTTTATTGAGTTTTATGTTTTGTGTTTGTTTGCAGTCCTCTAGCCCCCTGATGAAGGCATCCGCCGAAACGCATCGGGGTTTTGGTTTTTAATAAAGCGCAAGTGACCCTCATTCTGCTCGCCCTTTTTGTTTTATTCTTTCAGGGGACCCCTGGTCAGAATGCCGCCTGGAACGTGGTGCTGCAGGGGGAGAACCCACCGGAGGGGAGATGACCGAGGGCGCCACCGGAGACTCCGAGGTGGCCTTTCGAAAAATGTCTTCGGACATCTGCTTATGGCTGAGCAGGGCCTTAGAGGACATTTTCTTACAGAGAAAACAGAGCTCTGGGTCATGGTCGGCTCCCCGACAACGTAGACAACAGTCATGAGTGTCCGTAAGCGACATATTCCAAGAGCATCTATCGTATTTTGTAAACTCGGTGGCCATGGGGCAAAAATGGCCCCTGCGAGATCGAAGACCCATGCGGCCAGCAGTTGGAAGAAAAAAGGGGCACAAAGCCTGAAAAGAAAAAAATTAGGAAAGTTATCCCCGTAAGCTCCAAAAACGAGAGCAAGGGGAGGACGGGTAGAGGACAGGTGCAATCGGAAAAAAGAAATAAGAGCCTGTTAAGGCGAGGAATCAAAACTTTTTTCGAGGGACGAGGGCATGCGTCCAAAGGGCTCCGTGAAAAAAGGGAAACTGAGCAAGATGGCACCCTTGGGCAGGAAGAGGACCATGCATGTGTGGTAGCATTCCCAAAGGCTTTCTTTGAAAGCTGAGGAATTGCTCCGCGTGGGCTCCGTCGGTGCTGACGTTACTCATAAGTGAGGACTGACTTCCTGCTTGTTCCTGGAGAACTAGAGGACACGTCATAAAGAAAGCACATTTAAAACAAATAGGAGAAAATATTTTTTCCACTCAACACATGGCTAAATGTTTTTAGAGCTCATTGCTGAAGGATGTGGTAAAAGCAGTTAGTGTAGCTGGATTTAAAAACGGTTTGGACAAGTTCCTGGAAAAACGTCAATAGAATGTTATTAAAGTAGACCTGGGGAAAGCCACTGCTTATCCCTGGAAGTAAGCAGATTGGAATGTGGCTACTTTTTGGGATCCTGTCAGGTATTGGCCACTGTTGGAAACAGGATACCTGCTTGATGAACATTGTGGATTGACCCAGTGTGGCAGTTCTTATGTATTTATATCACTTTTCATTCTGTGTACTGCCTTAGGGGTGTTCACTTTGTTTCTGACCTTACTGTTGTCTAGAAAGAGACAAAGTTTTCCTACTAAACTGCAGTACAAAGGACAGGTTAGATCCTGAGGCACTCCACTGATCATCCCTCTTTCCTTGGCATGATCTTTATTTACTATAACCCTTTGTTATACCCCTAGTCTCTGTGGACAAACAGGAAGTAGGTCCTCACATATGGATGATGTCACCGATGAAGCCCCATGCGGGAATGCTCCCCATCTTCTACTAGAAGTGTTTGGGAGGCTCCACCGTGCATGTACGCCTGTCTTCCTGCCTGCCATGGCACCATCTTCACCAGTCTTCTTTTTTCCGCAGAGCCCTAGGACATGTTCCTGCACTGTCGGAAAAAGCTTTTTTTCATTTTTGCCCTTAGGGGCTCTCTTTTACTGCCTGTCATCGGTAGCACCGACCCCCATGTCGTTGCTTTTCTTTTTGTGCATTTTTGCACTCCTTTTTCTCTTTTCTTTTTTCCCGCAGATGGCACTATCAAGCCATTTGACTTGGCCACATATAGCGGCGGTGTTGGCAATGCAACCAGCAGGCTTTTCGATGCATCAGACATTGCCACCGTAGGCAGTGCAGCCAATTTTCGAGACCCATGCACGGCCCTCCGATGCAGGCGTATTGGATCAGTGATCAGAACTGGCGTCAGTTCTTACGATCATCTCCCTCTAGAGCATATCGGGTTCTGATTCGCTGCTGAGGCCATGGAAGCACTCGATGCACCATCAGTCTCAGAGGCACTCTTCCTCTCCGCACAGCCAGAGTCAATGCTGGGATGAGGCCCAGCATTACTTTGACTTCCTCTTGGAGTCGCACTCTTATGGCTGGGAGACTGAGGTGGAATCAGAGGTGTCCAGGAGCAGATCTCCTGAGCTCCCCTCGGACCCCTCTCCTCCTCATAAGTGGCAGAAGTCACCCCTCAGAGGATATATCCTCCGTGTGGGATATGGCCAAGGCCATTCCCTTTTTCCTGGAGTCGGAGGACGAGCCCAAGGCAGAAGAACTGAAGATACTCTAGTATTCTTTGGCCCCCAAGGAGGCAGTGCCGGTTCTGGTGCACCAGATCCCGCAGAAGCTGCAAATGAGGATGTGGGAGAACCCCCACTTGGTGCTAGAGGACAGCAGATGGCTGGACTCGATCAACCAGGTCCAGAAGGACCCAGGGTTTGAGAATCCTCAACTCACGCACCACTCTCTGGCGGTGGAGTCAGCCATGAAAAGAATAAAGAGCAGCAAGATGCATTTGTCGATGCCCTGGGAAGAGAGGTGAGAACCTTGGATTCCTTTGGCAGGCAGTGCTTCCAGAGCACCATGCTGGTGGCCAGGGTCCTTTCATACCAGCTTTACATGGCATGTTCCTCAAGGAAATCATGTGAGATCTGATTGAGTTTGGGCTGCTCCTTCCCCCTGAGCACCTGGATGCCTTCCGCTCCACAGTGGGCCACGTCAAAGACTGTTCCAAATTCATGTCTGGGTGACTTATGATGTCTTTGAGTTGGCCTGCAGGGTTGAAGCGATGGTCATCGGGGCCTACTGCCTCACATGGTTTCAGTTCTCGGACCTGGAGCAGTGGGTCCAGAATAAGCTGACCGACATGCTGTACCGGGGCAAAAACCTCTTTGAGAAGCAGATAGAGGCTAAAGTTGGCAAGATTGAGACGCACGCAGTCTATTACCCTCACCAGACTTTCAAGGAAGACGGACAATCTATCTTGTAAGAAGTACAAGGTCTATATGAAGATGGATATATTTGCTGAGATACAGGAGAGGGAAATTTTTGCCTACTTAAATTGAATTTGGCATCATCTAAAGCAGAAAGCATAGTAAGCAGATTAAGGCCATAGCATGCATAAAGAAGATACCTATTGATAATAAGACATAAATCATATTATAATATTTTGTAGCTAAAATAATTACTGATGGATTTCTTTTAATGAGGACAAAAGGCTAGAAATAAAATCATTGCATGCCATGTTACTCATAAATAAGTACCTCAGTGGATTAAATATTTCCGCATATCACTCCTAAATCTATCCCCTTTAACCCTCAACCCAGGTCCCCTCATAGCAGAACTTGCTTTCAAACAAAAGAGGCTCTCCCCCTGTGCATTTATGCCATGGAGGTATTTAAACATTTCAATCATATCACCTCTATCCCGCCTTTCCTCTAAGGTGTACATATTAATATCCTTAAGTCTGTCCTCTTATGCTTTATAACGAAGACCACTAACCATTTTAGTAGCTACCCTCTGTACTGACTCCATCCTGTTTATATCCTTTTGAAGGTGCGGTCTCCAGAAATGACCACAATACTCACTCCAAATGAGGTCGCACCAAAGACTTTGTGACACAGTGGCAGGACTGGAAGCCATGGAAACTGATACTGACCCGCTGGTAGGTTCAGGTATTGCAGGAAAATGCAAGGTTTTCCCTTCTCAGCACAAGCTGCAGGGAGCTAATCAGCTAACACAGTTCACCCCAGGGGAGGAGAAAAGCAGAGTTGCTGATTGGGCACGCCCTAGTAGGAGGCGGGCTCCCCAGAGCAGGGGCACCTTGTTAAGCAGAGAGAAGGAAGACAGTAGTAGGTTGAGGAGTAGGACGAATGGAATGAGAAGTGAAAGTGGATTGAGCCCACGAGTGAGAAGGCAAAGGACGTTGGAAAAGCAAGAAGCTCTCTTGGATGCAGAATCCTTTGACCTAGCAAGAGAAACACTGCCCAGCCGTAATACAAGGAAAAGGGATTCAGAACCAGGAAGTAGGTACCAGGGATACTCAGTGCCTGAAAGAACCTTCTGGGAGCAACAGAGGTTAGAAGCACTGAGAGACCCAGGATTAAAGCCTAGGTTTCTGGAAGACACAGTTGACCCTTGGAGAGAAAGGCACCGTGGCAAGGCATTCTCAGACAAGCCTCATTTTAAGGTACCTGCTGTATTTAATTCATATGACAAGTTTTATGAGAAGCCAGAAAGAGTGAATGCTGACTTTAAAGCTCAGGACAGTTTCAGGCAGTGTGAGAGCCGTTGGCTACAGCCTGAAGTTTCTTTAAACAATCCCAGCTTTTCTCACCAAACAGCTCAAGCTTTTAGCAAGCAGGCTGACATAAAGAATTCAGCTGAACTGTTCAGAAGAGAGTTAAGCCAAGATAATTTAGGAGGTCCTACCTTTGAATCACTCTTTAAAAGCAGATCTCGTGCAGAGGAACTTGTTAACCCAACACTTGCAAACAGAGATAAGTGGGGGAGGGGTAACTCCACTGCAGGCATTGATTGTTTAAACAGAGACGGCATTACTTGCTTTCCAGAAGTAAATAATCACTTACCCAAGCAAGGAGAATATCCTCAGTCTAGCCCAGCTAGAAGGCAGGCTGAACTTCTCCTCAATGAGTTTAAACAGTTCTTAGATAAAAGAGCTGTTGCTGAACAAAACTCAGTCCAAGCAGGAAATAGTCCTGAGACAGGAATACCATTACCTGCTCCGTTGCCCATGATTGAAATTAATCAGCCAATGGACTGCTCAATTGGGCTGATTGACAAAGCTGACTAAAGCAAAGCTTGAATGGTCATTTTTCTACCTTATCCTGAATGGTATGCTGTTCAAATACCTGGATTAAAAGCTTATGAAAATGAGTAGTGTTTAAGTACCTGGATGAAGAGCTTATGAAGTACTAGGAAAATAAGCTAAAGTATAATCTGGTTACAACACATGAACATTATTGTTTCTCACTTGATTGTTTGTGAATACAAAGTAAAAGGACACATGATGTAATGTGCACTCCAGTGTGAAAGATAATTTTAGCACAGCATTGCAAAGCCTGGATTTTTCCTTTGTTCCTGTTTTGGTAATCCTCACGCCTGTTCCATTCCACCAAGGAGCGGGGTAAATAAATCCTTACAAAATAAATATTCTTGTTCCCGACTATCATTTGGCCCCCACAACTACAAAAGGCCCATCCCTCCTTAACCCTCAAGGTTAGGGAGTGGGTGCAGGGTAACAACTTATACAGAGGCACTATCACCTCCTTTTTTCTGCTAGCCATTCTCCGTATGCACCCAAGCATCCTTCTAGCTTTTGGTGAAACCTTTTCTACCTGTTTAGCTACTTTAAGATCATCAGACACAACCACGCCTAGGTCCCGCTCTTCTTTAGTGGACCCCCTATACTATATTGCTCCCTAATTGCTGCAGCCCAAATGCATGACCTTACATTTTTTAACATTAAATTCCATCTGCCAAATTCTAGACCATTCCTCAAGCTTAGCTAGATCCCTCCTCATGTTATCTACACCTTCCTGGGTGTTACTCTATTGCAGATTTTGGTATCATCCGCAAAGAGGCAAACCTTACCCGACAGCCCTTCCGCTATATCACTAACAAAGATGATAAAAAGAATCTGACCAAGGACAGATCCCTGGGGCACACTACTGGTAACTTCCTTCTCCTCAGAGTGAGCTCCATTTACCTGTGCTCTTTGTCGCCTCCCAATCAACCAATTTATAACCCAAGCAATAACTTTAAGGTCCATCCCTAGGGTGCTTAGTTTGTTTATAAATCGCCTGTGAGGAATGGTTTCAAAGGCTTTACTGAAATCTAAATACACCACATCTAGGGCTCTCCCTCAGTCCAACTCCCTGGTCACCCAGTGTAAACGGGGATGCTTGTTGTGAAAGTTCCACAATCTTGGCAAGGACATTAATTTACTTGACTTGCAAAGGATTGTGGGTCTTGTAGTTCCTTCACACAAAAACTAGCCGTTAACAAGAATAAAGAATTGTAGTTGCTCGAGTGTAAAGCAGAAAACAGATTTTATTTATGGGGTGTTATTCCCTCGCACAGATATGCTTGGTAACATCAACAGATAATTTCTTCAGGAGTTTTATTCAGGAAACAAAACAAATAAGGCAACTGAATTACTTATGCAACAACTTAGTAAAGACCTTGATGGAACAGAAAAGGTCTTTCTTATAGCCCCTGCTAATAAACTTTCTTAGCAGTGCTGGAATGAAAAATAAACCCAAAAGGAAAATTCTCTTTATAAAAAAAAAAACAGCTTTCTTCCTTTCACACAGAGAAGAAGCTTTTTCCAAAGTCCCACGTGCACTTGTGCCTTGCTCTAATCACAGGTGCTTAACCAGCTGCAAACCATTGCTGGTCCATTCTCCACGTGGCTCCAACTTTCCCCAAAGCTTTCTCTCAGAGAAACTTTTCTGGGAAGTTAAAAATCAGTACAGTTCCCTTTGGTGTTTGATCCTTAACTGAGGATTACTTTAGAACAGCAGCTTAGAAAGAGAACAATTCATACATTCAACTTCCTCATCTGATATTTCCCCTTGCTCTTGAAATATCATAGGATCACTTTCATACACTGGCTCAGAGGATTTCTCTAACTGATCTCTACCAGGATAGAAACTGTTTCCCTGCTGTCTTCCTTGTGCAAAGCTAGGGAACAGATCAGAGTTCATACCTGAGATCACGTTGTTATTAGGTTTCCTCTCTGGGTATTTTGGCCAGTAGGTAGCAAAACGTCTGTGCCCAGCTCTCCAGTCAGAATCTCTGGACTTCAGGTCTCTTTTCCCATACCTCCTTAAATAGGTATTAGAGCTCCTTCTTTCTGTAGATGCAGCCGTTTCCCTTACAGGTGCTGTCCGAGGATTCCTGGCTGTACATCTCCAAGCCTCTGGCTTCTTTCAGTCCAATGAAGAATGCTTGCTCCAGGAATCTCTCCCAGTATACGTACTGCCTTGGGCTCCTTTCTTAGACCTTCTGGACGTCTTGCTGTTCTTCCACCATCGCTGTCTTCCTCCTTGCTCTCTTTGCTCTTGCCGTCTTTGCTGTCTGTCTGATGAATTCCTTCTAGCTTTAAAGTGCCTAGATGGCCGCTCCACCCTAGCACACTGCAGGTGTTCTGAATTAAGCCCTGCCCTAGGAGATGTGTGATTAGGGATTACATCATTGCTTCTCTGATTAGGCACGCGTTTCCCTACTTCAGCTCTCCTAGAGGCTTTCTGTAAACCAGTGCATTCTGGGTCTGGTAGTCTTTTAGGTAAACACCCTGTTTTAGTGCTTTTACCGGCCAGCACAGGTTGCTTATTCAGAGCCAATTCACCTCTTGTATTATTTCTTCCTGAACTATGATAAGCTTCCTTATCACACCAGTCAAAGAAATCAATCAGATTTGTCTGACAAGACCTGCCTCTGGTGAATCCATGCTGCCTCAGATCCTGTAATCTGCTGGACTCCAGAAACCTCACTATTTTCTCTTTCAGCAGCATTTCCAATAATTTACTCACCACCGAAGTTAAACTAACCGGCCTGCAGTTTTCAACCACATCCTTACTTCCGCTTTTGTGTAAAGGCACCACATGAGCCTCTCTCCAGTCCTTTGGCACCACTCCCGACTCCAACGAGGCATTGAAAAGGTCAGTCAGTGGAGCTGCTAGAATGTCCCCAAGTTCCCTCAATATTCTAGGGTGTATCCCATCTGGTCCCATCGCTTTGTCTACTTTAAGTTGAGCTACTTTCTCATGAACACAGTCTTCTGAAAATTGTTCAAGATGCCCCTCGCTTCTGTTCCTGTTTGTGGGTGTTTTTTGAGGTCCTGCTCCTGATTCTTCATCTGTGATGACAGAACAGAAATATTTCTTAAACAATTTCGCTTTATCCTCATCAGGTTCTACATATTCCTCCCCTTCCTTGAGTCTGACAATACCACTATTGCCCTTCCTCTTCTCACTAACATATCTTAAAAATGTCTTATCCCCCCCCCCCCCCCATTTTATTGCATTGGATATTTCCTCCTCTTTTTGAATCTTTGCTTTCCTGACTACTTTGCTAGCTTCTCTAAGTTTTTCCAAATATAGATGCCCTTCTTCCTCTCTCTGTGATCTCTTGTATTTCATGAAGGCCGCCCTCTTTTTCTTCACCTTTTCAGCTACTTCTTTCGAAAGCCATAGCAGTCTCCTTTTCCTTTTACCTTTATTTACCATTTTAACAAAAAGATTGGTTGCCCTTAAACTATCCCCTTTCAGTTTTGCCCCCAGTTTTTCTACATTCCCCAGCTGTTCCCATCCCGCTAACGACTCCCTGAGGTATTGACCCATCTTGGCAAAGTTAGTTTTCCTAAAGTCTAAGTCCCTCACTTTTGAATGGATTCTAACAGCCCTAGTCGTAATACTGAACCACACCATCTGGTGATTACTGGATACAAAATGATCTCCCACTATAACATCAGAAACACTTTCACCATTGGTAAGCATCAAGTCCAGTATGGCCCCTTCACATGTGGGGTCTGTTACTAATTGCCTGAATAGTTCTCCCTGTAGAGAATCCAGGACCTCCTTACTTCTAGATGATACTGCAGCAGGAATGTGCCAATCAACATCTGGCATATTGAAATCCCCTATCAGTAGCACTTCCCCTTTCCTAGCAATGCTGCGTATGTCTTCAATTAACTCTCTGCCCACCTCTTCCTCTTGTGAGGGAGGTCTGTATATCACGCCAAGGCAAATAGATTTCTCTTTCCCTCTTTCTAGTTTAACCCACAATGTCTCCTCTCTCCCTTTTAAGCTCTGTAATTCCAAAGCTTTAATATTATTTTTTAGATATAGTGCTACTCCCCTACTTCCTATCCTGTCCTTTCTGAATAAACTATAGCCTGGTATAGTTATATCCCTGTCATGTTTTTCTGTGAGCCGTGTTTCTGTAACTGCCACTAAATCCAAGTCAGCCACGCCCACCAAAGCTTCAACATCAGGGATCTTATTTTCCATGCTATGGGCATTTATACACACTGCTTTCCATATGTTACCCCTTTTCCCCATTTTCATAAAGGTATTTAATGTATCACTTACCTGGGGGTGTGACGGCAAGCCTCCTGCTGGGTCCAGAGACCTTGAGTGGAGAGATTGTCCATATGAGCCCCTCAACCTGATTTGGACGCATCCGTCGTCAAGATAGCTTGGTGCAGTGGCTGCTGAAAAGGTGACCCTACGAGTAGGATTTTTAGCAATTGCCACCACTGAAGGGACGAAATGAGGCATGCAGAGTTTCTGATTTTGTCCCCAAGACGACCCGACGTCTGAGTCCACTGAGAGGCTAGGGTCCACTGGGCTGCCAGCATATGTAGGCGAGCATAGGGGACCACATGTACAGCGGACGCCATATGACCCAGCAACTTAAGCATTTCTCAAGCAGTCAGGAAAGTTTTCATAGCTGCTTGAGAAGCCAGTTGAACTATTTGAGCACAGCGGAGCTGTGGCAGGAAAGCCCTTGACTGCCGCATGTCTAGAAGAGCCCCTTTGAACTCTAGGGACTGAGTAGGGGTAAAATGGGACTTTGGGAGATTTATGACCAATCCCAGATATTGAAGAACTTGCATTGTGCAGGAAAGAGCAGAGCTGGCCTCTGGAGCTGTTGATGTTTGGATCAGCCAGTCGTCTAAGAAGGGGAAGACAAATATCCCTAGACTCCTTAGAAATGCTGCTACTACTGCCATGCATTTTGTGAAGACTCTTGGGGCAGAAGCCAGGCCAAAGGGTAGAAACCTGTACTGGTAATGTCTTCCCTGGAAGAGAAATCGAAGAAACCTCCTGTGTTCTGCATGAATAAGGATATGTGTATATGCATCCTTTAGGTCTAGAGAACATAGCCAATCCTGACTCTGGATGTAAGGGAGAAGTGTTCCGAGAGAGATCATTTTGAATTTCTCTTGGAACAGATACTTGTTTAACTCCCTGAGGTCCAGAATGGGCCTGTACCCTCCTGTTTTCTTTGGTATAAGGAAGTAGGGGGAGTAAACGCCCAGGCCTTGTTGAGAAAGAGGTACCTCCTCTATCGCACCCTGAGCAAGGAGTGAGGTAACTTCTTGACAGAAGAGAGTGGTGAAACGGGGGGGGGGGGGGGCCGAGAACTGAACTCTCTTGGAGTGGAGAGAGGGGGCATACTGTGGAAATGGAGTTTGTACCCCTCTGTCACTATGGAGAGAGTCCAATGCTCTGATGTTATCTGCTGCCACCTCATGGCAAAGTAACACAGTCTGCCTGGAATGTTGAGTGGCTCTGGAATTTTTAGAGGTAGGATGTCTAAGTTCTCTAGGAAGGAGTCAAAGACCTTGTGGAGGCTGTGTCTGCTGAGCTGGTTGAGCTCTGGGGACTTGAGCCTTTCTTTTTTGTTTCGGCTGCTGTGCTCCTTCTGGGAAGCATGGACTGGGCAGTGGACAGTATGGGTATAAGAAGGATAGAATTTATTTTTCTTGTTGAAAAAGGGCTTCTTAACCGTCTTTTTCTTAACTGGGTTGGTAGTGGTCCTTGAGAGTCTATTTAAGGTAGTGTTCTCAGACTCAAGTTGAGAAGCTTTGTCCTGCCAATCCTTGTCATAGAGGTTTTCTCCCATGCCAGGAATATTCCACAGCTTATCTTGCACCCACTGCTCTAAATCAGATGCCTGTAACCAAGCAATCCGACGTGCACCGATGGAAATAGCAGAGGTCCTGATAATACATTCGAAACAATCAAAGGTTGCCCAGTTCATGAACTTAGAAACATTTTGGGCATGTTTAACAAGAGTAAGGAAATCGGCCCTCTTGTCATCAGGGAGAAGAGGAGCCATCAGTTCCAAATCTTTAGTAACCTCCCAAAGAAACATACCCATGTAGAGTATGTATGAACTTATTCTGGCCAATAACATAGAGGCCTGAAAACATCGACGACCAAAGGCATCGAGAGTTCTTGCCTCATGGCCCGGAGGATTAGAGGAATGTGTCTTGGCAGTTTTGATTAGGTGCATTGCCGATTCCACACAACCATGGAATGGTGTGGTAACTGCGTTTTTTGTAATTGGGGATACTGCGGTACCCGGTACATTGTATCGAGTCTTTGAGAATATGGAGGCACCATTAAGGGTGTTTTCCACATCCTAAGCATGAGGTCATGCAAAATCCGATGTATGGGAAGGGTTGTAGCCTCTTTACGGGCTGCCGGATACTGAAGAATTTCAAGTTCTTCAGCTCTCGGTTCCTTCTCGAGGGTCACGATGATCGAGAGGCCCCGAGACACATCCCGTATAAAGTCTTGAAAAGACATGTCCTCCGGAGGAGATATCCATCGTTGCGGGGAAGGAGAGGGATCCTCCGGAAGAACCCCTCCGGTACCAATGGAATCACTGGAAGAATCAGAATCGGAAGACTTGAAGTATCGATGAACTGGGTGCTCCTGCACCGCCTGTCGATCATACCGATTGAAGTCAGATACCGATTCTAGGGCCAGCATGGGTGGTAATGTGGAGAGCAGTGCAACAGCAGATGCAGATACATCTGGTACCAGTATCGGTACCGACAACTGGGGAACCAATTGCAGCGGCTTCAGCAGTACAAGACTGCTAGCAAGGCCGCAAGACTCCGCTCAATGACTAGGATACGTTGATCCATGAAGCCTGCCGATGTCTGGATGTCGGTACCGGCGGAGTGGGCCATGACCCCAGAACATGGCACCAAGAGCTCTCTGGAGGTGGACACCTCGGGAACATCTTGGGACCCTGATAATGCTTTGGAGGCAGGGACCTCCTGCCGGGGTTGTTTAGGCGGTGTATTCTCCTTGAGGGCAACGCTAGAAGCATCTCAATGCTTAGAAGGAGATCTACCCTTTGAGGACCGGCCGGTCTTCGAGGAAGACCTGGGTTTGGTTACCTGAGATTCATGGGAGGAAGATGAAGCCCTGGATGACGTTGATGCAATGGACATTGCATCTGAGGCAAAAAGGGTGCTGAGTTTGGCAGCTCTGTTCTGCAGGCCCTTCTTAGTCATTGTTCTGCAGAGGAGACACTCCGATGGTGAATGGTCTGGGCCCAAACATTTAAGACACCAGTCATGGGTGTTGTAGCAGAAATAGTAGTGCTACATTTTGAACATTTTTTGAAACCACTAGTTGGTTTCTTCATTTTAAAAGAAAACAGGGCCTACGGCCCAAAATGGTGCCGAGGCACTAAGAGGGGACAGACCCTCAAGAAAAAAACTTTTTTTTTTTTTTTTTTTTTTAGAAGAAAGAAGAAAAAAGAAGACACCGATGGTACCGGTGTGAGCATTGACGGGAAGGCAGGCGCAACCACAAAAAAAAGAAATTTTTCTGCGGTGACAGGAATTGCTGTCTTTTGGCTCCGCGGAAAATGAAAAACTGAAGAGGGAGAGTTGGAAAGGCGGGAAGGCAGCAGTGCAGGTGCAGTGGGATGCTCCCAAAGGCTTTCCTATAGGACGCTGGGGAGCGTTTCCGCGTGGGCTCAGTCGGTGCCGACGATACCCATATGTGAAGAATACATTCCTGCTTGTTCCTGGAGATATGTATTTACTGCTCTCCCTCCACTTTTAATATATGTCCTATTAAGGGATGGCTTTACTTTATTGAAAATATGATATATAGTACATGGTTCCCTGTCCTGATCCTCCTCATCTCAATCCAGTGACACTACAGTTCTGTTAATACTTTTCATTCTTGTCTGTCTTCTTGTCTGTCCTTTACATGTTTTTTGATGTGTTGGCATTATATATGGAATTTCTTTTTCCACTACATTGTTTGCTAGCCATCTGAGCATCAATCTTATTTTATATATTTTGATTATATCATTACCTTGTTTTTAATTATTTTTTAATTATTTATTTATTTACATATGGGTTTTTTATATTGATATTGTATGGTTATTAATATGTATATTTTCATAAGTGTTTATTTGTTTTATGTATGTGCAATTTGTTATTTATTTAATTACTTAGGTTTTTAATGTTTCAAGGTTTATTTCCCCCTGAAGAAGACCTCAGTGGCCAAAACATTTTGGGGATCAATAAAGAGTGTTTGACCGCCAATGTGTGTATTAGCTCCTTTGTTCCCTAGTACTGTGCTGCAGGTACCTGTGCTCTTCTCTTGTTGCCTTACCATTAAGAAGACAAAGGGGTGTGTTTACTAAATGGCGGTAGCGGACTCCGTGCTATATCGAAGCCACGGCCCCATTAAAATCAATGGGGCCATGGTTCCGATATCACACGGAGTCCGCTAATCCCCCAAACATCCTGTCAACTGGCAAAATCAATAAGTTCATCATTGATGGAGAAGAAATTGAAATAGTTGACAGCTTTAACTTACTTGGATCAACAATCAATAAAGAAAGCACTAGCAAGAAATCCGAAGACATATTGCTCTTGGTAGAATGACTATGAAGGACCTAGACAAGATCCTCAAGAGCAAAGATGTCTCTCTCCATACAAAGATTCGACTTTTCCAGGCCATCGTATTTTCAATAATGTCATATGGATGTGAAAGTTGAACAGTGAAAAAGATAGACAGGAAGAAAATTGATGCCTTTGAATTATGGTGCTGGCAATGAATACTGAGTATACCGTGGACTGCCCAAAGAACAAACCAGTCAGTATTAGAGATCAAATCTAAGCTTTCCTTAGAAGCTCAGATGACAAGACTTCAGCTTTCATACTTTGGACATATCTTGCGAAGAGAGAGATCATTGGAGAAAGACATAATGCTTGGCAAGGTTGAAGGTCACCATAAAAGAGGAAGCAGTTATGAATATCACACTATCAACAATGAGCTGCTTGGCTGAAGACCAAACAAAGTTTAGGTCACCTATCCAGAGGGTCGCAAGGAGTTGACACCAACTCGACAGCACATAACAACAACAACATGTACACTGTTTTCCTTCCCATTTTGAACATTTATTTTATTTATTTATTTGTCATTTCTTATATACCGCCCCTTCCTGAGATCAGGGGCGGTTTACATTTTAAACATTATTACATTGAACACAGATTAACAGTTGGTGATTACATCAAAGTAACAAAGTAACTTATCAAAGTAACTTAACTATGTACATACAGCTGTGGCTTGGGTTATATACAGTGGTAAGGTGTATCAAATACGTGATACAGTGTGTGGTGTGGCAGCTATGAGAGGGAATGAGTTTGGGATTGTTCTGGCAGGTTATTACTGTTGTTCTCCCCATAATGCTGGATAAAGAGGAAGGTTTTAAGTTCCTTCCTAAAAGTGTTTGTCTTTGATGTAGTGGTGGGTGGCTGGGGGGGGGGGGGGGCATTCCATAGTAGAGGTGCCGCAAGTGAAAAGACATGATTGCTCGTGACTTGTTTAGTCTTTCTGAATATGTGGGGAATCATTAGTGTATTTTGGGATTGTTGTCTTCTTATTCTTGTGTTTGGGGCATACGTGATTAGGGTTGAGAGTAATGATGGAGCAAGGTTATTGTGAGTTTGAAGATGGTCATGATCATTTTGTATTTTACTCTACTCATATAGGTAGCCAATGTAAATCGTATAGCAGTGGCGTTATGTGATCTGTAAGGCGGGCTTTGCAGATAATTCTTGCTGTGACATTTTGTGCTATTTGTAAGCGGTGTACATGTCATCAGGAATGCCGCCAGTCTAGTTAGATGAAAGCATATGATTGCAGTCCAAATGTATTTTTAAGCAGGCAAAGGAGGGCCATTTTCAGACAAGCCAGTTTACCCACTAAATTGCTTTGAAAACTGCTGTGTAACCTCCAATAGCTTATATGCATGTAACTGTAAAAATAGAAAGAGAAGACACATCCAAATGTTTTAGCTGGTTAGCAGATGTGCTAACCGGCTAAAATGCGGTCAGCGAATATTCAGTGGCAGTAACACTGAATATCCTCACCTAACCCAGATAAATTCCCCATCCTAACATTCCAGGGGGGCGGAGCGGGGTAGCATCACCAGCTAGCTGATCAGCGGCAATATGGAGCTCAAGTTAGAACAGGTCAAAAAAACCACAGTCCTGGCAAACTGGATATTCAGTGCCAGTCATCGGATATGGCCTGGTACTGAATATCCGGTTTTAACTTAAAACAGCAATGGCCAGCCTCTTTAACATCACTAGCCACCTCCGCTGAATATGCACCCCAAAATATTTTTGCCTTCCACATATTAATAAAGAGTCATTTATTGTAAGTATTAATGAATTCAAAGAGTGTATTATGATTCACCAGGTATATGTTTGCAATACTCTGCTAAGTGCACATAAAACACATTGTTCTTTTACATAGCTTCTCTCTTTGGATCATAAGAGTAATTTAACCAGTTAGAAAGAAGGGGTGGAGGGCACATCCCTTTCAATCATTTTCTCTTCCATGTGTCATCTACATATAGCCAATGTCTGCAGAGAACACTTGGGAAGCATCTGACTCATTTCAGCTCCAGGGACTTTGAGTGTTACATCAGCATGGACAGCACTTCTAACCCTGATGGCCTGAGCAAGCAGGCATTAATTATGCTTGAAAACAAGAAATACTAATCACTGGGGATTGAGCTGGTCCTCACATCTATGGACTAATATGGTAAACTGACAAGGAGGAATGCTTGTCACTACCTTAGACAATTTCCAGTCAGGATAATTCATTGTATATATGATCACATGTCCCTCTGGGAAAATATATATTGGAAAAAAACATCAAAAAATGTAAGATACATACAAGAGTACTATTCTTCAAAGAGCCAATAAAATAATCTCCTTACACGATTTAGATACTTCTATGAATCAAATCACAGTACAGCATAAGTGAAATGCATAAAAATTGAGAAAGCAGAACACTCTAGCTACAGAGAGGTGCTAACTTCTACCATAGCAATAATACTGCTATTAGTTATAGAAGTTAAAACAGACAAGACCCTGTCTCCGAATTGTTGGAATAATTCCACTGGTTGCAGGTTAAGCAGAGATGTATTTTCATATTTTAGGTGTTGGCCTTTAAGGCCCCGCGGGGTCTGGGGACCTTCAGGACTTATTGCAATGGTAAGTTCCTAGTCGGGTGTTTTGCTCAGATGGGGCTTGGTTGCTGGAGGTTCCAGGGCCCAGTCAGATTTGATTACAGCGATGGCGCATGCGTATGTTTTCTGTGGCGGTTCCAATGTTAAGGAACACTTTGCCAGCGATATTGCGGACAGAGTCATACTTGTTGCAATTTTGCAAGGACCTAAAAACCTTCCTCTTTCTTAATGTTTCCTGGTGAGTTGGAAGGGTGGTGAGACAGCAGTAGTACGGCAGCATTTTGGAGTTTGGGGAGAGGGTTGGTATAGGATTTATTTGGGTTGGGTTTGGGGGTTGCTGGAGTTTTATGTGATGTACACCACCTAGAATGCTTCACATCAGATGGTATATAAATGCTTTTAAATAAAATAAAATAAAAGACAGCCCCATTTGTTTAAGACAGGGGTCCCAAAACTAAAGCCTGTGGACCTGTTTCATCAGGCCCCTGACACACCGCCCAGGCCGAATAGGAAATGGCTCAGGCTACTGCTGCCACCTCTCTACCTGGCCCCCACCACCCCTGGAACATCGCTGGCCACAACAGTGATGTAAAATTGCACCTCTTGCCAGACAAGGGCTTCTCCTCTGCCACGATCCACCTCACCCCCTGCCTCTGTAAACAGGAAACTGAGCTAGAGAGGGTGGCACATGGCAGAGGACAGGCTTTAGGGATTTATATATTCCTGCTGCTGCCAGTGATGCTCTAGGGATAGTGGGTACCAGGTAGGGAAGCTGTGGCAGTGGCTCCAGAGTTAGAGTGCAGGTACAGTACTGGCAACATTTTATTACCAGTATTGTATCTGCTATGCAACCTCAGAAATGTTTGCCTTCATCTTTGAGATAGTAGCATCAGGAACTTTATATTACAACCCAGTGTTCCCTAAACGTCCGGCCAGAGCCATGAAGTTACTTTTTAGAGAGGACCCCCGCCCCCCTCCCCAACCCTGCTCCATGAACAGCCAAGCCCTTCTGGTAACTGGAAGGGTCCTATGTGGCCTTTGGTTCAAAAATTTGGGGATCTGTAATTTAAGCAGATGATTTTAGTTGAAGGTGGATTTAGCGTTTACACATATTAATGTGGCACACATTTTGCTGACAATACATAAGTTAGTTTGAATATATGTATATTCTTTGTAGTGAAATTAACAGCTGGATTCAGAATATACTAGGCAGTACTTTAAAGCTGTGATTTGCAGATCATGTGAACCTGGCCAGAGCGGTAGGCGTAGTTACTCACCTGTAACAGGTGTTCTCCAGGGACAGCAGAAATCAGTCCTCAGATATGGGTGACATCGGCGCTGAGGGAGCCCAAGCGGAACATTTCCCCAGCTTTCAAAGAAAGCCTTTGGGACATGCTACCACGCATGTGTGGTCCCCTTCCTGCACAAGGGTGCCATCTTGCTTAGTCAGATGACATAGCTAGGACAATTGTAAAAAATAAAACAAGGTAGGGAGGCAGCTCTCAGGGGTGGAGGGAGGATTGTGAGGACTGATTCCTGCTGTCCCTGGAGAACACCTGCTACAGGTGAGTAACTACATTTTCTTCAGAAACAAGCAGGAAGTCAGTCCTTGCATATGGGATGCCCTAGCTCCAGGCTGCTGAGGACTGAACCATGACAGCACCAACGGTGACCAAGTCTGGTAGCCATGAGTTGCAAAAGATGAGTCCTCACTGAGAGACTCTGCAAGACCCTAGTGTCCAGAGGCACTATCACTCCAGTAGCCTGAACACAGAAGGGTCAGAGAGCAGGAGTTGCCTACACCCAAAGAATATTACAGAGTTCTCCCTGACCAAATGCACAGTTCCTGCGGGACTCCCTCTCCAGGCAGTAATGAACTGAAGACCATGTGGCAACCTTGCATATTTCCATCACTGGCACTGAGCGCAGGTTGGCCGCAGACATGGCCATTGCCCTCACGTGATGCGCTGTGCTTCGGTGCTCAAGGGAGAGACCAACTCACTCATAAGCAAGGGCAATACAGTCCGCCACCCAAGTGGACAGTTTGTTTAGTCACAGGGAGCCCCAGTCTGCTGGGGTCATAAAACATGAAAAGCTGAGGAGCTTTGCAATGAGCCTTGGTTCGCAGTAAGTAGAGGGACAGGGCCCATTTGCAATCCAGTGTATGAAGTACTAGTTCCTCCCTGCCAGCGTGAGGCCGTGGGAAAAAGGTGGGGAGGACCACCTCTTGGTTGAGATGGAAAGGTGATACCACCTTTGGGAGGAATTTGGGGTGCGTGTGGAGCACTATCCTGTTCTTGTAGAACCTTGTATATGGTGGATCCGCCACCAGGGCCTGGAGTTCACTCACTCTTCGAGCGGACATGAGGGCCACCAAAAAGGCCACTTTACAAGACAGGTACCTTAAGTGGCTAGGGGCTCAAATGGCTATCTGGTGAGCTGTGAGAGCACCATGTTGAGGTCCCACTCTGCAGCCAGGGCTTGAATAACAGGAGGCCCTGGAGGAACCAGGAGACCAGGGGCTGGCCAAGATGGGTTTTCTCTTGACAGGGTGGTGGTGAGTGGCTATTGCATTCAGATGCACCCTCATTGAATTAGACTTCAGTCCAGTGTGTGACAGGTGCAGTAGGTACTCGAGTACTAATTGCACATGGCAGGAGAAGGGGTTCTCCCTTCTTTCCGCACACCAGGCATAGAACCTTCTCCACTTAAAGGCATAAACCTGTCTGGCGGAGGGCTTTTGGGAGGCCAGTAGGACTCCTCGACTTCTTCCGGAAGATTGAAAGGGGCCAGTGCTACCATTTCAGCAGCCATGTTGTTAGCATTAGGGACCCCAGATTGGGGTGCAGGAGTGAGCCCCCCTCCTGAGACAGGATGTCTGGGGTTCAGCACTGTGGGACTGGAAGTACCACTGACAGGGAGAGCAGCAGTTGAAACCAGGGCTACCTCAGCCACCTGGGGGTAATTAGTATAACAGATGTATTCTTGCTCTGGACCATGAAGAGGGTTCTGGCAACTAGGGGGGGTAAGTGGGAATGCATAGAGTAGGCCCTCAGACCATGAGATCAGGAAGACATCTGCCGCTACTCTCTCTGGGTGAGGATAGAAACAGAAAAATGACAGAAAAAGACCACATGGCCTATCTAGTCTGTCCTTCCATAACAACTACAACAGCCCCCTTTTTTCCTTTAGAGATCCTTTGAGTTTGTCCCATGCTGTTTTGAATTCAGATACTGTCCTCATCTCTACTACCTCCACTGGGAGACTATTCCACGGATCCACCACTCTTTCCATAAAGAAATATTTCTGCATATCACTCCTGAATCTATCCCCTTTCACCCTCATCCCATGTCCCCTCGTAGCAGAACTTGCTTTCAATCGAAAGAGGCTCTCCTCCTGTGCATTTATGCCACGGAGGTATTTAAACGTCTCAATCATATCACCTCTATCCCGCCTTTCCTCTAAGGTGTACATATTAAGATACTTAAGTCTGTCCTCATATGCTTTATAATGAAGACCACTAACCATTTTAGTAGCCACCCTCTGTACTGATTCCATCCTGTTTATATCCTTTTGAAGGTGCAGTCTCCAGAATTCCTCACTGTATTCCAAATGAGGTCACACCAAAGACTTATACAGTGGCACTATCACCTCCTTTTTTCTGCTAGCCATTCCTCTCCGTATGCACCCAAGCATCCTTCTAGCTTTTGCTGTCGCCTTTTCTACCTGTTTAGCTACTTCAAGATCATCAGACAGAACCACGCCTAGGTCCTGCTCTTCTTTAGTGGACAAAAGTACTTCACCCCCTATACTATATTGATCCCTTGGATTGCTGCAGCCCAAATGCATGACCTTACGTTTTTTAACATTAAATCCCAGCTGCAAAATTCTAGACCATTCTTCAAGCTTAGCTAGATCCCTCCTAATGTTATCTACACCTTCCTGGGTGTCTATTCTATTGCAGATTTTGGTATCATCCGCAAAGAGGCAAACCTTACCCGATGGTGCGAGCGGAAGCATGGCAGCTGCGTGTTGTCCGGAGAGGCAAATAGATCCATCATGGACCTGCCACAGAGGTGGAAGAGCCTCTTGGCCACCCTGGGGTTCAAGCACCTCTTGTGCGGTCAAAGGACTCTACTCAGCCTGTCTGCTAGGCAGTTGTCCTGTCCCGGGAGGTAAACTGCTTGCAGGAGCATGTTATAGCAAGCTGCAAAGGAGATGAGGACAACCGCCTCCTGGCCGAGGGAGTACAAATCTGTGTCCCCCTGCTTGTTGATATAGAACATGGTTACTTGATTGTCCGTCTGGATCAGTATGGACCGGTGTCGCAGGTGGTGGCAGAACACTCGTAGGGCTAGAAAGATTGCCCTGAGCTCTAGGAGATTGATCTGTAGGAGCGGGTGGGTGGGTGTGGGTGCGGTGGTCCCCACAGTGCACCTCCCAACCTAGGAGGGAGGCATCCATGATCAGGGTTCTCTGAGGTGCGGATGCTTGGAAGGGCATTCCTGCCTGTAGGTGGCAGACGTTTTGCCACCAGTTGAGGGATTTCACCACTTGGCGAGTAACCCTGACCCTTTCCCGTAGCCTGCCCATGACTTGAATCCACTGTGAGCGGAGGCACCACTGTGCTGTCTGCATGTGCAGGTGGACTGAGAGCATCACGTGGACCATAGAAGCTATATGGCCCAGTAGGCGGAGGAGACAAGCTAGCAGTGACCGGCGACAATGTACCTCTCCTGCCAGTTGTCTGAGGCGTTATGCCCTTTCTCTGGGGAGGACCGCCTTGACCTGCAGCGTGTTGAGCTGAGCACCTATGAACTCTAGATTTTGGGCTGGAGAGAGGTGGGATTTGGGGTAGTTGATGATGAACCACAGGTGCTGCAGAAGGAGGGACACATGCTCTGCCATCTGACTGGCCTCTGAGATTGTGCCGCCCCTGATTAGTCAGTTGTCTTGGTAGGGAAAGATGAAGGCCCCTTGCAGACGCAGGTGGGTGGCCACCACTGCCAGGCATTTGGTAAAGACCTTGGCGAAGATGCCAGGCTGAAGGGTAGTACCCTATACCAATAATGCTCTCCTCCTACTGTGAATCTTAGGTACTGCCTGTGGGAGGGGTGGATTAGGATGTGTGTGTATGCATCCTTTAGATCCAAGAAGTACAGCCAATTTCCCTGGTAGAGGTAAGGCAGCAGTGTTCCAAGGGACAGCATTTTGAACTTCTTCCTCACCAGAAACTTGTTTAAGTTTCGCAGGTCTAGTATGGGCCTGAGGTCCCCAGTTCTCTTTGGGACAAGGAAGTACCTGGAATAGAAACCCTTTCCCCATAGGTGTTTGGATAAGGCTCTACTGCATTGTCCCTGATCAGACCTGTGAGCTCTGTGAGCATCTTTATCTTTATTTATTATTTATTTATTTTATTTACATTCTCTTACATACCGCGCTATTCTGCATCAGTGCGGTTTACATTGAACAAATTGAAATTACATTGAACAGGGCATTATAACTTGGAGAGAACTATTTTACAGGGAACATGGGCTATCTTTATTAACACATTATCTTTATCTTTATTAACACATTTTATATACCGCTCACGCTCAAGGCACCAGAGCAGTTTACAATAACAGAAATAATAAGGCTGCTGAAAAGGAAGAGAACGCCACAATAAAAAGAAAGGAAAGTATGAGATAGGATAGAATAAGAAAGGGCAACAAGGCAAAGCGGAAACATTGCATAATAGTGGAGGGTTGAGAAACATCTGAATTCAGCAGGGTGGGGGAGATGAGGGGGCAGAGGGAGGAGGGAGGTTAAAAGCTGAGCAAAATAGATGGGACTTCAGCATAGTCTTAAAGGTTTTGTAGGAGGGTTCTAGGCAGAGGGCAAGGGGAAGTGAGTTCCAGAGTCGGGGGCCTAAGAAGAAGAAAGCAGAGGAACAGGTGGATTCGAGATGAGCCTGTGATGGAGAGGGAAGGGACATGCGGTTCAGATGGACTGACCTGAGGGAACGATGAGAGGAGTGAAGATGAATTTGATCTGCGAGGTAAAGGGGAACACCGGTATGGATGGTTTTATGTACATGGATGTCTGGTGAAGGAGGGGTTGTACTGGCTCTCCTGGGAAGAATCTGGGTGATATCTGCTGTAGGTTGAGGAGGTATCCTTCCCTTACCACTTGCAGAACCCACTGGTCCAAGGTGATGTTGGCCCATCTGTGGGCAAAGAGCGCCAGGCGCCCCCTGAGGGCTGGTGAAGATCTTCTGGGGGAGGGGAGGCCCTGCCCTGGGAGTCAAAATCTCCCCCTGGGTTGGATGGGAGCTGGGACCTGAGGCTTTGGTACTTTCGCCTTCTGAACCCTATGACCTTGCCTCTTAGGGTTAGAATCTTGTTGCTGGCCCAAGAAGAACTGGTAGTGGGGACTCTGTGGGAAAGGACTCTTTTTCCTTGGGAACATGGGCCTTTTCCCCACTGGTTTCCTGCAGGGAAGGGATGAGGTCTTTTAGGCAGCCTCTGGCAAGTCACCACATCAACCTTGATCTCAGCTGCCTTGTCGGCCATGGATTTGCCGAATAGGTTCTCCCCAGTACAGGGGACATTGAGTAGCTTGTCTTGGACCCATTGCTCAAGGTCAGAAGACTGTAGTCAGGCTTGGCGTTGGGCGCCGATGTCAGCTGCTGCGACTTGAGCTGCTGACTGAAAGCCAATGTAGGTTGCTCGGAAGAGGAACCTGGAGCAGTCCTTGATCCCCGAAGTCAGGGACTGGAACCGTTGGAGGGTTTCCTGACAAGACCAGCCGAAAACCCCAACAGCTCCTGGGTTAGAGCCTTCAGGTACATACCTATGTATAATTCATAGGCTTGGATCTGACACCCCAGCATCGAGCCCTGGTAACACTTGCACCCGAGGGCGTGAAGAGCTCTGGTCTCCTTTCCGGGGGGAATGGAGGAGTGGGTCTTTTGGCTCTTAAGATTTTGCATGGTTGACTCAACGACCATGAGTTATGTGAGAGTTGGGGTTTTTGGAACCCTGGGCCCTTCCAGACACGGTACATGGCGTCAAGGTGCCGGCTCACCCCCAGTACTGACGTCGGTGTCTCCCACATTCTGAGAAGTAGCTGCTTGAGGATCGGCTGCACGGGCACCGTGAGGGTTTCCTTGGGTGGAGATTCGTATTGGAGGATCTCCAGTTTCTTGGTATGCAGGTCTTCCTCCACCTCAGTCTGCACCGAGAGGGCTCTGGCCATATCCTTGACAAAGTCATGGAAGGCCACATCCTTCAGAGGAGAGTGGCGCTGGGGCACCGGGGGAGATGGGTCCGAGGGAATATTTCGGTGCTGTTTAGCTTTCGAGGATGCCTCGTTGTTGGTCTCCCACTCGGAGTTGAGTGATGACAATGAGTCCGAGGCCCTGCGACTCATTATCTTAAAGCCAGCGCCGAGGGGTCGGTGGCTTCCGGAAGACCTGTTCTGAGTTGCAGAAACTAGCCAGGGAGGATCGGATTCCTGAGGAACAGGACTGGGATCTTGATCGGCACCGAGGGTTTTCCCAAGGCCGGTGGCACTCAGAGCTCAGCTCAATGACTGGGGACTCCCCGCAGTCGGAGGCCCAGTCGACGGGGTAAATGATGCAGATGAACCAGCCATCATTGCCTGCTGCAGGGTCAGGATAGCAGTGATATTCTGCTATCTATTCTGGTTTTTGCAAGTGCACTCTCGATGAGGACTATGGCCTCGAGGAACCTCGCATGGTCTCCGCTGGACAAGGAATCCTTCTTGAGGACCTTGGTAGGGAACTTCTCAGAGCTGCCCGAGTCCCTCTGGGCAGTTTTACTGGGTTTCTCCTGTGCAACCTCGGTGGACTTCGAGAGCTTTTTCTTCTTTTTCTCTAGGTCCGAGGTTTTCTCTGAGAAGCCGCAGCCACGGGACTCCAAGGATGCTTGGGCCTCATGGGAAATGCTGAGCAGTGTCAGAGAGGCCAGGGCTGAGTCAGACCTGGGGAACAGTTTTTCCTGCAACTCTGACCTCTTTTTATTGATCTTAGATATCATGGCCTAGCATAAGTCGCAGGAGGTGCTGTCATGGTCCGATCCCACACAGCGCAGGCAGCAGTCATGGGTGTTGGTCACTGACATGATTTGACTGAGTAGTCACATTTTTTGAGCCCACCGGGGAACATGGTTGGAAGTATCTGGACGGGGTTGACGACCCGCATGCGGAAAAAGGCGCAAATGCTGGTCAAAGCAAGCCTCAATCAAAAAAAGGAAAAAGGGGCCAAGAACAGAGCCGGCTCGAGGTGGGCAAAGGAACCGGTACGCAAACCGGGAAAACTAACTTTTAAGGATAATTAGCAAGGATTCTTTTCTGGGGAAACAGGACAGATGTCCGTAGGGCTCCATGGAAAAAAGGAGACTGAGTAAGATGGCACCCTTGGGCAGGAAGGGGATCACGTATGCACGGTGGCATCTCCCAAAGGCTTTCGGACCTGTTTTAGAGAATAGTAATGATTTGATATGAAACTCCCTGGCATCCATAGTAATACTAGTACAAGTTGTGTTTAGTCATAACAAGTGGAAACTTTCAAAAAACTGCAGATGTGATTTTTGAAAAAAATGTTGCTTTGTAGTAACGTTTGTCTCTACTGGGGCTTGTGAGTGAATTTCCTAGTCTGTGCTGACATTTGTTTCCTCCTGAACCAAAGAGAGGGAATCCCTTGACCTGAACTGACTGTCTCACTCTTTCCATGGATTGGGAGAGGTTCTCTTGGTCTGTGCTGATTCTGTTTTTTTTTTTTAATGTGACCAGGAGAGGGTATCATTCAGCCTGCACGGATTTGCTCCCCCTAAGTTTTAGAGAGGAGATTCTTCAGCCCATGCAGATGTTGTATCTTCTCCTGGGCTCCAGAGATGAGTTCTCCTGCATGGATACGGCTCTCTGTCCCATGGCTTGTAGACTACATTGAGCTTTTCTCTCCACCAAGGAGTGTATCTATTGGATCAAACTGATTATGTGATACAGGGTCATGAGTGCACTATGGACTTTTAATAGTAGTTGGTGTTGTCACACAGACTATTTTTATCTTCTTTTTCAGACAACCTGTCAAAAGGCATCACAGACAATTGTACAGGGCAACTGAAGTGCCTTACAGAGTGTCTAGGGTTCTCCATTAGTATATAGATAATAATAATTATTTAGGCTCCGATATGGCAGTTAGCCATTGCCGCTGAACCTAAGACTCAGATATTCACTGCTGGAGGCATATCCAGCCACTGGCATTGAATATCCAGGTCAGCTGTATAGTGTTGAAGCTAACCAAGCAGTGGCGATATTCAGCCACTGCCCGGTTAGCTTCGGTGGTGAAAGTTAGGACAGCCTTTAATGTGCCTAATTTTTGCCACTGAGGGATAACCCCTGGAATGGCTAGCATTGGGGCACCTAGCAGCGGCATCCACAGGTATTCAGCAGCACTAACGGTGATAGTGCCACTGAATATCCTGGACAGAACGATTAACGTGGTTAGCAAGTCTGCTAGCTGCGTTAATCACTTTGAATATCAGGCCTTTAGATACCAAATGCAGATAAATTGCAGTACATTTTTGGCACCTAGAATGTATAAAATGTGTATATGAGAACAGTAATGCTATTAATATCCTATTATATCTCAGCAGACGCACTACAAAACGTCATAACAAGGGATATCAGCAATAGACCAAGAAGAACCAATAACGACAACATGATCGGCACACCTGCAGGCTATCACAAAATCAAACAATCAACTTCAAAAAGAGCACCATCACTACTGGCATCCACACTATGGAACTCCCTCCCAATGAGCCTGAGAGCATTAGATGACTTCACAGAATTCCACAAAGACCTCAAAACATTTATATTTATAGAAACTGTGATAAGGAAGCTTATCATAGCTCAGGAAGGAGCTATAGGAAAGGTGAAGTGACTCTGAACAAGCAACCTGTCAGTTCTGGTAGAAATAAGAAAACAGAATTTTCCCATAAAAGACTACCAGTCCCAGAATGCACCAGGTTTCCAACAGCCATTAGAGGAGCTGAAGTGGGGAAACGTGTGTTCAATCAGGAGGGCTATGAGGTAATCCCTAAGCACTCATCTCAAAGGGCAGGGCCTGATTCAGCACAGCTGCGCTGTGTTAGGGAGGAGCACTCATCTAAGCAGAATAAGAGTAGAGTTTATTCTACAGATGACCATCTTCATGATCACCTTGGATATCCAGAGAAGGATCATCAGTTTCATCTGAAGGATCATCAGAAGCAGAAGCCAAACCGGACGGACAGAGAGGGAAAGAGACCCTTTGGAAGAAGGAAGAGAAAAGCCTTTGAGAGGTCTAGAAGAGTCCAAAGCAGTACGTATACTGGGAGGCATTTCAAGGGCCAGCATACACCATTGGACTGGGGAAAGCCAGAGGAATGGTGCTGCAGAGCTAGGAATCACCAGACGCTACCTGTGAGGGAGACGGCTGCACGTGGAAGGGACCCTAAGACCTATGCCAGAAGGTATGTGAAGAGAGATCCAGTGTCCAGGGATCTGGATTGGAAGGCTGGACATAAGAACTGGACTACATACTGGCCAGGCTATATAGAGAGGAACTCTAACAACAATGGAAGCTCAGGTATGAACACTGATCTATGCCCTAGCTATAACCTTGAAAGACAGCAGGGAAACAAGTATTCTCCTGAAAGTGCTCCATTGAGAGATTCATCTGTGCCAATCCATGATATTGAACCCATGCTTGTTGAACAAGGGGGAATAATAGCAGATGAAGATCCTGTTTATATGGACTGCTCTCTATCTAAACTCCGTTGGTAACTTTCTGTTATAAAGTACAGCAACCATCACAAAGAAATACAAATTTGTTCTTTAATCTACTCAGAAAAGCTCCTGAAGCAGGATTTGACCCACACAGTAGAAAACAAGCCAGCTAAGGGGTTTCAGCTGGTAACTGCTAGCAATCGAGCCTCACCTAATTGCTTGTGAGCTAGGAGAGAATCACTTCTGAATCTGTGTGGGAAGTAATCAGAAGTTTGTTTCTTGCTTTGTGGCTTTTCATTTGTTGTTTTCCTGATTTTGACTTTGTTTTTCCAAGTTAACACTGAAAGCAAGTTACCTGATTTTATGTGCTACCAAGCATATCTGTGTTGGGAGAAATAACCCCATAAATAAATATCTTATTGGCTTTACCCAAGAGTACAACTAAATTATTGTCAGCAGCTGTGTCTGGTGTGAATGAACTACATTGCCCACAATACCTTGCAAATCATATAGATATATGCACTTGTCAAGACTGTGAAGATTCTCACCCAGGCAGCCGTCTGACAAAACATATGAGCATCCAGGCAACATCCCTTACCCATACTGAAATACCACTTACGCTGCCAACTAAGCACGCACCCATCCTATCCACACACACAAGTTTATCATACTATGTTACTAAATACCTTCATGTTATATGTTACCTTTAATTATATTGTCTAAATGCTGTTATGTAACTGTACTGTCTAAATGTTTACACATACCCTAATGTTAAATGTAACCCTCCAATTGTGACGTGACGTGACGTGACCACCTTGATTGAAGGATAAGGTGGCATACAAATCTGTCTAAATAAATAAAATAAATAAATAAATAAATTATAAACAAGTCAGTTGGGAATGGGACACAAGGAGAAGCAAAGTAAGGTGAAGTGACTAAGGGTGTGCAGGCCAAAACATTCCATTTCATTTTCAGTTTTATTCTTTTTTTTTTTTTGCTTCATTTTAACTTTTCTTTTTTTAATTTTAACTTTTCATTTTATGGTAAAGAGGTAGCTGTGGCTGCTGCCTAAATATAAAACATAGGTAAAAGTTTACTAGAGGTTTCAGCCAAATAAAATAAAACATGCTGGCTTTTTTTCCTCACTATCAGAGACTGCTCCTGAACCAGCTGAGCCATCGTCTCCATGAAGACTGGTTCTAGCTAGACTGCTCTTAACTCTGATGATGATCTTCCTTCCTGTCTTTTGATTGGCCCAATGTGTGTCTGGTCTGCACTGCAGCTCTATGGAAAATGCTAATTGTATTTACTGCCTTGTGAAGCCACTGATTCCTGCTTTAAAGATTAACTCCAAATAACATTTTGTTTGCCATATTCTTGTGCAAGAAATTCCATGAAATCATGTCTAAGTATACTATCAGAGATGTTTACCAATCCCCAATGCAGATCTTTGCTGATTATCACTAGTTGGATAAGCTGGATCTGGATTAGGCTTGGGAAATGTCTCTGATAGCATACTTAGATATGGTTTCACAGAATTCCTGGCACAAGAACATGGAAAAAAAAAAAGTCCTGCTTTGGAGTAAATCTCTACAGCAGGAATCAGTGGCTTCATAAGACAAAAAATCTAGTTAGCATTTTCCATAGAGATACTGAAAAGACCAGACAAACTTTGGGACCATCAGGACACAGGAAGAAAGGTCATCATCAGAGTTAAGTGCAGTCTAGCTAGAGCAAGCCCCACAGCGCCGATGATTCAGCTGGCAAGATGTCTGCTTTCCAACACACAGATCACTGGGTCTAGACTAGCCTGGCCTGGCCTGGCCTGTGATGAAACTGGGGAGGAAAGGCAAATGTCAGATATTTTAGAGCCACGTTTCAGATTAAAATGATATGAAATAAAAATAGATAATGTTGTTTATATTTTCCATTTGTTTCAAATGAATGCACATTCCTAGATGTGACTTGCCTAAGTTTGCAGTGAGCATCAGTGAGACAGGAGGATATGAAGTATCTTCCCTGGTTCACAGTCTATTATATCCTCTAGGCTATTCCTACAAGCCAGGGTTATGTTGAGCTGAGACTGCAGATGCTGCGGAAGCAGTGCTCACAGCCCCTGCAGACAGAAAGGCACATTTTACAATGGGATGTCCAAGTGCAGTCTGAGATGTCACAGCCAGAATGTCTGAAAAAAAAAAAGCAAGCACGTGCAAGTTCAGGCACGATTTCAGAAATGTGAACGTGCCGGTGCCCAATATGGACATCTATAGAGATGTCTACATAGACATCCCAAGAATAGCCTCCCTGATCATGGATATCTAATAGCATAATGGTTAAAGTAGTGCATTGGGAGCAGGGTGGCCAGGGTTAAAATCTCAGTGTGAGTGTTTATGTTTATTTATTTATTTATTTATTTATACATCTTTTCTATACCGCCACTTCCAGAGATCAGTGGCGGTTTACAGGTAACATAAACTTTAATAATAGAGTACTATTATTTTACATAGAACAGATTTAGAACAAAGAACATTCAACTATTAAATGTAACTCAAAAATACAATGAGATAACAGGAGAGGTAGGAACGTTTGAACTGGGTATGAATTAGATAATGTTTCAAAACATACTACCAACAGTATATCAACAGTAAAGGGAAATATTTACATTAAATTACAGTTATTCACACTAGCGACAAGCAATTGCTTTCAAAGAGTAAGCTTAATCTAGGTGAGCAATGTGAATGTGTGGGAAAGGTTTATGCCTTGTCTAGGTAGGGTCAGTGAGTGACTGATGATCGGTGTTTTTCTCTGTGTTAGGATTATCTTCAATGTGGAGGTTATTGTAGTGCAGAGTAAATAGATGGGTTTTTAGATTTTTTCTAAATAATTGAAGATCTTTGATTTCTCTGATTTCAATCGGGAGGTTGTTCCATAACGTAGGGGCGAAGTATGAGAAAGCTGTGTTACTTGTTTTCTGACTTGTCTTTCCAATAGAATCAGGGACTTGTATGGTGTGAAGGTTTATTCTTCGTCTTGATCTATTTTCATGTGGGATGTTGATGAGCGTAGATAAGAAAGATGGTGCTATATTATTAAAGATCTTAAACGTATTGACTAAGGACTTGTAGATGATTCTGCATGAGACGGGTAACCAATGGAGAGCATAGAGAATCGGAGATATATGATCTGAAAGTTTCGCTTTATAGATAATCCTTGCGGTGACATTTTGGGCTAATTGAAGTGTGTGAATATTTTTCTTAGAGGTCCCTTGAAGAATACCATTACAGTAGTCTAAATGTGGTGTAATAAGTGTTTGTACTATGGTTCTGAAATCAGAATTATCTATCAATGGTCTAAGTTGTTGGATTGTCCTCAATTTGAAATATATTGTTTTTACAGATTGTTTTATATGTTTGGTGAGGCTAAGGGTCTTATCCAGAGTGACTCCCAAGTATTTGATCTCATCTTTGACTGGGAGAGAGTTTTTTCCAATGTTGATTTCAAGTGGGGGAGTGAAGCTTGTGTTTCTTGTTATGAATAGAACTTCTGTTTTTTTAAATTAATATTCATATTCCTTGATTTCAGCCACAGCTCAGCTTCAGAGAGGCAACGACATATGTTACTATAATCCGGGTTGGACACATCAAATGGCGAGTATAACATGATGTCGTCCGCGTAGATGTGGTAGTTGATTTTGAAGCGTTTAAATATGGAACAGATGGGTTGAAGATAGAGGTTAAACAAAAGTGCCGAAAGGACAGAGCCTTGAGGGATGCCCTGTTCTTGTGGAAATGGGGATGAGGCATTTCGATCTATTTGCACATATTGGGTCCGGTTAGTAAAATAGGATATGAACCATTCAAGGGTTTTATCTTTGATGCCTATTTGAGAGAGTCTTGAAATGAGCGTGATATGGTTTACAGTGTCAAAGGCCGAGGAAATATCAATGAATATGAGAATGAAGGCTCGCTTGGCGTTATCGATACCTCTGATGATTGTATCAAATGGTGCTGTTAGGAGTGTTTCTACACCACGATATGGGCGAAATCCATATTGATGATCATCTAATGAAGCTGATGAGTCTATATAATCTTGCAGCTGTGTTTGCACAATCTTTTCGATAATCTTGGCAAGGAATGGAATACTTGCAATGGGACGATATAAAGTTGGGTCATTGTCGTCTAGTGTTTTGTTTTTTAACAGCGGTCGAATTGCTGACCTTTTGAGGACATCTGCTATACGTCCTTGTTGAAGAGATTGGTTTACTATGTTCAGTAAGTCTGAGGCAAGTTCTGTTTTTGTTGATTTTATCCAAGTCACTGGACAAGGATCAAGAAGAGAGGTTGTTGTATTTAGGTTGGAGATTGTCTGAAGTAGGAGTTTGTTGGTAATAGGGTGGAAGGTTTTCCATTCCAGGTGGTTATTATCTGAAAGAGTTAGGCTAGGTGGGGTGAAATGGCTGTTAAGTTTGAGTTTATTTGCAAAGTGATCAGCAAGTATTTGCGGGCTAATACAAATTTTAGCAAGGTTCTTATACTAGTCACTTAACTCTCCATCTTCTCTACATTCTCTGGATGTTTTAAGGAGAAATCAAACACTTTCCTGCCTGCAGATGTCCCCATCATTCCTGAAGTCAAAATAGGACATTGCACCTCCCCAGACATGCCTCCACCACACCCTATTGCAGACTTGGACATCCCTGCATTCAGAAAAGTATGTAAACATCATTTGTGGAATAGTTTAGGAGACGTCCGCATGATTTTGACATCCACATGACGTCCTAAATCACAACTAAGCCTTTTAAAATGACCCCAAGAGTGTCTCAACTATTATATTAGAGTGACATCTAGAGGCCAGGTTCAGGGTGCATATGTGCGAGGGCTCCAGAGGGAACCATGGCCTCTGACCTTGGGAAACCTCCACTCCTTGGTAGTTATTAATGAAGGCTCATGGTTCCTTCGCTCAATCCAGGAGCACAGGAAACTGCTAGGCCAAATAGAGAATCCTTGAGCAAAATATCCTGAAACCGTTCATTTCTACTTTTTAAATATTATATTAAACATATATGAGCCATCCTGAATTGATGATACATGCCTGCTTCAGGTAAAATGTACATTCTAAGAGCCAAGAAATAAACTCATTATAAAGAAGTCATGATATAGCATGCCAACATCCCTTTTTTAATCAATATTTGTTCCAAAGGGCTCATTACGAAGCTAGATCTTAGTAGTTTAATTTCAGTTCTCCATTTGTTTAATTAACGGAGTAAATTTGGAATGTTTACAATTTTCTGATGATCCTCAGCTACACACACACTGGGGTCTGGGTTACAGTCCTGATCACAGCTATAGTATTAAACACAGTGGATTAGATTCAAACTTTTGCTGCATACACAAATTGCCAATGGAGTGAGAATATGCACTTGAAAGAAGTCTGAATCATCTGGACTGATCAACTAGTTCATTTTTTCTGATGTGCATCTCTTTGCTATATACTAGCAAAGGCTTGAATCAGAGTTGGTATTTTGTTTACTGGCCCAGTTATAGAGATTTTAACATGTTGGGCCCTGCACAATTTGCATTTTTAGCAGTGGTATCATTACAGCTGAGTGAGGTGTACAGTTGGCATTCTATTTATTTATTTATTTAAATACCTTTATAATATGCTGATCACTAGCTGTTTTCAATGGATTACAATTAAAACATATAACACACAAGAGAACAATCATAAGTAAATTGAATACATGAAGCTCAGGCTGAAAAATTCACACTGAGGCATTGAAATTTGGGACTTTCAGACCTAATATTGGCCAGCTTGCCAAAATCACACACATATATATATAAGGCCTAGAAATATACTATATCTCACATTGATACACAATTTCTTAACACATATAGCCAAGAAAACCTCCAGATTTCACTTATTAATACCGTACCAGAGGAAAATATTCACAGCTAGTTCTGCAATACAGTTCAAATACTGCCAAACAAAAATAGCAGGATACCTCATCCTCACACATTTGATACACTGAGCTTGAACACATACATCACACATTAAGAAGATTATATTTATTAAGCAAGAATAGAAAATAATTTTCTTAAGAATCTAATGAGATCAGTCAACAGATGCATATTATATCACTCTGTGCTCTAACCTAGTCTAGATCAGGAATACAAAAGCACATTTTAGATCTTATTAACTTGATTTTGAAAAACAATATGTACCAACTATTTTTCTGCTGATCCATTTGAATTGGTTGGTATGACTCTTAATAAAATGTTGCACCAATAAATATGCATAGTGGCCTATAGAAGGGCATATGCCTCATGAAAATGTGAAAAAAATGTTGAGGAGACAGGAAAAAATGTGTTTATATATAAGAAAATACAATGGGAAAGATTTTCTTCTCAGTAGGTAGTGATAAAAGGATAGATGCCAGTGGAATTAAAAGAGGGCATGGATGGAGGGCCACTGTCAGGAAGAAGTAAAGATGGAAGGTAAGATGGATGAAAGGATGAAGAGAGAGATGGAGCTTGCATAAGTATTCAAATGAAAATTAAATCGAGATTCCCTAGGATGGGATGGTTATAGGGAATGATAGCTGCTTGTTTGGGACTTATGGATTCTCTGTGATTTGTGGATGTTTTGATGTGTACAGAAAAGGAGGGGAAAGGTAGGAAGAAAAGTGAAGCAAAACGATAATAATGAAGGCCCGACTCGACGGCACTTAACAACAAAATATCTAGAATTTCCCATAAAGTTGATGCAAAGAAAAAAAAACCAGGAGGAAGTTAAAGATAAAAATACATGAACATTTCAGTACATACCGAGATAGAGAAACAGAGAAGGATGATGGGATAGAGACCTGGATATAAGAAGTGAAGATGGATGCCTCCTAAGCGTATACTGACAAGAAGTTGGAGGGAAAAATGAAGGCAAAAAGAAAAGCAATGGACAGTGAAGGCAAGGCGAACAGAACAATGAATGTTTCCTGTAGATAGGTGGATACATTGTAGAATACAGACTGGGTAAGGTTAGTGGTGCAAGCGGTATGTGTGCTGTGTGGCTGGAACCTACTAACATGGGCAGAAATGGAGTAGCAGATCCCACCTTGGTTTGTTCTCCCGCCGCAATCCTTCGGTTGCGGCTCCTGCTGCTTGCTGCATCTGAATTCCTTGTTTGTTGTTGGCTGCAGTGGCTGAGGAAAGCCTAGGTGAGCGTATGGGGCTGTTGGAGGCAAGCGTCCGCCACAGATGCGCAGCCCTGGCTCTGGTTTCGAAGGAGCTGTCTTTGGCTGTAGTGCTGAAACTCTGGAGCCCGGGGCTGTTACTGCGCCTGTGCATAATCAGAGCCCTGCTGAGTAGTGCAGGCGCGCTGAATCAATAGGCCCTTTAAAAGAGGAGGGGAGCGGATTTATCTGCAATTACTAGATTGAACTTAATGAGTCCTGTACCAATATCGTTTCAATAAAATTATTTATAATTACATCGTATTTTAAAGTGAAAAGTTGGCAGGGTCGGATTGGGTTTGACAAACGCAGATTCCTACTTACTAGCCTCTTCTACCACTGTCTGGAAGTTGAGCTATAGGAAATGCATCCACCCGCACACCTTTAAAGAAAGGCACGCCTTAAAGTACAGCTACATGATTGGCCAAAGCTTTCTGTTCTCCGCCTCGCAACAAGTTCAGCGCTGTGATAAGCTATCGTTTCTCTGATGTTATCAGACACACCCTTACAGAGCTTTTTAATTCTAAGCTACCAGTTCAAATTCCAGCTCAAGTGATCTGCCTGGCAGTGGTTCCTAAACCTGTCCTGCATGCAAATCTATCTCATAAATATTAATTGCAGATATCCTGAAAACTAGACTGGCTAGGGGTCCCCCAGGACCAGTTCGGGAACCTCCCAACTAGTGGCTTCAGTCTAGGTCTAGGGGTCATAGCAGAAGGTTCCTATCTTGCCTCCTGTTACATTCATATGGATCTGTGAATTCTGTTGCAGACTTGTGACAAGGACAAGATGAGAGATCAACTGAGCCAATAAGGGGCTCTTTCTGTGATCTCCGAATTTGAAGTTCAACACTGTTTTTATCCTGCACTGGCTATATGTGACCTAAAAATTTGCCTTGCAAGGTGATTTAACATCTAATTTGTTGGATTTGCTGCTACACATATAGGGCCATGTTTACTAAAATGCAGTAAAGGTTAGCATGCATATTAGTGCAACCCCTTTGTAACCAGTTAAGCAGGCAATGCAGTGCAATTTGTGCCTTTGAGTCAATGCTGATTCTTGGCAACCCAGCAGCTTCTGGGTTTTCTTGGCAGTGTGACTGGAAGCAAATTACCAGGCCTTTCTTCTTGAGGCAATGGAGGGTTAAGTGATTTGCCCAAGGCCACAAGAAGTGTTAGTGGGAATCAAATCCTGGTCTCTTGGTTACCAAGCTAGTGTTCTAACCACTAGGTTATTCCTCTACTCTTTTATAAGCAGGCAGCATGGTAAAAAAAATCTCATGCTAACTACTTTTAGCACAACAGGGCAGTACTGGGGCAGAGAAGTGAAGACTGCCATTTTTGATAACTCACCAGACAGAGCAGGAGCGGAAAAATACAAGTTACTTACCTGTAATGTGAGTTCTCCAGGGACAGCAGGATAAGTCAGAGCCTTCTGGGCTTGACTGGTAGCCCCACCTCCCGATCCGCCCCTAGCTGGCCAGATCTCCCAAGCTGAGGCCCTCCAGCAGCTAGGAGGCGGAGCGGAGACAGAGGTCCCCGCCGGGGAGGAGGGAGGGAAGGTGTGGCTGACTTATCCTGCTGTCCCTGGAGAACTCACGTTACAGGTAAGTAACTCGTATTTCTCCCAGGGCAAGCAGGATGAAGTCAGCCACAAGTGGTGTCTCCCCAGCTATACAGGCAGCGGTGGGGAACCAATAAGAACCAGACTCAAGGGCCGTAAGGTGCAAGCATGTTTTAATGCGGCCTGACGGAGCAGGCCTGTGCAAGTGGAAGTGCAAAACAGGTCCGTGCAAAAAACAAGTGGTTCAAACAAGTGCAATTATAACAGATGTTCAACATGAACATAGTGTGCATAACAGTGCGATATAACAGATGTTCAACATGAACATAATGTGCATAAACATCACAATGAGTTAACTGCTAACAACAATGCGTTGCAAAAACAAACCGTTAATAGCAGTGAACGAGAGTTACACTAGAGTAAAATATAGCGTATGTTCAACGTGAACAACAAGGCATAAATGTGACTTAACGGAGTCAATAGTCCTGGGTCTGGGCCTGGGGAGTCAAGGCACGCGACTCGGCCCAGAGCACACGGACAGTACAGATAGGCCGAAGGCCGGTCCGCCATGGTTGGGACCGTCCAGACAGTAATGTCTTTGAAAGGTCTGGATGGAGGACCAAGTGGCGGTTTTGCAGATGTCCGTGACGGGAGTGGAGCGCAGGTTGGCGATGGAAGTGGCCAGCGCTCGCAGATGATGCGCTTTGACGCCTGCAGGGGGGTCCACTCCAGCGAGCGAGAGGCACAGAGAGATACATGCAGAAATTCATCCAGACAGTGTGCGCTTGGAGACTGGGCGGCCAGGCTTGTTAGGGTCGTAAGAGATGAAAAGCTGCGACCCTTTGCGCACCGCTGCGGTCCTCTGCAGGTAACAGCGAAGGGCCCGGACGCAATCCAATGTGTGCAGACGGCGCTGCTCCTGATTGGAATGGGGTCCGGGGAGGAAGCAGGGCAGTTCAATGACTTGGTTGATGTGAAAGGGGGTCGCAACCTTGGGGACAAACTTCGGGTGTGTCCGCAGGAGAGCACGGTCGTGTAGTAGGACCATGTAGGGCGGGTAATCGACGAGGGCGTGAAGCTCGCTGATGCGCCTGGCAGAGGTGATGGCGATGAGGGAAAGAGTTTTCCACGAGACAAACTTCATCCCCGAGGAGAGCAGGGGCTCGAAGGGCTCCTTGGTGAGCTGGTTGAGGACAATGTTCAGGTCCCAAGGAGGTACCGGAGCTCTGACTGTGGGGCGTAGGTTGGCCAGCCCTTTCATGAAACTGGCGACGACTGGGAGAACTGCCACCGACGAGCCGCGAATGCGGTGATGGAAAGCTGCGATGGCAGCGAGGTGTACCTTGATGGACTGCGTGCGTAGGCCCAGGGAGGAGAGAGATACCAGGTATTCCAGGAGCTGGGGCACCGGGCATGAGAAGAGGTCGAGGTGCCGTGCCTCACACCAGATGCTGAAGCGACGCCACTTAAGACTGTAGCATTTCCTGGTGGATGGTCGTCGGGCTGCAAGAACGATCCGCTGGACCTCATCCGACAGGTTGAGGGGAGCCAAGCTTAGCCTTTCAGCTTCCAAGCCACTAGCGACAGCGTCCGCAGGTTGGGATGTAGCATGGACCCATTGTCTTGGGACAGGAGGTCCGCTCTCAGGGGGAGTCGGATTGGCGGCTCTGTCGCCAGGCGGTGCAGGTATGGGAACCATATTTGCCTGGGCCAGTAAGGAACCACCAGGATGACTGTCGCATGGTCCCTGATGATGCGTTGAATGGTCCGCGTTACCAGGGAGGTCGGAGGAAACGCATAGGCCAGTGTCCATTGGTTCCAGGGAAGGTCGAAGGCGTCCGCCGCTAGCCTGAGTCGGGAGGGTCTCTTCGAGCAGAACAGGTGGCACTTTGCGTTGCTCTGGGACGCGAAGAGGTCTATTTGCGGGGGACCCCACACCTTGAACAGAAACGCTGAAACGTCTTGGTGAAGTGACCACTCGTGTGGATTGAGCTGTCTGCTGAGGCGATCGGCTAGGGCATTCTCCTCCCCTGGCAGGTAGCATGCTTGGAGGCTGCAGTTGAGAGAGAGTGCGAGGTTCCATAGGAGGAGGGCTTCTCTGCAGAGGGGACGTGACCCTGTGCCCCCTTGCTTGTTTATGTAGAACATCGCGACCTGATTGTCGGTCAGGATCCTGACGATTTTGCCAGAGATCAGGCTCTGGAAGGCTGAGAGGGTGAGGCGGACAGCTCTGAGCTCCAGAATGTTGATGTGAAGGTTTGTCTCCGAGGGGGACCAAGCCCCTTGGGTGCTCGAGTTGGCACAGTGGGCTCCCCATCCCTGCTTTGAAGCATCCGTGGTTACAGTGATTTGGAACGGGGGCGCTTGTAGATGCATGCCCCTGGAGAGGTGCTTGGGGAGGGTCCACCAGCGTACCGCCCTGGAGGAGGTATTGTCCCTGGGAATCGTGGCAGAGAGGAGCTGGGTGTGCTGGCACCAGTGAGAGCGAAGATGCCACTGAAGGACCCTCATGTGCAACCTTGCGAAGGGGAGGACATGGGTTGCAGCGGCCATGTGTCCGAGGAGGCATAGAATGATTCTGGCCGAGGATTGAGGGCTGCTTAGGAACTGTAGCGCTAGCCGGACGATTGCCTGTCTCCTGCTCCGGGGTAGGAAGGCCTTGGCCTGCTTTGTATCCACGCAGGCACCGATGAATTCCAGCTTTTGTACTGGTGAGAGGTGGGACTTCCTGAAGTTCACCAAGAAGCCCAGGGAAGATAGGAGGGCTATAGCTGCGTTGACCGCCTTCTGCAGGGCCGCCGGGGATCTGGCGGAAAATAGCCAATCGTCCAGGTAGGGAAAAACACATATCCCTTGCTTCCGAAGCGATGCGGCCGCCACTGCTACGCATTTGGTAAACACCCTGGGGGCGGGAGAGAGTCCGAATGGCAGCACTCTGTATTGGTAGTGGCAGCCGGCCACAAGGAAGTGTAGAAATTTTTTGTGTTGCGGGTGCATTGGGACGTGCGTGTAGGCGTCCTGGAAGTCCAGAGAAGCCAACCATTCCTTTGGTTGGATGAGTGGCAGGATGGTGGATAGGGAATGCATCCTGAACTTCTCCTTGGCGATACATTTGTTGAGCTTCCTTAAATCGAGGATGGGGCGCACACCCCCTGATTTTTTGGGGACGAGGAAGTACCTCGAGTAGAATCCCTTGCCGATTTCAGCCGAGGGAACCGGCTCGATGGCTTGTGAGGCCAGTAGGGCCCGGATTTCCGCGGCCATGGGGGCGAGGTGCTCCGGAGGGGTTGAGTTCTGAGGAGGAGGCCGAAGGGGCGGCCTGGAAGAGAAGTTGATGCGGAAGCCCTGCTTTATGATTGACAGCACCCACTGATCCGATGTTATCCTCTCCCAGGCAGGGAGAAAAGCGGACAAGCGCCCCCCGGTCGGAAGGTGCTGGCAGGGCTGCGAATCAAAATCCCGAGTTGCTTTTCGCGGGGGCTGGCATTGATTTCTTAGGACCTTGGTCCCGCTGCCAGTGTTTTTGCTTGTATGGAGCCTGGTAGTGCTGCTGCTGCTTGTACCGGGGCTGTTGTTGCCATTTGCGGTAAGGTTGGTACCTTTTGGAGCTTGCACTGTTTTGAGTGGGCTTGCGGTAGGTGCGAGGGCGGTCAGAGCCTTCTTCCAAAGTCTGTAGAGTGTTGCAGCGCTCCCGCATGTCATTAACAGTGTCCTTGACCTTGTCGCCGAACAAGGAGTCGCCCGAGCAGGGAGTGTCTGCAATGCTGTCATGCGAGTCCGTGCGGAGGCCGGACGCCCGGAGCCAGGCCAGTCTGCGTGCCGAGATGGCTGTGCCCGCCACTCTGGCTGCGGTCTCAAAGGCATCATGGGCGGCCCGTCCTTGGTGCCTCGTGCAGTCCTCCAATTCTGCGAGAGCAGACAAGAGAGAGGGTGGTATCTCCAGTAGAAGGGAGGTAGCGGATTTGATGGTGTTCACCAGTGAATCCTGGTAGATCGCGTGCTGGAATTGGTGGGCCGCGATCCTAGCATTCAGCATGGCCTCCTGGTAGACCCTCTTGGCCATGTCGTCTATGAGCTTGTTGTCCTTACCGGGGGGTGCGTTATTGGGGCTGCGTGAGGACTTGGAGCGCTTTAGAGCCGATTCCACCACAATAGAGTGGTGAGGAAGCTGCGGCTGTACTTGCTATCCAATCTACGGGGGCAGGCGTGGTTGGAAGCTGAGCCTGCCATATTTTGGTGAGGTTGTCTCGGAGGAGCTGATGGATAGGCAGGACAGGGGTGGATTTAGGAACATCGATGAACTTGAGGGCGCTCTGCACCTCGTCACGTTGGTCCGGAATATCCAAGGGTGAGATGGAAAGGGTGGTAATGATCTTTTGGATGAATTTGTAGTAGGTAATATCCTCTGGTGGAACAGGCGGGTCAGATGGGGCGTCTGTGCAGGAAGGAGAGCCCAGGCGAGATGCCGCATCTGAGAGCGATGGCGCTGCTGGTATATCCTGCTCCTGAGCGGGGGCGGGGGTTGCCGGGCTGCCAGGTGTCTGGTTGCCGACCGTGCAGGGGGAAGGCGCGGTGGGCTGCGGCTGTAAGGGGGTCCCCGAGACCAGAGTGGCCAGGGAGGAGGACCACTGCTGTAGCATATCCTGAAGAAGTCTAAGGGTCTCTGGAGCGGGTTCGTGTTGTAATGCTTCCGGGGCAGCTAGTGCGGTCGGATCTGGTGGGAGTAGGAATTCTCCGTGCATGTAGTCATCATGCCCTTCGTGCTCACTGCGTGCATGGGATGCGCTTCGGGCAGTGTATGAACGTCGTGATTTGGAAGAGGAGGAGACACTGCATCTGCTGGAGCTGCTGGTGCTGGAACTACGGCTCCTGTGCCTGTTTTTATGCGCGCACCTGTGTCTGCGCCCATGTCTGCTCCTTGATCTCCTGCTGCACGACCTGTGATGCCCTCCACTCGCTGATCTGCGCCAGGATTTCCCCCTTCTGCGCTGAGAGCGTTTCCTGCTCCGTTGGTTGTGAGAGCGCCGTCGGGGGCTGCGCGGAGAACGAGGGTTCCGGCGGTGGTCTGTGCTCTGGGAGAGTTCGCGCTGCTGGCTGTGAGCTCCAGAGGCTGCCCCAGAAATGCTGCAAGAGCTGCCGGCGTGGAGAAGGCTCAGCCAGTCAGCGTCAGCGATGTCTGCACAGAGGAATTGGCCGGAAGTAGTCAGCGGGGCGGGCGGAAGTGACGCAGGGGCATCCTCTTGCAAGATGTCAGCCTCCATCAGAGAGCATGTGGAGCTGAGGGGCCCAATCCCACAGCGGGAGACGGAGGCCTGACTAGGCGCGTCCCCGGCTGGAGCGGCAGCAAAGGTCATATCAGCGATGGGCATATCACCGAAGGAGGTACTCACTGCGGGTGCGTTGAGAAACTCAGATAAGGCATGCCGGCGTGATTTTAATGCTCGGGGAGACATGCGGCCGCAAGCGGGGCAGTCCTCAACAGCATGCTCGGACCCAAGGCACCGAACGCAAAGATGATGCGAATCGGAGAGGGCCATCTTACGAGAGCAGCCGGAGCATTTCTTGAAACCGGGCATTTTCCTGTGTTAGAATCTTGATCGTTAGGTCTTGAACTTGATACTCGTGAGAGAAAATAAAAAACCGTCTTGCTGGCAAGGCGGAAGACAAGAACTGGCCAGCTAGGGGCGGATTGGGAGGTGGGGCTACCGGTCAAGCCCAGAAGGCTAAAGCTAGTGAGAGTACTTCCGTTTCTGGTGCCGTCGGATGACGTCACCACTTGTGGCTGACTTCATCCTGCTTGCCCTGGGAGAACCACTAGAGACACAGGATGTCCCAGTAAGACCCAGGTGGCGGTTCAGGGAGTGGCAGGTGTGAGGGGGGGGGTCAGGCTTGGAGCAGGGTTTGGAGGGGGCTTGTTTTTGGGGGTCCAGAGGCACTTTGCCTCGACAGTAACTTTTCTTTCTGGACAAGGGCATATAAAGGGGGAGGGATTGGGGGGTGATCAGCTGGGGAGTTCTAATTGTGGAACAAGATTAGTGGGGGAGGTGATGCTTGGGTGACTGTGGGGGGGGGGAGGTGCTATAAGAGGGAGTGTGATTGGGGAGCTGCAACCTCACGGCCGCTGCTGCTTGCCTTTGTGATGCTGGGGCCATGTACACTGGCTCAGGAGGCAACTCTGGAAATATAGATCATGCAGCAACTGTCTAATCTGCTGTGTGGTAAACACAGGGCAGATGTTGGGCACAAGGGCTGCTTCAATCTCTTATAGGGCCCTAGACAAACATTTGTGAATGCCCCCCCCCCCCCCGGTTCACCACTGCTGCCCCTCTCTGAAGTGTGCAGCAGCAGCAATTCATTTAAAAAGGCACTGTGGAGCCACAATTACCTTCTCTTCTGGTGCCTTTCATGCTTCTGCTCCCTCCTGTTAAAGTGGCATCGGAGAGGGCTAGAAGAGAAGGTAACGCCATCATTGCAGTGCCTTTTTAAATGTATTGCTGCTACCGCATGTCCCAGAGAGGGGCAGCAACGGCTCAACAATGGCATGGGGCAAGAGCAGGACAGCACTGAGAATGAGGTTCACCTAGGGTGCTTCATACTCTTGCACTGGCTCTGAACAGGGTCACTTTTACCTAAGGGCAGGAGGGCCCCCATTGTGCAGGGGCCTGGGGCAGCTGCTCCTTTAGCCGATAGCTAAAAGCAGCCCTGCTGGACATCCTCTTCATTTCCTATACAGCCTTTGCACTTACTGCACCTTAATTTTGCCAGTAAATGTGCAGCAAGTGCAAATACTTACTGCAGTTTAATAAACATAGCCCATACATATCTATGTGATTTACAAAGTAAAAGAAAAAAGTACAGTAATTTAATAAAAAGAAGAGATATAGAGTGGAAGGGGCTGATTCTTTCAGTTCCTGCAGGAGCCAGTATATCTGAGCTTAATGACTCATTTAGGTCTAATTAGTTGCCTTCAGTTATGGTTAAAGGAATGAGGTTCAAATGTGACACTAAAGAGCCATATCTTCAGACCAGATATGAAGCAGGCATCAGAGTTCTCCAGTCAGACCATTCCAGGAAGTGGCAGCAGTGATGCTAAATGTAATGGGTCAAATGGCTTTTCATTGAATTTTAGTATGAGGAATCGCGAGATTAGTCCGAGCTGATTGAAGTGCATGCATAGAAAAGTAGAGGACAAATAAGCATGCACAATACAAAAGACATGATAGAAAACCTGCTTAATCAGTGTAAGTATCTTGAACCTAATCCTAAAGATGATGGGAAGTCAGTGTTCTTTTAGAAATGAAATTCCATGATCAGATCGTTTAGAGTTATGGAGCAATTTAATTGCTATATCTGTACTACTTGTAGACATATGAGGAGGGAAACTAATGCCTTGATAAAGAGCATTATGATAGTCAAACCAGTTGAAGACTAAAGCATGAATAAGCGAACATAGTTCATTCATATCCAAGGTTGAGTGAGCAGAGCAAATCAATCTTAGGGCTAAAAAGGATTTCTTCATTAGATTGGAGATTTGCAGGCCAAAAGTAAGTTGGTTGTATAAAATGATATCTAAAACCAAAATAGAGTTTTTAGTGGACTGTTAATAGAGAGAGAGCTGGATAGGAGGAGAGAAAAGAAAAAGGTTCAGTTTTGTCAGGATTGCTTGAGTTTGTGCATAGATGGCCAATCAGCAGTCAGGTCATGGATCCTCTCAGGGTCATTTGGATCAAGGGTGATCAGAAGTTGCATATCATCAGCTTAATAAAAACAGCAAGAAAAGATAGACAGAAAGAAAATCGATGCCTTTGAATTATGGTGCTGGCAACGGGTAAGGTTTGCCTCTTTGCAGATGATACCAAAATCTGCAATAGAGTAGACACCCAGGAAGGTGTGGATAACATGAGGAGGGATCTAGCTAAGCTTGACGAATGGTCTAGAATTTGGCAGCTGGGATTTAATGTTAAAAAATGTAAGGTCATGCATTTGGGCTGCAGCAATCCAAGGGAGCAAAATAGTATAAGGGGTGAAGTACTTTTGTCCACTAAAGAAGAGCGGGACCTAGGCGTGGTTGTGTCTGACGATCTTAAAGTAGCTAAACAGGTAGAAAAGGCGATGGCAAAAGCTAAAAGGATGCTTGGGTGCATACGGAGAGGAATGGCTAGCAGAAAAAAGGAGGTGATAATGCCTCTGTATAAGTCTTTCGTGCGACCTCATTTGGAGTATAGTGTGCAATTCTGGAGACCGCACCTTCAAAAGGATGTGAACAGGATGGAGTCGGTGCAGAGGGTGGCTACTAAAATGATTAGTGGTCTTCATTATAAAGCATATGAGGACAGACTGAAGGATCTTAATATGTACACCTTAGAGGAAAGGCGGGATAGAGGTGATATGATTGAGATGTTTAAATACCTCCATGGCATAAATGTTCAGGGAGAGAGCCTCTTTCAATTGAAAGCAAGTTCTGCTATGAGGGGACATGGGATGAGGGTGAAGGGAGATAGATTCAGGAGTGATATGCGGAAATATTTCTTTACAGAAAGAGTAGTGGATCCATGGAATAGTCTCCCAGTGGAGGTGGTAGAGATGAGGACAGTAACTGAATTCAAAAAAGCATGGGACAAACACAGAGGTTCTCTAAAGGTAAAAAGGGGAGTGTTGTAGTTGTTGATATGGAAGGACAGACTAGATAGGCCATGTGGTCTTTTTCTGTCATCATATTTCTATGTTTCTATGAATACTATGTATATCATGGACTGCCAGAAGAACAAACCACTCAGTACTAGAGGAGATCAAACCTAAGATGACAAGGCTTTTACTTTCATGTTTGGCAAGATAGAAGGTCAATGCAAAAGAGAAAGGCCATCAATGAGATGGATCGATACAATAACAGCAGCTAGGGATGCCATGAGTTGCCTGATTGAAGATCGAACACAGTTTAGGTCAACTGTCCAGAGGGTCACCATGAATTGACTCCAATTTGACGGCACTTAACAACACAATAAAAGCAGTAAAGCCTAGGATCTTAGTTAATGCCACAAGAGAAGCTAGGAACACATAAAGAAAGATGGAGGTCAGGGCAGAGCCTTGTGGAATGTCACAGTTTAAGGGGTACAGAGCAAATGAAGCATGGTATCAGTAAACATGGAATACTCAGTTTTCCAGGAAAGAGCAGGGAGTGGAGGGGGAGGGAAAGAGAATTCCAAGGTAAAAACATTAGTTGCTTTAGAAAATAACTAACAATTCCAGTCAACTTCATATCAATGTTGTACATTCTGGAATGGTCACATACTTATGCCAGGTCATTTACCAAATGAAACGTTTCTGGCCATCTCTACTTTTGATACTATTCTTATTGACATAAAGCATAGTTACTCACCTGTAACAGGTGATCTCGACAGGAATTAGTCTTCACATATGTGTGAACATCACCGATGGAGCCCCAGCATCCAATAGGAAAGCCTTTTGGAGCACTGCACAGCACCTGTGTACCTGCCTTCCCAACTCCTCTCCTCAGTTGAGTTTGTAGCTGAGAAGTAAAGTAAAATAAAAGAACCCTAAAACTCCTATGGGAGGTGGGTGGGTTGTGAAGACTGATTCCTGTTCCCGAAGATCACATGTTACAGGTGAGTAACTACGCTATCTCCAGGAACAAGCAGGAATGCAGTCTTCACATACGGGACTCACTAGCTCCAGGCTGGTATGGAGCTGAGAGCAGTACAATCCCTGAGGTAAAAAACTTGTAGTTGAAGAGTCTGGAGGAGTGGAGGAGTAGCCTAGTGGTTAGAACACTGGCTTGGTAACCAAGCAACCAGGGTTCAATTCCCACTAGCACTCCTTGTGGCCTTGGGCAAGTCACTTAACCCTCCATTGCCTCAGAAGAAAGGCCTGGCAATCTACTTCCAGTGACACTGCCAAGAAAGCCCAGGAGCTTCTGGGTCGCCAGGAGTCAGGACTGACTCAAAGGCACGCATTGCATTGAAGAGTCTGGAAGAGTTGTGGGCCATTGGATTCAATTCCAGGAGGTGATATTCCCCCAATGATAGTCTGGTATCTTGCCGTAGTCTGGGACAGAGGTAGGAATTGAGTTTAAGTCCCAAAGAAGTGCTGGAATACAGCTTGGCTAAAGATAGCATCCTGACAGGAGTCTCTGTCCAGACAGTAGTGTGCAGCAAAAGTATGAATGGAGGACCAGGTAGCTGCTCAACAGATGTCCTCAAAGGATACTGAATGGAGATTGGCTATGGAGGTTGCCATAACTTGCACATTGTGAGCAGTGACATGACCCTCCAAAGAGGGTCCTGCTTGTGCATAAGCAAAAGAAATGCAATCTGCTATCCATCTGGATTGAGTTAATTTTGTCACTGGTAGACCAGATGACTAGGATCAAAAGGAATGAATAATTGAAAGGATCTTCTATGATCTTTAGTTCTATCCACGTAGTAGGCCAGTGCTCGCTTGCAGTCTAAAGTATGCAGCACTGCTTCAGCCTGAGACACATGTGGGTCTAGGGAAGAAAATTGGGAAGATTATCGACGGGTTTATATGGAAAGAAGAAACCATCTTCGGGAGGAAGTATGGATGGGTACGGAGAACCACTTTGTCATGGTGGAACCGATTATAGGGGGGATCCGCCACTAGAGCTTGCACCTCACTGATGCGGTGAGCTGAAGTGAGGGCAATAAGTAAGATGACCTTCCAAGACAGACACTTCAGTGACGTGGTGGCTAAGGGTTCAAAAGATGGCTTTAGCAGTTGCACCACCACATTCAGATCCCAGGCCATCGGAGGCGACTTAATGGGTGGTTTGGACAGCAGGAGACCCCCTCATGAAGCATGCTACTAAGGAGTGTGAGGAGGTAGGCCGTCCATCCGCTGGTCTGTGAAAGGCCGCAATGGCACTAAGATGAACTCTCACTGAGTTAATCTTGAAACCTGTCAAGGATAAGTGGAGGAGATATTATAGAAGCAACTCTACTGGGTAAGAAAAGGGATCAATGTCCCTTGGGGAGCACCAGAGGGAAAACCTATGCCTTTTGAAGGCATAAGATCACCTGGTGGAATCCTTATGAGAGGCAAGAAGGACCTCCTTGACCTCCTGTGGTATGTTGAGGTCGGCGAGCACCAGCCCTTCAGCAACCATGCTGTCAGGCTTGGGATTGAGGAGTGAACAGTGGTCCTGAGAGAGGAATTCAGGTGCACATCCCAAGTTGGCTGACTCTGTGCAAGGCAAAGAAGCAGAGGAAACCACGGTTGATGGGGCCAGAAGGGGGCTATGAGAATCAATGAGCCTTTGTCAGCCTGTAGCTTGAACAGCGTCTTGGGTATCAAACAGATGGGAGGGAATGCGTAGAGCAGTCCCTGTCCCCAATGAAGAAGGAAGGCATCCGGGTCCTGTTGGTGGAGCGACGGAACCCTGGAGCGGAAGAGTGGAAGCTGTGTGTTCTGCGGAGTGGCAAAAAGATCTATGAGTGGGGTTTCCCATGTTTGGAAGATCCAAGTAGCCGTATCCTGATGCAAGGTCCATTTGTGTGGACGAGGGATATGGCTTAGCCTGTCTGCTAGGACATTGTGTTCGCTCTGAGGTGAATGCAGTGAGAGATGGTAAAGGACCATAGGTGAATCGTTTCTTCACAGAGGGGATGGGATCCCGTTCCCCCCTGTTTGCTCACGTAGAACATGGAACTTGGTTGTTCGTCCTGACTAGAACAGGTTGCCCAAACCTTGGGGTTGAAAAACCCAAAGAGCATTTGTCAGTGCCTGTAGTTCTAGCAGGTTGATCTGCAGGGCAGATTCCTGTGGTGTCCACAGCCCCTCTGTGGTCAGGTCATTCAGATGCGCCCCACAACTGTAGGAGATATTGTCAATAGCAGATTAATACACATGTATAAATACTTGGTATTGTGGTACCGAAAGCATGCCTGAGCAGATGGAATGGCAAAATAGCGAGCACTGCACCTTTAAAAGCCAGAGCAAGCCAGGTTTCCATGACAGCAGGAAGCTTTCAGAGAGAATGCAGCTCAGTCAGATTCATGACGTAAGAGCTGGAAGCAGCCCTAACGAGGTGCACCTGGATAGTCAGAAGGGCGTGCCTGAACAAGGAAGCCATTTTAAACCAGCTTCAGGGCTAGTCTTTCAGAACAGCACGCAGTACCAGAACAGCCGACAGGATTGTCAGCAGAGAAGGAAACTGGAGAGACAAGAAGGCAGGGAAAAGCCTTTACAAGTCTCTAAACCACTTCAACAAGGAAGGCAGCAACTGAGGAAGTCTTGGAACCCAGCTCCAGGCAAGAGGGATTCTGGTGGGTCCAATCCCAGTTACCTTAAAGCTAAGTCAACGCCGTCGTGGGAGCTACCTGAAGACAGGGACAAGCATTTTACCTGTGGAAGGGAAGAGAGCTCCAAGCACAGACCGGGCACTGATAGCAGACAAGGTACGTTGGATTTTCTGCCTAATCAGAGTCTTGAAGACATTGTAAAACAACTAAAAGCCAGTGCTAACAAGTGCCACGATAGCACGGCTGTAAAACCACCTAGCAGAAACACTTGGAATAAATTGTTTAATGCAGATGTAGAAACCATAAAGAGAAGCTTATGTACTAACCAAACTCCTGGGCTAGAGGACGTCACGGCTAATAGAGGAGGGAATCTTCTAGAGCAACTGCAAAAGGCTATTCCAGAATGCCAGCCTAGACGTTCTCCTAGGCAGAGCTGTGAGAATGAAAGCGAGGACATGATCATTGACGCAGCAGATGTTCCTGAGTCCTCTGGTTCTTTTGAGATGGACTGTTCTATGTGTAATAGAGTGGACATGAACTTATGTTAAACAAGCTTTGGGGTAAGAAGAATTACAAAGTTGTTTGGAAGTTTTGTGCTGCTGTGAAGAAACAGTTTTTCCACTTTTATTTGATGCTTTTCATTTGCTCCTGTTTTTCTGTTTATTCTGGAAAAGAATTATATTGCTTTGCTTATTTGTCTGAGAACCTCTGTGAGGGGAAAAACCCAACAATAATAATAAATTTATCTGTTCCAAAAGACCCTTGTGCCACAACACATTTTTGTGAGAGTGAAACTGTGGCAGGTGAAGGCCTGTGATCCACAGTGTCTGACATAAACAGACAGGCCTAACTAGCTTGACCTGTAAATGAAGCCTGTGAAGAGGCCCATAGGAATTGCACATCCCCCAACATGCTGCTATTGTAGAATTAGAACTCAGTAAAAGTATTGGATTAGCTTAGACAAGCAGAACTGAAAAGTTGGAAAAATACAGAAAAATATGTTTGAATGCCCCTGATAAGAAAATACAGCTGTAAGGGATTTAATTAAAACTGCTGACAGAAAGGTTACAGAGCCCTGTTTCCCTGCACGTACTAACTAGCCCAATGGCCTTGGAAGTAGGAAAGTAACAAGTTGGTGAACTGGCCATTGTAATTGGGACTAGAAGGGGGGTGAGCAGGTGCTGAGCCCACTCAAAGAACATAATTGGATAATCGTATCAGTACCGGGACCAATAGAAGGGGTACGGGAGGTTACCGGGACCAATGAAATGTTTTTCTATACCTAGAATGGAGCAAAAGTCTATAAAAGTTGTTGTATTGCCAGAGAACATCGCTCAGCCATTTTGAATTTGATTCTGCTTGAGACTTGTGCACAAATAAATGATTTGGACCTTCTGAACAGACTCCTGGTATCATTGGTTTGTCTGCGCTCTGCTGCTACATATTCTTGCTGCGTTGGCCGGGAAGGTGTGGTATTAGAGGGTATATAGGGCAATATACCACGACTTTCTGCCTCTACAGGTTTGGTCCTGCCGGGATCGCGCCCTTCCGACGGGGGCTCGCTCCCTGGCGCCACCAGTCCCTTGCATCGGAGGGAGCTGGCCGGACCTCGGCGGGTGCTGGGCCCGGCTGGAGCCAACACCTCGAACCCGAGTGAGGGGAGTCCGAGGTCCAACTCATGCGCTTGCTTGGGAACTTTGAGGACCGGATCCGGTGAGTAAAGTTTTGATTTGGTATGTCTAGACAGATAAGAAAGAGCAGTACTGCCACTTGAATATTGAACTTGGAACTTGGAAAGAGAGCTTGATCACCTCTCAAAGACGGGCCGATTAACCCCGCATGAGTATTCACAGGGCGAAACCCCCGTCTTCTTGTATTTGGAATTTGAACAAGACTAGTCAGAATAGACAGAAATGAATGCATTCTGGGATACGTTGCTAGCATGATTGTGTGAATGAAGTGTGAATGAGAGGTCTGGCAGCACGGACCAAGCGAAGGCGGACCCCTGAGTAACGCAGTTCCTGACCGGGCGACCGCGTTCAGGTCGTAAAAAGGGGGAAGCGATTGTCGTCTTGTCTTGTTATTTGTTTTCCCTATATGTTTCTAGGGCCGTGAGGACCCCTTACCCACGGTCCGCCCTCCTTTTCCCTTTTGTCTGTTGTTGCGCGCACACATCGAAATGGGAGGGGCGGGGTCTACTAGGAACACTCCATTAAAATGTATGATCGCACATTTTAAAGAAGGATATTCTGGAGATTATGGTATTAAAATGACTGCAGCCCGTTTACAGATTTTGTGTACTAGGGAGTGGCCCGATCTAGACCCTACCTGGCCCCGAGAGGGAACCTTTAATGTAGGAATTATTCAGTTAGTGCACCGTAGAGTGCGAATAGCGCACCCCGATCAGTACCCCTATATAGATTCCTGGTTAAGTATTTGTGAAGATCCGCCCCCTTGGGCGAAGCGCTGTTATGAAGAGCAGTGCAGAATAATGTTAGCAAAGACAGATTATAGTCAGAAAATAGAACAGCCTAGAAAGAAAGGGAAAGGTGAGAAATCCGGGAAGAAACCCATCCTGGTAGATCCTGATTCCCCAGAAGTGATTACCCGACAGCCCCAAACCCAGCGCCCAGTGAGAGTAGCCCCACGTCCTGCCCCAGAGCCCCGGAGACAGCAGGAGCGGGACCCAACCCCTGAGCCATTACCCGAAGAGCAGGTAGATGAGCTCCCTTTAATGGAAGAAGATGATTCTACCGAGACAGAAAAAGGAGAATCAGATACAGAAACAGAGAAGGAAGAAACTGAAAATTCCCCGAGTGATACTGACAGTGTAAAAGCGGCTGCCAGTGTTAGCTCGCCAGTGAAAAGTAAATCTAAAGTAAAGCACATAGAGAAGAAGAAAATAACCACTGACAGGAAAGTTACGAAAATATCTCTCAGATCCCAAAAGACATCTACTGCCAAAATGATGCCTTTACGACAAGTCCCGGGAATACCCGTAAGAAATGAAGATAATGAGGTGGTGGCGGGACCCCTAAATTATGTGTATGTCCCCTTCTCTACCACTGATTTGTTAAATTGGAGGACACATTATGCCTCCTATACCAATAAACCCCAAGAGCTTACAGAATTAGTGAATACTATTATGGAAACCCACCAACCAACATGGGCAGATTGCCGCCAGCTCCTGTCCACCTTATTTACTACAGAGGAGCGGACACGAATTAGAAAAGCAGCTATTGACTGGCTGGCAGATAACCCTGTAGCTCCAGGAGAAAGGGGGGAGGAAAGAATAGATAATCGGGAAGCGGCCCAGAGAGAATTCCCGAATGAAGACCCCCGATGGGATCCAAATACAGAAAGAGGAGCCAGAGCCCTATCCCATTTTCGCCAAGGCTTTATACAAGGCCTGAAAAGGGGGGGCCAGAAAGCTATGAATCTTTCCAAAGTTACTGAAGTTACCCAAGGCATAGATGAGAGCCCAGCAGTGTTTTATGAAAGATTAACTGAAGCATATAGAATGTATACTCCCTATGATCCCGATGCACCAGGAAGTTTATGCATGGTGAATTCTGCTTTTGTAAATCAGTCTCAACCAGACATTAGACGTAAATTACAGAAATTAGAAGGGTTTGCGGGCATGAATGCAACTCAGTTATTGGAAGTCGCTCATAAAGTGTATGTGAATCGTGATAATGAAAGGCAGAGAGAATGTGATCGAAAGATGAAGAAGAAAGCTGATTTTTTGGCTGCGGCCATTGTTGAACAGAAAAGGGGAGGTATCCCTAGTCAACGGAGCAGAGGAAGGGGGCGGGGCCGAGGCGGAAGCCAGCCCCAGCTAGGCATAAACCAATGTGCCTACTGCAGGGAGGAAGGACATTGGAGAGATGCATGCCCGCAACTTGAAGACGCCCACCAAGATGACGAAAACAATCATCAATGGAGAGAAGAAAGACGAGGCCGTCCCCGAAACCGCGGAGGAGCCAATCGAGAGCAATACCAGCGAGAAAGAGGAGAAGCCGTACAAGCATTGGCTACGACAGCCCATGATGAAGATGACGTGGATTAGGACAGACCGGGCTCCGAATTTGCTTTAGGTCTCCAGAAGCCTATGGTCGGAATACAAATAGGAGACCAAGTTATGAACTTTATGGTTGATACTGGAGCAGAACATTCAGTAGTAGACAAAAAGATAGCCCCATTTTCTACAAAAGCAGTCACCATTGTAGGAGCAACTGGTGCCAAAGCTACAAAATCTTTTCTTCAGAATCGCATATGCAGTCTAGGAGGACAACAAATAACTCATCAATTCCTTTACATGCCTGAATGTCCAGTGCCACTACTGGGACGAGATATGTTAGCCAAGCTACAAGCCCAAATATCCTTTACTGAAAGAGGAGAAATGCAAATGACAGTAAATTCTCAAGCCAAACCAGCAGGAATAATGCTGCTTACAGTTCCCCGAGAAGAAGAATGGAGATATTACAGTGATGAATCTGCCCAAGACACCTATTTTGAACAAACTTTGAAAAGCATTGATGCACCACCTGGAGTATGGGCAGAAGGCAGTCCTCCAGGCCTAGCCAAACATATAGCTCCAATAATTGTAACTCTCAAGCCTAGTGCTACACCAGTACATGTCAAGCAGTACCCTCTCCCAAGAGCTGCAATTGAAGGCATCCACCGCCACTTGCAAAGATTACTAGAACATGGCCTACTAAAAGTATGTCAATCCCCATGGAACACTCCACTTCTGCCAGTGAAAAAGCCTGGAACAGATGACTACCGCCCAGTGCAAGATCTAAGAAGAGTGAATGAAGCAGTTGAGACCATACATCCAGTTGTACCCAATCCTTACACTCTTCTAGGACTGATACCTGCTGAAGCTACCCACTTTACTGTTCTGGATTTAAAAGATGCATTCTTTTGCATAAGATTAGCCCCCATAAGTCAGATATTATTTGCTTTTGAATGGCAGGACTCTATCTCTGGAAGAGGGGGCCAACTTACTTGGACACGATTACCCCAAGGATTCAAGAATTCACCTACCATCTTTAGTGCTGCACTGAATCAAGACCTTTCAAGCTATCCAGTGGCCCCGGGGAAGAGAGTGCTTCTCCAATACGTGGACGATCTGCTGATAGCTGCTGTATCAGAAAGTGAATGTATACAAGCCACCAAAGACCTCTTGCAGTTACTAGATGAAGCTGGATACAAAGTTTCCAGAGCAAAAGCACAACTATGCCAAAAAGAAGTGAAATACTTGGGCTTTTGTATAACCAAAGGAAGCCGAAAATTAGACAGAGAGAGAAAAGAAGCAGTATGCAGAATTCCAACCCCAACTACCAGAAAGCAAGTCAGAGCTTTTCTGGGAGCGGCAGGATATTGCCAAATCTGGATTCCCAACTTTGCCCAAATCGCCAAACCACTGTATGAAGCCACAAAAGGAGAAGAAAAGTCGCCACTGGAGTGGGGACCTGAGCAGGATACAGCCTTCAAGACGTTAAAGGAAGAATTGATGTCATCACCAGCCCTTGGACTACCAGATGTTCACAAGCCTTTCCACTTGTTTGTACATGAAGCACAAGGAAATGCCTTAGGCATGTTGACTCAGAAATTGGGAAATTGGGAGCGACCTGTAGCATACCTATCGAAACAATTGGACACTGTGGCCAAAGGATGGCCACCTTGCCTGAGAGCAGTTGCAGCTACAGCATTGTTAGTGAGTGAAGCAGACAAGCTCACACTAGGACAGAATCTACGAGTCACTGTGCCACATGCATTCCTTGCCCTTATGGAACAGAAAGCAAATCATTGGCTCACCAATTCCCGAATGTTGAAATATCAGAGCATGTTATGTGAAAACCCACAGATACAACTGGAAGTGAGCCATGCCTTGAATCCAGCCACATTGATACCTATTAGTGAAGAACTCCCAGAACATGACTGTATAGAAGTCATGGACACTGTATTCTCAAGCCGACCTGACCTGACAGATATGCCCATAGACAATCCTGACCAAGTCTATTACGTAGATGGAAGCAGTCTCATCATCAATGGACGACGCTGCGCCGGATATGCAGTAGTCACTCAACATGAAGTCGTTGAGTCATCAGCTCTAGCCTCAGGTACATCAGCCCAGAAAGCAGAATTGATAGCACTTACTCGAGCACTACTGTTAGGTGCAAAACTTGTGTTAAATGTATATACAGACTCTAAATATGCCTTCACTACCCTACATGCCCATGGAGCTCTCTATAAAGAACGAGGGCTCATCACGTCCGGAGGAAAATCAGTCAAGTATGGCCCAGAGATACTGATGTTACTTGATGCAGTATGGGCCCCAACTCGTGTAGCTGTCATGCATTGCAGAGGACACCAAGCAGGAAAAGGAGAAGTTGCTCGAGGAAATAGGTTTGCAGATGCCTCAGCACGACAAGCAGCCATGACAGGACAAATTTTGCCACAAGCCATGCCGATACAGGCAGCATTGTTTCCAGTACCCTTGAACTTATGGACACCACGATATACCACCAAAGAATTACATTACTACTGTAACAAGGAAGATGGAGTACTGAAAGATGGGTGGATTGAGCTGCCACCAGCAGAAAGCAGTCAACCCCCAGGACGAATAGTAATCCCTGAATTGTTAGGTCCAGCCTTTGTCAAAGCTTTCCACGAAGCCACTCACTATGGAAAAAGTGCTATGGAAAAAGCACTTAGACCACATTTCTACATTACCATGTTGACAACCATATCAGCTTCAGTAGCACGCCAATGTCTAATTTGTGCCAAAAATAATGCCAAGCAAGGTCCCACACCAGCACCCCGAGTTCAGTCAGGAGGTGTAACCCCCATGCACCACCTGCAAATTGATTTTACTGAAATGCCAAAAGCCAATGGATATCACTACTTATTAGTATTAGTTTGTACTTTCTCTGGGTGGGTAGAAGCCTTCCCAACCAGAACTGAAAAAGCTCGAGAAGTCACCAAAGTTTTACTGAGAGAGATTGTCCCTAGATTTGGAATTCCAGCAGTAATAGGGTCAGACAATGGGCCCTCATTTGTTTCTCAGATTACTCAACAGTTAGCAAAAGCCTTGCAGATACAATGGAAGCTTCACACTGCATACAGACCCCAGAGTTCAGGGAAAGTTGAGCGAATGAATCGTACCTTAAAAGCCCAAATGTCTAAGCTTTGTCAGGAGACACGCCTGAAGTGGCCCCAAGTGCTCCCAATAGCTTTACTCAGAATACGCTCAGCTCCTGTGAAGTCAACAGGATTTTCCCCTTTTGAAGTTCTGTATGGTAAACCCCCACCAATAGTGCAGGGAATTAAAGGAAGTCTAGCCCAAATTGGTTCAGAAATAACCAGACAAGAACTCCTAGCTCTTAGTTTTGTTCTGCAGACTCTCCATGCGTGGATCCAAGACCAGTTGCCTATCAACTTGGCGGAACCCTTGCATCCCTACCAGCCTGGTACCTCGGTGTGGATCAAAGATTGGAAGAAGACACCGCTGGAACCCCATTGGAAGGGACCATACATCGTCATCCTGTCTACCCCAACTGCAGTAAAGGTAGCAGAAATCGATTCCTGGATCCACCACAGCAGAGTCAAGCCCGCAGCTGATCCAGAACCTGAGCAGTGGACAGCAGAGCAGCATCCTGATGCACCTTTGCGAGTTACTCTGAGACGGCAACCAGCAGCTTAGACACTTTATCACAGTGCCCTGCAGTAGCCAAGTCTTTCGAAGAGGATTGCTGTTTTCCATACAGCAAGAGTTTGTTTCAACGAACCTCATGTGTGTGATTTAACACACTACTTTGATGCTACATTGATTGACCATATTTCGGAAGCCAACTGAAATTGATAAGTTGGCTAATGTGTGATGGACAACTTGAGGATCTTCAATCAACACTCAGCACCCGTTGAATTGCTTCATTAGCAAACGGGACGAAGAAAAGAACGTCGTGGTCAAGATTTTCAAGCTGAGGATTCAGAAGAACTCCAATCAACATGTATCCTTATCTTTGCTTTGCCCTGGTTGCCTGTTTTGGAGGCTTTGAACTGACTTATGCTTTGCCTCCATGCACTGCTTGCATTACTTCTACTCGGACTGGACTGAAAGTAACTCAGACTTTGATTTATCACTCTTACTATTCCTGCACTGGTAAAGTGACTCGGTGTATTTATAACACCACTGAACTGAATATCTGTACCAAGGGTAAATCTAAAGTATGCTTTAATCCGCATCAAAATCCATCCTATTACACCTTGGAAATGCGATGGAAAGATGCAGATGGACCTTTGATCAATGCCACACGCCCACTCACAGATCCTAGTCAATCTGCTGTTTTGTCTTTTGATGCTTGTGAAGTAATCAACAGAGATAGTCATTCTAAGTGTGGTAGTTGGGAAAAATCATACACATGGAATGACAAATATATGTGTCCAGAAGGGACCACTGGATGGGGAGCATGCACAGGAAAGAAAGTCTCAGCCGATGTATATAGTACAGCCCCAGAGTCAGATTACTTCTGCCCAAGATGGGAATGTGTCTTTTATGCCACCTGGGTTAGTATGGTAGAGAATACCAACAAAGATAATCGAATGGCTGCATTACGGAGGCCATATGTCAAAGATATAGACAAATGCAAGAAAAATGCTTGCAATCCCTTAGAGTTGGTTGTTCTGAGACCCGAATATTGGAAACGAGGATTCCGATTTGCAGGGTCTGGATCAGATCCAGGAACCATAGTATATATAAGATTAAATACCCAAGCCCATAAATCATCCAAGTACCATATCCATGACACATTCTATGAAGCCATGCATGTAAATAAGTTTGAAATTCCCCATCCCTCTCAGAACTTATTTTTAGAATTAGCTGGAGCAGTAGTATCCAGTCTAAATATCTCAGATTGTTACTTTTGTGGGGGGACACAAATGGGTGACCAATGGCCATGGGAAGCCCAAGAATTGAATTACTCAATGACTTACAATCAAACTGAACTACATAAGACTACCAGCGAATGGGTGTTAGCGCACTCAATAATTGGACGTCTTTGCTATGCACGAACTGGACCCCAGTTCAAACAACAGGTAGGATAGCTGGTCTGTCTAAGCCAGAAATTCTATAATGACACTACCAAAAAGACGTCTTGGTGGTCAGGAATCAAAGAACCTGAACCACCTAACCCATTAGCTAGATTTCCTGAGCTTTCTCATTTATGGACAAATCTTGCCAAGCCTCATGCCTTTGTGAATTTCAAAAATCAAACACTTATCTTCATCTCCAAAATAGCAGCCAGTTTTTTGTGACACGTTTTTGAAATTGGAGGCGAGGGAGGTACAGTCATACCTGCGAGATTCAACCCATCTCTTGCAATTGTTTTTGGATTTTGTGGTTCCCCCGGGGGCCTATTTAGTAACTCTCGATGTAACAGCGCTTTATACCAACATTGACCAAGTAGAAGCACTTGAGTTGTTAGAGCATTCCTTTCATTCAGCTCCGACCCGCCTTCCACGGGGTTTTTTGTTGGATTTGGCTCGGCTAGTATTAACCCAAAATTATTTTTTGGTTGATGGGGTATTCTATAAGCAAATTTCCGGAGTGGCTATGGGGGCCACTTTAGCCCCGTCTTTGGCCACCCTTTACTTGGGGAAAATAGAAGACACATTAATTCAACGATCTCCACTATATCAACATGTTAAAATGTGGAGAAGGTTTTTGGATGATATATTCTTTGTTTGGACGTCAGATCATCCTGCACTTATTAGTTTTATAAATTGGCTGAATCAATTGAAACCCAATATCACTTTTACTGAACATATTTCTCAAGATCGTATCGAATTTTTGGATATTTCTATTGAAGCAGAGGATGGTAAATTGACATCTTCCCTATACCGGAAGCCTGTTCAGAGGAACAGCTTATTGCACTATCAAAGCAATCATCCTAGTTCGCTTAAACGTGGCCTTCCATTTGGCCAATTTTTAAGGTTGCGGCGTCTTTGTCATTCTTTAGAAGACTTTAAAACACATGCCTCTGAACTAACCCATCGATTGTTGGACAGGGGTTATCCCTTAAAAATAATTTCCCAAGCTTTTCGTCGGGCACGATACACACATAGAGAGTGGCTCTTGGATCCCCAATATTCCACTTATCGCCCATCTGATTCTGCTATGTTGGTGGGAATTCTACCTTATTCAGAAAATAGTTTTGAAGTAGCTAAAATTCTACGCTCCCATTGGCGAATATTATCACTACATGAGTGTTTTCAACAACCTTTACGGGTGGCATTTACCCGGGGTTCTAATTTGAGTAACCATCTAGTGAAGACAGCATTGTCTACAGATAGACCCATTCCATCGGGATATGATGGGGGTCACAGCCCCTGTACCACTTGTAAATATTGTGAACAGACCTTTGCGGGACGAACATGGCAACATCCTACTACTGGCCGGGAATATATAAGGCAATGGAAGACTACGTGTCGGACCTCTCATGTAGTATATATGTTGATCTGTCCCTGTGGATTGCTGTATGTGGGACGTACTACTAGGTCCCTGAAACAACGATTGGCTGAACATGCATCACGTTTACACAATAAGGTTTTGACAGCTCCACTTGTTGAACATTGTATAGCACAGTCTCATTCGTTTGAGGAGTTGCGTTGGACAGTAATAGATCATGTCCCCTCGGATCCCCGCGGGGGTGACCGCGAGCAAAAGTTGCAATATTTAGAACAACGCTGGATCTTTTTGCTACATACCATACAGCCTTTTGGGCTTAATCGCGACATTGATTGGATCACCATCCTGTGATGTGGAGAAATCTGATTGGCGAGTCTTTCTACCTATGGAAAAGTGGACACCTCTAGTAGTGAGGTTTTTTCCTCTTTCTATTGGTGTTTCCCTGTTTAAATATCGCCGAGGTAAAAGCCGTTTACACATAATGCCCGAATTAGCCATGTGGAAGGTGGCATTTCATCAAGCTGGCAGAAAAAGATAGCAGTCAGTTGCATTATCATATGACGAATACACTTGATACAGGGCGCACACCCGAAACGTGCACGTCATGTACTGAATATCTTGTCATTTGCAACATGAAAGGAATCGCTGCTGTTTTGGAGATGAAGATAAGTGTTTGATTTTTGAAATTCACAAGGGTGACTTAATAAGAATAAAAGCAGTTCACAGTCTGGTGGGGGTTTGGCTAACCGTCCTAACCCTCCCTCGGTGGACTTCGACAAATGAATGAATAAATAGTGGGTTTAATTTCATGATTGGTTTACAACTTGTCTCTTAGAGATTTACCATCATAGCTAAGGGTTTTCTAGTTTAGTTGAAGCCTCATGCCTGGCAAGCCCCACCTGGCCTATATTGGATCTGTGGAAACAGAGCATATGCCCGACTCCCTACACACTGGGGAGGGGCGTGTGTCTTAGGGACCATCAGACCTTCTTTCTTTCTTTTAAACACGGAACATGGAGAACAATTAGGATACCCAGTGTATACAACTAATCACAGACACAAAAGAGCACTGAGACAGAAGAGAGCACCCCTCCAGGTAGGCAAGTGGGAAAAGTGGAAGGGTGATGATTGGCCACCAGAAAGAATCATTGAATATTATGGGCCTGCCACTTGGAATGATGATGGTATGTGGGGATATCGAACCCCAATCTATATGATTAATCGTATTATCCGCTTACAAGCAGTAGTTGAAATAATAACCAATGAAACTAGCCAAGCTCTTACACTTTTAGCTAGACAAAGTACTCAAATGCGCACTGCTATATATCAGAACCGCTTAGCACTTGATTATTTGTTAGCAGCTGAAGGAGGAGTATGTGGTAAGCTGAATTTAACTAATTGTTGTTTAAAAATAGATGATAAAGGTCAAGTAGTTGAAGAAATTGCTGAAACTATGCGAAAGCAAGCTTATGTGCCAGTACAAACTTGGCATTCACTAAAGTTTCCTAACTGGTTTGCTGGTCTTTTCTCATGGCTAGGAGGACTTAAAACTTTCCTTATACTAGTACTAATAATCATTGCTGTCATTTTACTGTAACCATGTATAATCCCATGTTGTATGCGTTCTATTCATAGTGCTATTGAAAGTACAGTAGAGCGGAAGACCGCAACTAAGATTATGGCCTTATACCAACCTAAACCTCCTGCATATAGTCGGAATCCTCTGACCATGATATAACCATTTTAAGTGATTTAATTCTCACACCTTATTAAGTAATAGGGTGAGATTAATCAAAGGGGGGAATGTGGCAGGTGAAGGCCTGTGATCCACAGTGTCTGACATAAACAGACAGGCCTAACTAGCTTGACCTGTAAATGAAGCCTGTGAAGAGGCCCATAGGAATTGCACATCCCCCAACATGCTGCTATTGTAGAATTAGAACTCAGTAAAAGTATTGGATTAGCTTAGACAAGCAGAACTGAAAAGTTGGAAAAATACAGAAAAATATGTTTGAATGCCCCTGATAAGAAAATACAGCTGTAAGGGATTTAATTAAAACTGCTGACAGAAAGGTTACAGAGCCCTGTTTCCCTGCACGTACTAACTAGCCCAATGGCCTTGGAAGTAGGAAAGTAACAAGTTGGTGAACTGGCCATTGTAATTGGGACTAGAAGGGGGGTGAGCAGGTGCTGAGCCCACTCAAAGAACATAATTGGATAATCGTATCAGTACCGGGACCAATAGAAGGGGTACGGGAGGTTACCGGGACCAATGAAATGTTTTTCTATACCTAGAATGGAGCAAAAGTCTATAAAAGTTGTTGTATTCCCAGAGAACATCGCTCAGCCATTTTGAATTTGATTCTGCTTGAGACTTGTGCACAAATAAATGATTTGGACCTTCTGAACAGACTCCTGGTATCATTGGTTTGTCTGCGCTCTGCTGCTACAAAACAAAAAACTACATATCCCAGCAACCCTTGCTGCTAGATAGTATAAAGGACACTCAGAAGCAAAACAGCGGTCACCCCTACTATAAAGCCTTCGGCCAGTAGCAGGGGAGCGTGACAGTATGTCTAGGGAAAACTGCTACCCTCCTTTTTCCTGGGATTCCATAGGACTACCTGACAAACAAACCACGTGATAAAACAAGAAACAACCCTGTGTTTATATATAAATTAGACTTTATTACTGATAGCAAAAATAGTGTAAAAATGAGCATAAATTAGTTTTCTGAGGTAGTATGTTATGCAGTCCTATGTTACGATTACCAAGAGACCTAATCTCTGTATCAGGAACCAATGTCACTGATTCACTCTGCATTCAGACATACAGTACATTATCTGTGTGTCTAAGCTAGCCCCAACCTCGGGTGGGAAATTAAAGACCAGTACCTTAGCTCTTGCCAGAACACTTGTGGTTGGGTCTGAGAAATTGTCTCAGGAATGGCACGAAGTCAAAGTATGTCAGAGGTCCAAAGTCAACTGCATGGTCACACCGAGCTGCAGGTCTGTGGGAGAGATTCGCCCTTGGACACTATCTGACTTTACAGCCAGAGACAGACAAGCACACAAAGTGCAAAGAAAACAGTCCATTTCAGAAGTTAAAGTTTCCAGGTATTCTGCAAGCCTTTGGGCATGTTTCAGAGTGCTGCAGGTGTGTCTTGGGCTGCATCTGTTCTGACTTGGGCTTCATGTCCCTGTGTCCAGTGTATCATTCTTTGTTCTGACCCCCTCATCATGGCTGGTCTCAAATCTTGTATGTCATCTTCAGCAAATCCAGTAACAGCTAATAGGTGGTCTTTCTGCAAACAAGTCCATACATTGTTGCGCATGCTAGTACCAGTAGCACAGTGAAGGACTCAGCAATGTTCTTCTGCATGTAGTCAGCTGGAGTAATACTTCTGCGGTGAAGTACACAAATCTGCAGAATTTCTTGATCTGCAAGTTTAATGCTGAGTTATAACAAACAGGAATCCATCTTATTTAATTCAGATTTTGGTTCAGAGCAGGTCTGATTCAGAGTAGGCCCCATCTCGTAACAGGAAGCCATGTTATTGGTTCAGACATTAGTTTCTGAACAGGTATCAGCCCTACACAACCCAGCTTGAAAGCATCCATCGTCAGGGTGCATCGAGGTGGAGGCATCTGAAAAGGTGACCTGAGTAGATTTTGTGGGGAACATCACCATAAAGGGACTTCATCAGTTGAGGGGTGATGTGGATCTTGTCTCTGAGATACCCTTTCACTTGCATCCATTCAGAAGACAGAGTCCATTGCACTTATTGCATGTGTAATCAAGCGTGTGTGTGGGGGGGGGGGGGGGACATGGACTGTGGAGGCCATGTGCCCTAACAGTCATAGCATCTCTGAAGCTGTTACTCGGCTTTGCTTCTGTACCCTTTTTACCAGCTGGATGAGGTGGGCACAGTGGATCCTTTGGAAGAAAAACTCGGGCCTGTTGCGTGTCTAAGAGCGCACCAATGAAATCCAGGTGAGGTGAGACTTTGGGAAGTTTATGACAAAGCCCAGGTGTTGGAGCACCATGACTGTGCGATGAAGGGAGTCTTACCTCTTGAGGGGAGTCTCCCCTGATTAGTCAATAAGTAAGTAAAGATAAAGACCCCCCAAGGTGCGTAGGTAGGCAGTGATGACTGCCATGCATTTTGTGACTACTGGGGCAGAGGCTAGACCAAAGGGGAGAACCCGGAATTGATAATAGTTTCCTTGAAACATGAAGCACAGATACTGTCTGTCGCTCCTTGGGGCAACTCCTGGGGCACTCCTACTATAGCCTGCCTACCCACTGCATTCTCTCTAATCTCAGAGAGCTTACGCTTCCCTGCACACCCCTCTGGTAAGGTCTCCTCCAATGTGCTTCCCCTACCCACACTTCTTCTGTCCCTTTTGTTCCTTTCTTCCATGGCTTCCACCCCGTCCACTGGGGCTATTGCCAGGGCCAAGTTACCACGTCTCCTTTATCCCTCCCCACGCAATCTCCTGCCAATCTCCTCCCCTGTTGCCCCCTCTCTACTTACTCAAACTCCTCACCTCCCCATTCCCCCTCTGTATCTGGCCCTTCTCAATTGTCGTTCACTGCGCTCCAAAGCTGTCCCAATCCATGATCTTATCCTACAACAGTCCCTCGACCACGTCTTCCTCTCGGAAATCTGGCTCCGCGAGGGTGAAGAACTGCTTCTTAATCGCTGTCTCCCCCCCCCCCCCCCCCACGATATTCTGCCCTCCCTAATCCACACCAGGGCCAGTCTGGAGGGGGGTCGTGGCCATTTTTCACTCCTCTCTTCCCGTTCATGAACTCTCCTCCCCTGCCCTACCATGCATCCCTTCTTCTTCGTCTTGATTCCTCCCCCCCATCTATTTCCTTCTCATTTATTCCCCCCTGCCCCCCAGCCCTATCTCTGGGTTTCCCTCCTTCTCACCCTCTCTGAGGCTTCTCTTCTCTATCCCCACATTGTGTTCATCAGCGATTTCAATGTGCATCCAGACTCCCCCTCTACCCCTTGTGCTACCTCCTTCCTTGCTCTCCTTTCCGACTTCTCTCTACACTAGCATGTCCTCTTCCCCACCCACTCCGCTGGTCACACTCTTGATCTTGTGATTTCACCTCTCGCTTCCCCTTTACTCCTTCTGCCCTGTCTGTCTTTCCAGTTCTCTGGTCTGACCACTTTTTTCTTCTCTTCCACATTGAGCTCCCATCCTCCCTGCCTCCCTCTAGACAGTGTCCTCCCTTCCCTGCACTCTCACGTTGCATCACACCCACTACCCTCCAGCAATTCCCCTCCACAGACACCCTTTTTGTGCCTGATTTCCCTTCTCTCACTCCTGATCGTCAAGTCCAGGTTTGGAACTCCACCCTGCTTTCCACCCTTGATACACTTGCCCCACGTCACCCAGCCTCTCATCTTCATCAGCCCAATTGTCACCCCTGGTTTCACCCTGGTCTCCTTTTGCACTGTTCCCACCTCCATCGCGCTGAGTGCTTGTGGTGCAAGCACCCTTCCAAAGAATCCCTAGCTCATTTCCACTATTGCCGTTCCCATTACCGCTCCCTTATACACACTGCCAAGCACTCTTATTACACCAATCTTATCTCTTCTTCCTCCAACTCCTCTTGCCAGCTTTATTCCATTCTCCGCTCCCTATCGGCCTCATACACTCTCCCCTCCTCAGCCACCCCTGACCCTGCTCTCCTAGCAACCTATTTCAGTGACAGGGTGCTGGCTCTCTGCTCCATGTTCTCTGCCTCTCCCCCCCTTTCCCCTCCCTCATCCTCTGCCCCCCTTCTCTCTCCTACCCCCGAGGTTCCTTCCCTTCCTCACTGCTGACTTTCCTTTCACCCTATCTCTCTCGTTGAGCTGACCAAAGCTCTCTCTTCCTCCAGAAAAACCACATGCCAGCTTGACCCCATCCCTTCCTGCTGGCTCAGTGAGCCCTCTCTTGCTCTCCTCCCGTTCATTCTCACCATCTTCCAGTCTTTCCTCGGATTTCTTCCCCGCTTCATGGAAGCATGCCATAATTTGCCTCATTCTTAAAAAACCCTCTCTGGACCCCACGGCCCCTGTAAATTGGCGCCCCATTTCCAAACTCCCCTTTCTCTCTAAACTCTTGGAGAAACTAGCCTTTTCACAGCTCTCCTCCAACCTTGACACCACCCTCATTCTGCACCCTTGTCAATCCGGCTTCTGCCCCAGGAACAGCACTGAAAACATTCTTCTTTCCTTCCTTAACGAACTTCACTCCTCTCATGACTGTGGGTTCTACTCTATTGAAGTTTCTCTGGATCTGTCCTCTGCTTTCGATCTCGTCAACCACACCACACTTTTCACTGAAGCTAGGATTGGTGACTCCATCCTTCAGTGGTTTCGTTCCTTCCTCACTTCTAGATCCTTCTCTATTTTCATCAGTTCCTCTTCCTCGCCAATCATCCCACTGCCCGATGGTGTCCCTCAGGGCTCCGTCCTTGCCCCTCTCCTTTTCAATGTCTTCCTGGCCCCTCTTACCCTTCTGATCCAAAAGCACAGTGTCTCTGCGTATTACTATGCAGATGACATTATTCTCCTATACCAAAGTGATCCCACTGCCCCTGATATCACCGCTCTCAATAACTGTCTCTCCTGCATTAGCACCTGGTTGACCTCTAATTTCCTCCACCTCAATCTGACGAAAACCCATGCCATATGGTTCACATTTGGCAGGCCTACCCCCTTCCTAGCCCCCTCACTCTCTTCCACTCCCATTCCCCTGGTCCTCACGCTTCACTATCTTGACGTCACTCTAGACTCAGCCTTATCCTTCCATGACCACCTGTCCTCTATAATCTGTCATTCCTTCTGTTCTTTATGCCAGATCCACGCTGTCCGCCCCTTCCTTGCCTCCTCCTTCCTGACCACCCTTCTTCTTTCCCTAGTAATGAATAGGATTGATTACTGCAATATCACCCTTGCTGGTATCCCACAATACGAACTACACAGACTCCGGCTTTTACAGACTACAGAAGCCCACATTGTCACATGCCTCCCGCACAGATCACGTCACACCTTTGCTTATTCACCTCCATTAGCTTCCCGTTGTTTATAGGATACTGTTTAAGGTCTTAACTTTTGTACACAAAGCCATCCACATCAGCTCACCTCAGTATCTTTCCAATTTGGTTCATCTTCATACCTCCCACCGCTCGCTCCAACATATTCATGCAAACTGTATATTTCTCCCCTCCCCATCCTTGGCCCATCTAGAATCCACCCACAACTCCACTTTTTTCTTCCTCTGCCCCAAACTTTCCATTTCTCTTCCCCAGGACCTCCGACTAGAACTTTCCTTTACCCGGTTCAAATCACTGTTGAAGACTTACCTCTTCTGCACTGCCTTCAATTTCCCCGCCCCCACTGCCCCCAGCTGAGGCATCCCATCTCTCTCCTGATCTCTCCTTCTCTCATGTCCTGTCCCCTTTCCCTCCTGCTTCCCATCTTCTTCTGTCCTCTTTGTCTCCCTTCTGTCAAAATTATGGTGTTCCTTTCCTTTTCCTGGCAGTATGCTTTTATACTTTGTAAACCATTCTGATGTGCTTTCGTAGAGTGGTATATCAAGAAATGAAATAAATATAAATATAAATGCATGTACGCCTCTTTTAGGTCTAGAGAACATAGTCAATCGTGACTCTGGAAGTATGGTAGAAGAGTTCCTAAGGAAATCATTTTGAATTTCTCTTGGATCATGAATTTGTTTAGGTCTCTGAGATCCAAGATGGGCCTGAACCCACCTGTTTCTTTGGAATGAGAAAATATGGAGAGTAGAAACCCATCCTTTCTTGAGAAGGAAGTACTCTTTTTATGGCATCCTGGGACAACAGGGTGGCCACCTCTTCTTTTAAGAGAGTGCTTGAAGGTGGTTGTGTGAGATATTCCCCTATGAAGCTGGTTTTGGGTAAGGTTTCAAAGTGAAGCTGATAACACCTTTGAATAATCTGAAGTGTCCACTGCTCTGATGTTATGAGATGCCACCTGTGGACATATTGACATAGTCTGCCTGCTATGTGGAGAGGCTGGGGGCCCTCCAAGGGCAGATTGGCAATGCTCTCTAGGAAGGAGTCAAAACGAATTGCAGGTTGTGCCTGTGCAGCTGATTGAAGCTTAGGAGCCTTGGGCTTCTTGGGTTGGCTAGGACACTGCTGCCTCTGCTGAGGTTGCTAGGCAGCAGGAGGAGGATAAGAAGGATAGTATCTCTTCTTTTTAGAAAAGAAAGTTTTCTTGGGAAGAGTCTTCCTCTTGGATGGGTCAGTTGTTTTCCTGGAAAGGTGTTTTAGGGTGAGATCATCTGTTTCAATCTCCCCTGCTTTTTCTCTCCAGTCTTTACCAAAAAAAGGTTTTCCCCAGTACATGGGATATTGGCCTGTTTATCCTGGACCTATTGCTCGGCCCTGGTAAGAAACTTAGAAGTATTTTAACCTTCCTTGATGAGTTTCTGGAATGCACTCTGCTTATCCTCAGGATTCAGGGGGCTGAAAGTTTCCAAATCCATGGTGACATCCTTTGGAAACATCCCCATGTACAGAATGTAAGAGTTGATTCTGGAGCCCAATATGCATGCCTGGAAGCATCGACGCTCAAAGGCATTGACTGTCCTTGGGTCTCTGCCAGGTGGCATAGATGACTGGTTCTTAAGAGCTCTTTATGTGGCAAATCACCAATTCCACCACCATTGAGAGGTGGGGGAGCTGAGGTTTTTGGAAGCCTGGGCACTCTGGTACTCGGTACATGGTATCGAGTCTCTTGCTGATAGGCAGAACTGTGAGCGGTGCCTCCCACATAAGGAGCATAAGCATCTGCAGAATACAATGCACTGGCAGCATAGCCGCCTCCTTAGGAGGGTATTGGAGTATCTCCAGTTCCTCTGCCCTCGGTTCCTTTTTTGAGGCTACTGTGATGGCGAGCTCCACTGCTATGTCATGTATGAAGTCCTGAAAGGACATATCTTCTGGTGGGGCGGTGAAGGGTCCGAAGGGATATCTGGAAGTTCTTTGGAATCGAGTGACCCCCCGGTCAGATTCTGAAGAACTAGAATCAGAGGCTGGTAAGAAATCAAAGTATCGGTGGTCTTGAGTTTGACCTCGATGCTTTGTGGCCGATATGCCTGGCTTTAGGCTCAGTGCCTAAGCCTGCATTCCTGAAGCTCTCGATGTTATCAGTACTGAGGTTGCCAGGAGTGCTGCCAAACTCCTCTTGAGAGCCAGCATGCACTGGTCTAGGGAGATGGCTGATGTCTGGGTAGCTCTCTGGAGGTCGATGCCTTGGGAGCATCCTGGAGCCCCACTTAGGCTTTGGAGGACTGATCCTCCCGCTAGGACTGTTTAGCTGGCTGATCTGCATTGGAAGCACCTCTAGGGAAGTCATGATGCTTATGCTGGGACTTTTCTCTGGCCTTGGTATCAGTCTTCGACACCAATGCCAAGGATTTGGGAATGGCCAGAGATGCTGACTTACTTTTGTGTTTGGACTTTGAAGAAACCTGAGACCCATGAGAGGAAGTAGATGCCCTCGATGAAGTGGAAGCCACTGAAACAGAGTCTTAGGCAAACAACTCTCCAAATTGACTGGCTCAGTTCTTGAGTCCTCTCTTTGTCATTTGTTGGCACAAAGGATAAGAACTGGGCTGATGTTCAGGACACAAATATTATAGACATAAGTCATGCTTATCAGTGGCTGAGATGGTACCAGAACATTTGGAACATTTTTTTAAACCACTGACTGGCTTTTCTATGCCTTAAAAAGTTAAGAGATTGAAGATAAGGCTATGAAGGCCTAGAGGCCTAGTTTAGTGGTGAAACCCACAATGAAAATCAAGAGAAAATAAAATAGAAAATTTAAAAATAAAAAATGAAAGAATTATCAGGACCGGTGTTGCATTCGACGGAAGCGGAGTCAATGGGAAGGCAGAAGCACGATGTTCCACAAAAAATAAAGTTTTTCGGTGGTGACAAGACAATGCATCCTACTAGCTCTGCAGAAAATGAACTGAGGGGAGGAGTTAAGAAGGTAGGCACGCAGGTGCAGTAGAGTGCTCCCAAAGGCTTTCTTATTGGATGTTGGGGAATGTTCAAATGCGGGCTCCATTGGTGACATTCATCCATATGTAAAGACCGTGTTCCTGCTGTTCTCGGAGATCATCTGTTCTGCATTACAGGATATGCACAGACCCTTAAAAACTCCACATGCCTGTCCTGTTTCCTGTGGCAAGAGACTATACTCCACCATTCCTTGAACAACATATGGTCACTTGTATGCAGTGTTTAATATAAATTTGCTTGTCATTTCTATAGTGCTATTAGACATACCCAGCACTGTTGATCAAATAATTCAGAAGGGGGGAGGTAAAAGGTAGGGTCTAGGTTACAGGATTGGGGAGCCACGATCCCTGTGAGCCATCAAAGAATCTCTCAAAATTGTATTTATTTATTTAATAGTAGTGTTCAGCCCACGGCTTTCCAGTAGTAGTTCAAGGCAAGTTACAATTAGGTACAGTAGGTATTTCCATGTCCACAGAGGACTTACAATCTAAGTTTGTACCTGAGGCAATGGAGGGTTAAGTGACTTGCCCATGGCCACAAGGAGTGCCAAGGGATTTTAATCCTGGTCTCTTTAGTCATGTGGAGGAGTAGCCTAGAGCGGTGTTTCTCAACCTTTTTTATTTTGTGGCAGACTTTTGAATTTGTTCAGTCCTTGGGGCACACAAACCAAATTTGTATTATTTCTTAGCATATTGGCTTTTCGGTACCTTTTTGAAAGTTTGCACTTTCTCACTTTTGCACAATTTTCATTTAGAGATTAAAACGGAGCGGTTTGTTTTTGGAGGGATTTTTCCTTTTCCCCATGCACAACGGACATTCCAACATATAAATGCATTTGTTATGTATATTTTCCCATTAGTTTTTCTTGGGATCAGATTTATCTTTATTTTTCAGTTAATGTGCTGATCCATCGTTTTGGTTATTTCATTGGAATAATCATGTCCTGGCAATGTCCGAGTTTTTATACTATTGCCTTTTTTAATTGGTCTTGTTTTATTCAGTTATTTTATGTGTCAAATATGTGTTGTGGTGAACAGCGCCCGCCTGAGCCGATGGAGACAGATGAAAATCCTGAGGTTCAGCAGGATTTACACCAAAATGACAGGGCAAGAAAAAAAGAGAGACTCTATTACACAGAGCTGAGCATGGAGACCAGCCCAGGGGAGGAGTCCTGCAGTTCCGATTGGGCACACCCAGCCCTGAGAAGGGGCGTGCCTAAGAGAGAACGTACTTTTAAACCAGAGCATGGCTCTGAGAGGGAGATTATTGGGAGAGAGGGGAAGCAAAAGGAGAAGGAGAAAAAGGAGTACGAGATTCCGAAGGAGGCTGAGACTCAGTACGAGTATGGGAAGAAGTTTAAGAAGAAGCAGCCCAGGAAGGAATACAGGAGGAAGAAACTAGAGGATGGTTGGAAAGCCAGAGGAGAGTCTAATGATACTTGGGAACCTGGCATAAGAAGAAAGCCTTCAAGGCAAACACAGGTGAGAGAGCCATCATTCTCTGAAGTGTCGTTTGTACCAGAAAGCAACAAACAGAACAGCTGGAGAACCTTGGAGCCGTCTGAAGACAGTAGGGCTCTGCAAAAAGTGAGTAATTGGCCACACGCTTGCCAAGCTGAATGTAAAGATAATTCTCCTATCTATGAAACAATTGCCAAAGAGACTAGCAATTATTCTGATGCCTTTAACTTACAAGAAGAGAAGACAAACAGCCTTGAGCAAAAGGGAAGTTCTATAACAGATGATAGTACCCTATCTCACAAGGAACAGGCTGAATTGCTTCTTCAAAGCTTTAAACAATTCTTAGAGTTGCAAGCTAGACAACAGCTAATTTCACAAGAAGCTAGTAATGCCTTACAGCTTGAAGGAGTAACAGAGAGTAATACAGACTTACCAGGCTGTGAACAAATGGACTGTACGATTTGTTGTATAGATAACTCAAGCTGAAGGAAATGCTTTTGCCGTCTGTGATCTGAGAGTTACAAAGCTGTTGTTTGCACTGCTGAAAGAAGCTCTAATTACGTGCACATGTTTCCCCAGCACTATGAGAGCAACAGTGGCTGTAAGAGGCTGCAGTAAGCCCAACTGGCCTCTGGAGGCAAAAGAGAGTAATTTGGCTGAAAAGTGAAAAGCAGCAGTATACCTTTGAGTTGCATTTATTCTGAGTTTTCTGTTAGCCTTTTTGAAGCACCTTTGTTTTGCCATGTGATGGAACATTTATCCTTTGCTTTAATAAAATACTTATTATCAAGAAACCCCACAACTACAGTTTCTTTAATTTCGGAGTGAGAAGAACTGAAACTACAACTCCCAGCATTCCTGGGGTAAAGGTTTTACTCTTCCCTCACGAAGCACCAGCGGCTGCTCCTGCCTTCAACCCCTTAAGCCGGGCAGGGTCGCCGCAGTGTGCATATATAGCACAGTTACTTACCTGTAACAGGTGATCTCTGGGAACAGCAGGAATAAGTCTTCACATATGGGTACGTCGGTACCGACGGAGCCTGCGTGGGAACGCTCCCCAGCATCCAATCAGAAAGCTTTTGGGAGCATCCCACAGCGCCTGCGTACTGCCTTCCCGCCTTTCCAACTGTCTCTCCTCAGTTGAGTTTTATAGCTGAGACAAAGAGGGAGAGAGAGGGAAAGGAAGAGAGAGAGAGACAACTCCTAGGGGAGGTGGGTGGGTTGTGAAAACCTATTCCTGCTGTTCCCAGAGATCACCTGTTAAAGGTAAGTAACTGTGCTATCTCCAGGAACAAGCAGGAATGAGTCTTCACATATGGGGACTCCCTAGCTTTTGATGCCAGGGAGAGAGCCCATAAGTTGTGTGTCCCTGGAACAGGGCTGCACTTCCCCACCTGGATCTCTGGCATCCCATGAGGGATGGTGGGTAGGAGTTGATTAAGTATGGAACAGGTGTTTGAGAACAGCCTGACCAAACAAGGCATCCCAGCGGGAGTCCTTGTCCATGCAGTAATGGGCTGTGAAGGTATGAACCCTCCATAGCCCATGTTCCCTGTAAAATAGTTATCTCCAAGTTACAATGCCCTGTTCAATGTAATTTCAGTTTGTTCAATGTAAACCGCACTGATGCAGAATAGCGCGGTATATAAGAGAATGTAATAAATAAATAAATAAATGAACCGAGGCCCAAGTGGCTGCTCGACAGACACAGAGTTCAGATGAGCCATTGAGGCTGCCATGGCTCTCACATTGTGAGCTGTGCCATGGCCCTCCAGAGAAATGTTCTTGCTCTGATAGGCGAAAGAAATACATTGGGCAATCCAGTTGGAAAGTGTTCTCTTGGAGACTGGTTGTCCCAAATGAGCAGGATTAAAAGCAACAAAGAGTTGAGAAGACTTTCTATGTTGCTGTGTCCTCTGTAAGTAAAAAGCTAGAGCTCTTTTACAGTCCAGGGTATGAAGATTCCTCTCTGCACATGATGCATGAGGTCCTGGAAAAAAGACAGGTAGGTAGACCTCTTGGTTGAGGTGAAAAGGCGAGACCACCTTAGGCATAAAATGTGGATTAGTCCTAAGGACCACCTTGTCATGATGGAACCTTGTATAAGGCGGATTAGCTACTAGTGCTTGCAATTCACTGATGCGGCGTGCTGATGCGATTGCAATAAGAAAGATAACCTTCCAAGAAAGGTATTTCAAGAAGGTAGTAGCTAAAGGTTCAAAAGGCAGCTTCATAAGCTGACCAAGAACCAAATTTAAGTCCCATGCCACCGGTGGTGGTCTAATGGGAGGCTTTGTTAAAAGGAGGCCTCTCATGAACCTTGCTACAAGGGGCTGAGAGGAAACAGTTGTCCATTGGGAGGCTTGAGTGAAGCTGCAATAGCACTCAGATGGATTCTTACTGAATTTGTCTTAAGGCCTGCATTAGACAGATGCAGGAGATACTCCAGCAACGATTCCAGAGGTATGGCACGGGGGTTAAGACGCTTTTCAGAACACCAGATGGTAAACCTTTTCCACATGAAGGCGTAAGAACATCTAGTGGAAGGTTTTCTGGAAGCATGAAGAACATCTTTCACTTGTTAAGAAAGAGGAAGATCCTGGAGATCTAGGCCTTCAGCAACCAAGCCCTGAGATGCAGAGACTGGGGATTGGGATGCCACAACTTTCCGTCCTCCTGAGAGAGGAGGTCTGGAGCAGACCCTAACTCTAGGGAGGGAGCTTGAGAGAGATGTAGAAGCAGAGGGTACCACACTTGCCGTGGCCAATGTGGAGTTATGAGAATCATGTGGCCTCTGTCTCTCTGAAGCTTGAATAGGGCTTTGGGAATTAGGGGAATGGGTGGAAAGGCATACAGGAAGTCTTGACTCCAGTGAAGGAGGAAAGCATCCCTTGCCTGAGCCCCCTGAGCCAGAGTTCTGGAACAGAACCGGAGAAGTTTGGCATTTCACGGACTTGCAAAGAGGTCTATGTCCGGGGTTCCCCAAAGTTGAAAAATTTTGGAGACCTGGGCCATATGTAGGGACAACTCGTGTGGAAGCAGAACTCGACTGAGTCTGTCTGCCCAAGAGTTTTGAACCCCTGGAAGATAGACTGCCAGAAGATGAATGTGATGCTCTCTGGCGAGGACCCACAGTCGTAGAGCTTCGTTGCAAAGCGACAGAGAGCCAGTTCCTCCCTGCTTGTTTATGTAGAACATGGCTACCTGATTGTCCGTGTGGACAAGGACTGTCTTGTGGCTGAGCATGGTGTAGAAAACTCATAGAGCAAGGAAGATTGCTCTGAGTTCCAAGAGATTGATGTGGAGACAAGTCTCCTGTAGGGACCAGATGCCCTGGGTGGAGAGGTCTTGAAGATGAGCTCCCCAGCCCATTGGAGAAGCATCTGTTGTAAGAGTTGCCTGGGGTAGAGGCTGTTGAAAAGGACACCCCAGCAAGAGGTTCTGAGGGGACTTCCACCACTGGAGGGACAAAATGAGGCGACTTGTGTTTGCTATTTTGTCTGACAGGCAGCCTAATGCCTGGGTCCATTGGGTGGATAAAGTCCACTGAGCTGCTCTCATGTGAAGACGAGCATATGGTACCACATGAACGGTGGAAGCCATGTGGCCTAGCAACTGTAACATCTCTCGAGCAGTGAGTAGGGGTTTCAACTCTGCTTGAGAAGCTAACTGCATCAAGCGAAGGCAACGGGCCTGGGGAAGAAAGGCCCTTGCCTTTGTGGTATCCAGCAAAGCCCCTATAAACTCCAGGGACTGAGTAGGGATCAAATTGGATTTTGGGATGTTTATTACTAGCCCTAAGTATTGAAGGATACGCATTGTGCAGGTTAGAGCAGTCCTGGCCTCTGATTGAGTGGGAGCTCGAATGAGCCAGTCGTCCAGGTAGGGGAAGACAAATATTCCCAGGGTGCGCAGAAAAGCAGCAACCACTGCCATGCATTTTGTGAACACCCTTGGTGCAGAGGCCAGGCCAAAGGGGAGCACTCTGTATTGATAGTGCTTCTCCTGGAAAAGGAACCGAAGGAACCTTCTGTGAGTTGGATGGATGAGAACATGAGTGTACGAATCCTTGAGATCTAAAGAACAAAGCCAATCCTGACTCTGAAGGTATGGCAGCAGAGTTCCCAGAGAAACCATCTTGAATTTTTCTTTGACTAGGAATCTGTTCAATTCTCTGAGATCTAAAATGGGTCTGAAGCCCCCTGTTTTCTTTGGGATAAGAAAATAGGGGGAGTAGAACCCTGTGCCCTGTTGTAGAGAAGGCACTTCCTCTACTGCCCCTTAGGCTAGAAGAGTGGCATCCTCCTGCTCTAATAGGCTGAGGAGGGAGGTTGGAGAATTGAACTGGTGCACTCTTGTGAGAGGGGGCAAGCTGGAAAAATGAAGTTTGTACCCCTCTCTTATGATGGAGAGTGTCCACTGCTCTGCTGTGATTTGCCCCCATCTGGGAGCAAAGTGACATAGCCTTCCTGGAATGGTGGAGGGCTCTGGTCCTTCTAGAGCCAGAAAGGCTAAGTTCTCTAGCAGAAAGTCAAAGGCCCTGAGGTGGCTGAGACTGCTGGGCTGGAGCAGGCCTCGCAGCCTTTGCCTTGGTCTGTTTGGAGGATTGCTGACGTTTGGAAGGGAACTGAGCTGCAGAAGATGCTCTCTGACTATAAACAGGATAGGATCTTCCCTTCTTTGAAAAAGGTGTTTTCTTGAACAACCTTTTCTTAGCAGGAGCAGCTGTAGATTTGGATAGTCTATCCAAAGCAGAATTTTCAGCATCCATCTGATTGGCTTTTGCTTGCCAATCTTTACCAAACAGATTTTCACCTGTACAAGGGATATTTCCCAATTCATCTTGGACCCAGGTCTCCAAATCAGATGCTTGAAGCCAAGCAACCCTACGTGCTGCTATAGCTATAGCTGAGGCTCTGCTTACGCATTCAAAGGAATCGAAAGCTGCATGGTTGGAGAATTTGGAGACATCCTGGGCATGTTTGAGTGCAGAGAGAAATTCTTGCCTTTTATTATCAGACATAAAAGGACTTAAAGTCTGCAAATGGTCAGTGACCTCTTTTAAGAACATGCCCATGTAGAGACTATAAGAATTAATTCTTGCAGCAAGCATGGAAGCTTGGAAGATTCTTCTACCAAAAGCATCCAGGGTTCTACATTCACGTCCTGGAGGATTAGAGGCATGTCTCTTGGCACTTCTAATCTTTTTCATTGCAGACTCAACCACAATAGAGTGGTGAGGAAGCTGAGTCTTATGGAAACCAGGACAAGGAGGGACACGATACATGGTGTCCAACCTGCGAGAATGAGGAGAGGTGGTTAGAGGTGCTTCCCACAACCTTAACATGAGATCATACAGAATCTCATGAATAGGCAAGGTAGCTGCCTCTTTAGGAGTTTTAGGATATTGTAAAATATCTAACTCCTTAGCTCTAGGCTCCGACTCTGGGGCTACTGTAATAGATAGACCCCAAGCCACCTCTCTGATAAAGTCTTGAAAAGAAAAGTCCTCTGGAGGAGACATCCTTCGTTTAGGAGAGGACTCCTCCTGTGGAAGAAGCATCGCTGCATCGACAGACTGTTCAGAATCCTCAGAGTCATCAGCGGAATCGAAGTATCAACTGTCGGGATGCTGTTGCAAAGCCCGATACCCGTACCGACCGGGGTCGGTATCGGGAATCATCGGTACTGGGGTATCGGTACCGGAAGGCTGCAGAGGGCAGGGTACCGGCATGGCTGACACCGATGCCGATGCCACCGGTACCGGGATCGGTACCAATGGCGATAACGGAGCCGGTACCTGCAGAGTAGTCTGTTGCGGTACCACGGGCGTCGATGCCACAAGGAAAGCCACCAGACTGCGTTCCATGGACAGAATCCTCTGATCCATGGACGCTGCCAATGCCTGGAAGTCGGTACTGGTGGAGGCCACCGGTACCCCAGAGCATGGCACCAGGAGATCGGTTGAGGCCACACCATCTAGATCGTCCTGGAACCCCGATGATGATGCTTTAGAAGCTGAAGCCTCCCGCCAGGGTAATTTTGCCGGTGCAGAATCCTCGAGGGCAAGGCCAGAGGCATCTCGATGCTTAGAAGGAGATTTGCCCTTCGAAGACCGGCTGGATTTATGTTTAGTTACCTGAGATCCATGTGAGGAAGAAGAAGCCCTGGAAGATGTCGATGCCACTGAAGCTGCATCAGAGGGAAACAGGGTACTGAGCTTGGCAGCTCGGTTCTGTCGACCTCTCTTAGACATCATGGAACAGGACATACAATCTTTGATGGAATGGTCAGGGCCTAAACATTTGAGACACCAGTCATGGGTGTCGGTGACGGATATAGTACCGCCACATTTTGTGCACTTCTTAAAACCTGAGGCAGGTTTTTCCATATTTGAGGAAAAAGGTTTTGGGCCTAAGGCCCAAAACTGAAGTACACCTGAAGAAAAAATAGAAGGTCGTTTATTTTTTTTTTAGGAAAAGAATAAGGACCGGCAGTACCGGTATAGCGTTGAGGAAGGCAGACGCGACAGAAAAGAAATAAAGAAAAAAATAAGGAAATTCTTCTGCGGTGACAGGAACGTGACCTGCTGGCTCCGCAGAAAAAGAACAACTGAGGAGAGACAGTTGGAAAGGCGGGAAGGCAGCACGCAGGCGCTGTGGGATGCTCCCAAAAGCTTTCTTATTGGACCCTGGGGAGCGTTCCCGCGCAGGCTCCGTCGGTACCGACGTACGCATATGTGAAGACTCATTCCTGCTTGTTCCTGGAGATAGCCCAAAGCCATTTCACTGGCCTCTTTTTTTTTTTTTTTTTTTAGGAGATATTGGATATCAAGTGGTTGAACTGCAACTACTAATGTTGACCACAACTGTATGATTATATAAATCATGTACCCTTCATAGGTAAAATAGGAAAGATATAAGAACACACCTCTTCCTTTACATAATAATAGCATGCGCATCAAATGGAATATTCATTTTTAGTGTTCAGTGTTGTGGGACCCTTTAAATTGCTCTTCTTCTTCACTCTCATGCTGTGCCTCATTTATTGCTTGACTGAGCATTAACACAGCAGCAGCAGCAGGACTTGTTGTCTGATTGAGCGTTAGCCAAGGATGACCTTTTTCTATAGCAAGTGCTACAGGATAAGGTACCCTGGAGCCTCTTCTTGCTTACCCTCATAAGCAAAATTCTCTCTTGTTTAGATTTAGTTTAGATAATAAGTGAAGCATGCATAAGTGCTGTTGCTATATTTATTTATTTATTTATTTACATTCTCTTATATACCGCGCTATTCTGCATCAGTGCGGTTTACATTGAACAAACTGAAATTACATTGAACAGGGCATTGAACTTGGAGATAACTATTTTACATATAAATTTGATGATTTCTTAGTTTTGCTTATATTTGGGTGACAGACTGATGAAGCAACAAACCTTTCCTGTTGGTGCTGAAGTGTGTGTATAACGCGATGTTGTCAGCGTAAATGTGGAAGGAAATGTCATGAGATCAGAGTTCTTCACAGAGTGGTTACATGTACAGTGGTGTGGAAAAGTCTGGAATCGCTTGTGAGTTTTGCGTTTTTCGTACTCTCTAACGTTTTTTTTTAAATTTTGCATTAGCCCAGCATATTAATCTTTCTACCACGTTAAAAGGGATACATTTGGCTATTAGAGTTGACTTTTTTGCATTCCTTGCTTCCAATTTAAATACTTTACAGACACTGGGAGATAGCTACTGCGATTTTTGTGGATCCTGCGTCAAAACTGGATCGAGATTATCCAATATGCACACATTATTTCTGACCAATCAGGAGGCTGGTTTCACTAACCAATCACAATGCAGATATCTAGCCAACAGTGCAGCTATAAAAATGCGGGGAATTTTTGAATTTCATATGCTTTCTGGATCGACCATGAAGATGACTCGGACCCTGATGTTGGAGGAGCGTGTTCGTGTGTCCTTTATGAGTGAGGAAGGATTTTCAAGCCGTCAGATAGCAAGGAAAGTTGGCTGCAGTCAGAGCGCTGTTGTTAAGATTATACAGAAGAAGAAAGAAACGGGTTCAATGGTGGACAAGCCTCGTTCAGGTCGTCCACGTGCATCAACATCACGCCAGAACCGAGCACTATGACGCATTTCACTGACTAATCGCAAGCTGACCTCTCCTCGGCTACTTCGAGAGTGGTCAGACAAGTGAGGTCAGTGTCAGCTCATCAACAGTTCATCGCCGGTGCCTGCAGTTTGGTCTCCGGGGCTGCAAAGCATGGAATAAGCCACTGATGACTGACATACAAAGGCGCAACCAGATCGTGTGGGCGAGAAAGCACTCAACCTGGTCGACTGAAATGTGGGAAAAGGTGCTATTCAGCGATGAAAGCACCTTCTGCCTGTTTGGTAACCAGGCCCACACCTATGTGAGGAGATTTCCTAGAGAGGAATTCAAGCCTGAGTGTCTCAACCTCACTGTGAAGCATCCTTTGAAGGTCATGGTCTGGGGCTACATGGCTGCCAGTGGCATTGGACGTCTTCACATTGTTGATGAAATGGTCAACGGGGCCAAGTACATCACCATACTGCAAAAGTGCATGGTGCCATCAGCACACCAGCTGTTTCCTGGCCAGTTCCTGTTCCAAGATGACAATGCACCCTGCCATCACTCCAGACAGGTGATCAGCTGGAAGCAGCGGAACAACATCAAGTCAATGGACTGGCCTGCCCAGTCTCCAGATCTGAAACCAATCGAGAACCTGTGGCACAAGGTGGCCTTGGAAATATCCAAGAGGCATCCGACATCAAAGCGTGAGCTGATTGAGTCACTCATTGCAGCTTGGAACCACATTGTCACCAATGATCACCTTGTCAGACTGGTTCATTCAGTGCCGACAAGGTGCAGTCAGGTGATCAAGAACAAGGGTGGCCCATCAAATACTGAGCCATCACTCACACATAAAAACGGCCTTTTTCAAGGCCACATACATTAATTTGAAGGAAACCTGGCATGTGTCCATAATATTTTAAAGCATACTTACAATAATATATCGTTGGCCAACGATGTACATTACGTGATTTTCACAGAAAATCTACCAATAGGACAACTATGGGGAACAAACTCAGAAAATAAGGGCCAAAACAATACTAAAAGTTGGCCCTAATAGCCAAATCTATCACTTATCATGAGATGCACAGAAAAAGCCACTGGGAGGAAAAAGAAATTAAGATATAAGATCATGAAGTTGAAAAAATGTCAAATTTACAAGTGATTCCAGACTTTTGCACACTACTGTAGATGTTAAAAAGTAGAACAACACTGTAAAAGCACAAGTCACGCTGAACACAGAAAAACACGATGTGTCGATGTTAAAAAGTAGTACAGAGTGTTTGGATCCTTGTGCTTGGATATATTGGGCAGAGGTGCAGTCCCCAACCTTAACTTGTCTTCTTTGGTTTTTGAGGTATGATTGGAACCATTTTAGTACGGTTCCCTCTATTCCTATTGCCTGCAGTCATTGTATTTGGTGATCAATGGTATCGAAAGCTGCTGAGATGTCTAGAAAAAGGAAGATGAATCTGGAGTTTGATTTTTGGATATCTTTGATGAGTTTGTTTATCAGGGACGTCAGTAGTGTTTCCACTCTGCAGTTGGGGCAGAAACTGTGTTGTTGGTCATCCAGTATGTTATGATTGTCCAGGTGGTCTTGTAGTTGTTGCTGTATGGTCTTCTCAATCATCCTTGACAATGAGGGGAAGGCTGGCAATTGGTCTGTAGGCTGTCCAGGTGTGGCTTTTTGAGAATGGGGCATATGGATGACAGTTTCAGGCAGTCTGGCATATAGCCTTGGTCAAGGGAGGTCTCTTTTAGTTTTTTGAGGAGGGGCGAGATTTCAGTGATTGTCAGTTTCATCCAGGTGATGGGGCAGGGGTCTAGGGGGGGGGGGAAGTGGTTATGTTGAGGCTGGTATGCTGTCTTGCCTGAGTAGAGATGGTCCCCACTAAGGGCCATGCCAAAGGGCCCTCTAGTGAGGGGGACAGATTTAAAATCCAGGTCTTCGGTCCGATTGGCCTTGCGGGGAGGAGCTTACCCAGCCCGTTCCCTTGCTCCGACACTGATTGGGAGGACAAAGAAGCCGCCAAGCACTTTGTGGTGCAGATTTAAAGTCCAGATCTTCAGCCTGATTAGCCTTGGGGTGAGGGAGCGGGAAGGAGCTTACCTAGCCCGCTTCCTTACAAATGCTTATCCTCTTTGTCTATTGCCCTACATTTCTATTAATTTTGTAGAGTAAACCCAGCATTCTCATGCGTTTTCTCCCTATTCCTTCTGTATTGTATGATTGCTACTATCGATCTTTTTTAACTTATTAAATTGGAGTTCCTTTCCACTTTTTCAAATAAGGTGAAATTAGACCTTACCTGCTAATTTTCTTTCCTTGAGTCCCTCCAGTCCAGTCCAGATGCATGGGTCATGCCCTATCACCAGCAGATGGAGACTGAGAACCTCAGACTTTGATGACATCACCCTATAAGGGATCTGTACAGACCTACTGAAGCCAGTATTTCAAACAACAAAGCAGGCTTTACTAAAACCAAAACAGTACCATAAATTAATCCCTAACCTGAACAGAAAGGCTCCGAACAGAGATACTACTCTCCTCAGGGCCAAGAACGGAGTCTACATTCTGACTTCAACAATAGACTGGGACCCCCCCAGAAACACCACTGACAGAGGCACTGGACTGGTGCAGCGCACAACCAAATTCTTCCATGTCTGGGCTCACCAAACTGAACAGGTGGCTTCTGGACTAGACTGGAGGTACTCCAGCAAAGAAGATTAGCAGGTAAGATCTAATTTCACCTCTCTCATCGTCCCTCCAGTCCAGTCTAGATGTGTGGGATGTGCCAGGGCAGTACTTAAACAAAGGAGGGACTGGCAAGCCCAGCCTTCAGCACCTGTGCATCAAAACATGCATCTCCCTGCACCTGAATATCAAGACGATAATGATGCACAAAGGAATGAAGAAATGACCACGTCACTGCCTTACAAATGTCCACTAGAGGCACCAACCCCACTGCCACCCATGAGGCCACCTGAGCCCTCGTGGAGTGGGCCTGCAAGCCTTCTGGGACCAAACAACACCTAGGCAAGTAAGTGGAAGTGATTGCCTGTTTTCAGCCAACGTGCAGTCAATGCTTTGGAAGCTACCTCCCCTTTGCAAAGCCCTCCAAAAAAGGATAGAGAGGTTATCTGTCCTAAAATCCCAGGTCCACCATTGATACTGCTGGAGAACCCTCCTGACATCCAGGAGCCAGAGTTGCTGCAATTCCACATCTTCAGCCAAAGCTGCAAACACCGGTAGCATGACCATTTGATTAAGGTGAAACCCTGGCACCACCTTAGGGAGAAAGGACAAAGGACTACCTTTTCCTTAGAAAACTGCAAAAAGGGATCTCTACATGACAGTGTCTGTAACTCTGACTTCCGACGGGCTGAACAAGTGGCCACTAGAAAAACTATCTTCAAGGTAAGGTCCTTCAAGGATGCATTCTTCAGGGGTTTGAATGGGGCCCCTACCAGGGCCAACAAAACCAAGTTCAAGTCCCACAACAGTACATGCTGTCTCACCGGTGGCCACACATGCTTCACACCTCTCAAAAACAGACTACATACTGCTGCAAGTCCAGAGAAACTCCCTGAATCAGACTCCAACTCCAGAAATAGGCAAGAGCCGCAACCTGCACTCATAAGGAATTGAAAGCCAGACCCTTGTCTAGGCCTGCCTGCAAGACGGCCAAAGTATCCAGGAGTGACACCGCAAGAAGACAGTCCCCACTTGCTACTCCAACTCTCAAATACTCATCATACTCAAACATAGGCCAACGATGTTGAACGCTTCCGAGCTTTTGGCAGAGTGGAAATAACCTGAGTGGAGTAGCTTCTCTTCTTCAACCTAACCCTCTCAAGAGCCAAGCCATAAGTGACAACTGATTCATGTCTGGCATGTAAACTGGCACCTGAAATAGCAGGTTGTCCATCAGTGGAAGGCGCCACGGTCCGTCCACCCTCAGTTACACAAGGTCTGCATACCACAGTCCCCAAGGCCAATCAGAAGCCACCATGATCATCAGTCCCCAGTGGGACTGCACTCTTTGGAAGACCTGGCCTTTTAGTGGTCAGGGTGAAAATACATACAGGACCCATTGTTTGGCCACTTTTGCACTATAGCATCCAGGCCTCCCAAGACCATTTCTCGCCTCTGACTGAAGAAACGCTCCATCTTGGCAATGCTGGTGGCCAGCAGATCTGTGACTGGTGACTCCCAGTGACCCGTCAACTATTGAAACACTGAGTCCTCCAGGGTCCATTCCCCGGGATCTGCAGTGATGACTGACAAAGTCAGCCTGCACGTTTTCTTTGCCTGCTATGTGAGCTACCGACAGAGTCACGAGATAGAGCCCTTGCTTCAGTGGGCAGAGACCTATCTCTGCCGCCAGCACCACACTTCCAGTGCCCCCTGCCGGTTGATGTAAGCTACCGTGGTCACATTGTCCGAGAAGACTCTCACTGCCTTGCGTTGAACCAGGGAGTAAAAGGCCTGAAGAGCCAAAAACACCCCTCACATCTTCAAGTGTTTGATGGACCAGCTCTGCTCCTCCCGAGATCATTGGCCCTGTCTCACCTGCGACTGGCGGTGCACCCCCCAACCAAATAGGCTGGCATCTGTGGTGACAACCATCCACTCCAGAGGCTCCACGGATACCTCCGCTGATAACCTGGCAGGGTCCAACCACCATTGGTGACTCATTCTCGTCCCCTCCGAGCAGCACAACCTCCAGGATAGCGAATATCTCTGAGGGGACAACCAAGACAACAACACTCTCTGAAGGGAACGCATGTGAGCCCTGGTCCAGGGCAACAGATCCAACATTACCACCATCAACCCCAGCAGCTGCAGGTAATCACAGCCCAGGGAGACCGCAGATTGCAAAAACTGCGCACACGTCTGAGCACTTTATGGACACCATGTCTAACTTGGTATCGTAATAGGTTCCCAGATAAACCAGATCCTGCGTTGGCTGCAACTAACTCTTGAGGAAAATTGATGACCCAGCAAAAGCGCTAGAGCAACACCAGTACTCGCTTTAACGCCTCCAGGCTTTCCTGTGCCATCACTGCCTGGATCAGCCAATCATCCAGAGAGGGATGAACCAAGACCCCTTCTCGCCAAACGATGGCTGCTACCATCACCATCACCTACATAGAAACATGATGACAGAAAAAGACCACATGGCCTATCTAGTCTGTCCTTCCATATCAACAACTACAACTACGTGAAGGTTCATGGCGTTGTGGTGAGGCCAAAGAGCAGGGTCCTAAACTGATAATGCCCCATTGGCACTAAGAAGTGCAAGTAACACTGATGCTCCTGCCAAATGGGAATATGCAGATAAGCCTCAGAAAGATCTCGAGAAGTCAGAAATTTTCCCTTCCGCACGGCCACTGACCGAGCACAAGGTCTCCATGAGGAAGTGGGGCACCCGCAAGCATCGGCTGACATGTTTCAGATCCAGAATGCGCCAAAATGACCCCTCCTTCTTGGGCACCATAAAATATATTGTGTATCGACCGAAACCTCGCTTTCCTGCGTGCACTTCTACTATCACCCCAGGTTGAATCAGACTCTCGAGCATCTCGGCTACTGCCTCCACTTTGGCTGTGCCTTGCAGGGCAACAGCATAAATGTGCCTGAGAGGGGCCATGCCAACTCAAGTGCATAACCCACAAGAATTACCTTGAGGATCTACTGGTTGGAAGTTTATTGGACTCAGGCGGAGTAAAAGGTCTGCAGATGACCCCTTAGCGGCACCAGCTCTGCCTGGGCCCACAACGTCTCATTGGGACTTTTAGAGGCCACCCAAAGCCCCCCGAATAGTCCTGACCTCCCCCATGACCCTCTCAAATGTGCTGGCCCGAGATCCTTCACCAACCTTTCTGGTGCCACTCCAAACAGGAGTTTCCCCATAATGTGATGAGGAGAGTATGGCTGAGCCCATGGAATTGGGAGAAAATCAGACATTTACCTTTAAAGAAAGAGACAGGCAAGGAATCAGTAGCTCTCAAAGTGCAGGCAAGGAAAAAAAACACGCAGCTACTGAGGAGAGGACACACCCAAGCTCTGCTAATCTAAGGGCAGGCTTGGAAACTAATGAGAGACACCTGGGGAAGGGCAGTGCATGGTAGATCAGAGACACTCATAAACCCAGGGAAACAGAAGGAAGTCAGACTCAGCCTGAGAAGGGCAGCACCACGGGAAGAGAGTCTCAGCCTGAGAAGGGCAGCACCATGGGAAGAGAGTCTCAGTCTGAGAGGGGCAGCACTACGAGAAAGCAGTCTCAGTCTCAGTTTGAGAGAAGGCAGCACACAAAGCAACACCCTGGAAAGGGAGAGACAGGGAAGCAGCACGCTGGAGAATTCAGTGGTGAGAGAAGCACCAGAGAAAGGCCCAGAGAGTTCACTGTGGAGGAGAATGGTGGAGACTTCCGGGGGATTCTCAGAGGTGAAAGCCCTAGTCAGAAAGAAAGCCAGGATGGCAAGCAAACTACAATTGGTTTTAAAACTAGGAGAGCTGTGTCAGAGAGAAGTGCTGACAAGGGTCAGGCTGCAGTGACAACTGTTCCTGAACCAGCTAAAGAGCTGCAACTTCCAAAAAGGTGCGTGAATAAAAGTGTAGCCAAAAGTGCTGTGAGCCAGTTAGAGGCACTGTGTCATTTGATGCAAGAGAAGAATCTCCACGTTCCTCGTGGAAACCCTTTGCATAGGGAAAAGCCACAGTGGAGAAAGGTTCTGGAACTTTTAGAGAATATTAAGCCTGAAGTTTAGAGCCAGATTTACCAGACACGGGTCCTGAGGAAATGCAGATAGACTATTATGAATCTGATGAAAGCTCTGAAGATTCAGTAATGGACTGTTCTCTATGCCAGAAGGCAGAATAAAAGTTCTTGGATAAGAGAGAAAGGTTTATAACCTGAATGTCCCAAAAGGCAGTGTGAAAACAGGGAGAATTGTGTTTAGCCAGGAATGCTAAGAACCCTGTTTGCTGAAGAGAGGATATTTCTTTTGGGTTTGAAGAAAGAAGAAAACCATGTTTGATTGCTGAATCGTTTGGAAACAGTGACCTATGTTAAAAAGCTACTAAAAGCAGTTACATTGTTTTGTTTGGTATAAATGCCTATGGATTATTGTTTGGAGAGAAAATCCTGTTTGTTTGCGTTGAGCCTTAATGCTCTTTTGGAAAAGAAATAAAATTCCTGTGTTTTGCCTTGTAAACCCTTGGTCTCCACACTACTTGTTTTTCTGAACAATACAACTACAAATCCCAGCAGCCCCGGCTCTGGGTGAGGAAACTCCTTAATTAAAGGACTAACAAGTGCAGCCCTAAGCCCATAGGCTGTTGCCTGGGCAAGGGGCCCCCACAATAAACAGGAGCTTACTAAGCCAGGTCTTGGAAGCTACATCTGCTGACCAGTTCTGGAGCCACAAGAGATGTTTTGCTGACACAATTGAAGCCATATTCCTGGCTGAGGCCTTAATGAGATCATACCACATGTCCGTGAGGTAGACAGGCCCTGATTCTAGCATAGCTGCTTCTAACAGGTCCTCTGGGAACCCCGTAGCCGCCTCAGGCAGATTCTGAGCCCAAAGTAAGCACGCCCGGACCACATATGAACAAAAAATCAAGACCTGCAGAGCCAGAACTGAAAACTCAAAGAACTGCTTCAACACAGTTTTCAATTTTCTATCCTGGGGATCCTTTAAGGCCGCTCCCCCCTCCACCAGGATTGTGGTCTTTTTCATCACTGCTGAAACCTTTGCATCCACTTTGGGGAGCCTCAAGAGGTCCTTTTCCTTCGGTGGCAGGGGATACAGACAAGTCTCGTCAAGCCAGCCTGTGGGACTTTCCATTCAGCCAAAGTTCCTAATCATACTGTGTAACGGGAAAAAATTAGAGGGTTTGCGGATTCCCTGCAACAAGGGATACTCCAGTATCCCTTCTTTGCTAGGGCAGGTTCCACAATATAAGAGCCGCCAAGACTGGGCAATAAGCAATGCCAACTCTTCCCACCTAAATACTCTAATCACAGACGGGTCCTCCCCCAGAGGAAGCTCACCATCTTCTACCTCCTCCCTGGAGGAATCTCTGCTCAATGGCCTTTCTAGGAGGTCCTCTGACCCCACAGAGCCCATTGAGGCCTGCTCCATCCAGGATTCCTTCTCCAGTCTCTTCCACTTGGCTGCTGGCTTTCCAGGGACCTGCACCCTGAGCTTGAGGACCTCTCCGCTGCTCCTGCTCTGAACCAGAAGTGGAGAGCTCCTCACCAGGCCCTGCTTCATGCAAAAGGCCCGATACAGGAGCAACACAAATTCGGGGGAAAAGGGCACTTCCTGTCCATCGGTACCACCTGCTGGAGTGATCATGAGCCTTTGTTGTCCCCCCAAGACACTTGCACCTATAAACAGGTTTCCAGAGGGCTCCCCAGCCTCATGCTGGTTTGAATGCATCATGGCTGTGTTTCCTTTCAAAACCAATTCCCGTGGCTGCAGGGAGAAGGACTGGCTCTCCAAACTAACAACCATGTTAATCGGGGACTCTCCTTCCCCTCCTGGTGTTCCCTTCATGAAGCCTTCCATGGCCTGACCATCGGAGTCGCAGTCCTGGCAGAAACCTTCCTCTTTCAGCTGCCCCAATGGCCCCTGCAGGCTGCACAAGCCGTGTGGCCTGTCGGCATCCCTCAGCCACGGCCACATGGTTGCTCTGCAAATCAGCAAGAATGCTGCCTCTCACCTCAGCCAGCCTTTTCTGGCCAGGGTGATCACTGTGTGCCTGTCTCCAGTGCTCCTCAGAAGTCGCAAGGCTGGCCATATGGTAACTCTCCTACTACCTGCTCTTCATTCCGTTTGTTTGTTTTTTGTTTTAAAGGGTCCGGCTCTGCTGCGACTCTATATCCAAACCTTCTCCCAAATGTTAGAGAGAAGGATTGAGTCACTTCTGCAGGCCAGGGAAGCCTGGGGCTGAGGTGGAGGATCAAGGGGGAGGACCCAGACCACCGGGTTCTGCACCCCTAAGCCCAATGAGTGCCCCAATAAGCACTGAGCCCTCTGCGGAGCAGTATCTTTGGTTCTTCCTTTTCAATCTCTTTATTTTTGTTTTGGTTTTTTATTGTGAAGTCCAGTCTGCACAGGAGCTCATCACCATCTGCTGGAGAGTGAGAAATACTGGCTTCAGTAGGTCTATACAGATCCCTTATAGGGTGACATCATCAAAGTCTATGAGTCTCCATCTGCTAGTGACAGGGCATAACCCAAGTGTCTGGACTGGAGGGACGATGAGGAAATTTTAATTTTATATAAACCGTTCTGCTGCTTTGAAGATCAGTATATCAAGCTTTTAAATAAACTACAAAAATGTGATGAGGTCAATTTATTTATTAGTTTAGTAAAATACTGTATTATTTAAATGTACATGCACAGAATGTTGTTAAATGCATAAACATACTCAACACAGGAGTAGAATGTTGGATACCATTTAAAATTTCATTGCTTTTGTTTTCCAGAGCATTCATCTTTTCCTTGTCCTCGATCTGACCCATGAGAATGTTCTTGGTCAGGTCCATGGCCTGGCCCATGAGAGTGTCCTTTCCCTTGTTCACAACCTGGCCTTTGACAGTGTCCATTGTCTGGCCCATGCGAGTGTCCGTGACCATGACCTTTTCCATGACACTTCTCTTTAGCTTGGCTTGAGTCAGTCAATTCCTGTTGTGAAACACCATAGTAAGAAGAAAATACCATACTAACACTAACAATAAGCATAACAAAATTATTGTTGGCAAACCACAATATAACTACATGGGAAATTGCCCTGAGATGGTCTAACACTAGCAGCCCAGTGAGAATGAATTTCCCGGCTCCATCGTGGTAGAGGAGACCATTTGTTCAAAAATCTGAAATAGCTCATAGGACACAGCAAAAGGCATTATCCTAAGGGATAGACAGCCTATTAGTACTTTACGAAGGAATGTTTTGTCAGTTAGAAAACAAATTTATCCAAAGTGCGCCTGGAAAAAAAAGTCATACTTATTTTAGGCCTTTCACTTAGTATTTTCAATATATTCTTTCCTTGACCATCACTCTGAATACAAAATAAAATTAGTGTTATTGCCATATTAGTTCAGATGTATACATAGAAATAAAGGTAGACAAATAGTGGGTATATTCAAAATGGTTTAACTGGTTAGCATGACTGTTAACCGGCTAAAATGCTGCGATACGATATTCAGTGGCACTATCCAGAGATAGTGCCACTGAACATCCCCACAGATCACAGAAAAGACTCCCAGTTAAAACTTTGGGGGTCTGTGGGCAGACTGGGGGCAGTACCAGCAGCAATCAAGTTACCAGCAATGTTCAGCAGCTGTACTATGCCCCCTCATGTTGGAACGCCCTCCCACCCAACATCCGGTCCATTACAGACCTTACCCTTTTCAGGAAGGCACTGAAACACCACCTCTTCCTGCAGCATTACGGTACCACACAACAACCACTCATTCCCAGTCACCTAAACAGCTACTCCATTCTACCCACCATACATGACACCAACACAGCACGATAGCTCTACCAGAATCCTAGCAGAATCATGTATATAGTAACCTAAGAATGTAAATACCTAGCCTAGAGTCTGTATATAGTTTACCCAGTTTATAGTTTATCTACCCTGTTCTCTGTAAGTTTCAGTGCGGGCCCCTCCCGTGCCTGGACAAAACCGATGTTATTTGTAAACCGAGCTGAATTTGAAGAGTGCGGTATAGAAAAGACTTTAAATAAATAAATAATCAGATTGCCAAAGTGCATAAAGTTAGGATGGATCAATTGCTGTCCTAACCTTATTTGGTTTTCACTATCTGGCTGGCAGCTGAATATCATCGCTAACCAGATAGCCAGGGCTCTGTCTGGCAAACAGTTCCTGGTGCTGAATATCTGGTTTTACTTAAAGTGGCGGGTGCCAAACACTTTAAAAGCACTGACTGCTACCGCTAAATATCAGCGCCAAAAATTATAAGTAATACTTTTTTACTTAGACTAATCTGAGTATTTTTAAAGAGCTAGAGATCTTTCATCATTTCATCCCTTCTACACTGATCTGATGAAGGAAGCATAACTCTTGAACACTAGTCAGATACCTATTTAGTCCAATAAGAAGCTATCATCTGCAATTTGTTTGCTCACCTTTATATTCTTGATTATAGAAAAAAATGTCAGATTCAAAACCAAGAAATCTAAGTATTAGTAAAGACTTCTTTGGCATACTTCAGCCAAAAACTTAAAATACTTGGACAACTGAGAACATCCCAACTTGGATGTCCCAATGCCTATCTAATGCCTTATGCAAAATGGACTTACAGCACGGCCTTTTGTAAAATACATAACACAACACTGGAAAATACATGCCTATTTGCTGGTACATCCAGCGGCAACAGCCATTTCAGAAATAAACAAGTTCACAAAGAGAGCAGCATCACTTTGGGCTTTATACCATCATCCTGGCGACCCTCTGAACAATTGTCCTAAACTGTGTTTGGTTTTCAGTCAGATGGCTCAATGTTGATAGAGTGACACCCATAGCTCCTGTAATTGTATCGATCCATCTCATCGCTGGCCTTCCTCTTTAGCGTCGACCTTCTACCTTGCCAAGTTTTCTCTAACGATTTCTCTGTTCGCATGATATGTCCAAAGGATGACAGTCAAAGTCTTGTCATCTGAGTTTCTAAAGAAAGCTTAGGCTTTATCTCCTCTACTACTGACTGTTTTGTTCTTGGGCAGTCCATGGTATACACAGTATTCGTCGCCAGCACCATAATTCAAAGGCATCGATTTTCTTCCTATCTTTTTCAGTGTCCAACTTTTGCATCCATATGACATTATTGAAAATACCATGGCTTGAACAAGTTGAATCGTTATATGGAGAGAGACATCTCTGCTCTTGAGAATCTTGTCTAGGTCCTTCATAGCAATTCTGCCAAGAGCAATGCATCATCGGATTTCTTGACTGCTTGTCGTTTCTTTATTGATAGTTGATGCAAGTAGGTTAAAGTTGTCAACAATTTCTTCTCCATCAACAATGAACTTATTGATTTTGCCAGTTGTCAGGATCTTTGTCTTCTTTACGTTAAGGTGCAGGCCCTTTTAAGACTATGTTCCTTGATCTTGAGAAGCAAATGTTTCAGATTGCCTTCACTTTCAGCCAGTAATGTGGTATCATCAGCATAGCTAAGGTTGTTGATGAGTCTTCCACCAATCTTCACACCTCGGTTTGTCTTCATACAGTCCTGCTTCTCTGATGATTTGTCCTGCATATAAATTAAACAGGTAGGGGGAAAGCATGCAGCTTTTGTTGTATACCTTTGCTGATTTTAAACCACTCTGTTTCCCCTTGTTCCATTCGAACTGTTGCGTCTCGATCAATGTAAAGGCTGTGCAAGAGAACGATCAGGTGTTCTGGTATACCCATGGTTCTTAATGTGGCCCAGAGTTTCTCATGGTTTACACAGTCAAAAGTCTTGCTATAATCAATAAAACACATATGGCTATCCTTTTGGTATTCTTTAGTCTTTTCAAGGATCATCTCACATCCGCGATGATGTCTCTTGTCCCTTGTCCTTTCCTGAACCCTGCTTGCATTTCAGGTAGTTCTTGTTTCAGGTATGGCTATAGTCTCTGCAGAATAATCTTGAGTAGAATCTTGCTGGCATGTCGGATCAGAGCAATTGTGCGATCATTTCCACAGTCAATTGGATCACCTTTTTTTAGTATTGGTATAAACAGATTTTTTCCACTGTTGGCCATGATGTTGTCTTCCAAATTTCCTGGCAGAGCCTTGTAAGTATGGTAACAGTTGTATCCAATTGCTGTAATGCTTCAATGGGAATGCCATCAATGCCCAGTGCTTTGTTCTTTGATAAGGCTTTCAATGCTGTTTTGACTTCTTTCATCACCATTGGTTCCCGATGATAAGGTACAGGTTTGACTGAATATTTTCTCCACCTTTTCTTGATCTTCTCAGCATCATTCAACATGTATCATTGAGCATCTTGTAGCATTCCAATTTGAGGCTGGAATTTCTTCTTTAACTCTCATAGCTTTAGTAAAGCCTATCTTGTTCTTACTCTAACAGTTTCTGATTCTATTTCCTTGCATGCATCATTGTAGTACTTTTCCTTGTCTTATCTTGCTGCATATTGGAAATCTCTGAGTTCTGTGATTGCCTCTTTCTCCACTGGCTTTAGCTTCTCTGCGTTTCTGGGCAATTTTCAGAGTTTCTTCGGTCATCCATTTTGGGCATTTTTTCTTTTTAACCTTTTTGATTTCATCCCATAACTCTTCTGGAGCTCTGTCATTTGTATCTAAAGCAGCAAATCGATTTTGCAGTTTTTAAATTCCGGTGGTGTATTCTCAAGGTCATATTTTGTTGCATTCAAGAGTGGCTTGCTCTTTTTTCAACTTTAGCTTGAGTTTGCCTACTAGTTAGTAGGTGACCTATACCACAGTGAACTCCAGGTTTTATCTCCAGCTTCATTTCTGTTGCCAACCACTTTGCATATTTTCCAACCACTTTGCCTTCTTCTTTGTTGCCAACTTTTGTATTCCAGTCACCCATGACTATCAGGCTATCCTGTTTGCAAGTTCTGTCAATTTCAGCTTGTATTTGTTCATAGAACTCATCAACCTCATCCTCTTCTGCAGCTGTTGTTGGGGCATATACTTGAATATAGTTGTGTTGATAGGCATTCCTCGTAGACGAATAGAAATTAAGTGTTCACTGACTGCACTGTATTTCATTACAGTTCTTGCAAGTTTCTTCTTGATTATAAATGCAACACCATTTCTTGTCTTTCATTTCCAGCATTGTAGACCATGTGATCATTGGATGAAAAGTGCCCGATGCCAGTCCGTTTCAGTTCGCTGACACCCAGCAGATCGAGTTGTACATGTTCCATTTTATTCTTGACCACCTCCAACTTCCCTTGGTTCATGCTTCGTATGTTCCATGTCCCAATATGTAAGATATCTTTGCAACTTCTGACTCTCATTTCATGCGCAGCTACATCAGCAGTCAGACGTCCTAAGGGCTTTGATCCAATCACATCATAAATGCTGACTTTACTCTGAAAAGTCTTCAGCTCATCCCCAGTAGCCAGCTGAGTGCCTTCCGACTGGGGGTGTCATCTTCCAGCACTATAGTTCAATTTGTTTTGTTGTGACTGTCCATTGGGTTTTCGTGGCAAGATACGGAGTAGACTGCCAGGCCTTTCTTCCATGTAAGTACTTCTAGTGTTGTTGCCATTGTCACAAAAATGTGATCCTCTGCCACCAACACTGTCCCATTCTGCTGCTGCCCAGATGGGTGGTTGCCTTGGTCTGGCAACTCAGCTGAGACCTGTCCATCTTGGGAGACCCTGCCAGTAGTTAAGCTACCGATAGCTTAGCTCTCAACATCACTGACGCACACAAGTCCTCACAGCACGACAAGCTGCAAACCAATTGCAGGAAAATTAAACTATGGACAAGCCGATTTTCAAAACAGCAGATATTCAAACACCATGGTGGACAACCATGGTGCTTAAAATTGGCAGGATATTCAGCAGCAGTGTCTAGACAGGAACTGCTGTTGAATATCGGGCTGAGCGGTACTAACTGGATAAGTGCCAACACCTATCTGGTTAGGAGGATTTCTGTTGGCGCTTATCTGGATTGCAAATTAGAACAGCTTTTCATGCAGCCTAAGTTGACTACATAGATGCTGACTGAAAATCCATTAACCTGATAGGTGTCTGCACTTTTCCAATTAGAACCAACACTGCCCATGCTCCTTCTCCGAACTGCTCCTGCATGAACCGGAGAGTGCCAGAGCAGTATGTGGGGATACTCAAAGTACTATCGGATAGTATCACTGAATATCATAGTGAGCACCCTTAGCCAGCCGGCTTCCTGTTTGGCGACCAAGGGTTTTGAATATCGTCCTAAATGTTCAAGAGGAGCTAATTAAGGAGCTGAGTGAAATAAGGAGAGATTTTAACATACCTGATAATCTCCTTTCCTTGCAAACCTGCTACACAAGTCCAAGCAAGTGGGTTATGCTCCACCACCAGCAAATGCAGGCAGACTTGAGCAACTTTCAGTGATGTCATCACCTAGTATTATCCTCTGATATAGCACTGAGAGAAGCCAGTAAGCACAGTTACTCACCTGTAACAGGTGTTCTCCGGGGACAGCAGGAATCAGTCCTCACATATGGGTGATGTCAGCTCCAACGGAACCCACGCGGAGTAAATCCCCAGCTTTCAAAGAAAGCCTTTGGGATTGCTATCACGCATGCATGGTCCCCCTTCCCGCCCAAGGGTGCCATCTTGTTCAGTCAAATAACTTAGCTAAAAGACAGCAAAAACAAATAAAGATGGTATGACTGCAAGGGGAGGAGGGAAGGTTATGAGGACTGATTCCTGCTGTCCCCGGAGAACACCTGTTACTGGGAACAAGCAGGAAGTCAGTTCTCATATATGGGACTCCCAAGCTACAGGCTACCAAAAACCCATAGCAAAATTAAGGCTCCCTCATGGAGAGCCACAAGGAGCAGTAATGGAGTCCGTATAAAAAGACCAAACAGGACTCCTGTGTCTGATGAAATCAGCACTCTGGTAGCCTGAACACAGAAGGGTCAGAGGGTAGGAGTTGCCTAGACCCCAAAAAGGTTGCGGAGCATGGCCTGGCCGAAGGCACTGTCCCGTCGGGACTCTCTATCCAGGCAATAATGAGATGCGGGTATGAACTGAAGACCAGGTTGCGGCTCGGCAGATGTCTGCTAGCAGGATCGAACGCAGGTTGGCTACTGAGATCGCCAAAGCCCTGACCCGGTGCGCTGTGACCCGGCCTTCCAACGGAAGCCTCGCCTCTTCATAGGCCCGGGCAATACAGTCCGCCACCAATGTGGATAGCGTACGCTTGGACACTGCCTCCCCCAGCTTACTGGGGTCAAAGGAAATGAAAAGCTGAGACACTTTTCTGTGGCCTTGAGTGCGTTGGATATAGAAGGACAAGGACCTCTTACAGTCCAAGGTATGGAGGACCGTCTCTGCCAGACTGGCATTTGGTCTGGGAAATAAGGTAGGGAGGACCACCTCCTGGTTGAGGTGGAAAGAGGACACCACCTTTGGAAGGAATTTGGGATGTGTGCAAAGCACCACCATATTCTTGTAAAACCTGGTGTAAGGTGCCTCAGCCACGAGGGCCTGCAGCTCGCTTACCCTACGGGCAGAAGTGAGCACAACCAGGAAAACCACCTTCCAGGAGAGATAGCGAAAGTGACAAGTAGCCAGGGGCTCGAATGGTGGCAGGGTGAGCTGCCCCAACACTACATTGAGATCCCATTCGGTCGCCGGGGGTGAACCAGGGGCTTAGACAGGAGTAGGCCCCATAGGAAGCGGGACACCACTGGATGGGCCGAGAGGGGCTTCCCGTCCACCTGATGGTGGTTTGCCACTAGGGCACTGAGGTGTACCCTAACAGAGTTTGACTTGAGACCCACATGAGAGAGGTGGAGCAGGTATTGCAACACCGTGACCACCGAGCAAGAGAAGGGGTTGGCCACCTGCTCAGTGTACCAAAGTGCGAATCTATGCCACTTAAAGGCATAGGCCCGTCTGGTAGACACCTTGTGTGAGGCCATCAGAACATCCTCCACCTCTCTAGGGAGGTGGAGCGGGTCTAAAGTCATCCTCTCAGCAGCCACACCTTCAGCGAGAGGGAGCCGAGGTTGAGATGCAGGAGAGAGTCTCCCTCCTGGGAAAGGAGTTGGGGGGCGGACCCCAGGGATATGGGGTCCTCCACTGCCAGTTGCAGGAGCAATGTATGACCGAGGCCCTGTTGTGGAGAGTCTTGAACAGAGTCCTGGCGATCAGTGGTGTTGGAGGGAAAGCATACAGAAGTCCCTCTGACCATGAGACCAGGAAGGCATCGGTGGCCACCCTGGCGGGGTGAGGCTGCTGAGAGCAGAAGCAGGGTAACTGGTGATTGTCCAGGTTTGCAAACAGATCCATCACCGGTTCCCCCCAGGTCTGGAAAAGCCTGCTGGCTACTCCTGGGTCCAGCTGCCACTCGTGTGGCTGGAGAATCCTGCTGAGTCTGTCGGCCAGCAAGTTGACTTGGCCCAGCAGGTATACTGCTCTGAGGAGGATGCCCTATTGACACTGCCTAAGAGCACAGATCCAGGGCTTCCTGGCAGAGAGCACGGGACCCCGTGCCTCCCTGCTTGTTCACACAGAACATGGCCACTTAGTTGTCCGTCTGAACTAGGACTAACTGGTGGCCTAGGCAATGATGAAAGGCCTTCAGTGCGAGATGAATGGCTCGCAGCTCCAGGAGGTTGATCTGCTGAGTGCTGTCGTCCGGGGACCAAGTGCCCTGGGTGCGGTAGCCCTCGCAATGGGCTCCCCAGTCCAGCAGGTGGTGAGGACCCTTGAGTGGTTGGGGGTCTGGAAAGGCATGCCCGCCTCCAAGTGCTGGGGTGACAGCCACCAGATCAGGGACTTTACCAGTTGGTGGGTCACTTGGACTCTGTCCTGGAGGTGGCCCGTGGCCTGGGACCATTGGTCCCTGAGGCACCACTGTGCTGTTCGCATGTGGGGCGGGCATCTGGAGTGACATGCACTATGGAGGCCATGTGCCCAAGAAGGCGCAGAAGATGCCTGGCTGGCACCGAGGGACAGTGCTGCATATCCCTGTCTAGCGCCATGAGTCTGTCTGGCTGCCCTGTCTGCGGGCAGGAAGACCTTTGACCGAAGGCTGTCGATTCTTGCCCCAATGAATTCCAGCCCTTGTGTCGGGCAAAGGTTCGACTTGGGGTAATTTATAACAAAACCCAAGTGTTGCAGGACCTGGGTGGTGAGTGTTGTGGCAGTCGTCGAGATAGGGGAAGACAAATATCCCCTGGATCCTGAGAAAGGCGGCGACTATTGCCAGACACTTTGTGAATACCCTGGGGGCCGAGGCTAGGCCAAAGGGAAGCACCCTGTATTGGAAATGATTGCCTCCCACCACAAAGCGTAGGTATTGCCTGTGGTTTGGGTGGATTAGGATGTGAGTATAGGCATCCTTTAGGTCTAAGGAGCATAGCCAATCTCACTGGCAGAGGTAAGGCAGCAATATTCCAAGGGAGAGCATCTTGAACTTCTCCCTCACCAGGAATTTAATGAGGTTGCGCAGGTCGAGGATGGGCCTTAGGCCCCCTGTTTTCTTTGGCACAAGGAAGTACCTGGAGTAGAACCCCCTTGCCCTTGAGGTGGTGGGGAACAGGTTCCACCACTTGGTCCTCAAGAAGACCTGCCAACTCCTTCAGAAGAAGGTCCTGGTGGAGGGGAGACCTGAGGGTCTCTCCTGGGAAATAATGTGGAGGTACTTGGCTCAGATGGAGGAGGTAACCCTCCCTGACCACCATTAATGCCCAGGAGTCAGTGGTTACAGCTCCTCACCTGTGGGGATAAAGGGTGAGGCAATCTCCTGTAGGCTGCTAATCTCCGTGTGGGAGAGGGGCTATGCTGTCAGAGTCAAAAACTCCCTCCTGGCTGGGCTGGAGTCTGGGGCTTGGGAGCCTTCTGCTTACATGGGTCATGCCCTTGTCCCTTGGCCTGCTGCCCTTGCTGGGGAGACGGGGAGGCCTGGTAAGATGGGTAGTTTAGGTAAGCAGTGGACCTCCTCGGGTAAAAGGGCTTTTTACCCGAGCCCTTCTGTCGGGGAGGGGCATTGGTCTTCTTGGAGAGCCTAGTCCTTGTCATGAACTCATTCCCCAGCTCTGCAGCCTTGTCAGTCATGGGCTTGCTGAAGAGGTTCTCTCCCTGACACGGGACATTGACCAACTTATCCTGTACCCATTGCTCAAGGTCGGACGACTGGAGCGAAGCTTTGCGGCATGCACCGATGCCTGCCACGGCTACCCGGGCCACCGACTCGAAACCATCATAGGCTGGCCGAGACATAAATTTGGAGCACTCATGGACGGCTTTGGAAAGGCTCTTGAAGAGCTGCAAAGGTTTTTCGGAGAGACCAGCTGAGTACCCAGCAAGTTCCTTCGCCAGGTCCCTCAGGTACATGCCCATGTACAGCAGGTAGGCCTGGATCTGTCAATTCGACATCGAGCCCTGGTAGCACTTCCTGCTGAGGGCATCGAAGGTGCAGGCCTCCCTGCTGGGGGGCACCAAGCAGTGCGTCTTCTGACTCTTCAGTTGACACATGGCCAACTCCACAACCATGGAGCTGTGTGGCAGCTGTGACTTCTGATAGATCGAGTCGAGCCGCTTGCTGACCACCAGCGTGGATGCTGGTATCTCCCACATGCGGAACATAAGCAGCTCCAGGATGGGAGGAATGGGCACTGTGAGCGATTCCTGGGGCGGAGCCTCGTATTGGAGGATCTCAAACTCATCGGCCCGCGGATCCTCCTCGGACTCGATAGGAAAGGCCAAGGACTTGGACGTCTTTAATGAAGTCCAAGAAGCCCATATCCTCCGGTGGGGACCTTCTCCAAGATTCAGAGACCAGGGAATTGGAAGGGACATCTCTGTGCTGATGGGTGTCCGGGGACTCCTAATCCTCAGTCTCCCAATCGGAATACTCCGAGGAGGACTCATGGTGCTTCTCGGGCCTCGAGGGCCCCAGCGCCGTACGCCCCGAGCCTGGGAGACTCGTCAGCGACGACCTCGGCCCTGACAAGAGGGAGACCGAGCGCGACCTCAGCTGAGGATCTACTCGGTCCCGCATGGCCTCGAGGATCGGCTCGGCCTCCGGGGACGTTTTCGATGTCGAACGCCCAGTGGTTGGGGCGGAGGAACTGGACATGCCGGACATCAGCGTCCGCTACTGGTCCAAGAAGGCAGTCACACTGCGCTCCAAGGCTGCCATCCTGGACGCCAGTCCCGGTGGCTCTGCAGCCTTCAGCACAGGCACAGAGGGACTCGGGCCTGATACCGGCTCCCCAGGAGGGGAATCCTCGATGAGAACTGTGTCTACCTGCCAAGGTCAGTCTGCCATGGGATCCTTTCGAGGGATCTTGGACGGTCGCTCCCTCTCTGATGACTTGAGCGGATGTCCAGGGTTCCGCGATCGGGCCTGGGAGGATCCTGGCTGATCAGAGCCATCCAAGGATGTAGCCTTCAAGGGCTTCTTCTTCCTCTTCGGTTCCCTCGAGGGAGACCCCTTCTCTGAGGAGCCATGACGATGCTCGGGTTCAGAGTGCTCCTCCCGAGGTGTCGAGGCCTCAGATGAGGTACTGGCTCTCGGAGGCATCTGGGAGTTGGGAAAAATTTTGACATGCTGCTGCTGGTGGCTCCACAAGGCCTTGGAAGACATTTTCTTACAAAGGCCACAGACTGCCGGGTTGTGGTCCGGGCTGAGGCACCGGAGGTAGAAGTCATGCGTGTCGGTTAGGGACATAATCTTACCACACCGATCACACTTTTTGAAGCCTCTGGTAGCCATGGGGAGAACCCCAGCAAGGTCGAAGACCCTTCGGGCTGCCAGCGGAAAAAAAAGGGGCGTGAAGATGCCAAAAGAAAATAAAACAAAGTAAAAAGAATCGACCCTGATACCGAGGCACCGAGGTCAGGGCGGGAAAGGTACTGGTGCAAGATCGGAGACGAGTAAAACACCTGAAAAAAATCAACTTTTTCCGGGGGAAAAACAGACGATGTCTGGTGGGCTCCGCGGAAAAAAGAAGATTGAGCAAGATAGCACCCTTGAGCGGGAAGGGGACCATGCATGCGTGGTAGCAATCCCAAAGGCTTTCTTTGAAAGCTGGGGATTCGCTCTGCTGACGTCACCCATATGTGAGGACTGACTTCCTGCTTGTTCCCGGAGAATGACACTTCCTAAGCAGTAAGCATAACTGAAAAACTCAGAAAATACTCAAATAATGTTATTAAACATACACATCCTTGTCACAAGACTGGGATCAAGTACTTGTCTCTCTTACTATGAAAAAGTGGAGCCAGCATACCAGGCTAATTAGTCCTTCCATGGCAGTCAGAAACCACCACCCCTCCTCCCCCCAAACCTGCAGAAAGTGAAAATACTGCCTGGGAGATTCTAACATGACCAAAAGGCAGCAGGCTTTCCAACCTGCAAAAGGAGTCTTCCAAAGCAGGTCCTGGACTGGTCTAGCAGGATTCAAGGAAAGCATAGTTACTCACCTGTAACAGATGTTTTCTGCGGACAGCAGGAATCAGTCCTCACATATGGGTGTCATTCACTATGACGAAGTCCTGCATGGAAGCCTCTCCCCAGCTTGCAAAGAAAGCCTTTGGGAGATGCACCATGCATGTGTGGCTCCCTTCCTGTCCAAGGATGCCATCTTGCCTCAGCCAAATGACATAGCTAAAGACAGCAAAAGATAAGAAGTAACTCCATGGGGAGGAGGGAGGGTTGTGAGGAGGGATGTCCCCAGAGAACATCTGTTACAAGTGAGTAACTACTCTTTCTCCGGGGACAAACAGGAAGTCAGTCCTCACATATGGGACTCCCTAGCTACAGGCTATCGAAAACCTGTAGAAATGCCACAGTTGACCAGCAAAATGTGAGCCGTCAGCAGCAGCAATTTAGTCTTATTTATTTATTTATTTAACAGTATTTCTATACTGCTTTTGCCCAAAGTGGTTTCAAGACTTCCAAAGACCCAAGTATTCAGTGAGAATCTGCACTCCAGCAGCCTGAACACAAAAAGATCGGAGGGCAAGAGTTGCCCAAACCCTGAACAAATGATGGAGTACGGCCTGGCTGAAGGCGCTGTCCTGTTGGGACTCCCTCTCCAGGCAGTAATGAGCTGCAAAGGTGTGGACTGAAGACCAGGTGGTGGCCCAGCAGATGTCTGGCAGAGGGACAGAATGCAGGTTTGCCACAGATGCTGCCATGGCCCTGACACTGTGCCCCATGACACGGTGCTCCAACGAGAGCCCAGCCTGCTCATAGGTTAGGGCAATGCAGTCCACCACTCAAGTGAACAGACTTTGCTTGGGCACTGACTCCCCCAGCCGATTAGGGTCATAGGAGATGAAAAGCTGAGAGGCTTTGCGATGGCCCTGGGTACATGGAAGGTCAAAGGACACTGACTTCTTACAGACCAGTGTATGAAGGATGGTCTCCGTCCTGCTGGCATGAGGCTATGGAAAGAAGGTGGGTAGTACCACCTCCTGATTGAGGTGGAATGGGAACACCACCTTGGGAAGAAACTTGGGGTGCATGCAAAGCACCACCCTGTTCTTGTAGAATCTTGTATATGGCGGATTTGCCACTAATGCCTGAAGCTTGCTGACCTTGTGAGCAGATGCGAGTGCCACTAGGAAGACGACCTTCCATGAGAGGTACCAGAGGTGGCAGGTAGCTAGGGGCACAAATTGCGACCCAGTGAGTTTGAATAGTACCACAGTGCCACTGGAGAGCGGATGGGAGGCTTGAAAAAGGAGGCCTTGCAAGAAGCGGGTCATGAGGGGCTGGGCAGAGAGGAGTTTGCCCTCGATAAGATGGTGGTGTGTCGCTAGAGCACCCAGGTGCTCCCTGAGTTGGACTTCAGCCCTGCCTGCGATAGGTATAGCAAATATTGCAGTACAAGCTGCACAGAGCACAAGAATGGGTTAACTAGCCATTCCGCATACCACAGTGAAAGAATCTGTGCCATTTGAAGGTGTAGGCACGTCTCGTGGAGAACCTACGGGAGGCCAGGAGGACCTCCTCTACCTCCCCTGAAAGGTAGAATGGGGCCAATGATACCCTTTCAGCAGCAAAGCCGTTAATGACAGGGACCCCAGGTTGGGGTGTAGGAGGGAGCCCTCCTCCTGCAACAGTAACCCCGGGGCACTCCCCAAGGGGATCAGGGCTGCCGAGAACAAGCAGAGGTCAATACAAAAATCTTGCTGGTCTTCACGGGGTGAATTACAATCCTAATTTCAAGAAAATCACTCCATACAAACAAATAATCCTAGTGGAAAATTATTTTACTTGCGGGGGCAACTGGAAACACTGTTCTAAATGCAGCGAATTAGAATTTATTAACTCACCAGGAGGTTTCAGACCAATACTGCGCTACAAACTAATGCTCACTTGTGAAAAAGCATCAGCGCATAGGTAACATCAATAACCAACCTGGGATTTTTCCTTTCAAAGTTGCTGACATAAAACACCAGTTCTCCACCACCAATGTGTCAGAAGCTATTGAAAAAATTTTTTGTAAAAGAGAAAGTCTTAGCTTTTCATCTTGTGTCTCTTCCGCCTCTACGCTTCCCCCGGTACCCTTATAGCGTTTCACTCCGCATAGGAGTTTCTTCAGGAGGGTCTGTGGATGTAGACACAATAGCACTAAACTTTAACCACCTCGCCCACTGTGATTACAAAAATGCATTTTAACTAATAATTCAAAACGTCAGGCATTTATATGTATCTTAAAGACACAATTCAGTATCGCTTACATAAATGCTGCTGCCCGCATTTTCTCAAGCTATAAACTGATGTTGCAAAAAACGCCGCGCATGCGTACTGATAGTCACAGTCTGCTCTTTATACAAGACGCTGCCTCTTCTCACTATGTAGAAACAGTCAATGGTGACTCTCTCTGAAGTCAATCAAATATTAAAGGCATACCTGCCACTCTATAGAGGAGTTCAAACCATAGGGCTGTAAAGCAGTGTTTTTCAACCTTTTTTGTGCAAAGGCACACTTTTTTCATGAAAAAAATCACGAGGCACACCACCATTAGAAAATGTTAAAAAAATGTACCTCTGTGCCTATATTGACTATATATAAAGTAATTCTCTTGAATAGGAATCAAACACTCACACCACCCCCCCCCCCTCCACTGCTGGTTCACTCACCCACCCCCCTGTCACTTACTCACCCCTCCTGCTGGGTCACTCACTCACTTACCCCCCCTCCCCTGCTGGTTCACTCACACCATCGCCCCCCCCCCCTTGCTGGTTCACTCACACCACCCCCCCCCCTCCACTGCTGGTTCACTCACACTCCCCCCCCCTTGCTGGTTCACTCACACTCCCCCCCCCCTTGCTGGTTCACTCACACACACACACACCCCCCCCTCTGCCCAAGCCGCTGCTTCTGCTTTGTACAGAGCAGCGGCTGCACTACACTTACATTGAAAAGTAAAGAGAAACTGTGTCAGGAGCCCTCCGGTCATCGCAGAGCCCGAGGAAGTGATGTCATGGGGGCGGGCTCCTCACAGGCTGTCTTTCCTTTTCAAATTAACTTTATTGCAGCTAAAGTTAATTTGAAAAGGAAAGACAGCCTGTGAGGAGCCCGCCCCCATGACATCACTTCCTCGGGCTCTGCATGATCGGAGGGCTCCTGACACAGTTTCTCTTTACTTTTCAATGTAAGTGTAGTGCAGCCGCTGCTCTGTACAAAGCAGAACCAGCGGCTGCACTGCTATAGGGAATCGCGATCGCGTTCGCGCCGCAGACTTCGGCACAAAAGCCGGTTTTTTGCTCTGGCCGCTCCCGATCTTGCGGCCAGAGCAAAAAACCGGCTTTTCAATGGCCGGTTTTACAACTGTGCTGGCAGCCGGCCTGGCCATGGAAAAACCGGCCAGGCCGGCTGAAAACCGGCCGGTTGGCAACCCTAATTTGTGAGCCGAGGCCACATGTTACGGATGAAATTGGAATTTTTCCCACGGCACACCAGACAATATCTCACGGCACACTAGTGTGCTGCGGCACAGTGGTTGAAAAACGCTGCTGTAAAGTATTTACTGAAAAAATCCATCTCTGTTCAAAAAATAGCAGAGTTTCTTCCAAGGTTTTACCTCTCAGTGGCCGTCGAACAAGCAGAGGAGCAATGGGAACCATGGCTGCCTGGGCCACCGGAAAGCAATCAGCATCAGCGACGCTCCATCGTGCTGAGCCTTGAAAAGGGTTTTGGCAATCAGTGGCTGGGCAGGAAGGCATAGAGAAGGCCCTCCATCCATGAGATGAGGAACACATCCGCTGCTACTCATGAGGGGTGCAGTTAGCAGGAGCAGAAGCGGGGCAGCTGAGTATTGGTCAGACTCGCAAAGAGGTCCATTAGCGGAAGCCCCCAGAGTAGGAAGAGCTGATGGCCACCCTGGGATCCAGTCACCACTCGTGTGGCTGGAGGACCCTGCTCAGCTTGTCCGCTAGGGCGATGAGCTTGCCCAGCAGATACACCATCCACAGGGGCATCCCCACTGTGGAGTGTGATGGAGCAGAAAGCCACTGCCTCCTGACAGAGGGCATAGGACCCTGTACACCCCTGCTTGTTCACGGAAAACATTGCCACTTGATTGTCCATTTGGACCAGCACTGACTGGTGCTGCAGGTGGTGGTGAAAGGCTCAGAGATCCAGAAATATGGCCCAAAGCTCCAACAGGTTGATCTGCAGTTGGCTCTCTTATTGCGACCAGCTGCCCTGGGTGCAGAGATCTTCGCAGTGTGCACCACAACTGAGAGGTGTCCGTGGTGAGGACCCTCTGGGATCAGGGGCCTAGAAGGGCATCCCTGCTTGGAGGTGCTATGGAGCCTGCCAACAGCCAAGGGAGTCCGCAAGTCTATGGGTCACCGTCACTCTGTCCCTCAGCCATCCGGTGGCCTGAGTCCACTGGGAGTGGAGGCACTACTGGGCATTCAGGGTGACATAGACCAGCAGGTGTAGCATGAGGTGAGCAGTCATAGTGCGTCTACATTGTATGTCTGTGGCCAGCGTCTTGAGGTGGTCAGCCTTGTCTTGGCGTAGGAACGCTATGGCCTGGAGGGTGTCTAGCCAGGCTCCTATGAACTCCAGACACTATGTTGGGAGGAGGAGAGACTTGGGGTGCTTTATGATGAAACCCAGGTGTTGTAGGATGCTGAGAGGGCGGGCCGTGGCTTGTTGCACCTCGGCACCCGAGCCCCCTCTGATGAACCAGTCATCCAGGTAGGGGAAGATGAAGGCTCCTTAGAGACGGAAGTGGGCCGCAACCACTGCTAGGCATTTGGTGAAGACCCTTGGGGCAGAAGCCAGGCCAAAGGGTAGGACCCTGTATTGGTAGTGGATGTCCCTCACCACGAACATGAGGTACTGCTTGTGGCTGGGATGGATGAGGATGTGTGTATATGCATCCTTTAAGTCCAAGGAGCATAGCCAGTCTCCTGGCTAGAGGTATGGCAGCAGTGTCCCAACAGAGAGTATCTTGAACTTCTCCCTCACCAGGAACCTGTTCAGGTCCTGCAGGTCTAGGATGGGCCTTAGACCCCCCTCCCCCCCGTTCGTTTTGGTATGAGGAAGTACCTGGAGTAGAACCCTCTGCCCCAGAGATGTGGAGGTATGGGTTCCACCACCTTGTCCTAGAGAAGGCCTGCAAGCTCCTGCAGTAGCAAGGTCTGGTGGCAGGGAGTCCTGGAGGGCTCTCCCGAGAAGAATGGATTGAGAGTCTGCTCCTCATTGATCACCTGGAGGGCCCAGGTGTCGGAGGTGATAGCTGGCCACCCGTGGGCAAACAGGATCAGACGTCCCCCTGTGGGCTGCTGGGGTGGGCTTCCTGGGGTGGAGAGGCTATGCTGAATGAGTCAAAAGCCCCCACTGGGCAGGACTGGAGTCGATGCCGGGTTTTGGGAGTCTTGAGCTTATGAAGGCCATGCTCTTGTCCCTTGGTCAGCTGACCCTGTTGGGGAGCTGAGGAGGCCTGATACTGAGGGTAGTTTCCGTAAGCCCTTCCCTTCCTCGAGTCTGGGAGCTTTTTACTCGGGACCTTCCATCAGGGAAGGGTAGCGGTTTTTTTGGAGAGCCTAGTCCTAGTCAGGAACTCGGAGTTCCGATGCATGGCCAACTCTGCAGTCATGGGTATGCCAAAAAGGTTCTCTCCTTGGCAGGGGACATCAACCAATTTGTTCTGAATCCATTGCTCCAGGTCAGAAGACTGCAGCCAAGCCTAGCATCAGGCACAGATTCCCGCCACAGCTACTCGAGCTGCCGATTCAAAGCCATCATAGACTGCCCGAGTCATGAATTTGGAGCACTTTCTGGCAGCAGCGGAAGGCTCTGGAACCGCTGGAGAGGTTCCTTGAAGAGACCAACCAAGAACCCAGTGAGTTCCTTTACCAGGTTTCTCAGATACATGCCCATGTACAGCTGGTATGCCTGGATCCGGCTGATGAGCATCAAGTCTTGGTAGCACTTTCCTCCCAGGGCATCCAAGGTACAGGCCTCCCTGCCCGGGGGCATCGAAGATTGTGTCTTCTGGCTCCTAAGCCGATGCATGGCCAACTCTACCACCATGGAATTGTGCTTTCTGGAAGCCCAGCCTCCGTTGGGCCTGATACAATGAGTCCAGCCACCGGCTCAGGATGGGCACCTATGCCGGTGTTTCCCACATGCGTAGAAGCAGCCATTCCTGGAATCAGGGAAACGGGCACTGTAAGTGCCTCCTTTGGAGGGGACTCATATTGGAGGATCTCGAGCTCCTCCATGTGAGGGTCCCCCTCTGATTCGGTTTCGAATGATAACACCTTTGACATGTCCTGTATGAAGTCAAGGAAGGCCATATCCTTGGGCAGGGACTGGCACCGGGTCTCAGAGGGAGATGGGTCCGAGGATACATTGTGGTGGTGAAAGGTGTCCAGGGATTCCTCATCCTCGGTCTCCCAATCCGCTTTATAGTCGGTGGAGAAGTTGAGGCCGGGCTGGGTTTTGAGGTTAGGCCTTGAGCCCGACTGACTGTGCCCCTCGGAGGCTATACGGGCAGAGCCGCATCCACTCATCAACGAAGACCTTGGTCCCGAGGATCAGGACTGGGATAGAGACCGGTGTCGAGGATCGACTTGAATCCAATGGCGCTCGAGGATCAGCTTGACGTCTGGGGATGTCCTCGAGGTCGAGGGTGGTCTGGGCAGATGACCCGGGGGAACCGGGCATCAAGGCCTGCTGCTGGGCCATGAAGGCAAACAAGCTGCGTTCCAAGGCTGCCATTCTGGTCCAGATAGCTCCACAGCCTTCAACACAGGCACAGAGGATATCGGGCCTGGCACCGGTTCCAATGAGGGGGAGTCCGAGGCCGGTCACTGGAGGCCGATGAATCCTTTCAGGTGACTTTGGTAGGTTGCTCCTGCTCCGATCCCTCTGACTTGTGGCATGGACTGCGGGAGCAAGCGCGGGACTTACCCGCCTTCCCCAACTCGTCCACGGATGCTGCCCTCAAGGATTTCTTCTTGTTCTTGTGCTCCACCTCCAGGGTGCTCCACTCGGAGGACCCCAGTCATTGGTTGGAGGCAGTGGAGTCACTTCCGGGCTCCGAAGGTCCCGGAAAGGGCCTTGGAGCATGGCGTCACTGGAGACTCCAGGGCAGAGTCTGACCTTTGGAAGATCTTGTCATGCTGCTGCTGACGACTCTTAATAACCCCGGAAGATATATTTTTAGAGGCCACAATCCAAGGGGTCGTGGTCTGCTCTGAGACAACGGAGGCAGCAGTTATGTGTATCAGTGAGGGACATGTTCCATGAGCACCGATCACACTTTTTGAAGCCACTGGCAGAGGCCATAGTAGGAAAGGCCCCAGCGAGGTCGAAGACCCAGGGATCTGCCAGTGAAAAAGGTGCAAGACTGTGCTGGTCAAAAAAACAAGAAAAGAAAATACATACCCGAGACACAAGGCCGAGGCAAGCGAGTTCAGGGACAGGAAAGGGAATCGGTACGCGAATGGGGAAGAAAACTTTCAAGAGAAAAAACAAACTCTTTTTCCGGTGGGCTCCGTGGAAAAAAGGAAACTGGGAGTGAGGCAAGATGGCACCCTTGGGCAGGAAGAGGACCTTGCATGTGTGGTGCAGCTCCCAAAGGCTTTCTTTGAAAGCTGGGGAGAGGTTTCCGTGCAGGTCTCTGTCAGCATCGACGTCACCCATATGTAAGAATTGACTTCCTGCATGTTCCTGAAGAAAGGAGATTATCAGGTACGTTAAATCTCTCATCCCTTATCATCCTGCTAGACTATTCCAGATGAACAAGATGAACCTAAGCAGTCAGGACTCAGGGTGGGAGGAAGACATCCAATAGGACAAACTACCCTGCCAGAAGAGTCATCTAAATAATCTCTTCAAGCATCCTGTGGGCCTCACAAAAGAGAAAACTAAAGCTTGGAGGCTTATAACTGTCCTCTGGGGATCGCCTTGCGGACTTCATGTAAGAGGATTGCATAAGCTGTAACTCACTCTTGAGCGCATTTACCAGGAAGGATGACACTGTACCCAATCGACTCCGGGGTGAACAGGCAATAGAGGACTTGACCTCTGCCAGCACTTTTCTCAAACTACCAAGGATGGAGACAGTCCAATTGATGGGAGACATGAGAAATTGTGATGAACTTTAGCCACACCTTCTGCCCTTTTACCAGATGCAGCGAGGAGTCCATTTGAAGACCCTCTTCTATGAAGGAAGACAGGCCTACAATCCAATCATAATGAGAAAAAGAGGAAGGAGCCTCCTTGAAGAAAAAGATTGCTAAGACTTCACTGCAAAAATGAGCTATTTAAAGAACCAGAAAGGCATACTTGAAGCCAAGAGCTGCAGCTCAGACACCCTTCGACGGACACCAGAGACAGATTGTAAAGGATCAATCCCCCATGGAGGATTCACACATGGACTCTCTGAAGGATCCTCCCAGGACCATCTACCACAGGAGCCCACCAACACCCAGGCAGGCAGAAACACTTCACTCCTGCTGAAAGAAGCCTTACCGAGATATCCCCCAAGGCATCCCTTGGAGGCCAGGCCAGTAGCAGAACAGGGCTGCCACTCGAACCCCAAGGATTCCAGGTCAATCCACAGCCCAGATGGAACTGCTAAAAGGCTCTAATGTCTGCTAAAGGCAGCTAGACTCACACTAGGTCCCAAGCCAAGAGGCACCAAGAGGCTTAAACACACCAGCATATGCCTGCCAGGGCCAAGCTCTAAGCAAGAAGGCGCCAGGAAAATGTCCTATCAGGAGCCCCTGCTTCTTCTGGCCCACACCCAACCAAAAAAGAAAAAACACATACCACTTGGTCAAATTGTTCACAAAACACAATGTGCAAGTTCAATCTAGAGCCCCTAGAAACACAGGATCAAATGGCCGCTACATGCACAGGTTGGCTCATCCAGGGCTAGAACGGAGGACACACAGCATTCTTCCACTAGGCCATTCCAGAGGAAGGGCCTCCCAGCCTGCCATCCACAGAATCCCCCTGTGCCTGAAACCACTTCACAACTGGAACCCACCAGAGAGGCGGACACAAGGGGTACTGGAGGGCCAAGTCTTCACATTAAGATATTCCATGTAGAAGGGCTGAATTCTCACTTCATCCGGACTCATGGAGTTTTGACATAGATTGATCACATGCTACCAGACCACAAGCCAATGAAGCTTGCAATATGCGCTGCAGCTAGGGCAATCAGATGCTCTTCTGCGAAACCACAGAGCTGTATAGCCACCAGAACTGTGAGCACAGCCATAGCAGAAGGCATATGCTACAGTCAAGGCCATGTTTGAGATCACTCAGCCCACTATTTGCCTTAAAGGAGGTGCAAGCCACCTCAGGGTCAAGGTGACCCTCGCAGCCTCCATGCGGAAGATCCTCCTTGGGGCCCTGTGAGGGGACAGTCCCTTGGCCAACTGAACCGGGTCTCACATCTCCAACCCATCTGGCTGGAAGTCAGGCTGACAAGCATCTCTTCAGGTGCTTTTCACAGTCTACCGGTCAGGAGATGGAACTACATCTGCTACTTCCCCTGCTCCGAGATCTCCCAGGGAAGACAAAGAGCCTGGTCGAATGGCAGGAATTCCTGGAGACCAGATAATGCTGTGCTTCTTAATCGAGTGCCTGTGCTCCCTAATGTCAGAATCTGGCCACAAACTGACACTATACACCAGGGAAAATCGAACTCCTTGAGCTAAGGACCAGACACTCTGAGTCAGCAGCATCTTAAACAAACCTGTTGACAGTAAACTCCACATAGGAGAGTAGTAACCAACCCCAGGACCTCACCTCCTGGGAGATAATCGGGCTACTCTTAGGACATCTGCCCCTTGACGCCAGACTTTCCAGCCCGAGCTCCGTAGGCTTTTTCCATTAGCATCCTTTGCCAAGGACACTAAACTGGGCCAGCTTAACCTCTAGGCATGAGCAATTGGGCTCTCTGCCGGCAGAAAGGTACTGCTATTTCACTTTTACCTTGAGAAAGATATAGGGAGCCACAAAGTGAGAAATACCCTGGTGAGGTCCAGGAGGTGGAAGCAGCACCCCCCACTGGACCAATGCAATAACAGACCCATATGGCCCTATATTAAAATAAGAGACACTGAGTTAAAAAACAAAACAAAACAGCTCTAGGAACAGAACATGCCAGAAGAAACCTCCCTCCAGAATCCGCATGTATCCAGGATAACATAGAAACATAAAAATATGACGACCGAAAAAGACCACATGGCCTATCTAGTTTATGGAGTTGCTCAAATCTGCCTCCTGGTAGGGGGACCTCTCTCCACCCGATCACTGCTGAAGGAGCTTACTGCCAATCTCTGGTCTTGCTGCGACGGGGCCAAGAGAAACAAGTTGTCACTATCAGAGGCAGTAAGGGACATCCACAATAGTCCCCCAAACAAACTGAGAGCCTCAAGAAAACTCTCCTGGGAAGATATGGAAACCACTATTTGCCACTCAAATAGTGCACGTCAGAAGTCCTAGGTTGGTCTGGACTGCAACTTGGCTGACCAAAGATAGGTGGCTTGTCAACAGTGCTGACAAACTCTAATCTTGCCTAAGGACACTGAACTCACTGGTTTAATGTGCTATGGGTGCACTTAGAAAAAAACAGGCTGAGCACCAACTGGCTGTATCTTGGGAGGGTCTGCCGGCATCCAGTGAGTGAGGTTACAGGCTCCCAAGGATGCGAGGAAGCAACCAGGAGGTATAAGAAACTCCTTCAGGATTGCTCCTACTGCAACAGAGGCCACCAATGGCTCAGAGGGCACCTCTAGCCTGTCAATACAGCCCTAGAAAGACCCTTCTAAATCTATCCTCCCAGAGTGGCTATGGGCAAGCTTCTTCCCCAGCGAGAAAGCAATCCGTAAGGGGAAGTGCTTCGCCACAGATTGGAGCCATCCGTGGAAGAATGCCAGAATTACTAACTGGCCACTACCACTGCCATGGAGCTGGGAGCACTCTGAACCAGCTCCAACCATCAGCAATCACTTCAACAACCCAATGAGATCCTGCAAGTCTCCAGAAGGATCCTGAGCTCACTGACCATCTGCTCCAACCCAAAGCCAGGCCGTCTCAAGAACAACCTGCAGTCTTGGGAGTAATGGCTATAACCCTTATGGCTGTTGCCATCTGGCTACCAGCAGAGTGTAGAGTACTCCTCTGAGGATTATATACCACACCACTCTAACGTCGAAGGTGGTTACCATCAAAGCTTTCTGAATGACCTTGAGCCTTCCAAATGATAATCTATACATGCAAGCCCCGCTCCAGGGACAGTCATGCACTTCGTCATACTGTAGTTGAGAACTATACTTCTCCCCCCAGGGGCCTACTGGGCTGGTTCAGTTTGCCACTGGTTGAGAGCAGCAGAGACAGAACCTTAAGGACCCCAGCTCGGAGCTTTCCCCCTTAAAAGCCCATACGGGATCTGAAGAAGGCAGAACATCACAGAGCCACTGGTCTGACAGGGACAAAGGTGACCAGTCTGCTACCTTCACCCGAAAGCCAGCTCTAACACTTATGGAGTTACTCAAATCTGCCTCCACTTGCTCGTAGGGGGACTTCTTTCCACCCGATCACTGCTGAAGGAACTCACTGCCAATCCGTTCTACACATCAGCGATCCCAGGCCCTGAGGGACGATGGAGCAGCAGATACAGCCAGGTGGTAAGCTCCACCCATTGCGCCGACGTCCATTCATCGCACTAGCACACACAGAAAAAGGGAGAGACCCTCCAGCAGCGACCTCTCTCCATCTGACCACTGCTGAAGGAACTCATTGCTGATCCGGCCTGCACATCAGTGATCCTGGGCCCTGAGCCCTGCAGGGATGTCGGAGCAGCAGATACAGCCAGGTGCTAAGCTCCACCCACTGCTCTGATGTCCATTCATCGTGCTGGAAAGTATAGTTACTCTCCTGTAACAGGTGAAGTCCGGGATCAGCAGGAATTGAGTTTTCACATATGGGTATTATCATCAGTACCGACGGAGCCTGCGCGGAAACGCTCCCCAGCGTCCAATAGGAAAGCTTTGGGGAGCATCCCACTGCGCCTGCATCGCTGCCTTCCCAACTCTCCCTCTTCAGTTGAGTTTATAGCTGAGGCAAAGGAAAGAAGGAAAGAAAAAGAGAGAAACACAACTCCTAGGGGAGGTGGGCGGATTGTGAAGACTCAATTCCTGCTGTTCCCGGAGATCACCTGTTACAGGTGAGTAACTACGCTATCTCCAGGAACAAGCAGGAATGTAGTCTTCACATATGGGGACTCCCCAGCTAAGAGATACCAGGGAGATGACCGCAGAAACCGCGAAACCCAGGGTGAGATGGCTCATGCTTCCTCCCATGGATCTCTGGCTTCAAACCCCGAGACGGCAGGAAGGAGTTGTTCTAAGTTTGAAAGAGATGCTGGAGAACAGCCTGGCCAAACGAAGCATCCCGACGGGAGTCCTTGTCTAAGCAGTAGTGGGCTGCAAAGGTGTGTACCGAAGCCCAAGTGGCTGCTCTACAGATGTTGTCAATGGACACTGAGCGAAGGTTAGCCATAGAGGCTGCCACTGCTCTCACATTGTGAGCTGTGACATGCCCTTTGAGAGAAAGTCCCTTGCTCTCATAGGCAAAAGATATGCAACTGCAATCCATTTAGACAAAGTTTGCTTGAAAACTAGTAATCCAAGATGACTGGAGTCAAAGGCAACAAAAAGCTGAGAAGCTTTCCTATGTTGCTTAGTTCTCTGAAGGTAAAAACCTAAAGCTCTTTTACAATCCAGAGTATGAAGATTCCTTTCTGCATTAGAGGCGTGAGGCCTAGGGAAGAATACAGGAAGGTAAACCGACTGGTTTAAATGAAAAGGCGAAACCACCTTTGGCATAAAGTGTAGGTGAGTTCTATGAACTACTTTATCATGGTGGAACCTTGTATAAGGAGGATCGGCCACTAAAGCTTGTAGCTCACTGATGCGTCTTGTAGAAGTGAGGGCAATTAGGAAGATTACCTTCCAAGAAAGAAACTTCAGAGATGTAGTGGCTAAGGGTTCGAAGGGCTGTTTCATCAGCTGCCCCAGGACAAGATTCAAATCCCATACCACGGGAGGTGGCTTAATGGGAGGTTTCGTTAAGAGTAGACCTCTCATAAACCGCGCCACTAGCGGATGAGAGGAGACAGGTTGTCCATCCAAGGGCTTGTGGAAAGCCGCAATGGCACTAAGGTGGACTCTTACTGAATTGGTCTTAAGACCAGAGGATAATAAATGGAGGAGATACTCCAGTAACGCCTCCACTGGCACTGAAAAGGGATTAAGTTCCTTTTTTGAACACCAGATAGAGAACCTTCTCCACTTAAAGGCGTAGGCCCACCTTGTGGAAGGTTTTCTTGAAGCTAAAAGGATATCCTCAACTTGTTGGGAAAGGTTGATATCCTGGAATTCTAGGCTCTCAGCAGCCACGCCCTGAGGTGTAGAGACTGAGGATTCGGGTGCAATAGCGTCCCGTTCTCCTGCGAAAGAAGATCTGGAGTGTATCCCAACTCCAGAGGCTTGGCTTGAGAGAGACGTAGAAGCAGTAGATACCACGTTTGTCGTGGCCAACGTGGGGCTATGAGGATCATATGGCCCCTGTCTCTCTGAAGCTTGGAGAGAGTTTTGGGAAGGAGGGGAATGGGTGGGTAGGCATAGAGGAAGTCCTGACCCCAATCAAGATGGAAGGCATCCCTTGCCTGACAGTTCTGAGCCAGAATTCTGGAACAGAACTGGGGAAGTTTGGCATTCTGAGGACTTGCAAAGAGGTCTATATCAGGAGTTCCCCAGATCTGAAAGATTCAAGCAATTTGCTCTGGATGAAGAGACCACTCGTGAGGCAGTAGAACTCGACTGAGTCTGTCTGCCAAGAGATTTTGTGTGCCTGGAAGATACACCGCTAGTAGGTGGATTTGAAGATTTCTGGCGAAGGCCCAGAGGCGTAGAGCTTCGTTGCACAGGGCCTGAGAACCCGTCCCACCCTGCTTGTTCACGTAGAACATGGCTACTTGATTGTCGGTCTGGACAAGAACCGTCTTGTAGCTCAGGTGGTTCTGAAATATCTGAAGAGCATAGAAGATGGCTCTGAGTTCCAAGAGGTTTATGTGAAGACAAACCTCCTGCTTGGTCCAGAGACCCTGAGTGGAGAGATTGTCCAAATGAGCCCCCTAACCTAACTTGGATGCATCTGTCGTCAAGGTGGCATGGTGTAGTGGCTGCTGAAAAGGGGACCCCATGAGAAGGTGTTTCAGCAATTGCCACCACTGTAGGGACAAAATGAGGCATGTAGAGTTTCTGATTTTGTCCCCCAGGCGACCCAACACCTGTGTCCACTGAGAGGCTAGGGTCCATTGCGCTGCTCGCATGTGTAGGCGAGCATAGGAAACCACATGGACAGTGGATGCCATATGCCCCAGTAGTTGAAACATTTCTCGAGCAGTTAGAAAAGTTTTCATAGCTGCTTGCGAGGCCAGCTGGAGTATTCGAAGACAATGTGGTTGTGGCAGGAAGGCCTTTGACTGCCTTGTGTCTAGAAGAGCCTCTATAAAAACTAGAGACTGAGAAGGGGTGAGATGAGATTTTGGGAGGTTTATGACCAATCTCAGGTACTGCAGGATTTGCATTGTACAGGAGAGAGCGGAACTGGCTTCTGGAGCTGTTGCTGCTCTGATGAGCCAGTCGTCCAAGTAGGGGAAGATGAATATCCCCAGAGTTCTCAGGAATGCTGCTACTACTGCCATGCATTTTGTGAAGACTCTTGGGCCCGAAGGGTAGAACCCTGTACTGGTAATGTCTTCCTTGAAAGAGGAATCGAAGAAACCTCCTGTGTTCTGTATGGATGAGAATATGTGTATATGCATCCTTTAGATCTAGAGAACATAGCCAATCCTGACTCTGAATGTAAGGAATAAGTGTTCCAAGGGAGATCATCTTGAATTTTTCTCGGAACAGATACTTGTTCAACTCTCTGAGAACCAGTATGGGTCTGTATCCCCCTGTCTTCTTTGGAATGAGGAAGTAGGGGGAGTAGAAACCCATGCCTTGTTGGGATATGGGTACCTCTTCTATTGCTCCTTGAGCAAGTAGTGAGGTGACCTCTTGACACAAGAAAGTGGTGAAAGGGCCCCGAGAAATTAACTGTCTTGTGATGGTGGGAGGGGACATACTGTGAAAATGGAGTTTGTACCCCTCTCTTACAATAGAGAGAGTCCAGTGCTCTGATTTATTTGTTGCCATCTTTCGGCGAAATGACAGAGTCTGCCTTGGATGGTGAGAGGCTCTGGACCCTTCAAGGGCAGGATGACTAAGTTCTCTAGGAAGGAGTCAAAGCCCCTGAGGAGGCTGTGTCTGCTGAGCTGGTTGAGCTTTGGGGACTTGGGCCTTCCTTTGCTTTCTGGGTTGCTGTTGCCCTTTTTGGGGAGCATGAACTGGGCAGTAGACAGCCCAGGTGTAAGACGGGTAGAATTTATTTTTCTTGTTGAAAAAGGGTTTGTGTCTTTTTCTTAGCTGGGTTGGCTGTGGTCCTTGATAGAATGTTCAAGGTGGTGTTTTCAGACTCAAGCTGATTAGCTTTGTCCTGCCAATCCTTGCCAAAGAGGTTTTCTCCTGTGCAAGGAATGTTCCCCAGCTTATCTTGCACCCATTGTTCTAAATCATACGCTTGTAACCAGGCAATGCGACGTGCACCGATGGAGCTAGCAGAGGTTCTGCTAATGCATTCAAAGCAATCAAAGGTTGCACAGTTCATGAACTTAGATACATTTTGGGCATGTTTGACCAGAGTGAGAAAGTCAGCCCACTTGTCATCGGGAAGAAGTAGAGCCATAATTTCCAAATTTCTTGTAACTTCCCGAAGAAAATTACCCATATAAAGTATGTAAGAGCTTATTCTAGCTGATAGCATCAAAGACTGAAAGCATCCACGCCCAAAGGCATCGAGTGTTCTCGATTCACGACCTGGAGGATTGGATGAATGCGTCTTAGCACTCTTGATCCTACACACTGCCGATTCCACTACCATGGAATGGTGTGGTAATTGTGTATTTTGGAAACAGGGACATTGCGGTACCCGGTACACTGTATCGAGTCTCCCAGAATGTGGACACACCGTCAAGGGTGTTTCCCACATCCTAAGCATGAGGTCATGCAAAATTCGGTGAATGGGAAGGGTAGCAGCCTCCTTAGGAGCTGCCAGATACTGAAGAATTTCCAACTTTTCAGTTCTTGGTGCCTTTTCAGGGGGTCACGGTGATCGAGAGTCCCCTTGCTACATCACGTATGAATTCCTGAAAGGACATGTCATCCGGGGGAGACATCCGACGCTGTGGCGAAGGAGAGGGATCCTCCAAAAGAACCACCCCGGTACCGATAGAGTCATCGGAATCGGAGGATTCGAAGCACTGTCGGGCCGGATGCTCTCTTATTGCTTGTCGATGGTATCGATAGAAGTCGGCATCGGACTGCCTTGATACCGGACCCTCGATGCCGGAGACCAATTCCAGTGCTGGCATGGGAGGAAGCATGGAGAGGCACGCATCGGTCGATGCAGGTAAGTTCAGTACCGGTATCGGTATGGACAATTGCGTCGATTGCAGCGATTTAACGGTACCGAGGCTGCTAATAAAGCTGCAAGACTGCGCTCGATGACCAGGATCCGTTGATCCATGGCGCCTGCTGATGACTGGATGTCGGTATCAGCGGAGCAGGCTACGACACCAGAACATAGCACCAAGAGTTCTCTGGAGGTGGAAGCTTTGGGAACATCTTGGAACCCTGCTAATGCTTTGGAGGCCGGGACCTCCCGCCAGGGTTGTTTGGCCGGTGTGTTTTCCTCGAGGGCAACGCTAGCAGCATCTCGATGCTTAAAAGGAGATCTACCCTTTGAGGACCGGCTGGTCTTGGAAGACATAGGTTTGGTTACCTGAGATCCATGGGAGGAAGATGAAGCCCTGGACGACGTCGATGCAAAAGATATTGCATCCGAGGCAAAGAGGGTGCCGAGTTTTGCAGCTCTGTTCTGCAGGCCTCTCTTGGTCATCTTTCTACAAAGGAGACACTCCGATGGCAAATGGTCAGGACCTAAACATTTGAGACACCAGTCATAGGTGTCAGTAGCAGAGATGGTACTGCTACATTTTGAACATTTTTTGAAACCACTAGATGGTTTCTCCATTTTGGAAGAAAAGAGGGCCTAATGCCCAAAATGGCGCCTGGCACCAAGAGGGGACAGACCCTCCAAAAAATAAGTTATTCTTTCTTTTTTTTTAAGGAAAAGAAATAAGAAAATAAAGAAAAGACCAGTGATACTGGTATAGGCACCGACGGTGAAGGCAGACACGACCACAAAAAGAAGATTTTCTGCGGTGACAGGATTTGCTTCCTGTCGGCTCTGCGGAAAAATAAAAACTGGAGAGGGAGAGTTGGGAAGGCAGCAACGCAGGCGCAGTGGGATGCTCCCAAAAGTTTCCTATTGGATGCTGGGGAGCGTTCCCACGCAGGCTCCGTCGGTACCGATGATCCCCATATGTGAAGACTACATTCCTGCCTGTTCTTGGAGATCAGAATATACATTCCACTCACCTCAGGCATGTCCACGCCTAAGGGCCTCGCCAAAGGGTCCTTTAGTGTGGTCCTTAGGCATGAACCATGGCAGCAGGATCACAGTCTCAGACAACTCCTCTAAGCAATCCATCAAGACCTTCCGCTTCCCGGAACCCACAAAACCACTGCATGGACAATCACTACTCTGAAAAAACCTATTTCTCTCTAGCAGCTGGCACAAGCCGCAATAAGCAAAACAACTTCATCATGCTCCAGTTATATGCCCTACTATACTCCCTTCTTGCCCTCCTCATCCTAACCACTGCCACAGACTCCCTTCTATTCCCAACCCCAAGTCCCCCAACACACCTACTACCCACCACTCACCCACCACCCCACTATCTACCCAAGCAGCTACCTCTCCCCCCCACAGGCTACACAACCCACAACGTATCATCACTATTCCAATAAACGACGACCTCCCCCATACTCACACAAACAAACAAACCAACCCTAACATCCTCAACAGTGCTCTCGAATGCATGTTCTGTAGAGAATAAAATCACAATCATACGAGACCACCTCACCACACAGAACCTGGACCCCCTATGTATTACCAAATCCTGGCTCACAGAATCAAACACAGTGCTCCTGAATCAAATCAAACCACGCAACTACAGGCTATTCCACTGCCCAAGAGATCACCGCAAAGGAGGAGGAGTTCTCATTCTCGGAAAATCTACTCTGAATCTTCGCAAACTAGCTTCAGAAAGCCTGGACATACTCACCATATCTAACAAGCAACACTTTGCCTAGCATATCAGTCACTATCTACCCCAACCAACGACCTCTCCAACATACTCCAACTCATCCTAGAAAACAATAAGAACAAAGATCTCATCCTACTGGGAGACCTCAACTTCCATTCTGCCCCAGCAAAACAACAACAGCCTTCATGGAAGCCATGGATGTGATGGACTCACACATCATAAAAACACCAACTTACAACAAAGGCAACACCCTGGACCTCATCTTCATAAAATAAAATTCTGATCCATATTGACCATTCCCAACCAATATAGATCCTTCCAGTACCCTGGTCTGACCACAACCTAATAAGTTTTCATCTACCTCTCAACAAACCAACAAAGCAGCCACCCCCCAACCATCACATAAGACTTTCAAACAATTTGACAAGAAATCCTTCCTCACCCAAATCTTGCCATTCATTAATGCGGAAATACTCGACCTGGACACAATCATGTCTGTTATGAAACAAACCATCTTGAAAGCGGCTTCAACCTCGACCCACTCACACCCTACAAACCATAAATGTCTCTGAAAACTAAAAAGACAACTCTGAAGACGGGAACGAAAATGGAGACAGTCACAACTAACTTCGGACCGAACCTGCTACATGACACTACTAAAAGAATAAAATCATGCTACAAACCGCTCCAAGCAAGCATACCACACCAAATTGATCCAAAAATCACTCAACCGATCAAGAGAACCAGTAAAAGAACTCACATAAAGCCCTGCTGAAGATATCTCTTTTGTTTCCATTACATCACAACAGCTAGCCATATACTACTCCGAATGCCAAACCCAACCACCAACTCAAACAAGCTAGATGACCTGACAACTCCTCCCACTCACTCATGGACCACATTTGACCATGTCACCAGCGAAAACAAAGAAACCACATATTATCCTTCAATACTATGTCCCCACTAGAACCCTGCCCAGTGAGCTGGATCAAAGCCACAAAGACCAAGCTCTCCCTATTCCTCGCAAAACTCACCCAAACCTCTCTACAACAAGGTGAAATACCAGCATGCCTAAAAACCTCCTTAATTCGCCCACTACTAAAAAAACCTCACCCATCCAACCCCACCTCCTACAGGCCTATAGCAAGCCTACCATTCATAGCCAATATAATCGAAAAAAAACATCCAATGACAATTACAAGAATACATCGACAAACATACCCTACTCGATCAGCAGCAACAAGAATTCCGGCCACACCATGGAGTAGAAACTCTCTTAACCTCACTCATGAACACCATCAAGGATTTATAATAATATTCCTTGACATCTCAGCAATCTTTGAAACCATCAACCACAACATCCTTTTAAAATGCCTACAAACAAAACTAAAGTGGTTCCAAGCCTACCTAAAGAACAGATTCCAACAAACAAAAATCTGTGCAATGTCATCAACCACCTACCCTCAGACGTCCCACAAGGATCCACCCTCTCAGCGCTACTCTTTAACATCAACATTCAACCACTCTGCTCAATTATCCAATCACACAACATCCACTATCATATTTATGCTGATGACATCATGCTGTATGCACCATTTGACCCAAATAAACCATCTTATACTGGTCTACAACAATGCTTCACGGATGTTTCCCAATGGCTTGATACAAACCACCTTTCCATAAACCTCAAGAAAACTGAATCCATATTCATCACCAAGAACGATTCATTCACCCTCCATTCTCTCATCCATCACCTAAACTACAAAGAAATTAAAGTCCAATCCGAAGTACAATACCTGGGAGTTACCTTAGATCACTACCTCACCCCGAAGTCACAGATAAAGAACACAGCAAAGGCAGTCTACTTCAAGACCCAATCCCTACAGCATTTCCACCCACTACTTGATCCATCTGACATCCACTCAGCATTACCAGCTCTGATTATTCCTCACAATGATCACTGCAACTTCATCTGTCATGGATTACCTCACTAAACCCTTCTACCTCTGCAGACAGCCCTCCACACATCTGCCCAGATCATACAAGGAGCCTCAAGATATGATCAAATCACCCCCATCCTTTACCAACTTCACTGGTTCCCCCTGCAGCACTGAGTACAATACAAAATCCTCTTAATGATATTCAAGACACTCAATAACCTATTGTTCCTTCACCTACAAACACTCATCAACACATCCCTAGACTAACAGACTCAGAAGGCATTCCACCACGAACATCCTAGCCACCCCCCCATACAAAAAAAACAAGAAGCACCCAACAAGCATGTACCAGATCCTTTGAACTTATGCACCTACCATATGGAGTTCTCTCCCCGACCCTATAAGGAGTATCAAAGACCTCCTCACATTCCATGAACTCTTCAAAACCCACCTGTTCACCTTGCACTTTGGATTCCCCCTAATCCCCCCTTATCACAGACATGTCCTCATCAACTGACCAATCTCACCCCCCATATCCAAGAAAGTTTTGTAAATAAGTTAAAGATGAAATGTCCTTGTTGAATTGTTAATGTAAAAAGTTACAGTTCCTTGGAAACATTGTTTAACTATGTATACTGCTTTGACCTAGTGAAAAGCAGTATAAATGTTTAGCCAAATAAATAAATAAATACTGGCTTCTCTCAGAGGATAATACAAGGTGATGACATCACTGAACATTGCTCAAATCTGCCTCCACCTGCTGGCAGGGGGACATAACTCATTTATCCAGACTGGTCTAGCAGGATAAGAAACTCTTTTTTGTAGTTCTGAGATAGTGTTAAACACCGTTGAGGTAAGCACAAGTGCCCTCTCACTCACTGGTGGAGGCCCCAGGTCCAAATGAGCAGACAGCAAAATATATGTGTATTCCCACTGAAAAACAGGAAATGCAATGCAATGTGTGCCTTTGAGTCAATGCTGACTCCTGGTGACCCAGAAGCTCCTGGGTTTTCTTGGCAGTGTGACTGGAAGTAAATTGCCAGGCCTTTCTTCTGAGGCAATGGAGGGTTAAGTGACTTGCCCAAGGCCACAAGGAGTGCTGGTAGGAATCAAACCCTGGTTGCTAGGTTACCAAGCTAGTGTTCTAACCACTAGGCTACTCCTCCACTTAAACATGAAATGTTGTTGTTGTTAAGTGCCATCGAGTCGGTGTCGACTCATAGCGACCCTCTGGATAGTTGTCCTAAATTGTGTTTGTCTTCAGTCAGGCGGCTCATTGTTGACAGACTGGTACCCGTAGCTGCTGTTATTGTATCGATCCATCTCACTGCTGGCCTTCCTCTTTTGTGTTGGCCTTCTATCTTGCCAAGCATGATGTCTTTCTCTAATGATCTCTTTCTTCGCATAATGTGTCCAAAGTATGAAAGTCAAAGTCAAAGTCTTGTCATCTGAGCTTCTAAAGAAAACTTAGGTTTGATCTCCTCTAGTACTGACTGGTTTGTTCTTCGGGCAGTCCATGGAACAATTTGTTTTGTTGGGTTTTCACGGCAAGATACAGAAGTAGATTGCCGGGCCTTTCCTTCATGCAGTTTAAGTTTAGTGCTGTTGCCGTTGTCACAGAAATGTGATCCTCCACTGCCAACACTGTCCCCATTCTGCTGCTGCCCAGATGGGTTTTCATGGCAAGATACAGAAGAAGATTGCCGGGCCTTTCCTCCACGCAGTTTAAGTTTAGTGCTGTTGCTGTTGTCACAGAAATGTGATCCTCTGCCGTCAACACTGTCCCATTCTGCTGCTGCCCAGATGGGTGGTTTGTCTTGGTCTGGCACCTCAGCTGAGACCTGTCCATCTTGGGAAACCCTGCCAGTAGTTAAACTACCGATAGCTTAGCCCTCAGCATCACTGATGCACACAAGCCCTCACAGCACAACAACCTGCAAACCAAGTGAGGAAATACAGGCCTGAAATTCAAAACAATTAACATGGTTAGCAGAGTTGCTAACCACGTTAATCACAGTTAATAGGATATTCAGAATATTCACAGTTGCCGGCTCTACATGCCCCGATGCTAACAGTTTAGCATGGGGAGTGTAGGGGCAGAATCAGTAGCTGGTCAGTGGCGATATTGAACTGCTGCCTGGTTAGCGATATGTGGTGAAAGACAGGCACAGATAGCCCTGGCCTAACTTCTGCTGCATATCGCTATCCAGGCAGCAACTCATTATCGCTGTTGCCCAGTTATCGATCGGCAAAAATGGCTAACCCAGATACTCAATGCCAGGGTCAGATAGAACCCCCACATTGAATATCTGGATTTACTGTTCAGCACCGGTGGCTAGTTGCATTAGTAGCGCAAGCCCTACATGTATTTTTCCTTGGACTGCTCAAACTATGCCCAGGACATGCCCTTTTATATCTATGCACCGTGCAGCATCTACACATAATAGCATTGTAAATCCAGCATTTACACATGTATACCTTTTACATGTGTAAATGCCACTATTTACATGTTTAGATGCCACATAGTCCTTCTAAAATGGCCTCCTGTGTATCATAAGATTATATAGCAACAGAACACTTGTTACTGAGAACTAGAAAAGTGACAGTTAAAATACTGAAACTGACCAGATTTTAGTGTGTCACTAGAGGCAGGAGTTGATCACATTATAGCTGGATCTAGAATATGCTACCAGAAAAATCCTTAAACAACACACAAACATATGGATATAAAAATGAAAATATTTTTTTATAATAGGAACAATATCCTGATCTCTATGAATCGTGTCCTGGTGGCATATCAAATACATATAAGTCATGTGCTATGGAAGTAACCTCTACTTTGACTACAGATTGAAATCACATATCCCTTTTTATGTTACTGTATATACAGCGTCTCAAAAAATAAACTCTGATCTGAGGTAATGTGCAAAAAGTTTTATACAGCAAAACAACTTCCAGTCACTCATTTGTGCGAGCATTAACATGCAAAGTGACAGGGATCTACTGCCAACCACCAGACTACAATCCAGTACCAGGGCTGCCCCAGTGCCAGCATTTTGCCTATTTCAAGGGGAGTATGTTCATATAAATGGCATCTTAAAATAAGAATTGATGCAGGCATCATAGCAGTCATACCTGAGTTGCCTCTGTTCTGATGTTGCTGACATCACCCTATAGCTGAGGCATCCACTAGATAAAAATCAGACCCATAGATGGGTCCTGGCAAAAACACTCTGCTGCTATTTCTCCTGAGATGCTGGCCTTAGTTGCTTTGCTCCACTCTGCTTGCTAGGTGTAAGTGTGAGTTCTATGATCATTGTTTTTTGCCTTCCAACTCCTATCAGACCAGACTTCCTGAGCTTGCTGATATCACTCTGCAGTTAAGGCATCCAGTGGATAAAAATCAGGACTGCAGGTGGGTTCTCTGTTGCGAGTCCATGGCTAATGGAAATGGCCAAGAGGCATGCCCCTCAGCATACCAGTTGGAATGCTTTTAGAACACTGATGTGGAGAGTGATGTCAAAACAGGTCGACACAGACTCTATCAAGGGGCAGGCCCAAAAAAGGGCACGTAGCTTGTATGTTTAGGACTGAGAGGGATCATATTATATAGGAATGGCTGTTGATTGGTTAACTTGGTTTAATGTACTGATGAGGTGTTGGTCTAAAATATCTCAAGAGGGCAGGGGTGTAGGAAATGTGTGAGAAGGGGCTGATGATTTATACGGTAGGGGATAGAAGAAATAGCTTGTTTAAATTGGATAGATATAGGCAAGATTGGCATAATAATCTTGTATCAATCTCCTTGCAACAGAAGATTGAGGTTGTCAGGGGAATAGGTATTACAGTTATGACATGGGAGTTGGTATTAGAAGCATGCCCAGAAATTAGGATGAGCATGCTCAGTTGAAATGGCTGTGTTTAAAATATATTTCAGTAAATACTAAATAAGTCAATTATAACATAGAGATTTTATGTCATACCATTATGAACATCTTTATTAAAACATTTGATAGACCGCCTATCGGAAGCCATCTGGGCAGTTTACAATAACAATAATATTTATTAGAAAAGCCAGAAACAGAAAAGGAACTACAATGCTAGACAGGAAAGTGCACACCCATACACGACTAAAGAGAAAAAGAGCCTAAGTGGAAGGAGAGGAGGAAACAGGAGGGTCAGGGAAAGGGAGGTCATAATGAATGCTGATATAGTCAGTATAGAGAGTTGAATCATGAAAAGGATAATGGAGTATTAAACTAGCTTTACTGGGAAGATTTTTCCATTTTATAGTGCCTATCAGAAGGGATATACAGGCAGCAGAGATTGTCTTGAACACCACTGAGACCTACTGGAGGGGATGAATGTCTTTTAGTAATGTTCAAGGAGGATAAGGACATTGGTATTCCGTTGATTTACTGAGCACCATCCCATGATTTAGGGTTTATAGAATATGTCAAATTTGATAGCTGAGGTTGGGTTTGATTGTCTGTGGGGATTTCATTTTACCCCAGAGAAAGAATGATCAGGAGTTACATGCCACTTTATCAAGTATATGAGGGACGTTTGGGGGGGGGGATTTTCAGTAAAGGCAGCCAACACACTTAAAGCAGCTGAACATCGCCACTTTAATTTTATCATGGATATTCAATGCCAGGGCCATATCTGAGCACTAGCACTGAATATCTGGGTTGCTCAGATTGCAATATTGCAATCTGGTCAGCGGCGATATTCAGCCGTTGGCCAGATTGCAAAACTAGCTAAAGTTAGGACAATCATTCAGATGTCCTAATTTTAGCTGGTTAGGATTAACCGAGCAATGGCTGAATATTGCTGCTGTCCAGTTAACCCGCAGTGCCATCCCCAGAATACCCCAATGTTAGCTGCTTAATGTCATGGTATTTAGCGGCACAAACAGGAGTTAGTGCCACTGAATATCCAGTGAGTGGCATTTACGTGGTTGCAGGTCTGCAAGCCATGTAAATGGCTTAGAATATCCTCCCCTTGGATTTTAAACAATATGATAATAGCTTACCCCATTAGGGTCGCCAGATGTTAGATTTGCTAGCCAATATTAAAAAATGCTGATATTTAAACACCATAGTGCTTAAATATTGGTGGAATATTCAGCAGCAGTACGAGGGTTGCTATTTATATTTCTGGCCTAATAATGAAAAAACAAATATTTATGATCGAAATTGATTTTATTGTTTTTCAAAATATTCTCCATGAAGATCAATACACTTTTGCATGTGTTTGAACCAATTTTCGAAGCACTTTTTTCCACTCCAATTCAGGTAACTCCAAAACATGCATTTTGAATGCATCAACCGCATCTTCGGGTGTTGAAAATCCTTGACCACCTAATTTGTTTTTGATGTGCGGGAATAAAAAGAAGTCATTGGGTGCCAAATCAGGGCTGTACGGTGGATGACCCATCAATTTGATGTTTTGGCCGGTCAAAAATTCTTTTGTTTGAGCCGATGTGTGAGAACTCGCATTGTCATGATGAAGAATTATTCGCCTCTTCTTCGACTTTTTCCGAATTTCTCTAAAGACGTCTGGTAAACAAATGGTCGTGTACCATTCAGAATTGACCGTCCTATGTTGCTCTAACGGCACTGTCGCCACGTGACCGGTAATGCCGAAGAAACAGGCAACCATTTGCTTCAATGTGCTTCTTCCGCGAACAACCTTTGTTGGATTTGGCTCGTTTTGGAAGACCCATACAGTCGATTGCTGTTTTGTTTCGGGCTCATTTGCAAAGATCCATGATTCGTCACCTGTGTAGATGTTATACACAGTCTTTGATGCACCTTGAACGTATTTTTTCAACATTTCCTTGCACCAATCGACACGAGCCTTCTTTTGAGCGTTTGTCAGATTATGCGGGATCCAACACGAACAAATCTTTTTTACGGCCAAATGATCATGCAATATCTTATTGATGCTTGTCATACTAATGCCCAAAGATGCCTCAATCTCATGGTATGTCACATGACGATCTTGCTTTATCAGTTCACACACAGCATCGATATTTTCTGGCACAACAACCGATTTTGGACGACCCTGACGGAATTCGTCCTGGAGCGAACGTCGGCCACGATTGAATTTGTTATACCAGTTTTTTACCGTGCTGTAGGATGGTGCTTTATCGCCGTATAAAAAATTAAGTTCATCGATGCACTCTTGTCTTGATAATCCACGTCGAAAGTTATGAAAAATAATCGCACGAAAATGTTCACGAGCTAATTCCATTTTTCGCCCGAGATGAATTTTTCAAGTTACTGTAAACAACAAATCGCGCTCAAATGATAAAATGTTATGAATAAGGTTATGTTCAACAATGTCAGTGTTCCAATGGAACCACTGGATGGCGCCTGGCAACACTTACTGTTGCTAAGGCCAGAAATATAAATAGCAACCCTCGTATCCAGATAGAAGCTGCTGCTGAATATCTGAACTCAGTAGTGCTAAACCAACCCTCGTGGAACCCATCGAGGTGAGCTCTCCATCCCAGTTTGGATGCATCTGCTGTGAGATGTTTCTGAAGAGGAATTTGGAAAGGGTGACCTCTAGCCAAATTGCTGTAGAAAGCCTACCAGGTGAGAGACTCTGTGAGTGGATGAGTGATAGAGCATCACTGAGCTTCCCGGTGGCGGAAGCTCACTGAGTGCTCAAAGACTAGTGGGAGGAAGGCCTTCACCTGTCAAGTGGAGCTCTGATAAACTCCAATTGTTCGGAGGGGTGGAGATGGGATTTTGGGCAATTTATTATGAATTCGAATAGTTTCAGCACCCCAATGGTGACTTGCAGAGATTCCAGAATACCTTCTAGAGTGGTGCTCTTGAGCAGTGAATCATCCAAGTAGGGCAAAATATGCATTCCTAGCCTATATATAGAAATATTGCTATTACAGTGAGGCATTTTGTGAAAACCTGAGATGCTGACCAGAGGCCAAAAGGTCGTATACAGTACTGGAAGTGCTGTTTTCCCACAATGAATCTGAGATACACCTCAGTCACAGGAAACATCTGGATGTGAGTATACTTATCCTTGACATCCAGAGGGCATAGCCAATCCCCCTTTTTGTAGAAAGGGAAGTAGGGTGCCTAGAGAAATCATTCTGGACTTTTCCTTGATCAAACATTTATTCAGTTCTCTTAGGTAGAGAATTGTATAGTAGCTTCTCAGTTTTTTGGGAACAAGGAAGTGCCCCGAGTAAAATCCTTACGCTTCTTGCTCTGGTGGAAAGAGCCCAATTGCAGACTTTGTCTGAAGGGTGGAAATTTCCTGAAGAAGTAAGTCCTGATACTGAGGGTTTAGGGATTTAACCCTGGGAGGGCAATTTGGAGGGAATTCAAATAGATGAAGTTTGTAGCCTTTTGGATAATTTGTAAAACCCAAGAGTCTGATATTACAAGGAGCCACCTCTGAATAAAGAGTGTGAGCCTCCCCCCAACCGGTGAGTCCTTCGCCAAGACTACAGGTAGAATGGCTCTGCTCTTCAGGAACCAATCAAAACCTGGCCCCTATTTTAGCTGTGGTGTGAGCAGGGCCTTTTGAGACTTGTTCTTAGGATAAGCACAAAGAGCCTGTTTGGGTTTGGAGTAGAGGGAGGCAGGGAAATATCTATGCCTTTGAGAATAATAGGTTTTCCTCTGACTGCCACCTTGAAACTTCCTATGATAGGAGGTCAGCTCAGATATGTGCCTGGAGAGGCCCCACAGATAAGCCTTCCCCGTCCCCCAGTGTTCCCTCCATTACTTCCCCAGTGTCGTTAAGTTGCAAATATTGTTCCCATCCACACCTCAAATGTGCAATCACTCCCTCTTTTTGCAGTAATGTCGCATTAATCCACCATCCTACCCAGTCTGCCCTTCATTCCCAAACCACTTGGCTCCCAACAACCCTCCACCATCCCATAATCTGACAACTCGATTTGGTGAATCTCCAATCCTGCAAATCGTGCCTCAGTACCTCTCCTAACAAATATACACTCCAACCTAGAATATGCCTCTACGCGGGAAGGAGTAGCAGGTATATTCTCTACATTGCTCATTGCACTCCCTCCAGATATCCACCAGTTCCCAGCTAAGACATTCCTGCAGTTCCTTCCTCTCCCATGTAGGCACCTTCCTCCCATAATTGGATGTCTGCCACTCCCAGGGCACAGTTCATACAAGCACACTGGATGGGTGCAAGGCTTAAGGTTCCTGGTCTCCTTGCATCAGCCATATCCATAACAGCAGGGCCAAATCAAGGGCTGTGCGAGTGGTGCGGCCACACTGGGTGCAAGCACAAAAGGGGACACTGATATAATTACTGGGCTTCCAGAAAGGTCAGAAAGAGTGAATTACAGAACATGGCTGGGTAGGGGGGGGGGGGGGGCGCCAGATTTTTTAGTTACACAGGGCGTATTTCTAATCAAATACTTTATAACACTTTGCTCACACCAGCCCACACACAGACCAGACAGAAGAAAACACCTTGTGTCATACTTCCATTAGCTGCACTGACCAGAAGGACAATAGCGTAGTTGCTTACCTGTAATGGGGATCTCCGTAGACAGCAGGGGTATGTAGTCATACTCTATAGGTAGGTGACATCTCCAATGATGCCCTGTGCCCAGCTCTTCCTAAGCTTAGAGAAGTCTTTTGAACTTCTGAGCATGTGTATGATCTCCCACCTTGCCAGCCTCTGCTCCTGCATCTCAGATCATCACAGAGCTGCTGTTAATCAATGCACAGCCCCTAAAGGTGTTCATGTTAAATGCTGTTTCCAGGAAATTGTGCTTGACTGTGTTCCCTTGTGATTTGTGATTCATTAATTTTTATTTTATTTTTTTTTAAGAGGGGAAGGTAGGAAGGCGAGTGGGGCTGCATATCCCTGCTGTCTACGGAGAACCCCCGTTACAGGTAAGTAACTACACTTTTTCCAGGGACAAGCAGGGGGTATGCAGGCACACTCTCTAGGTGAATCCAGAGTTAAGGGCCACTTCCTGAAGGTCTGTTTATATGGCCTGTCCTTGTATGGTAGGCGGAAGTAGAAGGTTAGGATACAAAAAAGGTTGTGCAGGACAGCTTGTCCAAAGGCAAGGTCAACCGCAGAGAAGGTGTCCAGGCTGTAATGCTTAGTAGACATGTGAATGGAGGACCAAGTCACTGCCCTGCAGATGTCTACAGCAGAAATGGAAGATAAACTGGCCGTGGAAGTTGCCTTGGCTCGGAGGTGATGTAGGCCGATGCGTCAAGGGAACTGCAACTTGGCCTGGGAATAACAGAAGGTGATACAGTTGGCAATTCAAGAAGAGATGGTGAGCTTGGAAGCTGGCTGACTTGGTCAATTTGGACTGAAAGTGACAAAGAGTTTGAGAGGATGTCTGCAAGTCCTTTGTGGCGTGCAGGTAGAATAAGAGGGCTCTTCGGCAGTCGAGAGAATGGAGAGCTTCCTATGGAGACCCCACCCAGGGCACCAAGAAGAAGGCTGGCAAAATGTTTCACTGATTCAAATGAAATTCAGAAATAACGTTCAGCAGGAACTTAGGAACAGTGCGAAGGAGGACTCTTGTTTAGACTGAGTGCATGGGGAGTAGTGCACCATGGTTTGAAGCTCACTAATCCTCCTGGCCAACATGATAGCCACCAGAAATAGTCTTCCAGGTAAGGTATTTGAGTGGGGCTGGGCTCAGGGGTTCAAAAGGTGGCTTCATCAGCTCCGAGAGGACCACTTTAAAGTCCTAAGCCAGCGCTGGTGACTTGATTGGTGGTTTCAAGTTAACGAGCCCCTTCATGAATCTGGAGATGAAAGGATGCACTGAGATTGGCTTTCCCTCAACAGGAAGGTGACATGCCTCTATTATGGAGAGGTGGTAGCGGACAGAGGTACTTTGGATTCCTGAGTTGGAAAGCTGCAGAAGATATGACAGCACTAGGTTAAGAGACCAGGATATAGGGTCATGGTTCTGAGATCTAACCCAGCGGGCGAATCGGGTCCACTTTTGTTGGTAGGACTGTAGAGCTGATGGCTTCCGAGAGGCCAGTATGACCGCCTGCACATCTTCAGAGATCGGTCTCCAATCAGGTATCTTTCAATTTCCAGGCGGTGTGGGAGAGACTGGCAAGGTTCAGATGGAGAAACAGGCCCGATTCTGCATGAGAAGGAAAGAGGGGAAGTACTGGTTGTTGTGCTAGTGCGAATAGGTGAGGGAACCAGGCTTGCCGGGGCCATAGTAGCACGATGAGGATCATTGCAGCCCACTCCACTCATATAGAGCAGATGGTAACTCCAGGAAATGGTGAAAGCATCATGTGCAAAGTGATGAATACTTAGCTGGATGGAGCAGAAGAGAGGACATTTGGCATTCTCTTCTGAGGCTAAGAGGTCAATCTGCAGAATGCCCCACGTTAGGAAGATGCACTGCAGGACTACAGGGTCGAGAGACCACTCATGTGGATTGAGGTGATGGCTGAGGAAGTCTGCCAACTGATTTTCAGGTCCTAGCAGATACGTTGCCTGAGGGTAGTGTCCATGGCTTGCGCAATGAGCCAGAGGTGTACTGCTTCCTGATAAAGGCGCAGAGAGTCCGATCTGCTCTGCTTGTTTATGTAGGACATGGTTACTTGGTTGTCGGTTTGCATAAGTAAAATCTTTCTTGCTATTTTTTAAAATTTATTCATTAATAAAGTTCCCAAAGCAAACATGTACAAGTATATAAACTTTGCATGGAAAGTAGTAAACAGGAAATATCTCAATCACAGAAGAAAAAATAAAAATTATATTAGGAAATTCAAATATGCTACCCAGATCATCAGCAAGGAGGAGGTGTACTAACACATTTACATGAAATATATAGAAGAAGAAAAGACACAGTGAAAAATAACTAGCGACAATAAACAAAATCCTTGCCAACCTATCAGTCCCCTGCCTCAGTTCCCTGATCATAAGAGCTGCTACAACTAGGGAAAGAAGATCAACCACCCAAAACCTTCTAGTCATCCCTCAAGACAAAATGCACTCAGCAAACAAACAATAGAGTCTTCACCTTCTTTGCCTCCTCAATCTGGAACTCACTACTGGTGCCCATAAGGTCAAAGACAACTCAAGACCTCAAGAAGTTACTACAGACATACCTATTCATTGAATATTACTGCACCAATGAAACCACATAACTTTCCAGCAAAGGATCATCACCCCCCTGTAAAATAAGTTACCTTAGTTTCTGTTAACTCCAAGTTATACCTCTGTTGCGTTCTATGTAACTGCTTCTCGACTGAGATTGTTATTTGTTATTTGTAAACCACCTTGGCCCTAAGGCGGTATAGAAAACCTGTTAAATAAATTGTAATGCGATACTCTCATAATTAACACTTAACAGAGGTGAAAAAAACAGCCAAAATGGATGACTGAAGAAACTCTGAAAATTGCCCAGAAAATAGTAATTACACTTACCTGGTAATTGTAGTTCCTTGAGTGACGACAGCTTAGTCCTCTACGTATGGGTAGTGCACCTCCTCCTGCAGCATGAAGACTGGACCAATCAAAATTCAGCATCACTGGATCCAGCATCCTGGCATTCCCTTGCCCTCCAGTGAACTACTATCAAAGCAAACTGAAAGAGATAGCTAACCTTTAAGAAAAAAACGTAAGAGTTTAGTATGTCATGTAATTTGCAAAACCAGTTGTAGGTTTTTTTTTTTTTTTGCGTAAAGGGAAACCTCGAAAAAACGCAGTAGACTGCACCCATCCCCACAAGGAGGGATGGAAAAACCCCCCAAAACAGTCAACCGAGGATTCCTATCCTGCCGCACCAGAAGCAGTTAGCGAGAGCAAAAGGTCAAAGAAAACTCCTGAAGAACTCACCTGTAAAGACTGACTCCCGTATTGAATGCGTGCCGAGACAAAACAGCGTCCCAAGGGAGGGAAGGAGGACTAAGCTATCGTCACTCAAGGAACTACAATTACCAGGTAAGTGTAATTACTATTTCCTTATCGTTCCTCCAGCTTAGTCCTCTACGTATGGGATGTAACAGAGCAGCCTTAACGGGAGGTATTCCGCCAACCGGCACGCAAGACCGCGGAACCAAAACAGGCATCACGTGCTGCCAAGACATCAAGACGATAGTGCTTACTGAAAGTGTGGAGGGACTACCACGTCGCCGCTTTACAAATCTCTGCCGGCGACACCAAACTATATTCCGCCCAGGACGTCGCTTGAGCTCTGGTAGAATGAGCCCGCAAACCTAGCGGCGCAACATGCCCCTGCAACAGATAAGCGGAGGCAATCGCCTCTTTAATCCATCTAGAAATAGAGGCTTTCGCTGCCGCCTCACCTTTCCTAGAACCGCCGAACAAGACGAACAAACGATCTGACTTGCGGAAGTCCTCGGTGACCTTTAAATACCGACGCAAAATTCTCTTAAGGTCCAAACGACTAAGACCGCGATCAGAGGCCCGCTCTCCCAACGCCTGCAACACTGGGAGCGACACCACCTGATTTAAGTGAAAAGGAGAAGACACTTTAGGTAAAAAGGAAGGTACTGGTCGTAGAACCACCTTTTGATCCGAAAAAGACAGGAAACGTTCTCTGCAAGAAAGAGCTTGAAGCTCAGAGACACGCCACGCCGAACAAATCGCTACAAGAAACACTGTCTTAAGGGTCAAATCCTTCACTGAAGCTCGAGAAAGAGGCTCAAACGGCGCAGCGGAAAGCGCCCGCAAAACCAAGTTGAGATCCCACGGAGGGACGGAAACGCGACGCGGAGGGCGCAGTCGAGAAACTGCCTTTAGGAAACGGATCACATCGGCATGGGTACCCAGCGCGACCCCCTGTATTTTACCTCTGTAACAGGAGAGAGCCGCGAGCTGCACTCGCAAAGAACTAGCCGCCAAACCTTTATCAAAACCGTTCTGCAAAAAATCCAAGACAACCGGAAGAGAGGCCGTAGCCGCCCGAACCTATCGCCTGGAACACCAATCCTCAAATATACGCCAGATTCGGACATAAGCCAGCGAAGTGGAGCGCTTCCGGGCTTGAAGCAACGTCGTCACAACCGCCTTCGAATAACCTCTCTTCCTCAGCCGTGCCCTTTCAATAGCCAGGCCGTAAGAGAGAATCTCTCCACCCCCGGCATGCGGAGAGGATCCTGACACAACAGATCCAGAGCAAGCGGAAGCCGCCACGGAGAATCGCTCAACAACCGGATCAGGTCGGCATTCCAGGGATGACGGGGCCAATCCGGCGCTATCAACAATACCCGTCCCTTGTGAGACTCGATCCGCTGAATCACCCGCCCCAGTAGAGGCCACAGGGGAAACACATAAAGGAGGCCGGAGGTGGGCCAGGTCTGCAAAAGAGCATCGATGCCCTCGGACATGGGCTCTCGCCGACGGCTGAAAAAACGAGACGCCTTTGCGGAGCGAAAGGTTGCCATCAGGTCCATTACCGGCGGACCCCAACGCCTCACCAACTGTTGGAATACCGCAGGATTCAGCTCCCATTCGCCGGCATCCACTTGAACTCGACTGAGAAAATCCGCCGTGACATTGTCCTTTCCGGCAATGTGTGCCGCCGAGATCGTCTGCAACCGGGGCTCCACCCACGCGAAGAGCAACTGGGTTTCCGCTTCCAAGCCCACGCTTCCGGTACTGCCCTACCGATTTATGTAAGCCACGGTTGCGGCATTGTCTGAGAGAACTCGAACCACTCGGTTCGTGACCTGCAGTTCAAAGCGTTGCAGCGCTAACCGAACGACCCGCAGCTCCAAACGATTGATCGACCAACCACTCTCCTGCTGGGACCAAAGGCCCTGCGCCACGAGTTCCCCGCAGTGCGCGCCCCAGCCCGTGAGACAGGCATCCATCAACAGCGGAATCCAGTCCGGCTGTTCCAAGGGCATCCCCGCTCGGAGCGAGGATGGGCGCAACCACCACTTCAGATCCTGGCGAACTGTCCGCGGGCAGGGAAGACGTTTGTTCAACGAATCGGTCTGATTGGACCAGCGACGGAGCAAGGCCCTCTGCAGAGACCGCATGTGGAAACGAGCCCAAGGCACCACTTCCAAGGATGCCGCCATCGTCCCCAAGAGTTGCAGATATTGCCAAGCTGACGGAGCCGCAGTCTTTCGAAAGCAGCGCACAAGAGACTGAAGAGCTAGTACTCTCCGCTCCAGGAGCGACACGACACCCCGGCAAGTATCGAAGCGTACTCCGAGGTACTCGAGCGACTGAGTCGGAACCAAGTGGCTCTTGTCCGGGTTGACTACCCAGCCGAGAGACTGCAGAAGCCCGACGACCCTCGCCGTCTCTGACTCGCTCTCCAAGCGAGTTTTTCCACGGATCAACCAATCGTCCAGATAGGGATGAACAAGTACCCCCTCCTGACGCAAGGCTGCCGCCACCACCACCATGACTTTGGTGAACACTCGAGGAGCGGTGGCCAGTCCGAAGGGTAACGCCTGGAACTGAAAGTGACCCCACAGAAGTGCGAACCGGAGATACTTTTGATGGGACTCCCGGATAGGTATATGGAGATAGGCCTCGGACAGGTCGAGAGAGGAAAGGAACTCGTCTTTGCGGACCGCTACAATTACGGACCGCAAGGTTTCCATGCGAAAATGCGGAACACGAAGACAGCGATTCACGCCTTTGAGATCTAAAATGGGACGAAGAGCACCATCTTTCTTTGGCACCACCACGAAATAAATGGAGTACCTGCCGAGACCATACTCCGCCGGCGGAACCGGAACTACGGGCCCCTAACCGGAGCAAGCGATCCAGAGTTTGGCGAACATGAGCGGTCTTTACCGGGCCCCGGCATGGAGATGCCACGAAGGAATCGAGAACGGGTTGGGCAAGATCCAAGGCGTACCCGTCCCGAATAATCTCCAAAACCCAGCGATCGGAAGTGATACGGGTCCAAGCAGGGAGAAACTGCCGAAGGCGACCTCCAATCGCAGCTACCCCCGCCTGGACCCGCAGCCCTTCATTGGGACTTGCGAGCGGCTGACGGAGTCGCAGCAGTGAATCCTCTAGAGCAGTGATGGCTAACCTTTTTGAGCCCGAGTGCCCAAACTGCCGCACAAAACCAAAGAATTTCCTCAAAGTGCCAGCACGTCAATTAAACCTCAGCTCAGTTACACATGCAGAACATAGACCATCACCAAACAAGGAATCACAATTTAGAAACAGGAAGGCAATAATTAAACTGGGAACCCCAAAAGCCAAACTTGGAATGTACAACACTGTAGAAATAAAACTATAAATTAATTTCCTCTTGTACCAAACAAAGCACAGACGTTAATGATGCACATTTCCCAGAGGTTTCATATTCCAGTTAATAAATTCAAAATAAAGATATATCTTTCTACCTTTTGTGCATTTTTTTTCAGTTGCAATTGCTCCAGCCACTTTCTTCTGGTTTCTTCATGTTTTCTGCTAACTCTCCATCGTCTGCTGTCCATTTGTTCTTTCTTCTCTCTTCTAGTCTTTTTTTCCATTCTCTCTCTCTACATCTGCTTTAACATACTAATCTTTCTCCTTTTGCTCTTTCCTCATTCCTATTTCATCCACACAAATTTTACCGCTCCATCCTCAATCCCCACTTACTCTCCCAATACCCGGCCAATTGTAGATTTTTCATTCCTCACACACAAAATATTTTTCCCCTCTCCATTTTACTCTCCCAGCCCCATCCCATTCTAATCCTCCCCCAACATCAGCTCCCTTCTCGTTCCAGTCTCACCCAGCATCCATTCCTTTCTAGTCCCTGCATCAGCCCATTTCCAGTCCTAGCCCCCCATCAACCCATTTCCAGTCCTAGCTCCCCCATCCATTTTCAGTCTGAGTCCCTTCATCAGCTCATTTCCAATCCTAGCCCCCATCAGCCCATTTCTAGTCATTTCCTAGCCCCATCATCAGCCCATGTCAAATCATAGCTCCCCTCCACTCAGTCCAATTCCAGTCCAAGCCCCCCCCCATGAGCCTACTTCCAGTTCTAGCCCCTCCATGAGTCCATTTCAATTCAAGCCCCCACCACAGCCCATTTCCAATCTTAGCTCCCCCCAACAGCCCATTTCCAGTCCTATCCTAGCTGCTCCATCAGCCCATTTTCAGTCCTAGCTCCCTTCCCTCACAGCCCATTTCCATTCCAAGCTCCCTCCCCATCAGCTATTTGCAGTTCAAGCCTCCCCTTCCACTCAGCCAATTTCCAGTCATAGCAACCCCCCAACCCATTACCAGTCCTAGCCCCCCATCAACCCACTTCCAGTCCTAAACCCCCATCACCCCATTTTCAGTTTAAGCCCCCCCTATAACCCATTACCAGTCCTAACCCCCATCACCCCATTTCCAGACATCCCCCATCAGCCCAAAGCCCATTACCAGTCTTAACCCCCCATAGCCCATTATCAGTCCTAACCCCCCCATAGCCCATTACCAGTCCTAACCCCCCATCAGCCCACTTCCAGTCTTAACCCCATCAGCCCATTTCCAGTCAGCCCCCCACAGCCCATTGCCAGTCCTAAACCCCCCCCATCAGCCCACAGCCCATTACCAGTCCTAACCACATCAGCCCACCTCAAGTCCTAACCCCTCCCCATCAGTCCATTTCCTGTCCTAGCCCCCCCCCTTAGCCCATTATCAGTCCTAACCCCCCCCCATAGCCCATTAGCAGTTCTAACCCCCCATCACCTCATTTCCAGACAGCCCCCATCAGCCCCCAGCCCATTACCAGTCTTAACCACCCCATAGCCCATTAATAGTCCTTACCAGCCCCCATCAGCCCACAGCCCATTACCAGTCTTAACCCCCCATAGCCCATTTCCTGTCCTAGCCCCCCCCCCATAGCCCATTATCTTTGCTTACACCACTCAACACTTTTCCAGTCAGCACCCATCAGCCCAAAGCCCATTAGCAGTCTTAACCCCCCCATAGCCCATTACCAGTCCTAACCCCCCATCACCCCATTTCCAGACAGCCCCCATCAGCCCACAGCCCATTAGCAGTCCTACCCCCCCTAGCCCATTAGCATTCCTACCCCCCTTAGCCCATTAGCAGTCCTACCCCCCCAGCCCATTAGCCCATTAGCAGTCCTACCCCCCCCTAGCCCATTAGCAGTCCTAACCCCCCCCCCATCCCATGGCATATTAAAAAAAAAAAAAAAAGCTGGCTTTGGCTGCTGCCGCAGCAGCGGCAGAATGCAATGTCCCGCGGGGCCCCCTCCGCCCGCTAAGCCCCTCTGCAAGGGCTTTCAGATTCGCGAGGGAGAGCGTCTCCCTCGCGTCTCTGTTAAGCCCGCAGGGGCTAATGGGAAATTTCCCATCAGTCCCTCGCGTCTAAAGGGGCTGATGGGAAATTTCCCATTAGCCCCTGCGGGCTTAACAGAGACGCGAGGGAGACGCTCTCCCTCGCGAATCTGAAAGCCCTTGCAGAGGGGCTTAGCGGGCGGAGGGGGCCCCGCGGGACACTGCACTCTGCCGCGTCCGCGGCAGCAGCCAGAGCCAGCTTTTTCTTTTTTGCGGACCTACCCGCGTGCCAGCTGCAAGGCCTTCGCGTGCCACAGCTGGCACGCGTGCCATAGGTTCGCCATCGCTGCTCTAGAGGCTCCGCGGAAGCCCCGAAAACTGGGAGATCTCGAAGGATACCTGCCCCGCTGCGATCCCACGAAACGGGAAGATCGAAATCGACGAAAGTCCTGAAACTGACCCCGAGGGGAAGGGAGGGACCTCCCTCTCTTTGGGCGATCCTCCGGGAGACGGCCGCCCTTGGATTCGCCCAAGTCCTTGACCAACTTATCAAGATCCTCACCAAAGAGTAGCTTACCTTTAAAGGGCAACTTGCCCAGGCGAGACTTAGAAGAAGCATCCGCCGCCCAACTCTTCAACCAAAGGGCTCTGCGAGTGGCTACCAAAGAACCCATACTATTAGACAGCGCCCGTATGAGATCGTAATGGACATCCGCGAGATACGCCGAACCCGACTCCAAGCGCTGAAGCTCGGCAAGGTCGTCAGCATCCGTGGGCGCCGCCTGACGAAGATGCTGAACCCAGTGAAGGTAGGCGCGAGCAACCCAAGCGCCACAAATGGAGGCCTGTAACGCTACAGCGTCTGCCTCAAACGATTGTTTCAACAAACCGTCCATCTTCCGGTCCTGAAGCTCCTTTAAGGCCGCGCTACCCTCAACAGGGATCGTGGTCTTCTTAGTTACCGCCGAGACCGCAGCATCCACCTTAGGCAAACGAAACCGGTCGAGATCCTTGTCTGACAACGGATACAGTTTACGCATAACCTTGATGCCTTTGAGACCAGATTCTGGGGCATCCCACTCGGTTTGTATCATTTGGTCGAGAACCCGGTGCAGGGGAAAAAACCGCCTGCGGCTGACGGACAGCCTGAATGATGGGGTCCACCCCATCGTCCTCTTCAGCCGGTGGGGCTGGAACCAGGCCAAGAGTCTGAAGCGCCTCAGACAGGAGCGCAGGCAATTCCTCCCTGCGAAAAATCCGTATGATTTTCGCCTGGTCTTCCGGCTCCGGGATCTCGCCTTCTTCCAAGGCGTCCTCCTCCATGTCCAACTCAGGATCTTCTCCTTCAACCCAATCCGACTCGGACAACAGGGGCTCCTGCAGGCGCGGCCTCTTGGCCGCTCGCACACCTGAGGGCCTGCCGTCCTTCGCCGAAAGGTGCGCGGAAGTAGCCTGCTCCGAAAGGGGACCCAGCGCAACCCCTTGACACCGTCAACAAAACACTTGATGCATCAGTAAAATAAAATCAGGAGAAAAGTCTTCCAAGAGGGAAGCACCTCCGAAATCAGCTGGTGCTCCTGTGCTTGCAGAAAGAGCGGAGCTCGCCCCCGAGGGCCCTTCCAAGGGCGAGTCAATAACCAGAGGCGCGGCAGAGGGCGGGGAAACCGCCAATGGCGTCTCAAGCCACTGCTCCATACTGAGGGACACGGAGGCACAGCGCTGACAGACGCCCGTCTCTGCTGAGGCGCCCCTCCGTGATCCACAAATGACACACAGGGATCCCGAGGGCATGGAGACAGGGCACCCTGTACCACAGGGAAGAAAAAACAAAGGAGGTCCCCTTTACGCCCAGACTACAGAAAGGAAAAGTGAGGACGCTGACCCCCAGCCAAAAGGCAAGCCCTTGCCCAGACACTGGGTGGCTGCCAGCAAGGAGGGCTTCTGCTGCCCACCCTTTGCTTGGTGGATTGTTTGTTTCGTTTGTTGTTTCTTTTTTTTTTTTTTTATATCAACAGAAAGCGCGTCAAACGCAGGCGGGCTGCACAGCCCGTGAAAATCACTCCTAGCAGCCCACAACCCACTCGTCGCAGGGGAGAGCCCAGAAAGACGAAAAAAAACAAAAGAAAGCAAAAAAAGGGGAAAAAAACAACAAAGCTACTAAAAAGAACAAGGGTACCAAAAAAGAGGGTCAGCGGAGAGACACCGCGGCTCCGGAACAGCCGACAGTCGCCGCATGAACCGCGCGAAGCAGAAAACCGCCAGCAACAAAATGGCCGCGGTTGTCTAGCAAACTGAGGCGCGGGAAAATTTTGGCGCCGAAAAGAGCAGCCCAGCCAAGACCCCGGCGAAACAGCCCGCAGCCGTCTGACCATAAAACTCGGGCCGAAGAAAATGCTAAGGCAAGAAAAACAAAAAGTAAAGAAAAATAAAGAACAAACCGCGATAGCGGCAAGAACCGGGGCTGTTGCACAAACTGTTCCTGCTGCCGAGACGCCCGTCGGCACTTGCCAGGCCCAGAGTCCTATCTTTCAGGAACTGTGGCGCTGGACAGCCGCCGCCGGAGCTCTGACCCGAACAGCCTTGGGTACAGAGATCCAAGCAAATGAAAAGGAATGGTAAACGGCGTTGGCTGAGCAGGAGAGGAACCTCTGCTGAGCCCCTCCCCTTCCGGAGTGCCGGTTTCCTCCAAAATTAAAGAGACAGGTACTCCTGCACTGCAATAAACAAATAGAAACCCCAATAGGGACCAAAGAAAGGAAAAAGAAAGGTTAGCTATAACTAAGACCTAAACTAACTGACTAGTGAGCCCAGCCTGGCTCACAAACATCTTCCTGCTGCATGAAGACTGGACACACTGGAGGGCAAGGGAATACCAGGATGCTGGATCCAGTGATGCTGAATTTTGATTGGTCCAGTCTTCATGCTGCAGGAGGAGGTGCACTACCCATACGTAGAGGACTAAGCTGGAGGAACGATAAGGAATTTATTTATTTAACATTTCTTATATACCGCCTTTCATGATATCAAGGCGGTTTACATTGAACAAACTGAAATTACATTGAACAGGGCATTATAACTTGGAGATAACTATTTTTATAGGGAATATGGGCAATTTATTTATTTAGACAGTTTTGTATACCACCTTATCCTTCAAAGTGGTCACAGCACAATTGGGGGATACATTTAACACAAGGGGATATGAGACACATACACTAATACTTACAGGGAACATGGGCAATGGAGGGTTAAGTGGCTTGCCCAAGACCACAAGGAGCACCTGTGGGACTAGAAACCCCAGTCCTTCCGGCCCAAGGTTGCTGTCCTCTAGTGGGATTTGAAATGCAGAGAAGCTAAAGCCAGAGGAGAAAGAGAGGCAATTGCAGAACTCAACAGAGATTTCCAAAGTGCAGCAAGACAAGACAAGGAGAAGTACTACAATGAGGTATGCAAGGAAATAGAATCAGAAACTATTAGAGAAAGAACAAGATTGGCTTTCCTAAAGCTACAAGAGTTAAAGAAAAAATTCCAGCCTCGAATTATAATGCTATAAGATGCTCAAGGATTCATGCTGAATGATGCTGAGATGATCAAGAAAAGGTGGAAAGAATATATTGAGTCACTATACCATAAAGATCAAGTGGACCAACAGATGTTTCAACTTGTACCTGATGATCAGGAACCATTGGTAATGAAAAAAAGAATTTGAAGCAGCACTGAAAGCCTTATTAAAGAACAAAGCACTAGGCATTGATAGCATTCCCACTGAAGTATTACAGTAATCGGATGAAGTTGTTACCATACTTATAGGATTTGCCAGGAAATTTGGAAGACAAATTCAAGACTTTAAGAAACTATTAAAAACACATCTGTTTATTGAACACTTTGGTCCAAATGATATCACTTTACACATACCATAACCCTAAACATGCTCTGAGAACATCTGTAAACACCCGTTTTGTTAACTCCAAGTTTGCTTCCCTTAGTTATATGTAATCACAAACTGTTTGTGTTTGTTGTTCCATTTAAACTGCTTTGGCATAAAAGCATTATAAAAGAACCTGTTAAATAAATAAATGGCCAACTGACTGGGAAAGATCTGTGTTTATACCAATACTAAAGAAAGGTGATCCAACTGACTGTGGAAATTATCACACAAGTGCTCTGATCCCACATGCCAGCAAGATTCTACTCAAGATCATTCAGTAGAGACTACAATCATATCTGGAACAAGAACTGCCTGAAATACAAGCTGGGTTAAGGAAACGGCGAGGAACAAGAGATATCATTGTGGATGTGAGATGGATCCTTGAAAAGATAAAAGAATACCAAAAGGATATCCATATATGTTTTATTGACTACAGCAAGCCTTTTTACTGTGTAAACCATAAGAAACTGGGCCACATTAAGAAGCATGGGAATACCAGGACATCTGATAGTTCTCTTGCACAACCTTTACACTGATCATAAATCAACAGTTTGAATGGAATTAGGAGAAACAAAATAGTTTAAAATCAGCACAGGTGAATGACAAGGCTTTATTCTTTCCCCTTACTTGTTTAATTTTTATGCAGAACAAATCATCAGAGAAGCAGGATTGTATGAAGACAACTGAGGTGTGAAGATTGGTGGAAGATTCATCAACAAACTTCGCTAAGTTGATGATACCACATTACTGGCTGAAAGTGAAGATGATCTGAAACATTTGCTTCTCAAGATCAAGGAACATAGTCTTAAAATGGGCTTGTACCTTAATGTTAAGAAGACAAAGATCCTGACAACTGGCAAAATAGTGTAGTCACTCACCTGTAGGTTTTCTCCAGGGACAGCAGGAATCAATCCTCACTTATGGGTGACGTCGGCAACGACAGAGCCTGCACAGAGCAATTCCCCAGCTTTCAAAAAAAACCTTTGAGATTGCTGCCATGAATGCGTGGTCCTCTTCCTGCCCAAAGGTGCCATCTTGCTCAGTCAGGTCCCAGAGCTAGAGTTCTACTAAGCAGATGGCAAGGGAAGGACAAAAAGAGCAACTCTTAGGGGAGGTGGGAGGGTAGTGAGGACTGATTCCTGCTGTCCCTGGAGAACACCTGTTACAGGTGAGTAACTACGCTTTCTCCAGGAACAAGCAGGAAGTCAGTCCTCACTTATGGGACTCCCCAGCTACAGGCTGCCGAACCTGTAACCCAAAAACGCCTCCGCGAGGCCGTGAGCAGAAGTCAATGCCCGAAGGAGCCCGAGTCTTCGGGTCCCCGGGGCGAAGCTTTCGGTAGCTGTTGAAGAAGGGTCGGAGGAAAGGAGTTGCTTTTACCCCAAACAGATTACGGAGTGCAGCCTGGCCGAAGGCACTGTCCTGGCAGGACTCCCTCTCCAGGCAGTAGTGCGAAGCGAAAGTGTTTGCTGAAGACCAGGTCGCAGCCTGGCAGATGTCCGTTAGAGGCACAGCGAGGCCACCGAAGCCGCCTTGGCCCGGACGCCATGTGTGGTGACCCGTTGATCCAGTGTGGTGCCCACCTTTACTTGGGCAAAGGCGATGCAGTCCGCCACCCAGATGGAGAGGGTGCGCTTGGTGACTGCCTGCCCCAGGCAGTTGGGATCGTAGGTAACAAAGAGCCGATTGGACTTGCGATGAACCTGGGTGCGCTGCAAGTAGAAGGTGAGAGCCCTCTTGCAGTTGAGTGTATGTAAGACTGCCGATGCATGGTCGGCATGAGGTCTCAGGAAGAAGGTCGGCAAGACCTTGATTGAGATGGAAGTCTGAGACAACCTTCAGTAGGAACTTGGGGTGGGTGCGGAGGACCACCCTATTCAGATAGAGCCTGGTGTAGGGAGCCTCAGCTATGAGGTCCTGGAGTTCGCTGACTCGCCGAGTCGAGGTCAGAGTCACCAGGAAGACTACCTTCCAGGAGAGGTGCCGACGAAAGCACGTCACCATCGGTTCGAAGGGCGGCTGCGTAAGATGCATGAGCATGATGTTCAGGTCCCAATCCACCGGGGAAGGCCAGATGGGAGGCTTGGAAAGTAAGAGGCCCCGCATGAAGCGAGAGACCAGGGGCTGCCCTGAGAGGGGTTTACCCTCGATGGGGAGGTGGTTAGCAGAGATGGCGCTCAGGTGTACCCTGACCGAGTTGGATTTTAGCCCCTCCTTCAAGAGGTGGAGGGGGTACTGGAGAACATCCTGGAGAGAGCAGGAGAACAGGTTGATCTGGAGCACGGAGCACCAGATCGAGAAACGCCGCCACTTCAAAGCATAGGCTTGCCTCTTCGAGTCCTTCCTTGACGTGAGGAGGATCTCCTCGATCTCCCCCGGTAAGTGCATCGGGGCTAAGGAGACCTGTTCTGCCGCCAGACTGTAAGGGACAACGAGGCCAGGTTCGGGTGGAGCACACGTCTCTCCTCCTGTGTCAGCAGGCCTGGGGCACAGCCTAGAGGGATTGGAGGCTTGTATGAGAGACGGAGCAGAAGTGGGAACCAAGGTTGTCGAGGCCACAAAGGAGCCACGAGAATCATGGAAGCTCGCTCCCGCTGAACCTTGTGCAGGGTCCTTGCAATGAGAGGAGTGGGGGAAAGGTGTAAAGGAGCCCGGAAGCCCAACTCAGGAGGAACGCATCCGGAGCCACCCTGCTCAGATGTGGAACCAGTCCACAGAATCGGGGGAGCTGTGCGTTCACCAGACTGGCGAACAGGTCCATGGACGGAGTCCCCCACTGATGGAATAAAAGGCCGGCCACCTCTGGGTCCAGGCGCTACTCGTGTGGGCATAGGATTCTGCTGTTTGTCCGCGAGGACATTCTGCTGCTCCAGGAGATAGACCGCTTTGAGGGTTATGCCCCGGTGAACGGCAAAGGAGCAAAGGAGGACCGCCTCCCGGCAGAGGGGGAGAGAACCTGTTCCCCCTTCCTTGTTTATGTAGAACATAGCTACACTGTTGTTGGTTTGCATGAGCACAGGCTTTCCCCTTAGGTGGTACTCGAAGGCCCTCAGGGCCCACCGAACCACCCGAAGCTCGAGCAGATTGATCTGCTGCTGAGCTTCTTCGAGCGACCACTGCCCCTGGGTGCATAGATTGCCGCAGTGGGCTCCACAATCCAGCAGGGAGGCATCCGTCGACAGGACGAGCTCGTGCTGCGGGGCCTGGAAGGGCATTCCTCGAAGAAGGCTTCAGGGATCCTGCCACCAATCCAGGGAGGTGTAAAGACTGTGAGAGATCTGGATAGGGTCCTGGAGGCGACAGAAGGCCTGGCTCCATTGTGCCCTAAGGCACCTCTGAGCCGTCCGCATGTGCATGCGGGCGTGGGGAACAATGTGAACGGTGGAGGCCATGTGCCCCAGGAGGCGCAACATGACTCGTGCCGGAATCCGAGCCCGGCCCTGGACCATGGCTGCCAGAGCACGGAGACGATCTGCACGATCCCGGGGCAGGAAGGCGGTCGCCCGCTCCGTGTCGAGGAGTGCGCCAATGAACTCCAGGGTCTGCACCGGTTTGAGGAGGGACTTGGAGTAATTGACCAGGAAGCCAAGGCGTTCGAGGAGGAAGATTGTGCGTGATGCCGCAAGGCAGGCTTCCTCGGTCAATGCCCCCATGACGAGCCAGTCATCTAGGTAGGGGAAAACTGGTATGCCCTGTCGTCGGAGATAGGTGGCCACCGTGGAAAGACACTTGGTGAAGACCCGCGGGGCAGAAGCAAGCCCGAAGGGGAGCACCCTGTATTGGTAGTGCTCTCCCTGCACCCTGAAGCGCAGGTACTGCCTGTGCAGGGGGTGGACCAGAATGTGGGTGTAAGCGGTCCTGAGGTCCAAGGAGCACAGTCAATCGCCCTGCTGGAGGAAGGGCAGCAGGACACCAAGCGAAAGCATTTGGATCTTCTCCCGCACCAGGAACTTGTTTAGGTTCCTGAGATCGAGGATGGGGTGTAGGCCCCCTGTCTTCTTCGGAATGAGGAAGTATCGGGAGTAGAACCCTCGACCTCAGAGATGCGGCAGTGCCTTTTTGAACGCCCGATGGCCAAGGAGGTTGGTCAGCTCTTGTTGCAAACAAGCCTGGTGCAAGGGAAGCCGAGAAGGCTCTGCTGGAGAGAAGGGAGGAGGGAGCCTGTCCAGATGAAGTCGGTAACCGTCCCAGACCACCCTGAGGACCCAGGTGTCCGACATGATTGATGCCCATTGGGGCACGAAAAGGGACAGGCGTCCCCCCACCGGCGGAAGCCCCGCCGGGGGGCGAGAGGCTATGCCATCAGCGTCAAAACTCCTGTGCGGGTTGAGCTGGCACCGGTAGTTGGGCTTTAGGCCCTTTAGGCTTGCGATGGCCATGCGCACCCCCCTTACCCTGCGTGCCGATGGGTGGTGCGGGGTGGGCAGGTAGGGCAGATATCCCTGGGAAGGGAGCCCCTTTCTCTGGAAGAATGGCTTTTTCGCTGGCTGCTTCTTCTGTGGGAGAGAAGAGGTCTTATGCGAGAGGCAGGTTTGAGTTACGAACTCTGTTTCAATTTTGGCAGCCTTATCCTCCATAGGCTTGCCGAAAGCGTAGTTACTCACCTGTAACAGGTGTTCTCCAGGAGCAGCAGGAATCAGTCCTCACATATGGGTGACGTCGGCGCCGACGGAGCCCTCGCGGAGCAATTTTCCCCAGCTTTCAAAGAAAGCCTTTGGGAATTGCAGCACGCATGCGCGGTCTCCTTCCCGCCCAAGGGTGCCATCTTAGCCAGTCTGATGACATAGCTAAAAGACAGCATAAAAATTTGCAAAAAAACTTAAGCAGATGATTGCAACTCCAAGGGGAGGAGGGAGGGTTGTGAGGACTGATTCCTGCTGCTCCTGGAGAACACCTGTTACAGGTGAGTAACTACGCTTTCTCCAGGACCAAGCAGGAAGTCAGTCCTCACATATGGAACTCCCAAGCTTAAGGCTACCGGAGACCCTAAGCACAAAAATGAGCTCCCTCTAGCTCAACGGCACAGAAGGAAGGAATCTTCACTGAATTATTACCCACCGGTAGCCCCCATCCGGGATGGAGGGTAGGAGTTGCTCAAACCTCGAAGAGATTTCGGAGGACTGCCTGTCCGAAAGCACTGTCCCTGCGGGACTCCCTCTCGAGGCAGTAATGGACCGCAAAAGTCTGGCTCGAAGACCAAGTAGCGGCCCGGCAGATGTCTGCCAGCGGAACAGAGCGGAGGTAAGCCACTGATGTAGCCTTCGCCCGAACACAATGAGCCGTGACTCGACTTTCTAACGAGAGTCCGGCTGCCCCATAAGCCCAAGCGATGCAGTCAGCAACCCAGATGGACAGAGTACGCTTGGAGACCGGGAGCCCCAATTTATTGGGGTCAAAAGACACAAAAAGCTGAGCAGCTTTACGGTGCTCCCGCGTACGGTCAAGGTAGAAGTTCAATGCCCTTCTACAGTCCAGGGTATGCAGGACCATTTCAGCTCGGCTGGAGTGTGGCCTGGGAAAGAAGGTCGGAAGTACCACCTCCTGATTGATGTGAAAAGGGGAGACCACTTTTGGAAGAAACTTTGGGTGAGTCCGTAGGACTACCCTATTTTTGTAGAACCGAGTGTAAGGGGGATCAGACACGAGGGCCTGCAATTCACTTACGCGTCTAGCGGAAGTGAGGGCTATCAGGAATAAAGTTTTCCAAGAAAGAAAACGGAGAGAACAGGTAGCCATAGGTTCAAAAGGCGGACAGGTGATCCGCTGTAACACCACATTCAGATCCCAGTCAGGTGCTGGCGGGCGCAGAGGTGGTTTAAGTAGAAGGAGACCTCGGAGAAACCTCGCTACGAGAGGGTCGCTGGAAAGAGGTCTGCCGTCCACCGGCACATGATGTGCTGAAAGAGCACTGAGGTGAACTTTGACGGAGTTGGACTTAAGTCCCAGATTAGAGAGGTAGAGCAAGTACTGCAAGATCACCGACACCGAGCAGGAGAAGGGATCCTGAGACTGCTGGGTACACCAAGTGGAAAAGCGACGCCATTTAAGGGCGTAGCATTTGCGGGTAGAAGGTCGCCGAGAAGCTAGGACGACCTCTTCCACCTCTGCCGGCAGTAGAAGGGGGGCAAGGACTACCCTTTCAGCAGCCAGGCCATCAGATGTAGAGATCTGAGGTTGGGGTGTAGCAGGGACCCCTGATCCTGTGTTAGGAGATCCGGTTGAAACCCCAGAGGGAACGGATCCTCTACCGCTAATTGCAGCAGGAGTGGAAACCACGGCTGTCTGGGCCAGCGAGGAGCTATCAGGATTATGGAAGCTTTGTCTCGGAGAACCTTGAAAAGAGTTCGAGAGACTAGCGGGATGGGAGGAAAGGCATACAGAAGGCTCTTCGACCATGAGAGCAGAAAAGCATCCACCGCTACTCGAAGTGGATGCGGCTGACGAGAGCAGAAGCGAGGAAGTTGCCGGTTGAGAGGACTGGCAAAGAGACCCATCGTGGGGAGGCCCCACTTCAGGAAAAGTTTCTGAACTACCAAGGGATCCAGGCGCCACTCGTGCGGCTGGAGGATCCTGCTGAGTTTGTCGGCCAGGCAATTTTCTTGGCCTGGGAGATAAACTGCCTTGAGAAGAATGCCGTGGCTGACGGCCCAAGAGCAGAGCTTCTGTGCTTCTCGACAGAGAAGGAAGGAGCCCGTGCCTCCCTGTTTGTTCACGTAGAACATGGCAACCTGATTGTCTGTCTGGACAAGGACGGACTGGTGAGAAGTCAGGTGGGAGAAAGCCTTGAGAGCCAGACGGATTGCTCTGAGCTCCAGGAAGTTGATCTGCTGAGCAGACTCCCACGTGGTCCAGAGACCTTGAGTACATGCCCCTTGGCAATGCGCTCCCCATCCCAGGAGAGAAGCATCGATCGTCAGCACTTGAGCCAGCTGAGGTGACTGAAAAGGCATTCCGAGCACCAGGTTCGGCCGATGAAGCTACCACTGTAGAGAAGAGGCCAGCGGTCCGGAGACGCGCACTAAGTCGGCTAGGCCGCCCGTGGCTTGCTGCCACTGCTTGCGAAGGCACCATTGAGCAGGCCGCATATTCAGGCGGGCATTGGGGGTCACGTGGACGGTGGAAGCCATATGGCCGAGTAGTCTCAGGAAGCGCCTGGCTGCGAAAACGGCCGGCTAGGTCCATGAGCCGTTGAGCCCTGTCGAGAGGCAGGAAAGCTCGTGCCTGAGGAGTGTGCAGTCTTGCGCCGATGAATTCGAGATCCTGTGAGGGGAGCAAAGTGGACTTTGCGAAGTTTATGACAAAGCCCAAGTACTGCAGAAGAGTCACAGTGCGGTGTGTGGCATTGGTGACTTCCGGAGAGGACGATGCTCTGATGAGCCAGTCGTCTAGGTACGGAAAGACATAGAGGCCGTGAAGCCGGAGATAAGCCGCCACCACCGCGAGACATTTTGTGAAGACTCGCGGTGCGGAGGATAGGCCAAAGGGTAGTACTCTGTACTGGTAATGATTTCCTGCCACCACAAACCTTAGGTATTGGCGGTGGCTTGGGTGGATGAGGATGTGCGTGTAGGCATCTTTTAGATCCAAGGAGCATAGCCAATCTCCCTGCTGGAGGTAGGGCAGAAGGATTCCAAGGGTAAGCATCTTGAACTTCTCCCTCACGAGGAACTTGTTGAGGTTGCGCAAGTCCAGGATGGGTCTGAGGCCTCCTGTTCTTTTTGGTATCAGGAAATACCTGGAATAAAAGCCTTGACCTCTCAGGTGGTGGGGCACCGGTTCCACAGCCTGTTCCTGAAGAAGACTTGCTAACTCCTGAAGGAGTAAGTCTCTGTGCAGAGGGAGTCGTGGAGGTTCTCCCGGGAAATAGGAGGGAGGGACCTGGTGGAAGTGGAGAAGATAGCCTTCTCTTACGACTTGAAGCACCCAGGCATCTGAAGTGATGTTGGACCACCTGTGGGCGAAGTGAACCAGCCGGCCTCCGGTGCTGGGAGGAACCAGCTGAGGGGGAGAGGCTATGCTGATGAAGTCAAAAACCCCCACCCTGCTGAGCAGGGGCCGGTGGTGCAGGCTTGGGGGCTTGCTGCCTACGGGACCCGTTACCCCGTCCCTTGGCCTGCTGACCCTGTTGGGGAGCTGTGGAGGCCTGATATTGAGGGTAGTGTTTATAGGCAGCCGCCTTTCTCGGGTAAAAGGACTTCTTTCCCGAGCCCTTCTTTTTCTGGGAAGGGGCGGAGGTCTTCCTAGAAAGCCTAGTTCTGGTGAGAGTCTCCGTCTCGATTTGTGCAGCCTTTTCAGCCATGGGCTTGCCAAAGAGGTTCTCACCTCGGCAGGGGACATCGACCAACTTGTCCTGCACCCAGGGTTCAAGGTCAGACGACTGAAGCCAAGCCTGTTGGCGGGCACCGATGCCGGCTGCGGCCACACGAGCCGATGCTTCAAAGCCATCATAGGCTGCTCGGGACATGAATTTGGAGCATTCCCGAATACCAGTTGTCAAGGCCAGGAACCTCCGCAAAGGTTCCTCGGACAGCCCAGCGGAGAATCCGGCTACCTCTTTAGCCAGGTCTCTGAGATACATGCCCATGTAGAGCTGGTAGGTCTGGACCCGACAAGCAAGCATAGAGCCCTGGAAACACTTCTTACCGAGGCCATCCAGGTTACGGGCCTCCCTGCTAGGAGGCACCGAGGAGTGCATCTTCTGGCTCTTAAGCCTATGCATGGCCGATTCCACTACCATGGAATGGTGCGGTAGCTGTGCTTTTTGGAAGCCGGGACTCTTGCGGACTCGATAGATGGAATCGACCCGCTTGCTTAATACCGGCGACGATGCCGGACTCTCCCACATGCGGAAGAGTAGTCGTTCCAGCATGGGAGGAACCGGTACAGTAAAGTGTTCCCTGGCGGGAGAGTCATACTGAAGGGCGTCGAGCTCTTCGGCTCGAGGCTCCTCCTCGGGATCCGCAGGGAAGGCCAAAGCCTTGGCCATATCCCTGACGAAGTCCGAGAACCGGGCATCCTCCGGAGGGGACTGCTTCCGAGGTTCGGACTCAGGTGAGTCCGAGGGGACACACCGAGTCCGAAACGAATCAGGTGACTCTTCCTCTTCAGACTCCCAGGCCGACTCCGAGGAGGAATCGGTGGGGTCGGCTCGGGCAGGCGGAGGCGTCGGCTGCCCCGACACCGAGGGAGTCGGCGTCGACGACCTCGGTCCCGAACGGGAGGCCGAGGGTGACCTCGACCGAGGATCGACTCGAGTTCGCATGGACTCGAGGATCGGCTCGGTCTCTGGGGTCGACTTAGACGTCGACGTCCCGGCGGTCGGGGCAGTGGCGCCAGCGAGGCTAGCGATCAGTGCCCGCTGCTGGTCCATGAAGGCAGATAGTCTGCTCTCCAAGGCCGTCAACCTGAGTCCGACCTCAGGTGACCCAGCAGCCCCGACTCGGGCCCCGACGGCGTCGGGCCCGACGTCGGACCCCTCGGAGGCGAGTCCAGGAGGACTACAGGACTTACCCGAGCAGGCAACTCCGACTCCAGACGAGAGGTCGCTTCGGGAGGTGCTCCTTCTCCAAAGACCCGGGACGGCTATCGGGGCTATGCGACCTGGCCCTCGCGGAGCCAGGAGCGTCCACCGACGCCGCCCTCGCGGGTTTTACCTTCCGTCGATGGTCCCCGGAGGGAGAACCCCTGTCGGAGGAACTTCGGCGATGGTCAGAGCTGGAACCTCTGGACGCCGAGGCCTCCGACGAGGTCCGGGTACGGCCGGGGGTCAGCGAAGATTCGTTCCCGCTGGTGCCGCCGACTCCTTAACGCTTTGGAGGACATTTTGCTGCAGGCCCCACAGATCAGTTCTTCGTGATCCGGGCCGAGGCAGCGGAGGAGGCAATTATCATGTGTGTCAGTGAGTGACATATTTCTATCACACTGAACACACCGCTTGAAACCACTGGCAGCCATCGGGGGAAAAAGGGCCCCTGCAAGGTCAAAGGACCGGGCTGCCAGCGAAAAAACCGAAAAACGAAACTGACCAAAAATCAGAAAAACCGAAAAATAACAGGACTCGCAACGGCGTCGCGAGTCCGGGCAGGAAAAAGACCGGCGTCGAACCGAAGAAAGAAAGAAATAGAAATAAATCACTAAAATCAACTTTTTCAGCGGGGACACGACGGGTACGTCTGTAGGGCTCCGCGGAAAAAAGAAGACTGGCTAAGATGGCACCCTTGGGCGGGAAGGAGACCGCGCATGCGCGCTGCAATTCCCAAAGGCTTTCTTTGAAAGCTGGGGAAAATTGCTCCGCGAGGGCTCCGTCGGCGCCGACGTCACCCATATGTGAGGACTGACTTCCTGCTTGGTCCTGGAGAACAGTTGTTCACCTAGGCAGGGGACATCCAAGAGTTTCTCCTGGACCCACTGCTTCAGGTCCGAAGACTGGAGTCATGCTTGACGCTGGGCCCTCAGGCGGAGGAGTCAAACCCATCATACGCAGCACGGGAGAGGTACTTCGAGCAGTCCGTGACCGAGCTCAAGAGGGTCTGGAACCTGAGAAGGTGTCACCCCTAAGACCTGCGGAAAATCCGCCGAGCTCTTTGGCGAGATCACGCAGGAACATGCCCATGTACAGTTGATAGACCTGAATACGGCATGTCAGCATGGACCCATGATAGGCCTTGCGCCCCAGGGCATCGAGGGCCCTGGACTCCCTGCCCGGTGGGACCGAAGAATGTGACTTCGGATTCTTTTGCTTCCGCATCGCCGATTCCACTACCATGGAGGTGTGCGGGAGCTGGGTCTTTCGGAATCCCGGGCCATGCTGGACCCTATACATGGCATTGAGGTGTTTGCTCACAATGGGGACCGAGGCAGGCATCTCCCACATGCGGAGGAGCAGCCGGGACAGAATGGGAGGTACTGGGACCGTAAGAGACTCCTGGGGCAGGGACTCATACTGTAAGATATCGCGTTCCTCTGCCCTCGGTTCTTCCTCAGCCTGCAAGGCCAGCTTGAGGGCCCTTGCCATGTCCCGCACGAACACCAGGAAGGACATGAGGATGGGTCCGAGGGAAGGTCCCTGTGAGCGTGGGTCTCCGGGGAGGTATCTCCATCCGACTCCCAGCCGGAGAAGTCCGAAAAAGAGTCTGAGTCAGGTTGGTTGCCCTGTCCAGAAGTCGAGGCCCGCATGAAGCTGGAGGCCTTGGAAGACCTCGCCCCCGAGGAGTGGGACGGCGAGTGAGACCGGCGCCGAGGACCCTCACGAGGACCATGGCTCTCGGGGGTTTCCAGGGTGGCTTTAGGTGTCCCTCTCGGGGGAACCTCGGTCTCGAGGCGCGGGCCAGTCGTGCTGGGCAGAAGTGTGTGCTGGGCAGTTAAGAAGGCAGAAACGCTGCGCTCTAGTGCCAGCATTCAGGACTCCCACGCGGACGTGGGTCCCTGCGACACTGACACTGGGGTTACCGGGTCTGGTGTGGAGGAGGAGAGTCAGTCCTCGCTGGGACGACCCTCAGGAGACCGGGCGCCATCTCCGGAGGCCTATGTGTCTGTACGAGGTACCTTACAAGGCCGCTCCCTGTCTGACTCTTGGGAATGCCAGGGAGGGTTGAGTGACTGAGTGCGGGAACATTCACGCTTGTCCAGAGCCCCCGACAGCGACTTCGAGGTCTTCTTCTTCTTTCGTCTCTCCACTTCAGGGGACCCTGATCTGAGTGCTGCCTTGGAAGCGGAGCTACTGAAGAGGATCCCGCAAGCATGGGGATGGCCGAGGATGCCGGGGCTGCCTTATGGAAAATGTCATTGGACTTCTGCTTATGACTTAGTAGTGCCTTGGCGGACATTTTCTTACAAAGAGATCAGAGCTCCGGGTTATGGTCGGCCCCCAGACACTGGAGACAGCAGTCATGGGTGTCCATGAGCAACATGTTCTTGGAGCATCTGTCACAATTTTTAAAACTGGTGGCCATTGGGGCAAAAAGGGCCCCTGCTAGGTCGAAGACCTTCAAGGTCAGCGGTTGAAAAGGGCGCGAAAAGGCCCGGAAGAAAATTTTTTTACAAAAAAAGACTGGAATAAGGAAGTTTCTTTGCTCGGGAAAAAGGGAGAAAAGGGAAGGACAGAAGAAGATAGGTGCTACCGGAAAAGAGGGCCAGAGGCCGAAAATGAAAACACTTTTTCAGAGGGATGAGGACGTGCGTCCGAAAGGCTCCGCGGAAAAAGGGAGAGTGAGCAAGATGGCACCTTTGGGCGGGAAGAGGACCATGCCTGTGTGGCAGCAATCCCAAAGGCTTTCTTTGAAAGCTGGGGAATTGCTCCAACAGTGCCGACGTCATCCATAAGTGAGGACGGTCTTCCTGATTGTTTCTGGAGAATAAGTTCATCATTGAGGGAGAAGAAATTGAAATAGCTGACAACTTTAACCTACTTGGATCAGCAATCAAAAAAGAAAGGACAAGCAGTCAAGAAATCCGACGACACATTGTTCTTGGAAGTATGGCTATGAAGGATCTAGACAAAATACTCAAGAGCAGAGATATCTCTCTCCATACAAAGATTTGACTTGTCCAAGCCATGGTATTTTCAATAACATCATATGGATTGCTGTAATCACATTTACCTTGGGCTCCCAAAACAAACATTCCGGCCCTAGCAGTTAGCGCCGAACACCACTGCTCACATAATAACTGGTTCAGCAAGGCATGATCACATCATCCCCATTATGAACCTCCTTCATTGGCTTCCAATTGACTCTCGCATCCGATATAAAACCATACTGAACATCTTCAAAGTCAAACAGGGCCTTTCAGCGAACAGTCTGCAGTCCATTATCAGCTACGACCCAAACAACAGACCCAGGAGGAGAGGCACCACGGACACCATCACAACCCCCAAAGACTTCACCAAAACGAAGCAAACCACGTCAAGGAGAGCAACATCCCTGGCAGCGCCCGCCATATGGAACTCCCTCCCTGCAAACTTAAGATCAACTGTCGACATGGAGGAATTTAGAAAGTTACTCAAGACCACACTTCACATAGAGCATTACAGCGACATCACGTAACCTGTCCAGAGACCCCAGCCACCTACTGCTCCTGTCACCGCTCTCCCCCAACCTGCAAGTGCCCTCCCCCTCCCTCCTACCCTAGCCTAACCCCCCTCCCACTGTATATAGCACATTGTAGATAGCTCAAGCTGTATATATTGCATCCATTTATTTACACTACACATATATTACACCCTAACAAACACTTCTACCCAGCCACTGCATGCTGACACCCCCACCCCCTTAACAATTTGAATCGTTTGAAGTGAAGACCGCTTTGATTTTAGGATAAAGCGGGATACAAATCCATTTAAATAAATAAATAAATGGATGCAAAAGTTGGACAATGAAAAAGATAGAGAGGAAAAAAATTGAGCCTTTGAATTATAGTGCTGGCGACGAATACTGTGTATATCACGGACTTCCCGAAGAACAAACCAGTCAGTATTAGAGAAGATCAAATCTAAGCTTTCCTTAGAAGCTCAGATGACAAGACTTCGACTTTCAAAGTTTGGACACATCATGCGAAGAGAGAGATCGTTAGAGAAGGACATCGTGCTTGGCAAGGTAGAAGGTCAATGCAAAAGAGGAAGGCTGGCAATGAAATACAATAACAGCAACTATGGGTGTCACTCTATCAACAATGAGCTGCTTGACTGACCGAATACAGTTTAGGTCACTATCCAGAGGGTCGCCATGGGTCAACACCGATTCAACAGCACTTAACAAACTGTTCCAATCTCCTGCGAAAAAATAAACACAAAATCCAATCATGAGATGGTTCTAACACAGTCAACTATTATAGTAGCTCGCTGGATCTCCAAATCTCTAGAGGTTTCCAAAACAACCAATGAATCTAGAGAATTTCGATGTGCATCTCCATCTAAAGCAGTTAAGGCAACCTTTTTAGAGGAAGGCAAATAATAAGCTTGAGAGATAGATGGACATCCAGTCTCAGGAATTTTCAAAACCTCCACAGTCTCTTTTGACTGCATTTGGAGGAGGAACTAGAGCCAGTGGGAAATTTAATATACCGCAAATTACGTTTACGTTTGTTGTTCTCTATAGTTTTCATCTTGCTGTGTAAAGAGAAATTATCTTTTATGATGGCAAAATTTTCAACTTGCAGCTTATCCACTTGTTGCTGAACAGCCACTAACTTATTGTCAACAATACTGAACGTTTCTCCAACTTATCTATCCATGCAGCCAAAGTAGCCAGCAGCGAAGCCGACTGGCCATTCTGACTCCACAAGACTTTTTCACAGAGAGACCACTGCCTCCCAGACACAGTCCAACAAAATCACAGCAGGCTTAGAGAGTGTAGGCAAAAACATTGGAAGACTTATCTGAGCAGTAGATGGTTGTTGAAAATGAAGAAAATCCCTGTGGGATTCCTTTCCCTTCAGGGTCTTCTTCCCACTTGTAGTCATGGCAATCTTTGTCCCCTTTTGCCAAGTTTTTACGGCCATGTTCATCCTCTGCATGTTGCAGGACACCACCACCCACAAGGGACTGGATGCCAACAGCTTCCATATGCGCTCATCCCACGGAGCACCCCTGCTTCTCCTGCATCAGCTGCTTAACAGGCTTGCGGTGGAATTGAGGTCTGGGGAGGAAGCAGACAAGCCTTTCTCTGCTAAATATCCCAAGGATGGAGCCAGAATTTTAGTGGCCAAGGAGGATGCAGTCTGCAGATATCGATCCATTGGTCCAAATTTCATCTGGCACTTAGCTGCGGGAGATTTTCGGGGCTTCAGTTTACGCTTCATCATTAAGGAGGTAAATGTGATGAGGAAAAGTCGGGACCAAAGCACTGCAGCCTCCTAAATTGCTGCTATCTTAGAACACGCCCCTGCACAAGTAAAGCACAGTTACTTGCCTGTAACAGGTGATCTCTGGGAACAGCAGGAATAAGTCTTCACATATGGGTACGTCGGTACCGACGGAGCCTGCGCGGGAACGCTCCCCAGCTTCCCAAAAAGGAAAGCTTTTTGGGAGCATCCCACAGCACCTGCGCGCTGCCTTCCTGCCTTTCCTAACCGCCTCTCCTCAGTTCGGTTTTAAAGCTGAGACAAAGAGAGAGAGAGGAAAGGAAAGACAGATAGAGAGATACAACTCCTACGGGAGGTGGGTGGGTTGTGAAGACTTATTCCTGCTGTTCCCAGAGATCACCTGTTACAGGTAAGTAACTGTGCTATCTCCAGGAACAAGCAGGAATGAGTCTTCACATATGGGGACTCCCTAGCTAGAGATGCCTGGGAGATCCCTCAGGTTATGAGACCCTGGGAAGGGCTCTACCTCCTCCTATGGATCTCAGGCATGCATTCTGGGAAGGAGGGCAGGAGTTGATTAAGAATGGAACAGGTGTTTGAGAACAGCCTGACCAAACAAGGCATCCCGGCGGGAGTCCTTGTCCAAGCAGTAATGGGCTGTGAAGGTATGAACCGAGGCCCAGGTGGCCGCTCGACAGATCTGGTCGATGGACACAGAATTTAGATGAGCCATAGAGGTGGCCATGGCCCTCACATTATGAGCTGTGACATGGCTCTCCAGAGAAAGGTTCTTACTCTGGTAGGCGAAAGAAATACACTGAGAAATCCAATTGGACAGTGTCCTCTTAGAGACTGGAAGTCCCAAATGAGAGGGATCAAAAGCAACAAAAAGTTGAGAAGACTTTCTATGTTGCTGTGTCCTTTGTAAGTAAAAGGCAAGAGCTCTCTTACAATCCAGAGTATGAAGATTCCTCTCTGCACTTGATGCATGAGGAGCTGGAAAAAAGACAGGTAAATATACCTCTTGATTAAGATGAAAAGGTGAGACCACTTTAGGCATAAAGTGTGGATTGGTCCTAAGGACTACCTTATCATGATGGAATCTTGTATAAGGTGGATTAGCCACTAAGGCTTGCAGTTCACTGATGCGGCGGGCTGAGGTGACTGCAATGAGGAAAATAACCTTCCAGGAAAGAAATTTCAAGGAGGTGGTGGCTAAGGGTTCAAAAGGTGGCTTCATAAGCTGACCAAGAACCAGATTTAAGTCCCATGCCACCGGAGGAGGCCTAATGGGAGGTTTAGTTAAAGTTAGGCCTCTCATGAATCTTGCAATAAGAGGATGAGAGGAAATAGGCTGTCCATTGATAGGCTTAAGGGATGCTGCAATAGCACTCAAATGGACCCTTACTGAATTCGTCTTAAGGCCTGCATTGGAAAGATGCAGGAGATATTCCAATAGAGAATTCAAAGGTAGTGCTAGAGGGTCAAGACCCTTCTCAGTACACCAAATGGAAAACCTTTTCCATTTAAAAGCATAGGACCGTCTAGTAGAAGGTTTTCTGGAAGCATGGAGGATATCCTTCACTTGCTGAGAAAGATTCCAGCCTTGAAGGTCTAGGCCTTCAGTAACCAAGCTCTGAGGTGAAGGGACTTGGGGTTTGGGTGCCACAAAGTCCCCTCCTCCTGGGACAGAAGGTCTGGAGCAGCTCCCAAGTCCAGGGAGGGGGGCTTGGGAGAGATGAAGAAGTAGAGGGTACCACACTTGGCGTGGCCAGCGTGGAGTTATGAGGATCATAGATCCTTGATCCCTCTGGAGTTTGAACAGAGTCTTGGGAATCAAGGGAATGGGTGGAAAGGCATACAGGAAGGACCCCAGTGAAGGAGGAAGGCATCCTTGGCCCAAACTCCCTGACACGGAATTCTGGAACAGAACCGGGGAGGTTTGGCATTCCATGGACTTGCAAAGAGGTCTATGTCCGGGGTTCCCCATTCTTGGAAGATTCTGAGTACCTGATCCATGTGCAGGGACCATTCGTGTGGAAGCAGAACTCGACTGAGTCTGTCTGCCCAAGAGTTTTGAATTCCTGGGAGGTATACGGCCAGGAGATGGATTTGATGCTCTCTGGCGAAGGCCCACAATCTTAAAGCTTCGTTGCAAAGCGACAGAGAGCCAGTTCCTCCTTGCTTGTTTATGTAAAACATAGCTACTTGATTGTCCGTGTGAATGAGGACAGTCTTGTAGCTGAGCAGGGTGTGAAAGACCTTGAGAGCTAGAAAAACTGCTCAAAGCTCCAAGTGGTTGATATGAAGAGAGGTTTCCTGTGGAGACCAAGTGCCCTGAGTGGAGAGGTCTTGTAGATGAGCTCCCCAACCTGTTTGGGAGGCATCTGTTGTGAGGGTTGCCTGGGGCAACAACTGTTGGAAGGGAGACCCCAGCAACAGGTTTTGGGTGGACATCCACCATTGGAGAGACCAAAAGAGACATTTGGAGGTTGCTATTTGGTCTGAGAGAGCTCCTGATGCTTGAGTCCACTGGGTGGACAAAGTCCACTGAGCTGCTCTCATGTGTAGGCGAGCATAGGGTACCACATGCACTGTGGATGCCATGTGGCCTAGCAGTTGCAGCATCTCCCGGGCAGTTAAGTGGTTCTTTGACTGAATCTGGGAGGCTAACTGCACTAGACATTGGCAATGGGCCTGAGGAAGGTAGGCCCTTGCAGTGGTAGTATCCAACCCTATGAATTCTAGGGACTGAGTAGGGGTGAGCTGAGACTTTGGGAGATTTACCACTAGTCCCAGATACTGCAGAATGCGTCTTGTGCGGTCCAGGGAAATCTGGGCCTCTGACTGAGATGGAGCTCGGATGAGCCAGTCGTCCAGGTATGGGAATACAAATATTCCCAGAGTGCATAGAAATGCAGCTACTGTTGCCATACATTTGGTGAACACTCTTGGAGCAGAGGCCAGACCAAAACGAAGCACCCTGTATTGGTAATGTTTTCCTTGGAAAAGAAAACGGAGGAACCTTCTGTGAGATGGATGGATGAGGACATGTGTGTACGAATCCTTGAGATCTAGAGAACAAAGCCAATCCTGACTTTGAAGGTATGGAAGGAGAGTGCCCAGAGAAAGCATCTTGAACTTCTCCTTGCATAGAAATTTGTTCAATTCCCTGAGATCTAATATGGGTCTGTATCCCCCTGTTTTCTTTGGAATCAGAAAATAGGGGGAGTAAAACCCTGACCCTTGTTGAAGAAGAGGTACTTCTTCTATTGCCCCTTGGGCAAAAAGGGTAGACACCTCCTGACCTAGAAGGTCGAGAAGAGATGTTGGAGAATTGAAGTGTCTCACCATGGTGTGAGGAGGAAGGTTTGAGAAATGACGTTTGTAGCCCACCCTTATGATGGAGAGGGTCCACTGCTCTGATGTAATTTGCTCCCATCTGGGAGCAAAATGAGCTAACCTTCCTGGAATGGTGAGAGGCTCTGGCTGTTTTAGAGCCAGAAAGGCTAAGTTCTCTAGCATCAAGTCAAAAACCCTGAGGAGGTTGGGTCTGCTGAGATGCAGCAGCCCCTGTAGACTTAGGCCTGGCCTGTTTAGGTTGCTGACGCTTAGTAGCAAAGCGACCTGTAGATGATTGTTGGCCAGAAGCAGAAGGGAATCTGCCCTTTTTGAAAAAAGACTTCTTGAAAGGTTTTTTCTTGGCAGGAAGGGAGGTAGACTTTGAAAGTCTATCCAAAGCAGAATTTTCTGCATCCATTTGAGTGGCTTTTATTTGCCATTCTTTGCCAAACAGGTTTTCACCTGTACAGGGAAGCTTTCCTAAGCCATCCTGGACCCAAGGTTCTAGATCAGAAGCCTGGAGCCAAGCAATTCTGCGAGCAGCTATGGCAATGGCCGAAGCTCTGCTGGCACCTTCAAAGGAGTCAAAAGCTGCACGGTTGGAAAACTTTGAAATATCTTGAGTATGCTTAAGCCACATAAGGAATTCTTCCCTTTTATCCTCTGGAAGAAAAGTGTGCAGTTTCTCCACAACGTCTTTCAGAAACATACCCATATAAAGACTATAGGAGTTGATTCTGGCAATGAGCATACTGGCTTGGAAGATTTTCCTACCAAAAGCATCCAAGGTCCTGCATTCTCTTCCTGGAGGAGCAGAAGAGTGTCTTTTTGCACTCTTTATCCTTTTTATAGCTGACTGCACCACAATAGAATGGTGAGGAAGCTGTGTTTTATGAAAACCAGGACAAGGAGGGACACGGTACATAGTGTCCAATCTACGAGAATGAGGAGAGATAGTGAGAGGAGTCTCCCATAAATCAATCATGTGTTCATAAAGAATCTCATGAATTGGTAAGGTGACTGCCTCTTTAGGAGCCTTAGAATAACCTAAAATATCTAATTTTTTTGCTCTAGGCTCTGATTCAGAGGTTACTGAAATAGAAAGTCCTTTAGCCACTTCTCTTATGAAGTCTTGAAAGGATAAGTCCTCTGGAGGAGACATTCTTCGTTTTGGAGAAGAAGGCTCTTCAGGAAGGGCTATGGATACTTCAGCAGACTCCTCTGATGTATCAGAATCATCAGAGGAATCAAAATATCGCCTGTCAGGGTGCTCTTCTAAAGCTCGGTACGCGTATCGAGCGGTATCGACATCGGGCATCATCGGTACCGGTTCGGTACCGATGAGCATCCCTGGACAGGGAACCGCTGCAGTCGGCATCCTGGTCGATGTCGATGCAGTCGGTACCGGTACCGGCGCTGGTGCCGGTACCGGAGCCGATACCGACAACAGGGTTTGTTGTGGTATCAGCGGCGTCGCAGCTTGAATGAAGGCCGTGATAGCCTGCTGCATGAATAGAACATTGTGATCCATCGACGCCATGAATGCCTGGAATTCGGTACCGGAAGGTTGCGCCGGTACCCCAGAGCATTCTAACAGGTGATCGGTCAAGGCCGTGCCATCGATGTCAACCTGTAACCCCATAGGTGGAGCTTTGGAAGCCGGAGCTTCCCGCCGGGGTTGTTTTGCCAGTGCCGGATCCTCGAGGGCAAGCCCGGAGGCATCTCGATGCTTGGAAGGAGATCTACCCTTCGAGGACCGGCTGGATTTATGTTTGGTTACCTGAGATCCATGGGAGGAGGAAGAAGCCCTGGAAGACGTCGATGCCACTGAAGCTGCATCAGAGGGAAACAGCACATGGAGCTTGGCTGCTCGGTTCTGTAAACCTCGTTTAGACATCAAAGAACAGAATGGACAATCCGGGATGGAGTGTTCAGGACCCAAACATTTAAGACACCATTCATGGGTGTCAGTAACAGAAATAGTACCGCTGCACTTAGTGCATTTTTTAAACCCGGAGGCTTGTTTATCCATGAGGAAAAATTCTTTGTGAGGCCTAAGGCCCAAAAGAAGAAAAACACACTAAGTGAGGGAAAATATTTTTTTTTTTTTTTTTTGTATAAGAAAAGAAAGAAAAGACCGGCGGTACCGGTCCGAAGTCGGGGGAGGCAGACGCGCGACCAAAGAAATAAAAGAAAACAAAGAACTTCTTCAGCGGTGACAGGAACACGACCTGCTGGCTCCGCGGCAAAGAAGAACTGAGGAGAGGCGGTTAGGAAAGGCGGGAAGGCAGCGCGTAGGTGCTGTGGGATGCTCCCAAAAGCTTTCCTTTTTGGGAAGCTGGGGAGCGTTCCCGCGCAGGCTCCGTCGGTACCGATATACCCATATGTGAAGACTCATTCCTGCTTGTTCCTGGAGATAATATTTTGTCCGATCCACTTTTTGAAATTGGCAAGGGCATAGAAAACGGCTTGCAGTTCCAGCAGGTTGATATGAAGAGTTTACTCAAGAGGGGACTACTTCCCCTGCGCTGAGAGATGTAAGAGGTGTGCCCCCATCTGGACGTGGAAGCATCGGTGGTAAGGATGAGCTGATGTGGCAGAGACTGGAGGGGACTGCCACTGAGCAGATTTTCCCATGCAGACCATCACTGGAGGGATTTGCAAAGTCCTTCGAGATGTTAGGGGACTTTTGACTGTAGTGATTGGCAGTACCAATTCCAATGCCTTCTAAGGTGCCACTGCAGAAGCCTCATGTGAAGGTGCACTAGTGGCATGATATGGACTGATGGTGCCATATGTCCCAGCAGTTGTAGTGTTGTGTGGGCAAAGGCCATGCGCTACTGGCTGAGTTTTAGACAGAGATGCTGGAGCATTGCAGCACCATCGTCTGGAAGATTGGCCCTGGCTTGTAGGGTGTTTATCTCGGCTCCGATGAAACTGAGGGACTATTGATGAACTGGTTCGGATTTTTGTGTATTATGATGAATCCCAGTGCCTGGAGCACACAGGCAGTAGTTTGCACCGTACACGTTGTTTCCTCCATGGAGCTGGCAAAGATTAGCCAGTCGTCTAGGCATGGGTAAATGCAGAGATCTTTGACAGTGCAGATGTGCTTCAACTACTGCTAGACACTTGGTGAATACCCACAGTGCAGAGGAAAGGTAGTGTTGTCCTCTGAAAATGAAGCGAAGATGTTTGTAATGGTAGGGGTGGATGGGTACATAGACATATGCATCCTTCAAGTCCAGGAAGGCCAGTTAATCACTGTGGCATGGTAGCGGAAGGATTGTGCTTAGAGAGCTCATCTTGAATTTCTCCCCTTGATGTGAAGACTGAGATTGTGGAGATCTAAGATTTGACAGAGTCTGCCTGATCTTTTGGGTATGAGGAAAAATCTTGGCTAGAACCCTGTCCTGGTCGTTGTGGAGGTACCGACTCAATAGCATAGATACTTACCTGTAACAGATGTTCTCCAGGAACAACAGGAATCAGTCGTCACATATGGATGGCATTGGCGCTGATGGAGCCCTCGCGGAAGCCTTTGGGAGATGCAACCACGCATGAGTGGTGCCCTTCCCACCCAAGGGTGCCATCTTACTCAGTCAAATGACACAGCTAAAAGACGGCAAAAGAAAATGGTAAGAAAGCACCTCCAAGAGGAGGAGTTAGGGTTGTGAGGACTGATTCCTGCTGTCTCCAGAGAACACCTGGTGAGTAACTATGCTTTCTCCGAAAACAAGCAGGAAATCAATCCTCACTTATGGGACTCCCTAGCTACAGGCTATCAAAAGTCCATAGAGAAAAAAACACGGTCACCCTCAGGGATAGCCGTGAGCAGCAGCAATTGAGTCCACAGATAGACTGCAGTAGGACCCATGTGTCCGATGGAAACCAATGCTCTGGTAGCTTGAACACAGAAGGATCAAAGGGTAGGAGTTGCCTAGACCCCAAAATGATTACAGAGCACGGCCTGGCGAAAGGTGCTGTCCTGTTGGGACTCCCTCTCTAGGCAGTAATGAGTTGCGAAGGTATGGACTGAAGACCAGGTGGCGGCCCAGCAGATGTCCAACATTGGGATGAAGCACAGGTTTGCCACAGAGGCTGCCATGGCCCCAATACTGTGAGCCGTGACTCGGCCATCCAGCGTGAGCCCAGCCTGCTCATAGGCAAGGGCAATGCAGTCTGCCACCCAGGTGGACAGTGTTCGCTTGGTCACCACTTCCCCCAGCCGACTGGGGTCGTAGGAAACAAAAAGCTGAGAAGCTTTCCTGGGAGAGGGCCCTCTTACAGTCTAAGGTGTGAAAGGTTGTCTTCGCCCTGCTGGAGTTAGGCCTTGGGAAGAAGGTAGGTAGCAATATCTCCTGGTTGAGGTAAAAGAGAGAGCACCTTCTGAAGGAATTTGGGGTGTTTGCGTAGCACGACCCTGTTCTTGTACAATCTGGTATACAGCGTCTCTGCCACTAGGGCTTGGAGCTCACTGACCCTTTGAGTAGAGGTGATCGCCACCAGAAACACGACCTTCCATGAGAGGTACCTTAGGTGACAGGTAACCAGAGGCTCAAATGGCAGGCGGGTGAGCTGCGCCAATGCTACGTTGAGGTCCCCACTCTGTTGCCGGAGGGCTGACAGGGGGTCTGGACAAGCGGGTCACCAGAGGCTGGACCGAGAGGGACTTGGCCTCGACAGGATGGTGGTGCGCTGCTGGGGCACAGAGGTGTACCCTGTCGGAATTTGATTTGAACCTGGATTGTGAGAGATGAAGACGGTACTGCAGCACCATCTGCACTGGGCAGGAGAACGGGTTTACCTGTTGCTCAGTGCACCACACCGAGAATCTGCACCATTTGAAGGCATAAGCTCTCCTGGTGGAGGTCTTATGGGAAGCCAGCAGTATCTCTTCCACTTCTCCCAAGAGGTTGAAAGGGGCTAAGGTTACCCTATCAGCAGTCACACTGTCAGTGATAGGGACCCCAGGCTGGAGTGCAGAAGAGAGTCCTCCTCCTGAGACAAGAGCCCTGGGGAATTCCCCAGGGGGATCGGAGCCTCTACTGAATAATCGGAGGAGCATCAGGAACCATGGCTGCCTGGGCCACCAGGATCAGCGATGCTTTGTCACGAAGAGCCTTGAAGAGTGTCTTGGCAATCAACGGCGTGGGTGGGAAGGCGTACATGAGGCCATCTGACCATGGAATGAGAAATGCATCTGCCACTACCCGGGACGGGTGGGGCTGCTGGGAGCAAAAGCGGGGCAACTGGTAGTTATCCAGGCTGGCAAAAAGGTCCACCCATGGGGTCCTCCAGAGTCTGAAGAGCTGGGTGGCTACTCTGGGGTCCAGTTACCACTCATGCGGCTGGGGGACCCTGCTCAGTTTGCCAGGGTGTTGTCCTGGCCTAGTAGGTATACAGCCCATAGCAGCATTCCCTGACGAACTGCATAGGAACAATGTTTTGCAACAGAGGATGCGAGACCCCGTGCCCCGCTGCTTGTTCACGTAGAACATTGTCATCTGATTGTCCGTTCGGATCAGCACCGACTGGTGCCTCAGGTGGTGGCAAAATGCTTGGAGGGCTATATATACTGCCCAAAACTCCAGGAGGTTGATCTGCTGGTTGTGCTTGGCTTGTGACCAACTGCCCTGGGTGCTAAGTTCTTCGCAGTGGGCTGCCCCTCCCAGCAGGGAGGTGTCCATTGTGAGGACTTGTTGGAAGGGCATCCCTGCTTGAAGGTGTTGTGGATTTTGCCAACAAGTCAGATTCTGCCAACTAGTGGGTCACTAATGCTCTCCCTCGGAGTCAGCCCATGGCCTGTGTCCACTGGTCTCAAAAGTATCACTGAGTGACCCTCATGTGCAGAAGGGCGTCTGGGGTGACATGGACCATGGAGGCTATGTGCCCGATTAGGCACAGCAGAAGCCGAGCTGACACCGAGGGATGGTGTTGTACATCTGCGGCTAATGTCCTGAGACAGTTGGCCTGGTCCAGGGGGAGGAAGGCGTTTGCCTGAACGGCGTACAGCTTTGCCCCTATGAACTCCAGACATTGTGTCGGAAGGAGATGGGACTTGGGGTGGTTTATCACGAACCCCAGATGTCGTAGGATGTGGATGGTGCATGCTGTAGTTTGCTGCATCTCTGTGACCATGCATCCTTTTATGAGCCAGTCGTCCAGATAGGGGAAGATGAATGCCCCCTGGAGAAGGAGGTAGGAGGCTACTACTGCCAGACATTTGGTGAAGACTCTGGGGGCGGATGCCAGGCTGAAGGGTAGTACCCTGTACTGGTAGTGGCTGACCCCACCATGAAGCGAAGGTACTGCCTGTGGCTGGGGTGAATGAGGAAGTGGGTATAGGCATCCTTCAGATCCAAGGAGCATAGCCAATCTCCCTGCTGGAGGTAAGGCAACAATTTTCCAAGGGAGAGCATCTTGAACTTCTCCCTCACCAGGAACTTGTTCAGGTTCCGCAGGTCCAGGATGGGTCTTAGTTCCCCTATCCTTTTTGGCACGAGGAAATACCTGGAGTAGAACCTTTTGCCCCTGAGAAGTTGGGGTTCTGGTTCCACTGACTTGTCCTCGAGAAGGCCTGCGAGTTCTTGCAATAGTAGGTCTCAGTGAAGGGGAGACCTGGAGGACCTCTCCCGGAAAGAAAGGGGGAGGTGTCTGTGCCAGGTGGAGGAGGTAGACCTCTTTGACCACCTGGAGTGCCCAGGAATCGGTGGTGATGGCTGGCCACCTGTGGGTGTAATGGATCAGATGTTCCCTTATGGGCTGCTGTCCTCCTTGTGGTAGAGAGGCTTTGCCAAAGGAGTCAAAACTCCCCCCTGGGCTGGGCCGGATCCGACGCCTGGGGCTTGGGCGCCTTCTGTTTACAAGGGCCTTGCCCATGTCCGTTGGCCTGCTGACCCTGCTGGGGAGCAAGGAGGCCTGAAAATGTGGATAGTATTTTGTAAGCAGCCCCTTTCCTTGGGTAAAAGGGCTTTTTACCAGAGTCCTTTTGTCGGGGAGGTTTTTTTTGGAGAGCCTGGTCCTCGTCACGAACTCGGTCTCCAATTCAGCGGCTTTTCCGTCATGGGTTTGCCAAAGAGGTTCTCCCCTTGGCCTGGGACATCGACCAATTTGTTCTGAACCCAATGTTCGAGGTCGGAAGACTAGCCAAGCTTGGCATTGGGCTACTCTCGTCGCCAACTTGAAGCCGTCATAGGCTGCTTGAGTCATGAATTTGGAGCACTCATGGACGGCTTTGACTAGGTTCTTGAACAGCTGCAGGGGTTCCTCGGAGAAACCTGCAAGAACCCGGTGAGCTCCTTCACCAGGTCTCTCAGGTACATGCCCATGTACAGCTAGTAGGCCTGGATCAGGCCGATGAGCATCGAGCCCTAGTAGCACTTTCTGCCGAGGGCATCCAAGGTGCAGGCCTCTCCACATAGGAGTGCGTCTTCTGGCTCTTCGGCCAACGCATGGCCGACTCGACTGCCATGGAGTTATGTGGCAGATGTGCCTTCTGGAAGTCAGGGCTCCGGTGGACCCAATACATTGAGTTGAGCCGTTTGCTCACGACAGGCAGCGACGCTGGTGTTTCTCACATACGGAGCATTAGCCATTCCAGGATGGGTGGAATGGATACCGTGAGTGATTCCTTTGGTGGGCTTCATATTGGAGGATTTCTAGTTCCTCTGTCTGAGTATCCTCCTCCAATTCCACTGGGCATGCTAGGGCCTCTGAATATCCCACACGAAGTTGAGGAACCCCATGTCCTTGGGATAGGACAGACGCTGGGGTTCAGAAGGTGGTGAGTCTGAGTTGACGTCACGGTGGTGACGGGTGTCCGGGTACTCCTTATCCTCGGTTTCATATTCCTGGTAGTCGGTTGAAGACTCGAAGGAAGGGTGGCTCGCGGGTTTAGGCCTGAGCCCTGCCCACATCTCTGGGAGGCCCCATGATTGGTGTCATGTGCACTAGTTTATTTTATTTATTTATTTAGACAGTTTTGTATACCGCCTTATCCTTCAATCAAAGCGGTCACAACACAATTGGGGGATACATTTTAACACATGGGGATATGAGACACATGCACTAATACGTACAGGGAACATGGGCAATGGAGGGTTAAGTGGCTTGCCCAAGACCACAAGGAGCATCTGTGGAACTAGAAACCCCAGTCCTTCCGGCCCAAGGTTGCTGTCCTCTAGTGGGATTTGAACCCCCGACCTTCCGGCCTGAAGTACCTTGCCCCAACCACTAGTTGGCGAAGACTTCTGTCCCATAGAATGGGATCCAGATCTAGACCTCGGCAAAGGATTGACTTGAGGCCGGGGATGTCCTCAAAGTCAAGGGCCTGGTGGTCTGGGCGGAAGAACCTGTTATGCCAGACAGCAATGCCCGCTGCTGGTCCATGAAGGCAGACAGGCTGTGCTCCAGGGCCGTCATTCTGGTTTCCAGTCTAGAAGGCTCTGCAGCTATCAGCGCATGCACCGAGGAACTCGGACCTGATGCCGGTTCCCCCGAAGGGGAGTCCTCAACTAGGATGGCCTTGGGCACCTGAGGCCGATCTTCTAGAGATTTCTTCCAGGCAACCTTGGTGGGCCGCTCCCACTCCGAGTCCTTAGACAAGCATCATGGACTGCAGGACCTGGTTTGGGGCTTATCAGACCTTCCGGAACCATCCAGGGACGCTGCCTTCGAGGGTTTCTTCTTCTTCTTGTGTTCCCTCGAGAGAGACTCCCTTTCTGAAGATCCGTGGCATCGACTGGAGTCCACAAGGGCACCACGGAAGTCAGTGGCTTAAGAAGGGCCTTGGCCTTCTGAGGCATCGGGAACTCCGGAAAGCATAGTTACTCACCTGTAACAGGTGATCTCCGGGAACAGCAGGAATTTAGTCTTCACATATGAGTATCGTCGGTACCGACGGAGCCTGAGCGGGAACGCTCCCCAGCGTCCAATAGGAACACTTTTGGGAGCATCCCTCAGCACATGCACGCTGCCTTCCCGCCTTTCCAACTGTCCCTCTTCAGTTAAGTTTGTAGCTGAGTGAAAGGAGAGAGGGAGAGAGGAAAGAGACAAAGAGATAGAGAGACAACTCCTAGGGGAGGTGGGTGGGTTGTGAAGACTAAATTCCTGCTGTTCCCGTAGATCACCTGTTACAGGTGAGTAACTACTGTCACCAATTGGTCCCCCTGTAGCCTTAGCATACAGGGTAGGCTGCTTGGAGACCTTTTATTGAAAGGTTTAGGAGTGTAGCTGTGGGCCTTTCAATAAGGGATCGTCGTGGGTCGAGTGGTTAAGGTCAAAACAGGCTTTTAATTCCCCTCCCGGGGTTGGATTCAAACACAGGATAACAAAAGGACATAAGCCATGCACTCTGGCATAAAGTAAGAAAAAGTAAAGTCTTGTGCTTCTTAACAGGCAATTAGATAACTTCCACAAACTGTTTGGCCTCAGCACAGAGAAATCACATCATTTAATACAGCTAATGTACAGTCCATCTGATTGTCAGATAATTCAGCTTCTGGAGGATCAATTATCATGGACTCACTCTGACAATCATCTGAATAAACCCTTTGGCTGTGATTGTAATGAGGGCAGATTACTCTCCTCTGCTAGTTCCTGAGACTTCCTTAATATTTCCTCTAACAGGTAAGGATCAGTCTCACCATATCTCTGTCCATAGTTCACAGGAGAATTATATCCTTTATAGCTTCTACGAGAGAAAGTCTTATGAGCACCTTTACAAGGGTTAATTAGCCTACCTTCTGGCTTTGAGGCAAAGGGAGGTCTGTACACTGCTCCTTTAGGACGGGGTTTAAACCTCAGAGGCTTCTCTCTGCATATTGGCTGTTCACCCTCCTCTTCAGACATACAAATGTCTTGCACTGTAGGTCCTTCACTCCCTTGCGCTTTAAATGCTTCCCAGTTATCCTCACTGGTATTTTCTCTCTTAAGCTACTTTCACCATAAGATAAACGTCTGGAGGCTTGGTTAAAAGGTTTCTGTGCCTTTCTCCTCCAATTATCACTGTCAGCTGCCTTCTGCCTTCCTCTCTCCCAATCAGTATCAGAATCTACTGAATCACTCATGTAAGGTTCTCTTTCACACCAGGGCAGACGTTGCCTCCAAGATCCAGACCTCAGCTTACACACACCTTTCAGCTGGTTCTGATCTACAGCGTCTTTCCTGCTTCTTACGTTGCTCCTTAGAACTCTGTCACTCGTAGTTCTTTCTTTCTTTGCATCTGCTGCAGCTGCTTCCTGCTCCTCTCTCTCTTCCTCCTTCCTCTCCTCCTTCCTTTCAAACTCTAGTGAACGTCTCTTATATGTTTGCTGGGGATCTAATCTGGCCCTTCCCCCTCCCAGGTGAAAGCTATTAGACCTAGGAGCTCGGGATTGTTTGTCAGCTGGGCGGGGTTCCTGCCCTCGTGGCTGGGAATGTTTATGTTGCCCTTGGCAACTGGGAGTCCTGATCTCTTCCTTCCTGCTAGAAACAGCCCTATTGCATTTAGGTTCCTCTGTTTTTCTATCACAGGATATCTCTTCCCCATTACATATCCCCCCTCTTAAGATATTACAGGCTGCAGCTTCCTGAGTCTGCCAGCATGTAATCCTACTCTTATGGGCTGAAACACCTTCCACTTTGACCAGCCGTACTGTGGCTGTTCTGTCATGCCAAGGTTTTAACAAATTCACGTGATATACTTGTCGTCGCCCTTTTTCATTCTCCACCATATAGGAGACGGGCCCGATCTTTTGCACCACTGTATAGGGTCCTTTCCATCTGGATTCAAATTTGGGACCAACTTCTGCTACCAGGACTAAAACTTTATCCCCGACTTCTAGCTGTCGTGTCTTGGTTCTTCGATCATAATAGTGTTTCTGCCGGCGTTGGCTAGCCTGCAAATTATCTATTGACATTCGGGATGTCCTTTCTAAGCGGGTCCTAAGATCTCTAAGAAATTGGGGTACCCCTATCTCTGCTTCATCAGGCTCGACCCATTGTTCCCTTAGGATATCCAATATCCCCCTCGGAACCCGGCCATATAAAAGCTCATAGGGCGATGCCCCTAAGGACGCTTGTACGCGCTCTCGGCATGCTTATAAGACGAATGGGAGTACGTTATCCCATTCGGCCATTTTTCCTTCTAGGCTCCTTCGTAACATCTGTTTAATGGATTGATTCATCCTCTCTACTAACCCATTAGCTTGAGGATGATAGGCGGAGGTCCGGACATGCCGTACCCCAAAAGCGTCCCATACCCTGGCTAAGTGTCTTGAAGTGAAATTACTCCCCTGATCCGTCAGAATTTCCTGGGGAAATCCGATTTCACAAAACAGCTTTATGAGCTCAAGGGCTATGGTCTTGGCCGAGATGTTACGTAATGGAACAGCCCATGGAAAGCGGGTTGCTTGGTCTATGATTACCAGTATGTACTGGAAACCTCTCGGCGTTTTAACGATGGGTCCTACAATATCCATCGCTAACCGACGAACTGGAGTTGCAATAGTAGGCGTAGGTATCATGGGTACAGGTTTTGGCTTACTAGCCGTGACTCGCAGGCAAGCGGGACAGGACTCGCAATAGCGGGCTGTCTCTTTAAAGACGCCAGGCCAATAAAATCGGGCCAATATCTGGTCCAATGTCCCCTGTATGCCTTTATGGCAGCCAACAGGATGGTCATGTGCCAGTCTCAGGACTACCGCCTTAAAGGTAGTAGGCACGACCAACTGTTTTCTTACTGTGCCTATCCGCGGGTCTGTACTCTCCCTGTACAATATTTCATCCTCTAAAAAGAACCTGGGCAAGATGGTCCTATTCTCTTGGGCATACCCAAAGGCTCTCTTTAGTGCAGGGTCATCCCTCTGCTCTTTAGGAAAGGAAGGGAATTTTCGGACAAGTTCTGCTGGGACCCAGGGCAACTCCTCCCCGGCTTCCAGTTCTGCCCTTGCCTGAGACCTATGCCTTCTCTCATGTCATTTTGCAGCCTTTCCTTTCCTATCTTTGGAGGGCATGTTTAACAAATCCTCATGAGAGGGAAGTATGTCTTGTACCTCCTCTCTTCCATCATTCTCACCTCCTTGGGGTTCTTCCTCAACCTCAGGAGCTTCAGTTTCCTCATCCCTGGGACTGACTCCTGTTACAGGAACTTTCGCTTGGGAACTGGTAGAAACTAGGCCTATTCTTTCAGCTAAACCTTTTCTTAACTCTTTCTGAAAGGGAGGCCAATCTCTGCCTAAAACAATATCGCGAGGAAGTCGCGGTATAACTGCCACGCGTACTTCCCCCTCAATCCCTAAGCCTGTTATAGACACTTTATGCACTGGATAGTACGATGCTGACCCGTGAACACATTTCACTTGTACTCTTGCCTCTGCTTGGCTCTGGGCGGATTGGTCATGGTCAGAGATGGTCTTCCACAACTTCTGGGAGACCATACTCTGGTCTGCTCCGGAGTCTAGCAAGGCCAGAGCTTCTACCCCTTCCACACAGACCTTAAGCAGAAATCCCTCCTCTAGGGGTTCCTTCTTTCCTGACACTAAGGCAGTGCGTAAGGTGCAATCTCTACGTAAGTGTCCTGGCTGACCACAATTATAACATTTTCTCCTGGACCATTTGTCCACATTCTGGTCAAACATATTCCTCTTATAGGTCTTTTCTACGCCCCCTAGTTTATCAATGCCCGCCACCTTTACCACATTTTTCTTAGAGGTCCCGGCTAACTCTGCCTCAAAGTATCTTTCTGAGAGCTCAGCCGCTTCCTCGGTGGAACTGCATTTCTGGAGCAGTAGAAACGCTTTTACCTCAGTCGGTACAGCCTCAAGGAATTGCTCCATAATTATGGTATCTACCAGAGATTCTACTGTCCTCCTTTCAGGAGTGAGCCATTTCAGCGCTAGACCCTTTAACCGCTGAAATAGTGCTTTCGGTGTTTCCATAGGCCTAAGCCTAGCTTCCCTGAATAAACGCCTGTAGTGCATGGGCGTTAAACCCAGCCTGTTTCTTACAGCATTCTTTACATTCAGGTAATTGGACGCCTGATCAGCAGGCATGGTTTTGTACGCTGCTAGTGCCTCACCCGACAGAGACATAGCTAGACGGACAGCCCACTGGTCAGTTGGCCATTTAGCTGATTCGGCTATTCTTTCAAACGCATCAGCGAAATCATCAAAATTATCATTGTCTTTAAACTGTCCCAGTGCTTACGCACCACAGTTAGCCAGTCCTACCCCCATTTGTACTGAGGGAACAGACTCCTCTTTGTCCATCGTCTGCTTCAGCAGAGCTCCCAGTAGCTCCAACAGTGGCTGCTGCTGTGCATTCATGGCTGCTACAGTTTTTTCTTGTATCACTCGGGCCAGCTCACTTTGCGCCTTCCACTGAGCCTCCATCCAGCTTTTTACGTCCTGGGGATCCATCTCAGGTTTTCTATATCTGCAGAAACAGAAGAACAAACAAAGGCCCACCAAGTGCGGTGCCAAAAACTTCTATGCCTCCCACATATAGCACAGAAATGGATACTTTCTCACCAATCCTATTACACCCGTGCCCCCTTACTCGTACCTGAGCATGGTGCAGGATCTTGCCTTGAGAAAGATATCCTGGGTAGCTCCAAGTCAGGTCTGCAACCGAAGTCCAGTCTGGTTTTTCCTCCTTTCCTCAGGACAGCCGAACTTCTCCTGATTTTCCAGGTAATCCTTTTTCTTGCTACTGTCTTTGTACAGTGTTTTTAAAAATCCGAAAGACTACGCCATTTCCTGTCACCAATTGGTCCCCCTGTAGCCTTAGCATACAGGGTAGGCTGCTTGGAGACCTTTTATTGAAAGGTTTAGGAGTGTAGTTGTGGGCCTTTCAATAAGTGATAGTCGTGGGTCGAGTGGTTAAGGTCAAAACAGGCTTTTAATTCCCCTCCCGGGGTTGGATTCAAACACAGGATAACAAAAGGACATAAGCCATGCACTCTGGCATAAAGTAAGAAAAAGTAAAGTCTTGTGCTTCTTAACAGGCAATTAGATAACTTCCACAAACTGTTTGGCCTCAGCACAGAGAAATCACATCATTTAATACAGCTAATGTACAGTCCATCTGATTGTCAGATAATTCAGCTTCTGGAGGATCAATTATCATGGACTCACTCTGACAATCATCTGAATAAACCTTTGGCTGTGATTGTAATGAGGGCAGATTACTCTCCTCTGCTAGTTCCTGAGACTTCCTTAATATTTCCTCTAACAGGTAAGGATCAGTCTCACCATATCTCTGTCCATAGTTCACAGGAGAATTATATCCTTTATAGCTTCTACGAGAGAAAGTCTTATGAGCACCTTTACAAGGGTGAATTAGCCTACCTTCTGGCTTTGAGGCAAAGGGAGGTCTGTGCACTGCTCCTTTAGGACGGGGTTTAAACCTCAGAGGCTTCTCTCTGCATATTGGCTGTTCACCCTCCTCTTCAGACATACAAATGTCTTGCACTGTAGGTCCTTCACTCCCTTGCGCTTGTAAATGCTTTCCAGTTATCCTCACTGGTATTTTCTCTCTTATGCTACTTTCACCATAAGATAAACGTCTGGAGGCTTGGTTAAAAGGTTTCTGTGCCTTTCTCCTCCAATTATCACTGTCAGCTGCCTTCTGCCTTCCTCTCTCCCAATCAGTATCAGAATCTACTGAATCACTCGCGTAAGGTTCTCTTTCACACCAGGGCAGACGTTGCCTCCAAGATCCAGACCTCAGCTTACACACACCTTTCAGCTGGTTCTGATCTACAGCGTCTTTCCTGCTTCTTACGTTGCTCCTTAGAACTCTGTCACTCATAGTTCTTTCTTTCTTTGCATCTGCTGCAGCTGCTTCCTGCTCCTCTCTCTCTTCCTCCTTCCTCTCAAACTCTAGTGAACGTCTCTTATATGTTTGCTGGGGATCTAATCTGGCCTTTTCCCCTCCCAGGTGAAAGCTATTAGACCTAGGAGCTCGGGATTGTTTGTCAGCTGGGCGGGGTTCCTGCCCTCGTGGCTGGGAATGTTTATGTTGCCCTTGGCAACTGGGAGTCCTGATCTCTTCCTTCCTGCTAGAAACAGCCCTATTGCATTTAGGTTCCTCTGTTTTTCTATCACAGGATATCTCTTCCCCATTACACTACGCTATCTCCAGGAACAAGCAGGAATGTAGTCTTCACATATGGGGACCCCCTAGCTGAAGATGCCAGGGAGATAGCCCCAGGAAGGTGCCACCCTAGAAGGGTAGGCATCCTTCCTCCCATGGATCTCTGGCATTCCACCAGGGTTGGTGGGTAGGAGTTGAATTAGGTCTGAAAGAGATTTTGAAGAACAGCTTGGCCAAAGAAGGCATCTCGACGGGAGGCTTTATCCAGGCAGTAGTGGGCTGTGAAGGTGTGTACCGAAGCCCAGATGGCTGCTCGACAAATGTCATCGATAGACACAGAGTGGAGATTAGCCATGGAACTTGCCATGGCTCTCACGTTATGAGCTGTGACATGGCCTAGAAGAGGAAGACCCTTACTCTCATAAGCGAAAGATATGCATTGGGCAATCCTTTTAGATAAAGTTCTTTTGGATACTGGAAGTCCCAAATGACTCGAGTCAAAAGCTATAAAAAGTTGCGAAGACTTTCTATGTTGCTGTGTTCTCTGTAGGTAAAAGGCTAAGGCTCTTTTACAATCCAAAGAATGAAGGTTTCTTTCTGCATTAGAGGTGTGAGGCCTCGGAAAAAATACAGGAAGATAAATTGATTGATTTAAATGAAAAGGCAAAAATACCTTTGGCATAAAGTGTGGATGAGTTCTAAGAACAACCTTATCATGGTGAAACCTAGTATAAGGAGGATCAGTCACTAAAGCTTGCAATTCACTAATGCAACATGCAGAGGTGATTGCAATTAGGAAGATGACCTTCCAGGTCAAAAACTTGAGGGTTGTAGTGGCTAAGGGTTCAAAAGGCGGCTTCATGAGCTGCCCGAGAACTAGATTTAGATCCCATGCCACCGGTGGTGGCTTAATGGGAGGTTTGGTTAATAGAAGACCTCTCATAAATCTGGATATATGTGGATGAGAGGAAATTGGTTGTCCATTCAGAGGCTTATAAGAAGCTGCGATTGCACTAAGATGGACTCTTACCGAATTGGTCTTTAGATCAGAATTCGATAAGTGAAGGAGATACTCTAGTATCGATTCTAAAGGTATGACAAGGGGGTTTAAACCCTTCTTGGAACACCATAAAGTAAAACTTTTCCACTTGAAGGCATAAGACCTTCTTGTGGAAAGTTTTCTAGAAACCTGAAGGATATCCTTTACCTGTTGGGACAGGTTGAAATCCTGGAGGTCTAAGCCTTCAGCAACCAGGCCGTGAGATGCAGGGACTGGGGGCTCGGGTGCCATAGCGTCCCGTTCTCTTGGGAAAGGAGATCTGGAGCATGCCCTAACTCCAGAGGTGTAGCTTGAGAGAGATGTAGAAGCAGGGGATACCACTCTTGGCGTGGCCATCATGGCGCCATGAGAATCATACGACCCCTATCTCTTTGAAGCTTGAAGAGTGTTTTGGGGATGAGGGGAATGGGTGGGAATGCATAAAGGAAGTCCTGCCCCCAATGAAGGAGGAAGGCACCCCATGCCTGACAACTGTGAGCCAGAATCCTGGAATAGAACCGGGGAAGTTTGGCATTCAGTGGACTTGCAAAGAGGTCTATGTCTGGAGTGCCCCAGAGATGAAATATCTTTGCCACCTGGTCTAGGTGGAGAGACCATTCGTGAGGCAGCAGTTCTCGACTGAGTTTGTCTGCCCAAAGGTTTTGAATGCCTGGAAGATATACCACTAGAAGGTGAATTTGATGCTCTCTGGCGAGGGCCCACAGTCGCAAAGCTTCGTTGCATGACGACAGAGAGCCTGTTCTGCCCTGCTTTTTCACATAGAACATGGCTACTTGATTGTCTGTCTGGACTAGGACTGTCTTGTAGCTGAGCTGGGCGTGAAATACTTGAAGAGCTAAATAGATTGCTCTTAATTCCAGGAGGTTTATATGTAGACCAGCCTCCTGTGGAGACCAGGTGCCCTGTGTAGAGAGATGATTCAGGTGTGCTCCCCAACCCACCTGTGATGCATCTGTTGTTAGGGTGGCCTGAAAGAGGGGTTGAGGAAAAGGAGACCCCACTGTCAGATTTTCTAGTGATTGCCACTATTGGAGGGACAAAATTAGCCCTTGAGAGTTTATTATTTTGTCTGATAAGTGTCCTGTGGCCTGTGTCCACTGTGTGGACAGGGTCCACTGAGCTGCTCGCATGTGGAGGCGAGCATATGGGACTACATGAACTGTGGATGCCATATGTCCCAGTAACTGTAGTAGCTCCCAAGCAGTTAGCGAAGATTTCCCTGCTGCTTGAGAAGCTAGTTGCATTATGCGAAGACACTGGGCCTGTGGAAGGAAAGCCTTTGCCTGTCTGGTATCTAGACAGGCCCCTATAAATTCCAGGCATTGGGAAGGAACAAGTTGGGATTTTGGGAAGTTTACCAACCCCAAGTACTGGAGGATTCACATTGTGTGAGACAGTGCAGTGCTGGCCTCTGCAACTGTAGGGGCTCGAATGAGCCAGTCGTCTAAGTAAGGGAAGACGAATGTTCCCAGGGTTCGCAGAAATGCAGCTACTACTGCCATGCATTTCGTGAATACTCTTGGTGCTGAAGCCAGACCAAAGGGAAGAACCCTGTACTGGAAATGTTTTCCCTTGAAAAGGAATCGTAAGAATTTCCTATGATCTGGATGGATCAGAATGTGCGTTTATTGTGACATAGTGAGTCCTTCTAGCCCGGTAGAAACTCCCAAAAACCAGGTAAAAAGTGCAGGGCTGCAATATAAACAAAAGCACATGACTACTGGTTGTCAGGGAAACCAAGCCCGAAAGAAAGAAACACGCCCCTGCTACCAGTTTAACAGAGAGTTACAAAGTAATTCAGAACACCTGCTAGGGGGCGGAGTCAGGCCCTACCCGAGAAAGCTGACTCATAAAGAGGTCCCAGTAGGTAGAGAGAGTGAAGAGAGAGAGGAGGAAAGCCAGAGTGAAAGAGAGAGTGAACAAGAGGAGAGACGAGCAGAGTCCCCTTGGAGGAAGAAAAGCCAGCTTCCAGTAAGGAGGTGGACTGAGTCTCAAGCTGAAGAAAGGTCAGAGGCTCTGAGTCAAAGATACAGCAGGAGCAGACCCGGGCAGCTGAAATACTCTCTGGATTATAAACAGAAGGAAAAGCCAGGAAGGCAGTTGAACTCTGTTTTGCACAAGTCAGGTTGGGAACCAACAGCTATCTATAAGCCACGGAGAAAACCTTCCACAGCCAGGTTCCACGGGTGATTGTTGGTTTGGACTTGCGCTGCCATCAGATTTTGTTGCTGATCCAGTCCCTTGATAAACCCCTAGTGGAGAAACGCAAGGGCGCCTTCAAATTTGGCGTTGGGACATTGCCTTCCTCCTAACCATGGAGGTTCAGGCAAGCTGAAACATGATATGTTTTATATATAAAAAAGAAATGACAAAAAAAGGAATAACAGCATAAAAACAACAACAACAAAAATTTATGAAGACCGAGAATATTGCTCAAGAGCTAAGTACTTTTTTATTATATTTGGTGAATTATAAATGGTTTCATCAGGTCTTCATAACTCCTAAGCCGTTGATGTGATACACCCCTGCACACACTCAAGAGATTATTCAATATTCTTTGATATTGTGGTGCTTTGTGGGTTGTTTTCTGAGGCTTGTGGAAAGACACTCAAACAGATGTTCATTTGTGATACATAGGTTAATTGTTGAATGAGTTCTTATTGATTGAGCTGTATTTATCATTCACAAAATTTGGCCATTTAGGTATTTAGGTTCCAAGGTAAGCCTAAGGGCTGGAATCATAATAATTGTGAGTTTGGTGAACTGGAAGGTTGGGACTATGGTGGAAAGGACTATAATGGGAGTGCTTGTTTCAAACAGTACTTAAACCCCGAGTTCACCATAAAGCCTAGGGTTGGAGAAAAGGGCGCGGCTCCAGAGGGAGCATAGCAAACAATTCCTGCCCCAGAGGTAGAATTTATGGAAACAGAGCCATCCTGTGTAAATACTCCTATGGAAGAAATGGACTGTACGATTTCACTGGCTGAGGAGATAATATCTCTATGTTAAAATTGTGCTGTGAAGAAAATACAGACTTACTGTGGGAAGGGAACAGAGCTGTAGGAAACAGTACTGTGGTGTTTAATCTGCTGGAAGAAAAATGTTTAACGCTGGCTGAAGCTATTTGAGTTGGATATCTTATTTTGTCCTTTTTCTGCCAAAGTGCAAGATATTTGTGTTACCTTTATTCCTTGTGAAATCCACCCCGGGAGGGGAAATAAATCCTTTTGCTTGAAACACTTGAGTCACACTACCCTTCATTGAACTTTTAAAGGAACTACATTTCCCTACAAGCACTGCTTCAGGAAATAGTGAAACTTTGATTCAGGAAGGAACTTAACCTCCTTAAACCCTACATGCCTACGGGTATCAGCAAGGGGGGAGGATCACAGTATGCATCCTTTAAGTCTAGAGAGCAAAGCCAATCCTGGCTTTGAAGGTATGGCAGAAGAGTTCCTAGAGAAATCATTTTGAACTTCTCTCGGAACAGGTATTTGTTCAATTCTCTGAGATCTAGAATGGGTCTGCATCCTCCTGTTTTCTTTGGAATAAGAAAATAGGGGGAGTAGAACCCTGCACCCGGTTGAAGAATGGGTACCTCTTCTATTGCCCCTTGGGCAAGAAGTGTTGAGACCTCTTGATCTAGCAGACAGTCTGCTGAGGTTTGAGAATTGAATTGCCTTAGAATTGTAGGAGGGGGCATGCTGTGGAAATGAAGCTTGTACCCCTCTCCTACAATGGACAGAGTCCAATCTTCTGCTGTTATCTGATGCCATCTGCTGGCAAAGTGGCATAACCTGCCTGGGATATTGGGGGGTTGGGGGACCCCTCAGAGGCAGGAAGGATAAGCTCTCTAGGAATGAGTCAAAGCCCTTGAGGGGGGTGAGCCTGAGGAGCTGGTTGGGCTCTCGGGCCTTTTGGCTTCTTTTGCTGTCTAGTTTGTCCCTTTTGGGCAACCTGACCCTGAGTTTGACTCTGCTGGGTATAGGAAGGATAAAATTTCCTCTTTTTGCTGAAAGAGGGTTTTTTATAAGGCTTCTTTTTGGCTGGAGTGGCTGTAGATTTTGACAATCTATCTAGAGTGGAATTGTCAGCATCTAACTCGTTAGCCTTCTCCTGCCAGTTCTTGCCAAAGAGATTTTCTCCCATGCAAGGAATGTTGCCTAACTTGTCCTGTACCCAAGTCTCCAAGTGTGATGCCTGAAGCCAGGCAATCTGTCGTGCCCCAATGGCAACAGCAGAGGTTCTGCTGATGCATTCAAAGAAGTCAAAGGCTGCATGATTTACAAACTTGGAGACATCTTGAGCATGCTTAACTAGAGCAAGAAAGTCTCGTCTCTTGTCATCTGGGAGAAATGGGCTCATAAGCTCCAACTCTATTGTAACTTCTTTAAGGAACATTCCCATATATAGTATATATGAACTGTTCCTAGCTGAAAGCATGGAAGCCTGAAAATTTTGGCGCCCAAAAGCGTCCGGAGTCCTGCATTCACGACCTGGGGGATTGGATGCATGCCTCTTTGCACTTTTCATCCTATGCATGGCTGACTCCACCACCATTGAATGGTGTGGCAGCTGAGTCTTTTGAAATCCAGGACATGGCGGAACTCGATACATAGAATCAAGTCTCCTAGAATGAGGAGATGTAGTCAGAGGCGTCTCCCACATTCTGAGCATCAGGTTATGCAGAATTTCATGGATGGGCAGAGTAGCTGCTTCCTTTGGAGCTTTAGGATATTGGAGAATCTCTAATTCCTTTGCTCTGGGTTCTTCTTCAGGAGCTACCATGATTGAAAGGCCCTCGGCCATATCACGAACAAAATCCTGAAAAGACATGTCCTCTAGAGGTGACATTCTGCGTTGGGGAGAAGAGGGATCTTCCAGGAGAAACCCTCTGGTACCAGCAGAATTGTCAGAGTCTTGGGAATCGGAGGATTCGAAGTATTCCTGACCACGATGCTCATGCAAAGCATGGTCCCAGTATCGATCAAAGTCGGAACTGAGTTGATCCGGTACCGATCTGTCGATTCCAGCCAAAGATGGCGTGGGAAGAATTCCCACCGGGGCCGGTACCGGTGTCTGTACTGGCGTAGGAACCGGCATCGGTATCGATGTCGGTACCGGTGCCCGTTGAACCATAGGTGTCAACGGTACTGCAGCTGTGAGCAGAGCTGCGATACTGCGTTCGATAGCGAGGAACCTCTGGTCTATCGACGCTGCCGATGCCTGGGTGTCGGTACCGGTGAAAACGGCCGGGACCCCTGAGCATGGCACAGGTAGTTCTTGCAAGGTCAAGGCCTTGAGCACATCCTGAAGCCCCATTGATGCTTTGGAAGCTGAAGCCTCCCGCCGGGGCTGTTTTGCCGGTGTGGTTCCCTCAAGGGCAATGCCAATGGCCTCTCGATGTTTAGCAGGAAAGCTACCCTTTGAGGACCAGCTTTTATGTTTAGTTACCTGAGATCCATGGGAGGAAGAGTAGGCTCTTGAAGATGTCGATGCAATGGATCTGGCATCCGAGGAAAAGAGGGTACTGAGCTTTGCAGCTCGGTTCTGTCTTCCCCTTTTAGTCATCCCCATACAGGAGAGACATTCAGCTGGAGAATATTCAGGCCCTAAACATTTAAGACACCAATCATGGGTGTCAGTGACGGAAATGGTACCGCCACAATTAGTACAGTTTTTTAAACCACTAGTTGGTTTTTCCATGTTTCAGGAATGTGGGGCCTAATGCCCAAAATGGCGCCTAGCACCGAAAAGAGTAGTTACTCACCTGTAACAGGTGTTCTCCAGGAGCAGCAGGAATCAGCACTCAGATGGGTGACATCGACGTCGATGGAGCCCTTGCGGAGAATTTCCCCAGCTTTCCATGAAAGCCTTTGGGAATGCAGGCAAGCATGCGCGGTTCCCTTCCCGCCTAAAGGTGCCATCTTTCTCAGTCAAATGATATAGCTAAAAACAGCACACAAAAATGTAAAAATAAACTATGTACAACTGCAACTCCCAGGGGAGGAGGGAGGGTTGTGAGGACTGATTCCTGCTGCTCCTGGAGAACACCTGTTACAGGTGAGTAACTACTCTTTCTCCAGGACCAAGCAGGAAGTCAGTCCTCACATATGGGTGAATCCCTAGCTCTGGGCTACCAAGGAACTCAGGCTGAACAAGAGAACTCCCTCTAGTCCCAGCATCAAAGAAAGGCTTTTCACTGACAGAACCTCCACTGGTAGCCCAACGGAGGGCTGGAGTTGCCTAAACCTCAAAGAGATTCCGGAGTACTGCCTGGCCAAAAGCACTGTCCCTACGGGACTCCCTCTCCAGACAGTAATGGGCCGCAAAAGTCTGGCTTGAGGACCAAGTTGCAGCCCTGCAGATGTCCACCAATGGTACAGAGCAGAGGTGAGCCACTGAGGCAGCCATTGCCCTGACACGATGGGCCGTGACCCGACCCTGCAAAGGAAGGTCAGCCGCCCTGTAAGCCCAGGTGATACAGTCAGCTACCCAGGTGGACAAGGTACGTTTGGACACAGCTAACCCCAAATTATTAGGGTCAAAAGATAGGAAGAGCTGAGTAGCCCTTCTATGCCCCTGCGTACGGTCAAGGTAGAAGGATAAGGCCCTCCTACAGTCCAGGGTATGCAGAACTGCTTCAGCCTGGCTTGCATGAGGCATAGGGAAGAATGCTGGAAGAACCACCTCTTGGTTAAGGTGGAAGGAGGAGACAACCTTTGGTAGGAACTTTGGATGAGTCCTAAGGACTACCCTGTTCCTATAGAAGCGGGTGTAAGGCCTGTCACAGACCAGGACCTGAAGCTCACTCACTCTCCTGGCCGAGGTTAGGGCTACCAAGAAGAGTGTCTTCCAGGACAGGAAGCGGAGAGGACAAGTAGCCATCGGCTCAAAAGGTGGGCGAGTCAGTCGTTGCAAGACCACATTCAACTCCCACTCAGGAGGAGGAGGACGGATCGGAGGCTTGGGCAAGAGCAAGCCTCTGAGAAATCGGGACACCAAGGGGTGAACCGACAGAGAATGTCCTTCTACCAGTGAGTGGTGAGCTGCTAGAGCAGAGAGGTGGACCCAAACAGAATTGGACTTAAGTCCCTGATTTGATAAGTGCAGTAAGTACTGAAGCACTACTGGTACAGCACAGGAGAAAGGATCTTCTGTACGTAGCTGACACCACACAGAAAACTTTTCCATTTCAGGGCATAGGTTTTCCTAGTGGACTGCTTCCTAGAGGCTAGGACAACCTCCTCAACTTCCTGAGGTAGGCCCCAGGGAGCCAAAACTACCCTTGCAGCCTCCAGGCCATCAAATTGAGAGCTTTGAGATTGGGGTGCAGAAGGGAACCCTGATCCTGAGAGAGATGGTAGGGTTGCAACCCCAGAGGCAGTGGGGGATCCACTGCCAGTTGAAGCAGAAGTGGAAACCAAGGCTGTCTCGGCCACCTGGGAGCCACCAGCAGGACCGAGGCCTTGTCCTGAAGAATTTTGAACAGGGTTCGGGCCACCAAGGGCGAGGGAGGAAACACATACAGGAGGCCCTGTGACCAGGGTATCAGAAAAGCATCTGCTGCTATCTGCAGAGGATGCGGTTGCCTGGAGCAGAACTTTGGCAGCTGTTTGTTCAGTGGACTGGCAAACAGATCTATGGATGGAAGTCCCCATTTCAGGAAAATCTTCTGAACCACCAAAGGATGGAGCTGCCATTCGTGTGGCTGCAGAATCCTGCTCAACCTGTCGGCCAGGTAGTTTTCCTGGCCAGGGAGATACACAGCCTTGAGGAGCATGTTGTGCCTGAGAGCAAACAAGCAAAGGGCCAGTGCCTCCTGACAAAGGAGCCTGGACCCAGTTCCGCCCTGCTTGTTCACATAAAACATGGCTACCTGGTTGTCCGTTTGAACTAGGACAGACTGATGAGCCAGGGTTGGAGAGAAAGTCTTGAGGGCTAACCGAATAGCCCTGAGTTCTAGTAGATTGATTTGCTGTGCGGCCTCCCAGGGAGACCACAGGCCCTGGGTGCACTTGCCTAGACAATGAGCCCCCCAGCCCTGCAGGGAGGCATCCGTGGTCAACACCACTGTGAATCCAGGAATGCCTTGCAGGAGATTGGGTGGGTGCAGCCACCAGCGGAGGGAGTTCAGAAATTGTCTGGACACCCTTATCCTGTCTCTGAGGCGGCCTGTGGCCTGTGACCACCGAGTCCGAAGGCACCACTGTGCAGGCCTCATATGGAGCTGGGCACTGGGGATCACATGTACTGTCGAAGCCATGTGGCCAAGAAGCCTCAGGCAGAGTCTGGCGAAGACCAGTGACCTGCTGAGAAACTTGTTTGCTAAGTTTATCAGTCTTTGGGCTCTGTCTTCTGGCAAGAACGCCTTTGCCAGCAGAGAGTCTAACCTTGCCCCTATGAACTCCAAGTTCTGGGAGGGGAGAAAAGTGGACTTTGCGAAGTTTATTACAAAGCCCAGGTTTTGAAGAAGAGCAATAGCTCTGAGGGTGGCTTGTCTGGCCTCCTGGCACGTCTGACCCCTGAGGAGCCAGTCGTCCAGATTGGGGAAGACTAAGATTCCCTGATTTCTCAGGTAGGCCGCCACCACTGCCAGGCAATTGGTAAAGACCTGGGAGCGGAGGTGAGGCCAAAAGGCAGTACTCTGTACTGATAATGGTTTCCTCCCACAATGAACCTGAGGTACTTTCTGTGGTCTGTATGAATGAGGATGTGAGTGTACGCATCCTTTAGATCTGAGGAGCATAGCCAATCTCCCTGCTGGAGGTAGGGCAGAAGTGTTCCAAGAGTAAGCATCTTGAACTTCTCCTTTTCTAGGAATTTGTTGAGATTTCTGAGGTCTAGAATAGGCCGGAGGCCACCGGTTCTTTTTGGTACAAGGAAATACCTGGAGTAGAACCCTTGACCATGTAGGTGGGGAGGCACAGGCTCCACTGCCCTGTCCACCAACAGACCTTGGAGCTCCTGAAGGAGAAGATCTGTGTGCAGGGGAGGCCTTGGAGGCTCCCCTGGAAAGTATGGAGGAGGCAGCTGTTGGAAGTGTAGCAGAGAGCACTTGTGGATTATGCTTAGCACCCAACTGTCTCCAGTGATGAGTGGCCACTTGTGGGCAAACAGAGAAAGGCAACCTCCTATGCAGGGTTGGGAGAGCAGGGACGGAGAGGCTATGCCTAAGGAGTCAAAAACCCCCACCCTGCTGAGTGGGAGCAAGGGCCGGAGGCTTGGGAGTCCTCTGCCTACGGGGCCCATTACCCTGCCCCTTGGCCTGCTGACCCTGAGGGGGAGCTTGGGAGGCCTGGTACTGTAGGTACTGTTTGTAGGCAGTGCCCTTCCTCGGGTAAAAGGGCTTTTTAGCCGAGCCCTTCTTTTTGTGAGAAGGGGCAGAAGTCTTTCTAGACAGCCTTGCCCTCGTGAGGTGCTCGGTTTCGAGCTGTGCGGCCTTCTCGGTCATGGGCTTGCCAAACAGGTTCTCACCTCGGCAAGGGACATCGACCAACTTGTCCTGAACCCATGGCTCGAGGTCCGATGACTGCAGCCATGCCTGGCGTCGAGCCGCGATGCCGGCTGCCGCAACACAGGGCAAAGCCTCGAAGCCATCATAGGCAGCGCGGGACATAAACTTGGAGCATTCCCGGATCCCCGAGGACAAGGGACTTGAACCTCTGCAAGGGTTCCCCGGAGAGACCAGCAGAGAACCCGGCCAGCTCCTTGGCCAGGTCCCACAAGTACATGCCCAAGTACATGCCAAGCAAGCATCGAGCCCTGGAAGCACTTTCTACCAAAACCATACAGGTTCCGGGCCTCCCTGCCAGGGGGCACCGCGGAGTGCATCTTCTGACTTTTCAGGCGATGCATGGTCGATTCCACCACCATGGAATGGTGTGGTAGCTGCGCCTTCTGAAAGCCAGGGCTCTTCCGGAGTCGATAGATAGAATCGACCCGCTTGCTTAGAACCGGCGCCGAGGCCGGTGCCTCCCACATCCGGAAGAGGAGCCGTTTCAGCATCGGAGGAACCGGAACAGTAAAGGCCTCCTTCGGAGGAGAGTCATACTGTAGGGCCTCGAGCTCCTCGGCTCGAGGCTCCTCCTCGGGGTCCGCAGGGATAGCCAACGCAGTGGCCATATCCCGGACGAACTCCGAGAACCGGGTATCCTCCGGAGGGGATCTACTCCGGGGCTCAGACTGCGGTGAGTCCGACGGGACGCACCGAGTCCGGAAGGTGTCGGGGGACTCCTCGTCCTCAGTCTCCCAGGCGGACTTGTCCGATGAGGAATCGGGGTCGGACTGCGCGGGGCCTGTGGGCACCCGCCCCGATTCCAAAGGCACCGGCGTCGATGCCCTCGGTCCCGAACGGGAGGTCGAGGGAGACTGCGACCGAGGTCGACCTCGAGCCTTCATGGTCTCGAGTATCGGCTCGGTCTCCGGGGTCGACTTCGATGTCGATGTCCCGGTGGTCAGGGCAGATGCGCCAGACAGGCTGGCCATCAGTGCCCGCTGCTGTTCCATGAAGGCAGACAATCTGCACTCCAAGGCTGTCAGCCTGAGACCCAGCTCAGGAGACTCAGCAGCCACCGACTTGGGCCCCGGTGGCGCCGGGCCCGACGTCGGCTCTCTGGGAGGAGAGTCCACGAGGACTACAGGACTTATGTGTCCAGCAGACTCCGGCTCCACACGAGGTACTTTTGGAGGCTTCTCCTGTTCCACGGGCCCGGGGCGACGGTCGGGGGTCTGAGATCTAGCTCTCGAGGAGCCAGGGACCTCTTCTGACGACGCCCTCGCGAGCCGCTTCTTCCTCTTTCGTTCCCGGTCGGGGGACCCCCTGTCCGAGGAGCCCTGACAGTGCTCGGGATCCGCTTCCCGAGATGTCGAGGCCTCAGACGAGGTCCGGGCCCGGCTGGAGGCCGAGTCGGAGAAAAGCCTTTCCTTTTGGTGCTGACGACTTCGAAGCGCCTTGGAAGACATCTTTCCACATGGTCCACAGATCTTAGGATCGTGGTCAGGACCGAGGCACTGAAGGCAGCAGTCATGTGTGTCGGTGAGAGACATTAGTTTCTTGCACCGATCACACTTTTTGAAACCACTGGAAACCATCGGGGAAAAAAGAGTCCCCACGAGTTCAAAAGACCGGCCTTCCAGGGAAAAAGAAAAAAGGGTGCGAACGCCAGCCACGAAGGGCAAAAACCGAAAAAATAAGATCGGGCTCGATAGCGGTGTACCGAACCCGGCGGGAGGGGAACCAGCGTCGAACCGGAGAAAAAATAGCAAAGGAATCGTGAAAAAATCCAACTATTTTTCGGGAGGACTAGGACACACGTCCGACGGGCTTCACGGAAAAAGAGAGACTGAGCAATATGGCACCTTTAGGCAGGAAGGGAACCGCGCATGCGTGCCTGCATTCCCAAAGGCTTTCATGGAAAGCTGGGGAAATGCTCCGCAAGGGTTCCATCGACGTCGATGTCACCCATATGTGAGGACTGACTTCCTGCTTGATCCTGGAGAAAAGAAAAGTTTCTGAAGAGAAAGCGTAGTTACTCACCTGTAACAGGTGTTCTCCAGGAGCAGCAGGAATCAGTCCTCACATATGGGTGACGTTGGCGCCGACGGAGCCCTCGCGGAGCAATTTTCCCAAGCTTTCAAAGAAAGCCTTTGGGAATTGCAGCGCGCATGCGCGGTCCTCTTCCCGCCCAAGGGTGCCATCTTGCTCAGTCTGATGACATAGCTAAAGACAGCAAAAAATTAGCAAAAAAACGAAAGCATAGAACTGCAACTCCAAGGGGAGGAGAGAGTGTTGTGAGGACTGATTCCTGCTGCTCCTGGAGAACACCTGTTACAGGTGAGTAACTACGCTTTCTCCAGGACCAAGCAGGAAGTCAGTCCTCACATATGGGACTCCCAAGCTTAAGGCTACCGGAGACCCTAAGCACAAAAATGAGCTCCCTCAAGCTCAGTAGCCCAGAAGGAAGGAATCTTCTCTGAATACGTCTCCAACCGGTAGCCCAACATCCGGGATGGAGGGTAGGAGTTGCTTATACCTCGAAGAGGTTACGGAGGACTGCCTGTCCGAAAGCACTGTCCCTGTGGGACTCCCTCTCCAGGCAGTAGTGGGCCGCAAAAGTCTGGCTTGAAGACCAAGTAGCAGCCCGGCAGATGTCTGCCAATGGAACAGAGCGGAGGTAAGCCACTGACGTAGCCTTCGCCCGAACACGATGGGCCGTGACTCGACTTTCCAAGGAGAGGCCGGCTGCCTCGTAAGCCCAAGCGATACAGTCAGCAATCCAGATGGACAGAGTACGCTTGGAGACAGGGAGCCCCAACTTATTGGGGTCATAAGAGACGAAGAGCTGAACAGCCCTTCTGTGCTCCCGCGTACGGTCAAGGTAGAAGGTCAACGCCCTTCTACAGTCCAGTGTATGCAAGACCATTTCAGCTCGGCTGGAGTGTGGCCTGGGAAAGTAGGTCGGAAGCACCACCTCCTGGTTGATGTGAAAAGGGGAAACCACTTTGGGAAGACACTTAGGGTGAGTCCGTAGGACTACCCGGTTCTTGTAGAACCTAGTGTACGGAGGATCAGACACCAGGGCCTGCAGCTCACTAACGCGTCTAGCAGAAGTGAGGGCCACCAAGAACAAGGTTTTCCAAGAAAGAAAACGAAGAGGACAGGTAGCCATAGGTTCAAAAGGCGGACAGGTAATCCGCTGTAAAACCACATTGAGATCCCAGTCCGGGGCTGGTGGGCGCAAAAGTGGTTTAAGGAGAAGGAGGCCTCTGAGAAAACGAGCCACCAGAGGGTGGCTAGAAAGAGGTCTGCCCTCCACCGGCATGTGGTGCGCAGAAAGAGCACTGAGGTGGACCTTGACCGAGTTGGACAAGTCCAAGATTGGAGAGGGAAAGCAAGTACTGCAAGACCACTGACGCTGAACAGAAGGGATCTTGAGACTGCTGAGCACACCAGACGGAGAACCGACGCCACTTCAGAGCGTAGGACTTCCGGGTGGAGGGCCGCCTGGAGGCCAAGACGACCTCCTCCACATCTGGAGGCAGGCGGAGGGGAGCAAGGACTACCCTTTCAGTAGCCAGGCCATCAGATGAAGCGACCGGAGTTTGGGGTGCAGGAGAGTCCCCTGATCCTGTGACAGGAGGTCGGGCTGACACCCCAGAGGAAGAGGGGTGTCCACTGCCAGCTGCATTAGAAGTGGGAACCAAGGTTGTCTCGGCCACCGGGGAGCCACTAGGATCATCGATGCTTTGTCTCTGAGAACCTTGAAGAGCGTCCGAGACACCAGCGGCATGGGAGGAAAGGCATATAAGAGGCCTGTGGACCATGGAATCAGAAAAGCATCCGCCGCTACTCTGAGAGGATGCAGTTGTCGAGAGCAGAATCTGGGAAGTTGCCGGTTCAGAGGACTGGCAAACAGATCCATGGTGGGGAGGCCCCACTTGAGAAAGATCCGCTGAACCACCATCGGATCCAGCCTCCACTCGTGTGGCTGGAGGATCCTGCTGAGCTTGTCGGCCAGGGAATTTTCTTGACCTGGGAGATAGACAGCTTTGAGGATGATGCCGTGGTGGACGGCCCAAGAGCATAGTTTTTGCGCCTCCTGACAGAGAAGGGAGGAGCCGGTTCCGCCTTGTTTGTTTACGTAGAACATCGCAACCTGATTGTCTGTCTGTATCAGCACCGACTGGTGAGAAACCAGGTGAGAGAATGCTTTGAGCGCTAGGCGGATGGCTCTGAGCTCCAGGAAGTTTATCTGCTGAGCAGACTCCCAAGGAGTCCAGAGACCTTGAGTACATGTCCCTTGGCAATGTGCTCCCCAACCCAGGAGAGAAGCATCGGTCGTCAGGACCTGAGAATGCGGAGGGGGCTGAAAAGTCACTCCTAGTACTAGGTTTGGCAGATGAAGCCACCATTGTAGAGAAGAGACCAGCCGGTCGGAGATCTGTACGGAGTCCGCTAGGCTCCCAGTGGCCTGATGCCATTGTGTGCGAAGGCACCATTGAGCAGGTCGCATGTTCAGGCGGGCATTGGGGGTCACATGGACCGTGGAAGCCATATGGCCGAGCAGTCTCAGAAATTGCCTGGCCGAGACCAGGGCATTGCTGTGAAAGTGGCTGGCGAGATCCATGAGCCGCTTGGCCCTGTCCAGAGGGAGGAAGGCCCGCGCCTGAAGAGTGTCCAACCTGGCGCCGATGAATTCGAGATTTTGAGAAGGGAGCAAAGTGGACTTTGCGAAGTTTAGGACAAATCCCAAGTGCTGGAGTAGAGTCACAGTGCGATGAGTGGCCTCTTGGGAAGACTGGGCTCTGATGAGCCAGTCGTCCAGGTATGGGAACACAAAAAGGTCTTGAAGTCTTAGATAGGCCGCCACCACTGCCAGGCATTTGGTGAACACCCTGGGGGCGGAGGATAGGCCAAAGGGCAGTACTCTGTACTGGTAATGATTTCCTCGCACAACAAACCTGAGATATTGTCTGTGGTCTGGATGAATAAGGATATGAGCATACGCATCCTTTAGATCCAAGGAGCATAGCCAGTCGCCCTGCTGGAGGTAGGGCAGCAGGATTCCAAGGGTAAGCATCTTGAACTTTTCCTTTGCAAGGAACTTGTTGAGGTTTCGCAAGTCCAGGATGGGTCTGAGGCCTCCTGTTCTTTTTGGTATCAGAAAGTACCTGGAGTAAAACCCTTGACCCTTCAGGTGGTGGGGCACCGGTTCCACAGCCTGTTCCTGAAGGAGACTTGCTAACTCCTGAAGGAGTAAGTCCTTGTGCAGAGGGAGTCTCGGAGGCTCCCCTGGAAAGTAGGAGGGAGGTACCTGGTGAAAGTGAAGGAGATAGCCCTTCTGAACTATGTGAAGTACCCAGGTATCTGTGGTGATGTTGGACCACCTGTGGGCAAAGTGGACCAGCCGGCCTCCTGTGCTGAGAGAAACCAGCTGAGGGGGAGAGGCTATGCTGATGAAGTCAAAAACCCCCACCCTGCTGAGCAGGGGCCGGTGGTGCAGGCTTGGGGGCTTGCTGCCTACGGGACCCATTACCCCGTCCCTTGGCCTGCTTACCCTGTGGGGGAGCTACTGAGGCCTGATACTGAGGGTAGTATTTATAGGCAGCCGCCTTCCTCGGGTAAAAGGGCTTTTTCTCCGAGCCCTTCTTCTTTTGAGAAGGGGCAGAGGTCTTCCTTGAGAGGCGAGTCCTGGTGAGAGTCTCGGTCTCGATCTGTGCAGCCTTCTCATCCATGGGCTTGCCAAAGAAGTTTTCACCTCTGCAGGGGACATCGACCAACTTGTCCTGCACCCATGGCTCGAGGTCGGACGTCTGAAGCCAAGCCTGGTGGCATCCACCGATGCCGGCTGCGGCTACTCGAGCCGATGCCTCAAAACCATCATAGGCTGCTCGAGCGATAAACTTTGAGCACTCCCGAATACCAGTTGACAAGGTTTGGAACCTCTGCAAAGGTTCGTCGGAGAGACCAGCAGAGAACCCGGCTATTTCTTTAGCCACGTCCCGGAGATACATGCCCATGTAGAGCTGGTAGGTCTGGACTCGACAAGCAAGCATAGAGCCCTGGAAACACACTTCCTACCGAGGGCATCCAGGCTTCGGGCCTCCCTAACGGGGGGCACCGAGGAGTGCATTTTTTGACTCTTAAGTCTATGCATGGCCGATTCCACCACCATGGAATGGTGCGGTAGTTGTGCCTTTTGGAAGTCAGGGCTCTTGCGGACTCGATAAATGGAATCGACCCGCTTGCTTAATACCGGCGACGACGCCGGGCTCTCCCACATGCGGAAGAGAAGTCGTTCCAGCATCGGAGGAACCGGTACAATAAAGGCCTCCTTCGGGGGAGAGTCATATTGGAGGGCATCGAGTTCTTTGACTCGAGGCTCCTCCTCGGGATCCGCGGGGAAGGCCAAGGCCTTGGCCATATCCCGCACGAAGTCCGAGAACCGGGTATCCTCCGGGGGGGACCGTCTCCGAGGTTCGGACTCGGGGGAGTCCGAAGGGACACACCGAGTCCGAAAGGAACCAGGTGACTCTTCGTCTTCGGATTCCCAGGCCGACTCCTCGGAGGAGGAGTCGAGCAGCTCCGGTCGGGCAGGCATCGATGCCATCCGCCCCGACGCCGAGGGAGTCGGCGTCGACGACCTCGGTCCCGAACGGGAGGCCGAAGGAGACCGCGACCGAGGATCGACTCGAGCCCTCATGGACTCGAGGATCGGCTCGGTCTCTGGGGTTGACTTGGAGGTCGACGTCCCGGCGGTCAGGGCAGAAGCACCGGCGAGGCCAGCGATCAATGCCCGCTGCTGGTCCATGAAGGCAGTCAGACTGCTCTCCAAGGCCGTCAACCTGAGTCCGAGCTCAGGAGACCCAGCAGCCCCCGACTCGGGCCCCGACGGCGTCGGGCCCGATGTCGGCTCCTTCGGAGGCGAGTCTACGAGGACAACAGTACTCACGTGAGCGGGCAAGTCCATCTCGAGACGAGGATGTTTTGAAGGCCTCTCCACCTCCGAGGACCCGGGACGGGAATCGAGGCTATGCGACCTGGCCCTCGAGGAACCAGGAGCGTCCACCGATCCCGCCCTCGCGGGTTTCTTCTTCCGATGATGTTCCCGGGTAGGAGACCCCCTTTCAGAGGAACTCCAACGATGCTCAGGACCAGAGTCCCGAGACGTCGAAGCCTCTGACGAGGTCCGAGCTCGGCCGGAGTCAGAGAAGATACGTTCCCGCTGATGCTGCCGACTCCTCAACGCTTTAGAGGACATTTTGCCACACGGACCACAGATCATCTGGTCATGATCGGGTCCGAGGCAGCGGAGGCAGAAGTCGTGTGTGTCTGTAAGAGACATGAGTTTCTTACAGAGGTCACACCTTTTAAAGCCGCTGGCAGCCATCGGGGGAAAAAGGGCCCCTGCGAGGTTGAAAGACCAGGCTGCCAGTGAAAAAGTAAAAAGGCGCGAAATCTGTCACGAAGGACAAAAAAAACGAAAAATAAAGAACGGACTCGCAACCGGCATCGCGAGTCCGGGCGGGAAAAGAACCGGCGTCGAACCGAAAGAAAAAAGAGAAAGAAAGAGAAATAATCAACTTTTCTGCGGGGATTCACAAACAACGTCTGTAGGGCTCCGCGGAAAAAGGACGACTGAGCAAGATGGCACCCTTGGGCGGGAAGAAGACCGCGCATGCGCGCTGCAATTCCCAAAGGCTTTCTTTGAAAGCTGGGGAAAATTGCTCCGCGAGGGCTCCGTCGGCGCCGACGTCACCCATATGTGAGGACCGACTTCCTGCTTGGTCCTGGAGAAACAATTCAAGTTTTTTTTTTTTTTTAAAGAACGAAAAGAACCGGCAGTACCGGTAGGCGTCATGCGGAGGCAAACGCAACCACAAGAAAACAATTTTAAAGATGGAATTTTCTGCGGTGACAAGGTATGGGTCCTGTCGGCTCTGCGGAAAACGAAGAACTGAAGAGGGACAGTTGGAAAGGCGGGAAGGCAGCGCGCATGTGCTGAGGGATGCTCCCAAAAGCGTTCCTATTGGACGCTGTGGAGCGTTTCTGCGCAGGCTCCGTCGGTACCGATAATACCCATATGTGAAGACTACATTCCTGCTTGTTACTGGAGATAGAACTTTTCGTGCTGCTGCTGGCGGCTCTTGAGGGCCTTGGTAGACATTTGTTTAACAGAGACCGCAGGCTGCAGGATCGTGGTTCGGCCCTAGGCATCATAGGCAGCAGTGTGTATCGGTAAGGGACATGATTTTTGTACGCTGATCACACTTCTTAAAGCCACTGGTAACCATGGGGGAGAAAAGTACCCCAGCAAAGTTGAAGACCCACAGTGCTGCCAGTTGGAAAAAAGGCATGAAGGCACTAAAGAGGAAAAAAATGTATACGGATTTGAGATTTGATGCCGGGGCAGCAGGCTCGGGTGGCGGGAAGAGTACTGGCACACAACTGGAGGAGAGTATGAAATTTAGGCACAAAGAAAATCAACTTTTTCCAGCAGAAAGCAGACAGACGTCTGAAGGGCTCTGCGGAAAAAAGGAGACTGAGCAAGATGGCAGCCTTGGGCAGGAAGGGCACTACGCATGGCTGGTGGCATTTCCCAAAGGCGTTTTTGAAAGCTGGGGAGATGCTTCCTCGAGGGTTCCGTCAGCGCCGATGTCACCCATATGTGAGGACTGACTTCCTGCTTGTTCCCAGAGAAGGCGGTACTGCACTGGAGATCACTAATCTCTTTCTCCAAGATGGGTAGGCGCTCTGGGGTATGCCTCCATTGCTGACCGGTGGGTGCTTGGGTGGGATCTTCACAAGGTTGAGTTTATATCCTTGTCCTATGATTTTTGAAACCCAGTGATTGGTCGTTATTGATTGCCAGGCCTCCCTGAAGTGATGGATCTGACCACTTACGGGAAGGTAGTCAAAAACTCAAGGTTTGTTTGGGAGCCGCTGTCCATAATGTTATCCTGGCATACATTGTGTGTGAGGTATGGCATAGGGCTGCTACCTTTGATGTGGGTAGAATTGCTAGAGATACTGATAGTGGTATGCCCTTTCGTACTGCGAGAACTGCAGCCGTTTGGACTGGAAGGCCGATTCTGTAGGTTGTGCCGCTAATTCCCTAGCTATGGAAGAGTCGTCCTTGATCTCTGATACTACTCCAGCATTTTTGATCCAAACAGATTGTCACCAAGGCAAGAGGCATCCAGAAAATGCTCATGTAAGTCCTCGCAGAGGCTGGACATACGCAGCCAGGAAAACGTTCTGGCTGAAATAGCTGTTGCTACTGAACGAGACACTGAGTCGTAGGCATCATAGTTTTAGCTCGAATGATGTGATACAAAGATTAATGGAGGTTCAACAGCAATTGAGCCTGGCCCTCTGTGGAGAGGGAACTACGGTCATCTAGCTGTAGGAGCAGCTCATGATGATAGTGTAGGATTTGAAGCTGGTGCGCCAGAACTCTAGATGCTAGTATGTTACTCTGGAATGACTTCTTGCCCATAGCATCTAACATTTTTTGTTCTCTGCCCGGCGGTTTATGTGCCTGGGTCTTGGTGAGTTTGGCATTTTAGAATGCTGCCTCCGAGACCACTGACTGGTGGGGCAGCTGGTGGTGGTCAAAGCCTGGAGCTAAGAGGACTTTGTACCTGAGGTCAAAGTACTAGGAGATGGCAGGCACAAAAGCTGGAGTACTCCAAATAGAGGCTTGGAGGTCTTCCAGTCCATTATGAAAGCCTGCAGTGCAAGTTACGCTTGTTAGCTGGGGTTTGGGAATCGCTGAGGGTGCGTGCTCGTGATATCTTCTGCAAAACCTCTAGGTAGGAGTAGTCCTCCATGGAGCCTTCTGTACAGAGAAGTTCAAGAGGTGGTGGGGAAGGATCCTCTGCAGATCCCACAGAGATCTGGCTCCCAGTGGAGAAACGGAGGTTTGTTGGGGAAGGAGCAGATATCATCTTCAATGGGTGGGACCACCTGCCAGTCCATGAGGGAGGGGGAGTCATGGTCATCACATGCAGACATGGGCAGAGTTTTATCTGGGAGTTCCTTTCCCCCCAAAGCAGATTCTAGAAGAGAAGTGTTGTCCTGTATGAATCTCCTGAGCAGGGAGATCAGGGAGGAGCTGGGGCTATGTAGACAGTTGCTGTGGGGACAGAGCTGGCATGAGAGAGCTTACTGAGAGAGCCCTGTGAAGTACTGGGCTCCATTTGAGCCCATGTTGGCTAGAGGACATGGAAAGAAAAACTGACTGCATGTTCCCCTGAGGGGCCTATGTTGCTGGAGGCTCTCTGGAGGACTTATGCTTAGGCTTAGTTTTTTTTCTTACTTCCCCCTGGACTGGCAAGTGTTCAAGGATTCTGTCTGTGGAACAGTGCTAGATAGCAAGCATCCAGAAGGGGCGGGGTGGAGGTGTTTATCTGCCCCGATGCAGTCTGATGAGTCTGAAACAGGGCTGGTGCTGGGAGGATGTCTGCCTCTGGTTGTGCAGTCATCACGCGTGTCCCCGATTGGGCCTTGGGGCTGAACTTTGCTCTTGCTGTGCAACATCGCAGCCATGAAGAGAATTGAGTGCGCCGACTGTGAGGCAATCACTGAGGTGTTTAGTAATTAATTAATTCATTTTTTTATACAGCCACGATGAGAGTGTGATGCTGTTGGTTTTGCTTTTGGATTGCCATGATGACAGATGGGGAAGAGGGAGGAAGCACCATTCCCACAATTTGCAATAAGCTAGCCAAGGCATGGTGACAGGAGTTAAAAAGTCCCAATTGCCAGAACCCCAACAATGCCCAGGAGGAGGGAAGAGCCGTGGCTGATGATGGCTATGCTATGAGAAGACTGAGGTGCAGAAGCACAGGCTGGCAAAGCGGGATGGGGGACAGGTAAAGAAAAAATGAAAGGGGGGGGGGCCATCTCCAGATACGTTTGCCCAGGGCCCCTTAAATGGTTAAAGTGGCCCTGAGCATGGCCTGTATGGCATGGGCAAAGTGCCACAGTCTTGCAGCTTCCCGACACAACTAGAGGAAGCCTGACCCCCCTCATTTGTTAATGTCAAACATAGTGACTTGGTTATTGGTCTGGACAAGTAGCACTTTTCCTTTGATCTAGGCTTCACATGTCCTTAGAGCATAGTAAACTGATTGTAGTGCAAGAGCACTAATGTGGAAGGTGCATTCTCCGCATGTCCACATGCCCTGTGTGGAAAGTATTAGGTGATGAGCCTTCAGCCATTCATAGAGGCATTGGTGGTGAGGATTAACTGGTTGGCTGGAGTCTAAAATGGGCATTCCTCAGTGAGCTTGCTTTTGCTGCTCCGCTACCGAAGGGACTATTGAAGAAGGCAGATGTGCCTCCCAAGTAGACAAATTTCAGGGTGGAGGTGCTGGTCCCTGTGCAGCCTGGGATGGCACTGTAACGGTAACATGTGCACTCTGGGAAGCGGGACTACATAGACAAGACATTTGAAGATACTAAGAATGGAAACCAATCATGATTTATTGAGCCTGGTGCTGAGTTGGATGATGTCCTGGGCTCTTTAATTTGGCAGATATGCCTTTGCCATGTGGGTTTCTAAGCTTGCCCCTATAAATTTTTATCATTTGTCTCACTTCAGATTTTTCCATCCTGATGATGAAACAGAGTGCCTTGAGTGTTCAGATTGTTACTTGAACAGTGCGGAGGGCATTTTGTCTGGAATTAGCTGAGATAACACAGTCAGAGAACGTGGTGAAAAATGACCAAGGAATGAAATAAGTAAAAACTTTATTTGATTTGCCAATAAAACCCATCTGTGTCTTCCATAGTGTGATCTATTAATGGTTCTTGAGATGAAAATTTCTCGAAGGCGTCCTCTCCAAAGCTGAGTATATACTTCTAAGGCGAAAACATGCTGGAATGAAAGACACAGATTTCTGACTGTAATCATGTAATAGTAGTTCGGGTTGTTTTTCCATAAGTCCATAACTTTGCACTTGTCCACATTAAATTTCATCTGCCATTTAGATGCCAGCTTCCAATTTCTGAAGGTCCTCTTGCAATATTTCACAAATTTCTTGTGTTTTAACAACTTCGAATAATTTTATGTCATCTGCAAAATTGATTACCTCACTCATTATTCCCATCTCTGGGTCATTTATGAATATGTTAAAAAGCAGCAGGCCCAGCACAGATCCCTGGGGTACTCCACTATTCGCCTTCCTCCACTGAAAAAATTGGCCATTTAGCCCTACTCTCTGTTTTCTGTTTTAACCAGTTCCTAATCCACAATAATACATTGTCTCCTATACCATGACTTTTTAATTTTCCCAAGAGTCTCTTATGAGGGTCCTTGTCAAAGGCTTTCTGAAAATCTAGATACACTATATCAACCTGTTCACCTTTATCTATTTAATTATTAGTAGTTTTAAGAAAATATAAGATTGGATAGACAAGACTTTCCTTGGCTAAATCCATATTGGCTCTCTCCCATTAAACCATGATTATCTACAGGACATGTTCAATAATTTTGTTCTTTATAATATTTTATACCATTTTGCCAGGTCCTGATGTCTGACTCACAAGTCTGTAGTTTCCTGGATCACCCCTGGAACCCTTTTTAAAGATTGGTGTTACACTGGCCATTCTCCAATATTCGAGTACTACACATGATTTTAATGATAGTTTATAAATTGCTAATAGTAGGTCTGCAATATCACATTTCAGTTCTTTCAGCACCCCGGGATGTATACTGTTGAGAGGGACTTGGGTATCAGGGCCCACTGAAAGGATTAATATGGAAAATGACTTAGAATGTGCTAACAGTCTGAAGCCTGGCAGTTTGAAATTCACTAGCAGCCTGGAGAGATGTGTATCCAAAGCCAAGGCCATGTTAAGCAGAATGGGACAGAATGTTTTTGCTTCTCCTAATCCAGCTGAGCAATATGCCTGTGCTTATTTTGAGCTATTTCATCAGCTGTAACACGCAGATAAAGAAAAGTGGTGCTGATAACAGATGCTCTGGCCTAGCCAGGATGAAGGGAATTTACAGGAACTGCTCAAGTTTGCAGGACTGTAGGCCCCCTCCTCTAAAGGCCTTAAGAGTACTGTGTTTTTAACATAATTCTCTGTGCGTGAATTGTTTTATTACTTAATATTACATCTCTCTCTCTCATTGCTTTGAGTGAAGGGATTGAATCCCAAGAGCCCAGGTTAGAAACATAGAAACATGATGACAGAAAAAGACCACATGGTCTATCTAGTCTGTCCTTCTCTATCAACTACTATAACAGACCCCTTTTTTCCTTTAGAGATCCTCTGTGTTTGTCCCATGCTTCTCTGAATTCAGATACTGTCCCTATATCTACCACCTCCACTGGGAGATTATTCCACGGATCCACCACTCTTTCCATAAAGAAATATTTCCGCATATCACTCCTGAATCTATTCCTTCACCCTCATCCCATGCCCCCTCATAGCAGAGCTTGCTTTCAATCGAAAGAGACTCTCCTCCTACTCTCTTCACTACTGAAGAGCGAGCACAGATTGTGCAAGCGTCTACCCGATGATTAGAAGAAAATCCGGTAGGAGAAGCAGGCCTAGATCCCCGGCAAGCAGCCGCCGTGGATTTTCCAAATGACGATCCCAGATGGGATCCGAACAGTGCCGATGGGGCGGCAGTCCTCACTCGGTTCCGCCAGGCCCTACTGCAAGGCCTGAAGAAAGGAAGCCAGAAGACCATGAATATCGGAAAGGTATCAGAAGTCATCCAGCATCCAGACGAGAGCCCAGCGGCCTTTTATGAACGCTTATCTGAAGCTTACAGACTATATACCCCATATGATCCGGCAGCCCAGGAAAATTTGCGCATGGTATATGCGACCTTTGTGAGTCAGTCCCAGGAAGACATAAGACGGAAACTGCAAAAGTTGGAAGGATTTGCGGGCATGAATGCGGCCCAGTTAATGGAAGTTGCTCAGAAAGTGTTTGTGAATCGTGATCAAGAACATCAGAAGAAAAGTGAACGTAAAATGAAGAAGAAAGCTGATTTCCTTGCTGCAGCTTTAGTTGAACGACGAGGAGGAAGTTTCTCTAACCGAAGGACTCGAGGACGTTGAAGGGGCCGAGGAGATGGTCGTCCCCCATTGGGCGCAAATCAGTGCGCCCACTGTAGAGAAGAAGGACATTGGAAGAACGAATGCCCGAACTTTGACTCCGCCTCCTGGAGGGGAGGAGGGAGCACACGGAGAGCAGGGGGGCGATTCCAGAATCGGGGAGGAATGTACCGCACATAGTTCCGACAAGATGAAGCAGCTATGGAGGGAATGGCAGCCGAAGGGGGCTACAGCATGGATGAAGCTAGTCTAGGCCAGACCAGGCTCGAAGTTTCCTCTGGGTCCCCAGGAGCCTATGGTCAGTTTAAAAATTCGGGACCAATATATGAACTTTATGGTGGATACGGGGGCCGAACATTCAGTAGTAGCAAAACTAGTGGCCCCTCTGTCTTCTCGATCCATCACCATTGTCGGAGCTACTGGAGCTAGGGCCACAAAGCCTTTTTTGCAGAACCGCACTTGTGAACTAGGGGAACAGAAGATAACGTACCAGTTCCTATACATGACCGAATGCCCAATTCCCCTTTTGGGCCGAGATACGCTTGCTAAGCTCCAGGCGCAAATATCCTTTGTTGACGGGGGAAAGATGGAAATGACTGTGAACTCGAAATCTGCTGGCCTGATGGTACTGACTGTCCCCCGGGAAGAAGAGTGGCGGTTCTATAGTGCATCTCCGACCAAGGCAGCCAGCCCCTGTATACCCATCAGAATCTCAGCTCCGACCGAGGTATGAGCGGAGGATAATCCTCCAGGCCTAGCAAAGAATATAGCCCCTGTGCTTGTCACCCTCAAACCAGGAGTGGAACCAGTGCACGTGAACAATATCCTCTCCCGCGACCAGCGATTGAAGGAATTCACTGTCATTTAATGAAATTATTGAAGTATGGACTTCTCAGGGAGTGCCAATCGCCCTGGAATACCCCCCTCCTCCCAGTCAAGAAGCCTGGGACAGGTGACTACCGCTCAGTGCAGGACTTGGAACGAGTAAATAATGCAGTCGAAACTATACATCCAGTAGTACCAAACCCTTATACTCTCCTGGGACTGATCCCCGCTGAGGCTACTCACTTCACCGTCTTGGATTTGAAGGATGCCTTTTTCTGCATACGGCTAGCATCAACCAGCCAACTTTTGTTTGCCTTTGAATGGAAAGACCCTACTACAGGAAGACGGGGTCAACTCACCTGGACTCGACTACCCCAAGGATTTAAGAACTCACCTACTCTCTTCAGTGCTGCTCTCAACCAAGATCTTTCAAGTTACTCTGTTACTCCGGGAAAAAGAGTCCTCCTCCAGTATGTAGATGATCTATTGATAGCCACCAACTCTAAAAGCGAATGCTCTGGGCGTTTTGACCCAATCCCTTGGAATTTGGCAGCGACCTGTAGCGTATCTATCCAGACAACTGGACACTGTAGCAAAAGGACGGCCACCTTGCCTGAGAACCGTGGCAGCTACAGCTCTCTTGGTGAGTGAAGCCGACAAGCTCACTTTGGGTCAGAGTCTCCAAGTAATGGTACCACATTCTGTCCTCTTATGGAACACAAAGGGAATTACTGGTTCACAAATTCACGAATGCTGGAGTACCAAAGCATGTTGTGTGAAAACCCCCGATTGCAGTTGATCGTCAGTCAAGCTTTGAACCTAGCTACGCTGTTGCCAATTGGTCCAGGTCCCCCCCCCGATCATGATTGCTTGGAAATAATGGACACTTTATTCTGCAGTCGCCCTGATCTAACTGATGTCCCATTAAATGACCCTGAACGAACTTTCTTCGTGGATGGAAGTAGTCTTGTCATCAACGGACGACGATGTGCTGGTTATGCAGTGGTGACCCTGGACATGGTAATAGAATCATCAGCTTTGGCCCCGGGGACTTCAGCACAGAAAGCTGAACTGATAGCCCTCACTAGGGCACTGATAATAGGGACAGGGCTCTGCTTGAATGTGTACACAGATTCAAAGTATGCCTTCACCACATTACACGCCCATGGAGCCCTGTACAAGGAACGTGGGTTAATAACCTCAGGAGGCAAGTCTATTAAATATGGTCCCTCATTTGTATCTCAAGTGACTCAACAGTTGGCCCAAGCTCTACAAGTGCAATGGAAATTACATTCAGCTTACAGACCCCAAAGCTCAGGAAAGGTAGAGCGTATGAACCGCACTCTACAATCCCAGTTGTCTAAATTCTGCCAGGAAACTCACCTGAAGTGGCCTCAGGCTCTTCCTATAGCCTTTCTCAGGATACGTACAGCCCCCACAAAGTCATTAGGAGTTTCCCCATTCGAGATTTTGTATGGGCGACCTCCACCCATTGTCCAGGGAATAAAGGGGGATATGAACCAGATTGGGTCTGAAATCACTAGACAAGAGCTGTTGGCTCTAGGTTCTGTCTTGCAGGGTCTCCATGCCTGGGTACAAGACCAACTACCCATCAATCTGACTGAACCACTGCATCCCTTCAAGCCTGGAAGCAAGGTGTGGATCATGGCGTGGAGGAAGGAACCGTTATTGCCTCAGTGGAGAGGACCCTATGTCGTCATACTATTAACCCCTACAGCAGTTAAGATTGCAGAACTAGAACCTTGGATTCACCACAGTCGGGTAAAGCCAGCGGCATCTACTGAACTTTGTCACTGGACTTCAACAAACAATCCAGAATCGCCATTGCGACTCACGCTGCGGCGACAACCACCGCTGTAAGAGTCAGCAGCCCTACTTCTGCCACCTACCAGAAGCTGGCAGGTCTACGTATGGCAGAAGCCTGAGGAATCTGCAACCCTACTCCTGTCACCAACCGGAAGCTGACAGGTCTATGTACGGTAGAAGCTGTGGAAAAAGAGAACTTCAGTAAAGAATTAGCAAATTTCTAGACAAATTCATTGAGATATTGTAATCATGATATATCTATGTATTTATGTTGTACTTAGGGTAGCCCTGGGGCCCCTTAGAATGCCCACTGATATACCTCCTTGTATCACATGTTATGGACCAGCCACATGGGCGAATGATGGGTCCTGGGGATACCGCACTCCTGTTTAGGTTTGAAGACTATTGTGTTTGCAGTTTTACTAATGGCAGCTATGTGTTTACTCCTTCCATGTTTTCTGCCTCTTTGTTTACGTATGGTTACCTCCATCGTTGACAGTACCGTTGAACGTAAGACAGCAGCACAGGTACTAGCCATGTGGAAGTATCAAGCTATACCCCGAGAAGAAGCATCAGTTTGCACAGGGTTTGATATGTGATTATTTTCTCACCCTCTTTTATTCAGGCTTAGAATAATCAAAGGGGGGAATGTGGTAGGCTATGGCCTGTAAACTAGGCCTAGACCCCAACCCCCACTTGAGACTAGTGTTGAAGAGAACCAGAGTTTGAGAAACTGATTTAAACTGCTTTTATTTATTTATTTATTTATTTAACACTCATTTTTATACCGCATCTTCCAGAGATCAGGTGCGGTGTACAAACAACAACAATTAACAAAGCTAAGTTTGTTTTACATAGAACATCTTAATTTTTACATAGAACATCTTAACATATCATAAATAAACAAAGTGGGTTTTTGAACTGGGACCGTGTAACAACAGTTAACTAACAAAGTGTAGTATCTAAATACTTAAGACAGTACATAACTGATACAACTATATACATGCGTTGGTATTAGGTCATAGGAGATAGGATCGTCATTTCATTAGCGCTGAGTGTTGTCCATTTGAAAAGTTTGTATAATTACTTTATGCTGATAGACATGTTCCTGCATTCCCTGAGCTAGAAATGGCCTTGAAGTAGAAATGTATCAATGTCTAAGACTATGCCTTTGTTAGAATAGCCTGAGAAGGGGGAACAGGGAGCTAGACCCAGAGAGGGTCCCCGATTGGACAGGTGCAAGGGGCGTTAGGACCAATAGAAAGTTTACCTGTATCAAACTGTAAAAATTGTATATAAGGAATTTGCTCCTGTACTCCATTGCTCAGTCACTTTTGGACACGATTCTGTCTGAGCCTGTGCACAATAAATTGGCTTGGATCCTGCAACTGACTCCTGGCTTTATTCATTGCATGCACTTCGCTGCTACAATATCACCTCTATCCCGCCTTTCCTCTAAGGTGTACATATTAAGATCCTTAAGTCTGTCCTCATATGCTTTATAATGAAGACCATCAACCATTTTAGCAGCCACCCTCTGTACCGACTCCAGCCCGTTTATATCCTTTTGAAGGTGCGGTCTCCAGAACTGCACGCAATACTCCAAATGAGGTCACACCAAAGACATACAGAGGCACTATCACCTCCTTTCTTCTGCTGGCCATTCCTCTCCCTATGCACCCAAGCATCCTTCTAACTTTTGCCATTACCTGTTTAGCTACTTTACGACCATCAGATAAAATCACGCCTAGGTCCCGCTCTTCTTTAGTGGACAAAAATACTTCACCCCCATACTATATTGCTCCCTTGGATTGCTGCAGCCCAAATGCATGACCTTGCATTTTTTAACATTAAATCTCAGCTGCCAAATTCTAGACCTGCAGGAGAGGGGATTATACCCACCTATCAAGGGCGTATGGTGCGAGCGCCCATATAGACTATCTCCTTGTCCGGTAAGCCTGTTTGCAAAGGTTGAAAAGGCCCAGATTGGGCCAGGAGAAATCTCAGACCATGCAATGATTTGGCTAGAGTTGGCCTGGCACACAGGGAATGAGTGTACACATATATGGCGCTTCCCACTGGAGCTATGTAAGGATGAGCAGTTCCAGGTGTTCCTGAAGGATGGATGGCAAGCTTATCAAACACACATTCAGCAACACCGGGACATGCCTGAGTTGTATTGGAAAGCTGCAAAAGCAGTGCTAAGGGGGGGTATCATGGCGTATGTCTCTAGGAGGCGACATCTCTTGAACGCACGGGTGCTCAGATTGGAGAAGCAGGTTGTGAGGGCACGATGATTACATGCTGCACATCACTAGGGGAATTTCCGGGCACGTCATCTAGAACTTCAAGCCACTTTAAATGAGGTCTTGCACCAGAAGGCAAAAAAGTGCCATATGTACTACAAGTTCCATTTACAAGAATACGGGGATAAAAAAGGAGGGTTGCTGGCTAGATGTCTGTGAGGGGCTCGAGGATCAAATAGAGTGGTAGCCTTGAGGGAGGACGGGGGTGGAGTGTGTAAACATAACAGGGGGATAGTTAATCTGTTCCTCATAGGACGCTTATCAATAAACTCAGAGAGTGGGAGACAGATTTTATCCTCCAAGATGTGGTAAAACTTCCCGCTAAAACCATCTGGTCCTGGAGTATGTGGCGACTTCAACCCCTTAATCACTTGTTGAATTTCCTGGGGAGAGAATTCGGCATTCAGCCGAGCTCTTGGGTATATGTAAGCCGAGGGAGGTTACATTGTTGCAGATATAGATTGGCACCTTAGCCATCTCGGGCGTCTGAGGAGTAAAGCATAGTTACTTACCTGTAACAGGTGATCTCCGGGAACAGCAGGAATTTAGTCCTCACATATGGGTATCGTCGGTACCGACGGAGCCTGCATGGGAACGCCCCCCAGCGTCCAATTAGAAAGCTTTTGGGAGCATCCCACCGTGCCTGCGTGCTGCCTTCCCGTCTTTCCCAACTGCATCTCTCCAGTTGAGTTTTAAAGCTGAGACAAAGAGAGAGGGAAAGAGATAGATAGAGAGATACAACTCCTAGGGGAGATGGGTGGGTTGTGAGAATTAAATTCCTGCTGTTCCCGGAGATCACCTGTTACAGGTGAGTAACTATGCTATCTCCAGGAACAAGCAGGAATCACATATGGGGACTCCCTAGCTTTAGATGCCAGGGAGAGACCCCAGAAGGTGTGTGTCCCTGAGAAGGGCTCCACTTCCCCCCATGGATCTCTGGCATCCTACCAGGGATGGTGGGTAGGAGTTGATTGGGTATGGAACAGGTGTTGGAGAACAGCCTGACCAAACAAGGCATCCCGGCAGGAGTCCTTGTCCAAGCAGTAATGGGCTGTGAAGGTATGAACCGAGGCCCAAGTGGCTGCTCGACAGATGTCGTCGATAGACACAGAATGCAGATGAGCCAATGAGGCTTGTAATGTAGCAGACTCTTGTGAAGCAATGGAAACTGATAGTGATCCAGTGGAGAGATCCAGTACTGCAGGGGAATGCAGGATTTTCTCTTCTGAGATAGAGAAACACAGAGCTAATCAGGAACCACACCTCACCTCAAGGCAGGTGAGGAGCCAAGTCTCTGATTGGGCACGCCCAAGCAGGAGGCGGGCAGTGCAGTACTCAAGCAGCTTGTTAAGAACCCAGAAACAGAAACAGTTGGAACAACAGCGAGAAGGGCAAAGAGAGCATCAGCAAGAACTTCGGCAAGGAGAGGAGGAGTCAGGACACAAGCACCTCGATGAGGACAGGTCAGATGACCAGGAACAGGAACCGTTGGAAAGAGAACCACTAAGCAGCTGTGATCCACGAAGGAGCAGACAGAACCTGGGAGACTCAGGGGCCAAGAAAGACTTCTGTAAGCAGAAGAATTCAAAGGCACTGAGAGACCCAAGGCTGCAGCTCAGGAGTTTAAAGGACCAAACAGAACCTTGGAACAGGAGGCAGAGGGAGAAAGAAATACCCTGGAAGAAGCCCCAGCACAAGGTATCTGGTGGGTTTAGAACGGCTAGCAAGCTTAACAGTGGGAAGCCAGAAAGAGTGAACTTTAATTGTGAAAGACAGGACAAAGGCAGAAAGTTTGATAGTAATTGGTTAAGCCAAGAGAAACCTGACTGTTTTCCTTTTAAAACTTTGAAAGACTCTCCAAGCACAGCTGAAGCATTTTACCCTGCACTTTCATTTGGAGATAGGTGGGGGAAGGGAAATGCTTACACGCTGAGCTCTTGTCCAAGTAAAAGCACTGATAATTGCCAAGAGATAAGAACTGTAAACAAGCATTTACCTGAAGGAGGATCTCCTCAGCCTAGTTCAGAAAATACACAGGCTGAATTACTTCTCACTGAATTCAGGGAGTTCCTTAAGAGCAGAGCAGTTTCTCCCAATAACGTAGCAAAGCCTATGAGCAGCTGTGAGGAAGAAATGCCTTTAATTTCTCTGCCGTCTACAGAGCAGGAAGTCCCGATGGACTGCTCTACTTGTGTGATTCAAAAGGACATTTAAGTAATATGCTTGCCAATGTTTTATGAAAGAATATAAGAAACTTACCTCACTGATTGCCATGCTAAAGAAGCTTATGTGAAGAGAATAAGTGAAAGCATATTCTGTGCAATTCAGGAGCATTGCTGTTACCAGAGTTTTCTGTTACGTTAATGAAAGGAGGTCACATGACAATTGAATATGATCCAGAATGGACATTTAGCCAAGCAGTAAAAAGCCTTGTTTAGTTAAGTTTCTCAGCCTTGTTTTATGCTACATTGTTTCCTTTACGTCTGCTGCATTTGAACTGCGAAAGCGGGAAATAAACCTCACAAAAGAAATTTTCTTTGCCTTGGCTTACTACTTGAGCAGCAACACAACTACAACCTTACCCTCAAGGGCAACCAAGGCCAGCCCCTCCCTTAACCCTCAAGGTCCAGGGAGTGGGTGGGTGGCAGGCTGCCATGGCTCTCACATTGTGAGCTGTGACATGGCCCTCCAGAGAAAGGTTCTTACTCTGAAAGGCGAAGGAAATACACTGAGAAATCCAGTTAAATAGTGTTCTCTTGGAGACTGAAAGTCCCAAATGAGAAGGATCAAAAGCAACAAAGAGTTGAGAGGACTTTCTATGTTGCTGTGTTCTTTGTAAGTAAAAGGCTAAAGCTTTTTTACAGTCCAAGGTATGAAGATTCCTCTCTGCATTTGATGCATGAGGCCTTGGAAAAAACACAGGTAGGTAGACCACTTGGTTCAGATGAAAAGGCGAGACCTCCTTTGGCATAAAGTGTGGATGAGTCCTAAGGACTACCTTGTCATGATGGAACCTTGTATAAGGTGGATTAGCTACTAGCGCTTGCAACTCACTAATGCGACGTGCTGATGTGATTGCAATAAGAAAGATAACCTTCCAAGAAAGGAATTTTAAGGAGGTAGTAGCTAAAGGTTCGAAGGGTGGCTTCATGAGCTGCCCAAGAACCAGGTTTAAGTCCCATGTCACTGGTGGTGGCCTAATGGGAGGCTTAGTTAGAAGAAGGCCTCTCATAAATCTTGCTATAAGAGGATGAGAGGAAATAGGCTGTCCATTTAGAGGCTTAAAGGAAGCTGTAATAGCACTCAAATGGACCCTTACTGAGTTAGTCTTAAGTCCTGCATTGGATAAATGAAGGAGATATTCCAGCAAGGATTCCAGAGGTATCGCAAGGGGGTTAAGACCCTTTTGCGAACACCATATGGTAAACCTTTTCCACTTGAAAGCATAAGAGCGTCTTGTGGAAGGTTTCCTGGAAGCAAAAAGAATATCTTTTACTTGCTGAGGGAGATTAAAATCATGGAGATCTAGGCCTTCAGCAACCAAGCCCTGAGATGCAGAGACTGGGGATTGGGATGCCATAACATTCCATCCTCCTGAGATAGGAGATCTGGAGCAGACCCTAACTCCAGGGAGGGAGCTTGAGAGAGATGTAGAAGCAGAGGGTACCACACTTGCCGTGGCCAATGTGGAGCTATGAGAATCATATGGCCTCTGTCTCTCTGAAGCTTGAACAAGGTTTTGGGAATTAGGGGAATGGGTGGAAAGGCATACAGGAAGTCTTGACCCCAGTAAAGGAAGAAAGCATCCCTGGCCTGAGCCAGAATTCTGGAAAGAACTGGGGAAGTTTGGCATTCCACGGACTTGCAAAGAGGTCTATGCCCAGGGTTCCCCAAATTTGAAAAATCTTGGTCACCTGGTCTGCATGCAGAGACCACTCGTGCGGAAGCAGAACTCAACTGAGTCTGTCTGCCCAAGAGTTTTGTATGCCTGGAAGATACACTGCCAGGAGATGAATCTGAGGGCAATGAGTCAGAAAGGATTAAAGTTTTGCAGGAAGCAAAATCTGCTGTAGAATCTATATGGATTGAAATTCCATGTAAAAGGGGGAAGGCAATGGCAGTGGGGGTGTACTATCAAGCGCCTGGCCAGAATGACCAAATGGATGATGAAATGCTCAAAGAAATCAAGGAAGCTAATAAAAGTCACAGCACAGTAATAATAATGGGTGATTTCAACTACCCCGGTATCGACTGGGTCAGTGTCACATCAGGACATGCTAGGGAGATAAAGTTCCTAGATGAAATAAATGACTGCTTCTTGGAGCAGCTAGTTCATGAACCGACCAGAGGGGAAGCCATATTAGACCCAGTCCTTACTGGAACACCAGATCTAGTGCAAGAGATAAGGTTGTTGGGGCCACTTGGCAATAGTGATCATAGCATGATCGCCTTTGATTTAATTAGTGGAGGAGGGATAGTAAGGAAATCCACAGTACTACCTTTTAACTTTCGAAAGGGAGACTATGATAAAATGAGGAAAACAGTTAAGAAAAAACTAAAAGGAGCAGTTGCAAAGGTTAAAGACGTATATCAGGCTTGGCTGTTGTTGAAAAATACTATCTTGGAAGCCCAGACCAGCTGTATTCCACGCTTTAAGAAAAGTGGAAGGAAGTCCAAAAAACTGCCAGCATGGTTTAAAAGTGAGGTCAGAGAGGCTGTTGTTGCCAAAAAAGTATCTTTCAGGAAATGGAAAAAAGAGCCAAACGACGAAACCTGGAAACAGCACAAGCACTGGCAAGTCAAATGCAAGGCATTGATAAGGCAGGCAAAGGGAGAATGTGAGAAGAAGCTTGCTGCAGAAGCAAAAACGCGAAGTAAAGACCTTTTCAAGTACATTCATAGCAAAACACCTGTCAGAGAGTCAGTTGGTCCATTAGATGATAAAGGGGATAAAGGAGCACTAAAAGGCGACAAGGCGATAGCGGAGAGACTGAATGAATTCTTTGCTTCAGTCTTTACTGAGGAAGATGTAGGGACTGAAGTGGTATTTAAAGGTGCGGAAGAATTGAAGGAAATATCGATACATGGGGAAGATGTATTACAACTATTAGATAAACTGAAGAGTAGCAAATCACCTGGGCCGGATGGTATACATCCAAGGGTGTTGAAAGAACTGAAATATGAGATTGCAGACCTGCTATTAGTAATCTGTGAACTATCATTAAAATCATCTCTAATACCTGAAGATTGGAGGATCGCCAATGTAACACCAATTTTTAAAAAGGGTTCCAGGGGTGATCCGGGAAACTACAGACCGGTGAGCCTGACGTCAGTACCGGGAAAATGGTAGAAACCATCATAAAGAAAAAAATTACTCAGCATGTAAATAGTCATGACCTAATGGGAGACAGCCAACATGGCTTTAGACAAGGAAGATCTTGTCTTACTAATCTGTTATGTTTTTTTGAAGGAGTGAATAATCAGGTGGACAAAGGTGAGTCGGTTGATATTGTGTATCTGGACTTTCAGAAAGCCTCTGACAAGGTCCCTCATCAGAGACTTTTGGCAAAACTAAAGAGTCAAGGGATAGGAGGCAGTGTACTATTGTGGATCAGGAACTGGTTAAAAGATAGAAAGCAGAGGGTAGGGCTAAATGGCCAATTTTCACGATGGAGAAAGGTGAATAGTGGTGTACCCCAGGGATCTGTGCTGGGTCCGCTGCTTTTTGACATATTCATAAAATGACCTGGAAAGTGGAATAACGAGTGAGGTTATCAAATTTGCAGATGACACAAAACTATTTAAAGTTGTTAAAACCCAAGAGGATTGTGGAAACCTGCAAGAGGATCTTGATAAATTGGAAGACTGGGCATCAAAATGGCAGATGAAATTTAATGTGGACAAGTGCAAGGTTATGCACCTAGGGAAGAACAACCCAAACTATGGTTACACGATGCAAGGTTCCACATTAGGAACCACCATCCAGGAAAAAGATTTAGGCGTCATTGTGGATACCATGTTAAAACCCTCAGCCCAGTGTGCAGCGGCGGCCAAGAGAGCAAATAGAATGCTAGGTATGATAAGGAAAGGAATGGAAAATAAAACAAAAGATATTATAATGCCTCTGTATCGTTCCATGGTGAGACCGCACCTTGAATATTGTGTGCAATTCTGGTCGCCGTATCTTAAAAAGGATATAGCGATTTTAGAAAAGGTTCAGAGAAGAGCCACCAAAATGGTAAAGGGGATGGAAGGATACTCCTATGAAGAAAGGCTTAAAAGGTTAGGGTTCTTAAACCTGGAAAAGAGACGGCTGAGGGGAGATATGATAGAAGTCTTTAAATTAATGAACGGAGTGGAACAGGTAAACGTAGATCGATTGTTTACCTTATCAGAATATAGAAAGATTAGGGGACATGCAATGAAGCTACAGGGTAAACTATTTAAGACTAATAAAAGAAAATATTTTTTCACTCAACGTGTAATCAAACTCTGGAATTTGTTACCGGAGGATGTAGTAAAGGCTGTTAGTGTAGCTGGGTTTAAAAAAGGTTTGGACAAGTTCCTGGAGGAAAGGTCATAAAGCATTATTAAGAAGGGACCCAGGATATCAATGCTTGAACCAATACAAGCATTGTGGAACCTGTGTCCCTTGGGGAAACTGCTAGGTACATATGACCTAAATTGGCCACTGTTGGAAACAGAATACTGGGCTTGATGGACCTTGGTCTGACCCAGTATGGCATATCTTATGTTCTTATGTAAGGAACGTTTTGTGAGTTGGATGGCAGAGAACATGGGTGTACGCATCCTTGAGATCTAGAGAACAAAGCCAATCCTGACTCTGAAGGTATGGCAGCAGAGTTCCGAGAGAAATCATCTTGAATTTCTCTTTGACAAGGAATTTGTTCAATTCTCTGAGGTCCAAGATAGGTCTGTATCCCCCTGTTTTCTTTGGGATAGGGAAATAGGGGGAGTAAAACCCTGTACCCTGATGAGGAATGGGTACTTCTTCTATTGCCCCTTGGGCAAGAAGGATAGTGACCTCCTGACCTAACAGGTTGATGAGAGGTGTCGGAGAATTGAACTGCCTTATTATTGTGGGAGGGGGCATGCTTGAAAAATGAAGCCTGTACCCCTCCTTTATGATGGAAAGTGTCCAATTCTCTGCTGTTATCTGCCCACATCTGGGGGCAAAGTGACATAACCTTCCTGAAATGGTGGAAGGCTCTGGTCCCACGAGAGCCAGGAAGGCTAAGTTCTCTAGCTGAAAGTCAAAGGCCTTGTGGAGGCTGAGACTGCTGAGACGGTTGAGGCTTAGCCGTCTTTGCTTTCTTCTGCTTGGGTGGTTGCTGACAAGCTGAGCTGCAGAAAGTCCCTGCTGAGCATAAGCAGGATAATATCTTTTCTTCTTAGAAAAGAATGGTTTCTTGAACGATTTCTTTCTAGAAGGATCAGCTGTGGACTTGGATAATCTATCCAAGGTAGAGTTGTCAGCATCCAACTCATTGGCCTTTTCCTGCCAATCTCTACCAAACAGGTTCTGACAAGTACAAGGGATATTTCCCAATTTGTCTTGTACCCAGAGCTCCAGATCAGATGCCTGGAGCCAAGCAATTCTACGTGCGCCTATGGCAATGGCAGAAGTTCTGCTTATGCACTCAAAGCAGTCAAAGGCTGCACGGTTGACAAATTTAGAAACATCTTGGGCATGTTTGACCAATGTGAGAAAATCCTGTCTTCTATCCTCAGGAAGAATAGGACTCAAGGCCTCTAAATCATCTGTGACCTCCTTCAGGAACATTCCCATGTAAAGACTTTAGGAACTGATCCTGGCAGAAAGCATGGAAGCTTGGAAGACACGACGTCCAAAAGCATCCAGGGTTCTGCACTCACGTCCTGGAGGATTAGAGGCATGCCTCTTTGCACTCTTAATCCTTCTCATAGCTGATTCCACTACAATAGAGTGGTGAGGAAGCTGAGATTTCTGGAAACCAGGACAAGGAGGGACTTGATACAGAGTATCCAGTCTGCAAGAATGAGGAGAGGTGGTAAGAGGTGTCTCCCACATCCTTAACATGAGATCATACAAAATTTCATGAATGGGCAAGGTAGCTGCCTCCTTAGGAGTTTTGGGATATTGTAAAATTTCCAACTCCTTAGCTCTTTGCTCTGTTTCAGGAGCCACAGTAATGGACAGACCCCGAGCCACCTCCCTGATAAAATCCTGGAAGGAAATATCCTCTGGAGGAGACATCCTGCGCTTAGGAGAGGAGGGCTCCTCTGGGAGAAGCATTCCTGAATCGACAGAACTGTCAGAATCCTCAGATTCTTCTGAGGACTCGAAGTACCGTCTGACCGGATGCTCTTGAAGAGCCCGATATCCGTACCGAAGTTGGTACTGGGAGTAATCGGTACTGGGGTATCGGTACCCGAGGGCATCGGATGACTGGGTACCGGCAAAGCAGACACCGATGCCGATGCTATAGGTACCGATGCCGTTACCGGCCGGATTGTCTGTCGCGGTTCCGAGGGCGTTGATGCCGCAAGGAGAGCCGCCAGACTGCGCTCAATAGCCAGGACTCTCTGGTCTATTGACGCTGCCGATGCCTGGATGTCAGTACCGGAGAAGACTGCCGGTACCCCAGAGCATGGCACCAGTAGTACTGCCGAGGTCGAGGCCTTGAGAACATCCTGGAGCCCCAATAATGCTTTGGAAGCCGAAGCCTCCCGCCGGGGCAATTTTGCCGGTGCAGAATCCTCAAGAGCAACGCCAGAGGCATCTCGATGCTTAGCCTTTGAGGACCGGCTGGACTTATGTTTAGTTACCTGAGATCCACGGGAGGAAGAGGAAGCCCTGGAAGACGTCGATGCCACTGAAGCTGCATCAGAGGGAAACAGGGTACTGAGCTTAGCAGCTCGGTTCTGCCGACCTCTTTTAGACATCATGGCGCAGGACATACGATCCGTGATGGAGTGGTCAGGACCTAAACATTTTAGACACCATTCATGGTTATCGGTGACGGAAATTACTTGGTGCACTTTTTGAAACCTGAAGCAGGTTTCTCCATTGGAGCTCACTCTGAGGAGAAGGATGTTACCAGTGGTGTGCCCCAGGGATCTGTCCTTGGTCCGATTCTTTTTAACATCTTTGTTAGTGATATAGCGGAAGGGCTGTCGGGTAAGGTTTTCTTCTTTGCAGATGATACCAAAATCTGCAATAGAGTAGACACCCAGGAAGGTGTAGATAACATGAGGAGGGATCTAGCTAAGCTTGAAGAATGGTCTAGAATTTGGCAGCTGGGATTTAATGTTAAAAAATGTAAGGTCATGCATTTGGGCTGCAGCAATCCAAGGGAGCAATACAGTATAGGAGGTGAAGTACTTTTGTCCACTAAAGAAGAGCGGGACCTAGGCGTAGTTGTGACTGATGATCTTAAAGTAGCTAAACAGGTAGAAAAGGCGACGGCAAAAGCTAGAAGGACGCTTGGGTGCATACGGAGAGGAATGGCTAGCAGAAAAAAGGAGGTGATAATGCCTCTGTATAAGTCTTTGGTGCGACCTCATTTGGAGTATAGTGTGCAATTCTGGAAACCGCACCTTCAAAAGGATGTGAACAGGATGGAGTCGGTGCAGAGGGTGGCTACTAAAATGATTAGTGGGCTTCATTATATAAAGCATATGAGGACAGACTTAAGGATCTTAATATGTACACCTTAGAGGAAAGGCGGGATAGAGGTGATATGATTGAGATGTTTAAATACCTCCGTGGCATAAATGTTCAGGGAGAGAGCCTCTTTCAATTGAAAGCAAGTTCCGCTACGAGGGGACATGGGATGAGGGTGAAGGGAGATAGATTCAGGAGTGATATGCGGAAATATTTCTTTACGGAAAGAGTAGTGGATCCATGGAATAGTCTCCCAGTGGAGGTGGTAGAGATGAGGACAGTAACTGAATTCAAAAAAGCATGGGACCAACACAGAGGATCTCTAAAGGTAAAAAGTGGACTGTTGTAGTTGTTGATATGGAAGGACAGACTAGATAGGCCATGTGGTCTTTTTCTGTCATCATGTTTCTATGTTTCTATTGTAGGAAAAGGTTTAGGGCCTTACGCCCAAAAAGGCGCATGCACCTGGGAAAAAATAGGAAAAAGTCCTAGTATATATATATATATATATATTTTTTTTTTAAAGACAGATAATAAGAAAAAACCAGCGGTACCGGTAAAGCGTCGAGGAAGGCAGACGCGACCACAAAAAAGAAAGAAATAAAGAAGAATTCTTCTGCGGTGACAGGAACAACGACCTGCTGGCTCCGCGGAAAAAGAAGAACTGGAGAGAGGCAGTTGGGAAAGGCATGAAGGCAGCACGCAGGCGCTGTGGGATGCTCCTAAAAGCTTTCTAATTGGATGCTGGGGAGCGTTCCCGCGCAGGCTCTGTCGGTACCAATGATACCCATATGTGATGACTACATTCCTGCTTGTTCCTGGAGATAGTTCTTGATAGTATGCCAAGAAGGTGGCTTCCACCTTTTTCTGTGCCGTGTAAACCCTTCCGTCCCTTGTCTGTACAGCACCCTCTGCGGCCTTAACCAATGCAGACAAGAGTCGGCCTGAACGATTTCCAAAATGGTAGAGTGCAGCATAGAGCGCTTGGCCCTAGCATGGAGTAAAGTGTTCAATTGACTATAAAGAACCAATTAAGCTGTTCTATTTGTCTCTGAATCTTGCCGTCTGAGGCACCTCCGTAACTCACACAGTTGCTGGTTCCACTAAATCAATTTTTGTTTATTCTCTTTGTTCCTGCAACTAACATACCCAATTAGAATGCCCCGGAGGTAAGCCTTAGCAGTCTCCCAGAAGAGGGCCAGGTTGTCTATGGGCAGCATTGGTGGTTCCGAAGAAATCCCATTGTTCTCGTTAAAAGTGTATGAAGTCAGCATCTCCTTTAAGCTGAAAGGGGAACCTCCACTGTCCCCCCCCCCTCCCCTGTTGGCAGTGCTGTGGACATTTGCAGGTCTACCCACACCATGACATGGTCAGAAATTTGAATATTGCCAATCTGCGCATCATCAACCCGATCTAGAAGTCTTTGGGATATCAAGATATAGTCAATACACAACCATGTCCCGTGGGCCTGGGACATGTGAGAATAACGTGCTCAGCAGGGTGCAGGGTACGCCATATGTCAATCAAATCTTGGCTATCGCAGAGGCCCAGAATACACAGACATTGCAGAAAAGCTTGATCTGCGCCTCCCAGAGACCGATCTAAAGTTGGATCAAGCACACAGTTATAATCGCCTCCCAAAATAATTTCCCTGTCTCCCCGACCAGTCATGCTCCGCACCAGCTCATCAAAAAATCTATGTTCAAATCTATTGGGGCCACAGATATTCCCTATTAAGATTGGGAGGCCCTGGAGATGCCCCACTAGATCAAGTAGCATCCCCCAGGATCACGTATCACTTGTTCACATTGGAGTTTGAGACTTTTTAATTAAAATGGCCACCCCAGCTTGCTTAGAGCCAGATGATGCTCCATACACCTTCCCCACCCACCACTGCTGCAAATTGTTATGTTCTGCTGCCGACATGTGTGTTTCTTGGAGTAGCACAACATCAGCATCTTTGTCTCTCAGGGCGCGAAGCATCTTATACTGTTTGAGCGGACATCCGATGCCACAAACATTCCAGGAGTCTATGCAAGTCACGTTTCCCCCAGCCTAGACCACCCATCCGCATGTCTCCCTCTAGCATGTACCCATTGTCACGTCCACTCATTGGTATAGGCAGATGCCTAGTGGAAATGGACAGACCACATTTATATATCCTTATAAGTGCTGCGGGTCTCACGTTCCATGTAGTTGTGGTCAAGACGGAAACAGCCAAGGATTTTGGGGTAACAATAAGTTTTATTGTCGCACAGGTATTTTACCACTACTCCTATTGAACAGAAATAAAGGATTCTTCTCCAAACCGAAATAAAGTTAACTGATACAACAAAGTCCATGTGTTATACATGCAGGCATGTCTGTTTCAAATTACTTTCTCAAACCTTCTTTCAGTTGCCACACATTAACTGCTTTTTCTTCCAGCAACAGTGCCTTCGTATAACAATCAACAAAACAGTAGCGTTCTCTTCCTTTACAGTTGCCAAACTGGCTAGGCTTTACACTTCTGGCAGCTCACTGCCTTCCCCAGTGTAAATCCCACCAGCACAGTTTCAGGCTTCTTCCAGCACTTATCCTCAGCATAAACGTTTAACAGCTTTACTCTCTTTGGCAATAAGCAGAGTCTGTCTCCATATCAGAACATTCAGTTTCTACAGGGGCTTCTTCAGTTTGCATGGCTTCTCCCTCTGAGTCTGATATAACCTGCCTATTGTGACATAGTGAGTCCTTCTAGCCCTGTAGAAACTCCCAAAAACCAGGTAAAAAGTGCAGGGCTGCAATATAAACAAAAGCACATGGCTACTGGTTGTCAGGGAAACCAAGCCCGAGAGAAAGAAACACGCCCCTGCTACCAGTTTAACAGAGAGTTACAAAGTAATTCAGAACACCTGCTAGGAGGCGGAGTCAGGCCCTACTCGAGAAAGCTGACTCATAAAGAGAGCCCAGTAGGGAGAGAGGAGAGAGAGGAGGAAAGCCAGAGTGGAGAGAGTGAACAAGAGGAGAGACGAGCAGAGTCCCCTTGGAGGAAGGAAAGCCAGTTTCCAGTAAGGAGGTGGACTGAGTCTCTAGCTGAGGAAAGGTCAGAGGCTCTGAGTCAAAGATATAGCAGGAGCAGACCAAGGCAGCTGAAATACTCTCTGGATTATAAACAGAAGGAAAAGCCAGGAAGGCAGTTGAACTCTGTTTTGCACAAGTCAGGTTGGGAACCAACAGCTATCTGTAAGCCACGGAGAAAACCTTCCACAGCCAGGTTCCAAGGTAAGCCTAAGGGCTGGAATCATAATAATAATTGTGAGTTTATTGACCTGGAAGGTTGGGACTATGGTGGAAAGGACTATAATGGGAGTGCTTGTTTCAAACAGTACTTAAACCCCGAGTTTACCATAAAGCCTAGGGCTGGAGAAAAGGGCGCGGCTCCAGAGGGAGCGTGGCAAACAATTCCTACCCCAGAGGTAGAATCTATGGAAACAGAGCCATCCTGTGTAAATACTCCTATGGAAGAAATGGACTGTACGATTTCACTGGCTGAGGAGATAATATCTCTATGTTAAAATTGTGCTGTGAAGAAAATACAGACTTACTGTGAGAAGGGAACAGAGCTGTAGGAAACAGTACTGTGGTGTTTAATCTGCTGGAAGAAAAATGTTTAACGCTGACTGAAGCTATTTAAGTTGGATATCTTATTTTGTCCTTTTTCTGCCAAAGTGCAAGATATTTGTGTTACCTTTATTCCTTGCGAAGTCCACCCCGGGAGGGGAAATAAATCCTTTTGCTTGAAACACTTGAGTCACACTACCCTTCATTGAACATTTAAAGAAACTACATTTCCCTACAAGCACTGCTTCAGGAAAGAGTGAAACTTTGGTTCAGGAAGGAACTTAACCTCCTTAAACCCTACATGCCTACGGGTATCGGCAAGGGGGGGAGGATCACACTATTTACAGGGTTCTCCACAGAAGGCTTCCATTGCTCTAAATGATAATTACACTTACCTGGTAATTGTAGTTCCTTTAGTGACGACAGTTCAGTCCTCTACCTCTGGGTTGTCAATCTCTTCCTGCAGCTAGGAGACTGGTTTGTCAGAATGATGACATCACGGGATATAGCCTGCTGCACTTCCACCTGCATCCCAGTGTGAACTATAACAAAGCAGACTCAAAGGAGCAATCAATAAGTAGCAAAACAGAAACACAATTGCACTAGCATGGAGTTCCCCCCCCACGGGCAGGCCTCCTTACCTCCTGCCCTGTCATAGGGAGAGCACCCGAAGAAGAGCTAGTAATGAAAACAGACTCACCTGAAACTCTCTCCTGCTCGGCACAAGGCCCGAAACCTGCGAAAAATATCCGGGCGGGAAGGAGGACTGAACTGTCGTCACTAAAGGAACTACAATTACCAGGTAAGTGTAATTATCATTTCCTTAGCGTTCCTCCAGTTCAGTCCTCTACCTCTGGGAAGTACCAGAGCAGTAATCAATGGGAGGGACCCTTCCAGCCGGCCGACAATACGGCCGAGCCGAAACGAGCATCCGAAGCCGCAGCTACATCCAACCGGTAGTGCTTACTGAACGTATGCAGAGACGACCAAGTCGCCGCCCTACAAATGTCCCCCGGAGGGACCAAACAGTGCTCCGCCCAAGAGGACGCTTGCGCTCGGGTGGAATGCGCTCTCAGACCCACCGGCACCACGCGCCCCCGGAGCAAATACGCGGAAGCAATTGCTTCCTTAAGCCATCGGGCGATAGACGCCTTAGCCGCCGCCTCGCCCCGACGAACACCTCCGAAAAGAACAAACAGGCGCTCCGACTTGCGGAACGACTCCGTGGCCTTCAAATACTGATGTAGAGTCCTCTTCACATCGAGCCGCCGAAGACCCCGATCCGCGGAACCGCCCCCCAAAGCCCCTAGAACAGGCAAGCAAACCACCTGATTCAGATGAAAAGGGGACACGACCTTAGACAGAAAGGACGGAACCGGACGCAAAATCACCCGTTCCCTAGAAAAGGAAAGGAAAGGTTCACGGCAAGACAACGCCTGCAGCTCCGAAATCCGTCGCGCGGAACAAATAGCCACCAGAAACACCGTCTTGAGCGTGAGATCTTTCAGAGACGCACGACGCAAGGGCTCAAAGGGTGACTCGGCCAGTGCCGTGAGCACCAGATTCAGATCCCACGGGGGAACAGCCACCCTGCGCACCGGTCGCACTCGTACCACCGCCGTGAGAAAACGACGCATGTCGGGATGAGAACCTAACGGGCGGCCATTGACCTTGCCCCGATAACAGGACAAAGCTGCCAACTGAACCCGTAAAGAACTGGCAGCAAGACCCTTGTCAAAACCGTCCTGCAGAAACTCCAAGATGGAAGGAATGGAGGCAGAGTTCGGCCGAACCCGACGCTGGGAGCACCAATCCTCAAACACACGCCATACCCGCACATACGCCAAGGACGTGGACTGCTTACGCGCCCGCAGCAAGGTAGCCACCACCGCCGCCGAATAGCCCTTCTTCAGGAGCTTAGCCCTTTCAATGGCCAAACCGTAAGCGAGAACCGATCCACCTGCGGCATGAACAGGGGCCCTTGAAGCAACAGGTCCGACCTGGCTGGCAGCCGCCACGGCACCCCGTCCAGCAGGCGGAGCATGTCCGCGTACCACGTACGCCTGGGCCAATCGGGAGCCACCAACAGCACCCGCCCTGCATGTGCCCCGATCTTCTGAACCACCCGGCCGATCAGGGCCCAGGGCGGAAAGACATAGAGGAGGCCCTCCTCCGGCCACCGGCGAAGAAGGGTGTCGATGCCCTCCGACATCCGTTCTCGCCTTCTGCTGAAGAAACGATCGACTTTTACCGACTGAAAGGTCACCATGAGATCCATGACCGGCATTCCCCAGCGTTTGACTATCTGCCGAAAGACCGCGGGATGCAGCTCCCACTCCCCGGCATCCACGTGGACTCTGCTGAGGAAGTCCGCGGTGACATTGTCCTTGCCGGCGATGTGCGCTGCTGAAAGCGCAGTCAAGCGGAGCTCGACCCACGCGAAGAGCCGGTCGGCCTCCGCCTCCATCGCAGCACTCCCGGTGCCGCCCTGCCGATTTATATACGCCACCGTCGCCGAGTTGTCGGAGAGCACCCTTACGGCATGGTCGCGCACCAAGTCCTCGAACGCCTGGAGGGCCCGAAACACTGCTCGAAGTTCCAAACGGTTGATCGTCCACGAGGCCTCCAGAGGGGACCAAACCCCCTGCGCAAAGTGGCCCTCGCAGTGAGCCCCCCAGCCCGCCAGGCTGGCGTCCGTCAGCAATGGCAGCCACTCTGGCTGGTCCAGCGATAAGCCCCCCGCTAGCGACGAGGGACAAAGCCACCACTGAAGTGACCTCCGAACCGGCTCCGGACAAGGTAGCTGGGTACTCAGCGAATGCTTTTGATGCGACCAACGACGAAGAAGCGCTCGTTGCAGAGGCCGCATATGAAACCGGGCCCAAGGCACCGCCTCCAGCGTCGCCGCCATTGTGCCCAGCACTCGGAGATAATCCCATGCCGAGGGAGCCAACCCCGAGAGGAACTGCAGCACCAGGGACCGCAACCCCTCGGCTCGGTGGTCCGGCAGGAACACTTGACCCTTGCACGTATCGAACCGGACTCCCAGATATTCGAGAACCTGAGTGGGCACTAACCGACTCTTTGCCGGGTTGACCACCCAACCCAGATCCTGTAAGAAACGCACCACCCTGTCCGTCACCCGGAGACTTTCCTCCGCTGACTTGGCGCGAATCAGCCAATCGTCCAGGTATGGGTGGACCAGAATGCCTTCCTTGCGCAATGCCGCCGCGACCACGACCATTATTTTGGTGAAAGTCCGAGGCGCCGTCGCCAAGCCGAACGGCAGGGCCTGAAATTGGTAGTGGCCCCAGGGTAGGGCAAACCGCAGAAAGCGCTGGTGAGCCTCTCGAATGGGAATGTGCAAGTACGCCTCCGAGAGGTCTAGCGACGTCAGGAATTCCCCTCGGCGTACGGCCACGATGACGGACCGCAAAGTTTCCATCCGAAAGTGCGGCACCCTCAAGCACCGGTTGACCCCCTTCAGGTCGAGGATAGGTCGCAATTGGCCGCCCTTTTTGGGCACCACGAAATAAATGGAATAGCGACCCAATCCGTAATCGGCCTTGGGAACCTCCACGACGGCTCCCAGACGAAGGAGCCTGTCCAGGGTCTCGCGAACCGCTGCCACCTTCGCGGGACCCCGGCAAGGCGACATGACAAAGGCGTCCCGCACGGGCCGGGCCAACTCCAAGGCATAACCGTGCTGGATGATTTCCAACACCCACTGATCTGAGGCGATGAGGGTCCAGGCAGGCAGAAACTCCCGCAGCCGACCTCCAATGGGAGGCTCCACCGCCGGGACCCGCCTCGCTTCATTGGGGCTTACGGGCTGCGGGCGCCGGGAGAGAGGAGAATCCTCGACTCGCTCCCCGGAAGCCGCGAAACCCCTGGCCCCTCGAGGGGAACCTCCCCCTCTGGGAACCAACCGGTCGCGGGGAACGGAACCTCCTGAAGTCCCGAAAGGAACCCCGACCGCTCGGAGCAGACTTAGCCTGCTTGGGCTTGTCCTCGGGCAAACGGCCCCCTTTAGACTCACCGAGGTCCTTTACCAACTTTTCCAAATCTTCCCCAAACAGTAAACCCCCCTTAAAGGGAAGCTTACTGAGTCGGGACTTAGAAGGGCTGTCCGCTGCCCAATTACGCAGCCACAACGAGCGACGGGCGGCCACCACGGAACCCGTGCTGTTGGCCAGCGCTCGAATCAGGTCATAATGTACGTCAGCCAGGTAGGCCGCACCCGACTCCATACGATCCAGCTCTTTCACCTCCTCGAGGTCAACATGCGGGGATTGGCGCAGCTGTTGGGCCCAGCGCAAACACGCCCTGGCCACCCAGGCCCCGCAAATGGAGGCCTGGAGCGAAAGAGAATCCGCTTCAAACACCTGCTTGAGCAGACCGTCAACTTTACGGTCTTGGGGATCTTTCAAGGCTGCACTCCCCTCCACCGGAATGGTGGTCCGTTTAGTTACAGCCGCTACCAGGGTGTCTAGGCGCGGCGCCCGAAAACGATCCTTAGCCGAGTCCGCCAGAGGGTATAACCTGCTCATAGCACGAACGCCCCGGAGACCCGCCTCCGGCTTGTCCCACTCGTCCTGAATCATCCGCTCGACCACCCGGTGCAGCGGAAACACCACCTGAGTCTGTCACACCGTCTGGATGACCGGATCCTCCAATTTGTCCTCCACGGCTGGAGGTGGAGCCAAATGCAACATCTGCAAAGCCTCCGAAATTAAAGCAGGCAACTCCTCTCTGCGGAACACCCGGACAACCTTGGCTTGCTCTTCGGGCTCCGGGATCTCGCCTTCTTCCAGGTCCTGTGAACCCTCCTCAGGATCCCAGTCCGGATCCGCGGGTTCCAGCCAGGCACCGTCCGACGGGTCCGCAAGCCGTGCGCGCTTCGGAACCGACGGCTCCGCGGCCGTCGCCCCTTCCGCTAGCAACTGCGGAGGCTGAGACACAGGGGAAACTGAGCGCGTCCGCTTGCCCTGCTGTCGCAGACAAAAGGCCTGATGTAGAAGAAGGACAAACTCGGGACTGAAACCAGAGACGTTGGATGACGGCGGAGCTGCGGATACCCCGGAGGGCCCCGGCAGCGCCTCTAAATCGGGCTCCTGCTCCAAAATCTGCAGGGGCTCAGCCGCCGCCCCCGTTGTCGCCCCTTGCGCCTCCTGAGACTCAGGAGCCGCCATTTGAAGTTCCACCTCCGAGGAAAGGGCTACGCAGCCCCGGCACACTCCGGTGTCAGTGACTGGACCTCTGCGGGCCCCACACACTAGGCACAGAGGCCGGGTAGCCATGCGAAAACCCCTAGCACCCCCAAGAGCTGGGGCAGGCAGGCTCCCTTTATCAGCGGTTTCTGCCTTGGTTTTTTTTTTTTTTGTGACTTTGAAGATGCTGGAGAGCTAGCTACAAAAAAAGGAAGGGAAGACCCCCGCAGCCCCCCGGGAACCCAGAGGACCGGCTGAAGAGGTCGAAGAACAAAGGAAACAAATAAATAAGAAACGAAATTAACTAAATTAACTAAAGTAACTAAATTAACCAAATTAAAACAGTGCAGCAGACCCCCGTATGCAAAAAGAAAACGGGAGGTGATGCTCTGCCATGCGGCTGCCGCGCGGCCCACAAAATGGCCGCCGCGAATGACAGCCGCGAAGAAAAGGGCGCCAAAGCACTGCGGCGGACTTGTCCTGCCGCGACAGCGTGGCGTGACCAGAAGCAGCAGCCTGATACCGGCGAAACACTTACCGGCCAGGTCTGCCCTGCAATGGCCGTGAACGCGGCGATCCCCCCGGGCTCTGCAACCGCCAGACAGCACGTGAGCAGCCGATGAGTCAGAGATCGCCCGACTGCAGCACCGGGAGACCGGCAGTCAAGAAAGGCTCACCCCCGTAGCGTCTGGGGGGTGAGACTCCTGGGCCAAGCAGAGGAAGGAGGTACAAAGCGATCTGAGCTAGCAGACCCCCCCCCCCCCCCAGAAAGAAAACTGCAGTAATGCCACAGGCAGGAAGCAAGAAGGCTGTAGCCCAATGCTTGTCCTCCGAGTTTTTTTTTTTTTTTTTTTTATTAAAGTGGTACCCACTAACTAATCAACCCCTTAACTACTCTCAAATAAATCCCTGCTCCTTATCCACTACTCCTTAGAGAGCCTCTCCTTAAGGCTCGTCAAACTCCTCCTGCTGCAAGGAGACTGGTTACACTGGGATGCAGGTGGAAGTGCAGCAGGCTATATCCCGTGATGTCATCATTCTGACAAACCAGTCTCCTAGCTGCAGGAAGAGATTGACAACCCAGAGGTAGAGGACTGAACTGGAGGAACGCTAAGGAACAAGCTTTTAAGCTGTCTCCATCGGGACTCTTCCTTACTCTGAGGTATGGGGGAGGAACCAAGGATACCAGTCTTCTTTAACACTGATTTAAGGGTTTCAAAAGGGCTCACCTTTTTCCTAGCACTTCTTGCCTTCTCTGGTAGTGCTAAAGGCAACCACTTGTCCCCAGACTGCTTCACCTGGTCTCTTGCGACATGCTTCTCAGTAGGGTCTGGCTCTGACTCCTGTCTCCCAAGCTTCCGGTCAGCTAATTGCTTTCTATCAGCTGTGCTTCTCTCAGAACTGGAGCTACAGACACGCTGCCTGCAATAAGAGTGTTTATGCAGCTTTTCAAAGGGAACTTTGTTTCTGCCTATTCTCCCACCTTCCAGCACAGCTTCAACAGAAGACTCCTGAGAAGAACTCCTCTGACTCCTGGACAAACTTTCCAGCCTTTCCTCTTGAGGATTATTTCTTCTTCTCTCTTCTTTCTCTCTGCTGCTTGTCCCGTGGATTTTCCTCTCTCTCTCCACACCCCTCTCACTAACTGTTTCTTCCTGCTTAAGTGTTTGGGGCTGTCCTATGGGCTTTGACTCCGCCCACCTGCCTCTCACGTCAGCTCCCTTGGTCACCATGGAGCTGAGGTGTGGCTCCCTCTCTAGCTTTCGGTGCATAGAGTTTTTTCCATTTGTTGGAGGTTTAACCCTTTCCCTTCCTGCACTGCTCTTTGCTTCAGGGGAAAAAGACTGGTTTCTCCTCCTTTCTCTAGGGTTTAACCCAGCTGCGCCATCATACCATGTAGGGAGATATATCCACCCCATGATATAACCAAAAGTCCCGTAATATATAAATCCTTCCCACTCTTCTCTAGTAAACTCTTAATAGTGCTGACCTGGACCCCTTGCCCCCCACCCCCTCCCTCCCTCTGGACCTCCTTCCCTATCTTCCCCCTCCCCTTCTCACCTTAACTTCTTAATTTGCAGCTTAACACCTTTGGAGTTATGTAAGGCCTTTGTGGAATAGAGGCTTCAAACCCTCCCTGCCGCATTCCTCACGACCCAGTCCTCCCAGGGAGTTCTTCCACCCTTGTGGGCTTGCATCTCTAAATGGATGCCTAAGCTGAACTAAATCTCTTTCTGGGTCAATAAGCTCCATCCCTCGGCCCTCTCCTATTCCCATGTGCTGGCCACGCTGGTACTTTAGGCCCCACTGTAGTGCCTAACCTCTCTCCCAATATCCTCGCTCCCTATACTTAATCTAAGGTAAATGGTGAATGTAATCCTCATAGCACTGTTCTTGAAATTTTCGTCTGTAATTGCAATGGTACATTAAAGAAAAAAAAAAAAAAAACACTACAAAAACAGTGCCGTCTAAAGCAAATTTCCAGCCAGCGTGGATATTATCCCCTAAGTCAACTTTCATTCTGTGAACTAGTACACTTAACCCAACGGCACAACAATTCACATTATATAACTGTCCCTCCAGTACAAAGCTAATACGTAACAAACTGTATAACGTAGAGAGGAGGTTTTTTAATCAGCCGGTGGGTCTACTGTTGTTCGGCAAAGTCCTGCTCCTGCTTCCCCTCCACTGCAGGATGGGGCAAAGGCAACCCCAAATGCCGGAACACAATCAGGCTCATTACCTATCAAGACCTCCAGTTGTTTCTGGTCTCTGCCGCCATTTATTTTAGGCCCCAGCTGCACTGAGATAAATGCTAAAGTCCCCATCTCTGAACTTCATATTGTTCCAAGGTTCCCGTTGGTCTCATGTATCGGTAGAAGAGTGTTCAGGAACTGTTGGACCTCCTGGGGGCTAGTGTAAAGGCGGGTTTGTCCCTGATAGTCAATGCATAGCTTTGCAGGATACAGCAAAAAGAATCGTATATATTTATTTATTTATTTAGACAGATTTGTTTATCACCTTATCCTACAATCAAAGTGATTACGTCACATTGGAGGGTTACATTTAACATATGGGTACTTTACAACATTTAACATGAGGGTATTTAGCAACATTTAGACAGCACAATTGGTGGGTTACAATTTGCATGAGGGTACTTAACAACACTATGGAGGGTTACATTTAGCATGAGGGTGCTTCACAACACTATACACTGAATTCCTAAGTCTGGTTGGGAAGATTAGGTATATTGCGTGCCAGTAGTTGCTTACAAAGTGGTGAATATTCCCGGCGTCTGTGACTCAGAGCCACGGAATAGTTGAAAGATCAGGATGCCGGCATTTCCATTTGTGCTATTGTTACTTCGTCCCCTGGTAGCCCTCAGAACCACTTCTTTTCTGGGCAAAGTCATGGAAGCGCGCCAGCACCACCCAAGGCCGGGGATTGCTGTCGCAGTATGGGCCAAGCCGATAGACCCTTTCGATTTGTATTTTGCCCATTTTCTCCCCCAGCTGTAAATTAAGAGGGAGCCATGTCTTGAGGAACCCTTTCAGTTCATTGTCTTTTAGAGTCTCCACTATCCCTATGAATCTGATGTTCTTCCATTGCCCTCTATTCTCGAGATCATCAAGTTTCTCATCGTGTCGACAAACTAGGTCTTCCAAACGCTTAAAGTCAGCTGCCTGGGAATGCTGAGCATCCTCTGTGTCTGATACCCGCTGTTCCACTTGCGTGATGCGGACATTAAAATCGGAGACCGCCTGGGCTACTTGAGTCATTTGGTCAGTCAGGGCCTGAAACCACTTCTCAAGTGCTCTCACTACTGCCAGGGAGACCTCCGCCATCATCAATGAGCCATCCGCTCCCTGTGAGGGAGCGAGAGACACGGCAGCCATCTTAGCTTCCTGCATGCGAGTTTTGTCTCGGCAGGCTTGCCACCATCTACCACTCAGCTTCTTCAAGATAGGCGGCAAAGGCAGCATTGAGCTGTTGATCCCACCACTCAAAAATGGGTATGTTTGGGGAGGCCAATTAAAAAAATATGCAGCTGGTTTAGCGAGAAATGCCGGAGCCGAGATCAAGACATTCTGCTCGGCTCACTGCATCACGTGACCTCCAGAAGATTTATTTATTTATCGATACATGTCTATTTATTAATCTATTTGGACATGTTCTATAGTGATTCTTTACAGAATCTGAAGGGGGGGGGGGGTTGTGAGAGGGACATGAAATGGAGTACTAGGGCCCTCTGAAAGGGTTAATATGGAGAAGGCGTAGAATGTGCTAACAGTCTGAAGCCTGGCAATTTAGAATTTACTAGCAGCCTGGAGAGATGTGTACCCAAAACCAAGGCCATATTAGCATAGCATGAGCATAGCAGACCCAGTATGTAAATAGCAGTGCCAGTATGTAAATATTAGAGATGTTCCATATCATATTTCAGAGTGATTTTGTTTAGTTTACCCTGTTTAAAACCTGTACATAATCCCCTGTTTACTGTACGTCCAGTGTAGGTCGCCTACACTGCACAAAATATGTTTTATGTAAACCGCACTGATATTAAAGAGCGCGGTATAGAAGAAAGTTTAAATAAATAAATAAATTAAGCAGAACGGGACAGACTGTTTTTGCTTTTCCTAATCCAGCTGAGCAATATGTCTGTGCTTATTTTGACCTATCATCACTTGTAACACGCAGATAAAGAAAAGTGGTGCTGATCATGCAGTTTTCTCTCAATAAAGGAGGTACTCTGGCCTGGTCAGGATGAAGGGGATTTACGGGAACTGCTCAAGTTTGCAGGACTGTGGACCCCCTCCCCTTAAGGCCTTAAGAGTACAGTGTTTTTAACATAATTCTCTGTGTGTGAATTGTTTTATTACTTAATACGAAGTGTGACAAAAAAGAAACAAAGCTGTCCCATAAACGTTTTATTACAAAATCTACAGAGAAATTACGCATTGTCCCCTTCAAAGTAATTCCCCCCCCCCCCCGAGTTAGTGCACTTCTGCATTCGCATCTGCCATGTACGGAAGTACCCGGTAAAGTCCTCCTCCATGAGGTCCCTCAGCTCCCTCGTCAGAGTGGCCTTGATCTCTTCTACAGAGGCGAAATGAGTTCCTTTGAGCAGTCTTCCGCCTGGGGAAGAGCCAGAAGTCGCACGGTGCGAGATATAGGGAATAAGGAGGGAGGTCAAGAGCTGTGATCTGTTTGTTGGCCAAGAACTGCCTCACACTGAGCGCGGTGTGTGTGGGCACGTTGTCATGGTGGAGCAGCCACAACTTGTCTCTCCACAGAGCCCGCCTGCTGTGCAGAACCCAGTCATGGAGGCCACTGAGGACCTGCTGGTAGAAGTGCTGGTTGACTGTCTGACCCTCAGGCACAAACTCATGATGGAGCGCTCCCTTCTGGTCGAAGAATGCGATCAGCACGACCTTGATCCTTGATTTGGATATGTGTGCCTTCTTGGGTCTGGGTGACAGTCGAGTTTTCCACTGCAGGCTATGTCTCTTGCTTTCAGGGTCATACTGGAAGACCCAAGTCTTGTCTCCTCTGATGACTCGGCCAACGAACTCTGGATCTTCTCCGATCTTCTCTAGCAAGTCTCAACAAACATTGACCCGGTGCTCCTTCTGGTCATCCGATAAAAGCCTGGGCACCTTCTTGGCGCACACCTTCCGCATACCCAGCTCCTGCACCAAGATGGTCCGCACTGACTCCCTGTTCAGGCTGAGCTCCTCAGCTATCATCCACACTGTTAATCTGCGTTCACTCCGCACATGTTCTCAGCCGTCTTTGTCGTGGAAGGCCGTCCTGACTTGGGGTCATCTTCCACCTCCTTGCAGACAGTTTTGAAGCATTTGTGCCACTCGAAGACTCGAGGCCTTAACATTGTATCTTCTACATAAACCTTTTGGAGAAGTTGGAGACAATCAGTTGGGCCCTTCTCTAACTTAACCAGAAATTTCAAGTTGATTCTTTGCACCTCCAGTTGCGTGACAAAGCGATGGAGCAGTATGCTACAAAAAAACCTGAAAAAGAAAAACAGAGTGAGAGAGATGAAAAATATTATAGGAGAATAGTAGCGAGATGTTGCATAACACAGTGACATAAGCGGTTAGCCAACTAGCATTGAGTCATGGGCGTGGCTGCCACAGTGTCGTTTCTTTTTTGTCACACCTCGTATTACTTTTCTCTCTCCCATTGCTTTGAGTGAAGGGATCAAATCCTAAGAGCTCTTGGTGGAGCAGGTACATTCATATACCATCTGGCCCAGGAGGTTTACTACTTTTTAGTTTATCAAATAGCTGTATTACATTTTCCTGGTTTATCGAGAATTGTTTTAATTCCTCTGACATATCATCTTTAAATACCATTTCAGGCATGGATAACTTCCCTACATCAGCTTCAGTAAAGACTGAAGCAAAGAATTCATTCAGTCGCTCTGTTATGGCTTTCTCCTCCCTTAGCACCCCTTTCACCCTTCTATCATCTAATGGTCCAAATGACTCTCTCACGGTTTTGTTTTGTTTTTTTAGTACAAATTTACTTGAAAAAGTATTATGTGGTTTTTGCTTCTATGGATGTTGCTTTTAAAATTCTCTCTCTGCCTTACTTCTAGCTTACCAGTGCTTATGTTGTTTCTTCTTTTCGTCATTTGGCTCCTTTCTCCATTTCCTGAAAGAGACTATTTTTTGGCTATAAACAGACTCTCTGACTTCATCTTTAAATCATGCCCGTAGTTGTTTGATCTTCCTTCCACCTTTCTTAAAGCTTGGAATACATTTGATCTGGACTTCCAAGATGGTATTAACATAGAAATATGATGGCAGAAAAAGACCACATGGCCTATCTAATCTGCCCTTCCGTATCAATCACTACTATAGTCCCCTTTTTTCCTTTAGAGATCCTCTGTGTTTGTCCCATTCCTTTTTGAATCCAGATACTGTCCTCAACTCTACCACCTCCACTGGGAAACTATTCTACATATCTACCACTCTCTCCGTAAAGAAGTATTTCTGCATTTTACTCCTGAATCCATCTCCTTTCATTCTGATCCTATGTCCCCTCGTAGCAGAGCTTGCTTTCAATCGAAAGAGGCTCTACTCATGTGCATTTATGCCACGGACATATTTAAATGTCTCTATAATATCTCCTCTATCCTGTCTTTCCTCTAAAGCATACATATTAAGATCCTTAAGTCTGTCCTCATATGCTTAATAACAAAGACCACTAACCATTTTAGTAGCCACCCTCTGCACCTACTCCTACCTGCTGATATCCTTTTCAAGGTGTGGTCTCCAGAATTGCGCACAATACACCAAATGAGGTTGCACTAAAGACTTATACAAAGGCAACTCATTCTTCCTTTTTTCTGATGGCCATTCCTCTCCCTATGCACCCAAGCATCCTTCTAGCTTTCGCTGTCGCCTTTTCTACCTGTTTGGCTACTTTAAGATCGTCAGACACAATTACGCCCAGGTCCCTCTCTTCTTTTGTGGACAGAAGTACTTCACCCCCTATACTATATCGCTCCCTCAGATTTTCGCAACCCAAATGCATGACCCTGCATTTTTTCGCATTAAATCTCAGCTGCCAAATTCTAGACCATTTTTAAAGTTTAGCTAGATCCCTCCTCATGTTATCTACTCTTTCCAGGGTGCCTACTCTAGTGCAGATTTTGGTATCATCTGTAAAAAGACAAACCTTACAGTGTAGTTAACTACCTCTAACAGGTGTTCTCCAGGGACAGCAGGAATCATTCCTCACATATGGGTGACATCGGCACTGACGGAGCCCACACGGAGCATTTCCCCAGCTTTCAAAGAAAGCCTTTGGAAATGCCACCAAGCATGCGTGGTTCCCTTCCCACCCAAGGGTGTCATTTTTTATTTATTTATTTATTTATTTTCTCTTATATACCGCGCTATTCTGCATCAGTGCGGTTTACATTGAACAAACTGAAATTACATTGAACAGGGCATTATAACTTGGAGATAACTATTTTACAGGGAACATGGGCTATGGAGGGTTAAGTGGCTTGCCCAAGACCACAAGGAGCACCTGTGGGACTAGAAACCCCAGTCCTTCCAGCCCAAGGTTGCTGTCCTCTAGTGGTATTTGAACCCCCGACCTTCCGGCCTGAGGTACCTTGCCCCAACCACTAGGCCACTCCTCCACTCCATATGTCATCTTGATCAGTCAGATGACATAGCTCAGGCAAAGGATAAAAATCTAAAAAAAGAGTGGGCAACTCCTAGGGGAGGTGGGTGGATTGTGAGGACTGATTCCTGCTGTCTCTGGAGAATACCTGTTACAGGTGAGTAACTACACTTTCTCCAGGAACATGCAGGAAGTCAGTCCTCACATATGGGAATCCCCACCTACAGGCTACCAAGGACCTGTAGAAAAGTGCCACTGCAAGCCATGGGACCAGGTTGCGGCTCGGCAGATGTCAACCAGGGGCACAGAGTGCAGATGTGCCACTGATGCTGCCCTCGCACAGACACCGTGCGCCGTGACTTGGCGGTCCAGCGGTAGCCCAGCCTGAGCCTGGGCAAAGGCAATGCAATCAGCCACCCAGAAGGAGAAGGTCTGCTTGGTGACCACAAGCCCCAAATGGGCACGGTCATAGGAAACAAAGCCGCTCAGACCTGCAGTGGGCCTGTGTGTGCTGCAGGTAGAAGGAGAGCCCTCCTACAGTCGAGGGTGTGGAGGATCGCTGATGCCCAGTCGGCGTGGGGCTTCGGAAAGAAGGTCGGCAGAACTATCTCCTGATTGAGGTGGAAGTCCGAGACAACCTTTGGGAGAAACCTAGGGTGCATTCGGAGAACCACATTACCATAGAATCTCATGTAGGGAGCATCGGCCATCAAGGCCTGAAGCTTACTGACCCTCCGGGCTGAGGTGAGGGCTACTAGAAAAAACACCTTCTAAGAAAGATGCCAAAGCGAGCAGGACACCATTGGCTCGAAGGGCGGCTGGGTTACCCATGTGAGGATGACATTGAGATCCCACTCTGCCGGGGGCGGTCGGATGGGGGACCTGGAAAGAAGCAGCCCATGCATGAAGCAGGAAACCAGCGGCTGGCCCGAGAGGGGTACGCTATTGACTGGATAGTGGTTGGCTGAGATTGCACTCAGGTAGACCCTGACCGAGTTGGACTTCAGGCCCACCTGCAAGAGATGGAGTAAGTACTGCAGGACCAGTGGGTGGGGCAAGAGAATGGGTCAGCCTGTACCCTCGAGCACCACACCGAGAACCAATGCCACTTAAAGGCGTAAGCCCTCCTAGTCAAATCCTTGTGCGAGGCCAATAATACGTCCTTCATCTCCACAGGGAGATGAAGAGGGGCTAGTGCAACCTGCTCAGCCGCCACGCCATGAGGGATAGGGATCTCAGGTTCGGGTGAAGCAGGCGACTCTCCTCCTGTGTCAACAAGCCCAGCGTGCTGCCGAGGTGAGTCGCAGGCTCCAAGGAGAGGTGGAGCAGCAGCAGGAACCAGGGTTGTCAAGGCCACCGCGGGGCCATGAAAATCACCGAGGCCCCATCCCGATGTATTCTTGAGGAGAGCTTGCACTACGAGCGGGGTGGGAGGGAACGCATACAGGAGGCCGTGTGTCCACGACAGCAGGAAGGCATCGGCAGCCTCCCTGCTCGGGTGGGGAACTGGGCCGCAGAACTGCAGGAGCTGTGAATTGCTAGGGCTGGCCAAAAGGTCCAGGACTGGAGTTCCCCAATGCTGGAACAGCCATTGTGCCGTCTGTGGGCAGAGGTGCCACACGTGTGGCTGGAGAATCCAGCTCAGTCTGTCCCCCAGAACGTTGTCCTGACCTGGGAGATAGGTGGCCCGTAGGACTATGCCTTGGTGAATCAAAAAGGACCATAGGGCTACCGCCTCCAGGCAGAGGCTGTAAGAGCCGGTGCTCCCCCTTTTGTTCATATAGAACATTGCCACCCGGTTGTCCGTTTGGACAAAACACTGCCCGATGGTGAACGCAGTGCCTGTGCGCCCGGAGCTCGAGGAAGTTTATCAGCAGTCGGGACTCCGAGGGACCATGTCCCCTGCGTACAGAGCTCGCCACAGTGTGCTCCCCAGCCTGTTAAAGAGGTGTCCTTGGTCAATACCACATCGTGTTGTGGGACATAGAACGGCATACCTTGAAGCAGATTCCGGGAGTTCTGTCACGAGTCGAGAGACTCAGACAGCTAGGGAGTGTCCGAGATACCTCGGAGACGGCCCGTCACCTAAGCCCACTAAGTGTGAAGACACCACTGCGCCGCTCGCATGTGCAGACGAACATCGGGGGTGACATGGACCGATGAGGCCATATGGCCGAGAAGATGGAGCATCACTCGAGCCGAAACTGTGTCGCAGCGCTGAACCAAGGAGGCCGGAGCAGTGAGGCAGTCTGCACTGCCCTGGGGAAGGAAAGCTGTCACCCGCTGAGTGTCGAGGCACGCGCTGATGAACTCCAAAGATTGAACCAGAGTGAGGTGGGACTTCAGATAATTCACCATGAAGCTGAGGTGCTCGAGGAGATGGACGGTGTGGGCTCTGGCCCGCCACACTTCGTCGGCCGTCTCCCCTAAAATGAGCCAGTCATCTAGATAAGGGTAGACGAAGGTGCCCTGTAACCGAAGGTGGGCTGTGGCTACTGCGAGGCACTTGGTGAACACTCGCGGAGTGGACGCGAGGCCAAAGGTTAACACCCTGTATTGGTAGTGGTTCCCTTGTACTCTGAAGCGCAAGTATTTTCTGTGTTTCGGGTGGACAAGGATGTGCGCGTACGCATTCCAAAGGTCCAAGGAGCATAGCCAGTCGCCCTGCCGGAGGAAGGACAGCAAGGTGCCAAGGGATAGCATTTTGAATTTTTTCCGCACCAGATATTTGTTGAGATTTCTTAAATCAAGGATGGATTGGAAACCATCTGTTCACTTTGGCACAAGAAAGTAGCAGGAGTAGAAACCGCGACTTCTGAGGTGCAGTGGAACCACTTCCACTGCTTGTTCCTCGAGGAGGTTGGCGAGCTCCTGCACCAAGAAGGACTGGTGCGTGGGGAGCCGAGGGGGCTCCATGAGGAAAAAGGGTGCAGAAAGTCTGTCCAGGTGAAGGAGGTAACTCGCCTGGATGACGTGAAGTACCCAGGCATCCGAAGTTACAGAATCCCAGCGGGGAGCAAAGTGGACCAGGCGCCCCCCCCCCCACCGGTAGCTGTGTCGGCGAAGGGCAGACGGCTATGCGTCTGGCATCAAAAACCCAGGGCCTATTGGGTCAGTGCCAGGGTCTGGCTCTTGGGCCCCTTAGGCTTACGCTGGCCCTGGGGGCCACTCTTGCCTTACCCGCCCTGGGATGGGGCTGGCTCCAGAGGGTAAAGTGGGAAGCCTTAGTAAGCGAGACCCTTCCTCTGGAAGAAAGGCTTCTTGCCCTGCTGTTTCTTCCACGGGAGAGAGGAAGTCTTCCTGGAGAGATAGGTGCAAGTGACGTACTCCGACTCTATCTCTGCTGCTTTGACCTCCATAGGTTTGCTGAACAATTGTTCACCTTGGCACACTACATCGAGCAAATTTTCCTGGACCCATTGTTCGAGGTCTGAGGACTGGAGCCAGGCCTGCCGCCTGGCCCCAATACCCACAGCCGCTACACGAGCAGAGGACTCGAAGCTGTCATGTGCAGTGCGAGAAAGGTACTTCGAACAGTCTCCCACTGATTTCAGGAGGGACTAGAAGCGGCAGAGGTAATCGCCATTGAGACCAGCATGGAAGCCTCCAAGCTTCTTTGTGAGGTTACGAAGGAACATGCCTATATGTAGCTGGTAAGCCTGGATGCGACAGGCCAGCATGGAAACGTGGTAGGCTTTACGACCGAGTGTGTCGAGGGCACGAGACTCCCTATCTGGTGGGACAGAAAAGTGGGTTTTTGGACTCTTCTGCTTCCGCATGGCAGACTCCTCCACCATCGATGTATGGGGGAGTTGGACTTTCCGGAAGCCAGGCCCCCGCTGGACCCTGTACATGGTGTCCAGGCATTTGCTTACAATGGGGATAGATGCAGGTGTCTCCCACATGTGGAGGAGCAGCTGGGTCAGAATGGGTGGGACTGGGACCATGAGGAATTCCCTTGGCGGAGCCTCATATTGTAAAATATATAGTACCTCCGCAAGGGGATCCTCCTCGGATTGTGTAGAGAGCGCCAGGGCTCAAGCCATGTCCCACACAAACTCCAGAAAGGAGGTATCCTCGGGAGGTGACCGCCATTTTTGAACAGGCGGGGAAGGGTCCGAGGGGAGGTCCCAATGAGCCCAGGATTCATGAGAAGTATCCCTGTCAGACTCCCAGCCTGAAATCTCTGAGGAAGACTTGGAGCTAGGCTGCTCGAGCAGAGCCCGTGAATCGCACTGGGCTCTTGAGGATGAAGCCCCTCTGGAGCCGGAGGCGCTAGCTCAGGAAGATCTCGCACCCGAGGACCGAGATGGAGATCGAGACCTCTGCCAGGATCCCTCACGAGGCCCCTGGCTCTCAGGGGTTGTCATGGTGGTCTTGGGAGCCAAGAGAGGTGTCACCCTTGAGGTATCAGGGTGTGTGCCAGCGGGGCCTGGCACCAGCGTCTGCTGTGCAGCAAGGAAGGCAGAAAAGCTGTGCTCCAGTGCCAGCATTCGGGCCTCCCACTCAGGAGTGGGGACCTGTGATGCCAACACTGGGGTAACCAGGTCGGGAGTTGAAGAGGAGAGGGGGACCTCGCAAGGACGACCCTCAGAAGACCGGGCGTCATCGCCAGAGGCCTCCGTATCTATACAAGGTACATTTCGGGGCCACTTCTTCTCCGACTCCAGAGACTGCCGAGGAGGGCTAAGGGAACAAGCACGAGAACACTCATGCTTGTTCGGAGCCCCCGACAGGGTCCTCGAGGCCTTCTTCTTCTTCTTCCGCTCCCTTTCGGGGGACCCTTGCTCAGAGTGGCGGCAGGGCCGTGGAGCGGCAGCAGGGGACCCCAGAGGCGGAAAGTCAGTGGAGCAGGAAGCTACCGGGGACACCGGGGCTGTCTTGTAGAAAATATCATCCAGTTTCTGCTTATGGCTCTGGATGGCCTTAGAAGACATCTTTTTGCAAAGGGAGCAGAGCTTCGGGTTATGGTTCGCTCCCAGACACCTGAGACAACAATCATGGGTGTCTGTGAGCAACATGTTTTTGGAGCATCTGTCACACTTTTTGAAATCGGAGGCCATGGGGGCATAAATAATCCCTGCAAGGTCAAAGACCTTCGGTTCGACCAGCGGTTGAAAAGGGCACAAAACGCGCTGGAGACGAACTCACGAAGAAAAAAGGGAAAAGGAAAAAATAAAGTCCCAAGGTCTGCTGCCGAGGCAGGGGCACCAGGGATGGCGGGAAGAGGACTGGGAAACCGGAATAGAAAAAAATATGAAAAACCTTTTCCGAGGTACAGGGACATGCGTCCGAAGGGAGACTGATCAAGATGGCACCCTTGGGCAGGAAGGGGATCACGCATGTGTGGTGGCATTCCCAAAGGCTTTCTTTGAAAGCTGGGGACATGCTCCGCGCGGGCTCTGTTGATGCCATCACCCATATGTGAAGACTGACGTCCTGATTGTTCCTGGAGAACTGACAGCCCTTTCACAATAACACTAACAAAGATGTTAAAAAAATCAGACCAAGGACAGATATCTGCGGCACACAACTGGTAACCTCCTCCTCAGTTAGCTCCATTTACCTGTACTCTTTGTCGCCTCCCACTCAACCAATTTCAAACCCAATCAGTAACTTTAGGGTCCTTCCCTAGGGTGCTCAGTTGCCTGTGTGGAACGGTGTCAAAGGCTTTACTGAAATCTAAGTATACCAAATCTAGGGCTTTCCCTCGATCGAACTCCCTAGTCACCCAGACAAAAAAATCAATCAGATTTCTCTGAAAAGATTTACCTCTGGTGAATCCATGCTGACTCAGATCCGGTAATTCACTGGACTCCAGAAACCTCACTATTTGCTCTTTTAGCAGCATTTCAAAAATTTTACTCACCACAGAGGTTGAACTAACCGGCCTGTAGTTTTCAACTACGTCCTTACTTCTACTTTTGTGTAAAGGGACCACATGTGCCTCTCTCCAGTCCAATGGCATCACTCCCGACTCCAAAGAGGCATTGAAAAGGTCAGTCAGTGTAGCTGCTGGAATGTTCCCAGGTTCCTTCAGTATTCTCGGATGTATCACATCCAGTCCCATTGCTTTGTCTACTTTAGTTTAGCTAGTTCCTCACAAACACAGTCTTCTGAAAATTGTTTGAGATCCCCGTTGCTTCTCTTCCTATTTGCGGGTGTTTTCTGAGGACCTGCTTCTGGCCCTTCATCTGTTAACACAGAACAGAAATATTTGTTACGTAATTCTGCTTTATCCTCATCAGCTTCTAAATAGTTCTCCCCGTCATCCTTGAGTCTGACAATACCACTTTTGACCTTCCTCCTTTCCCTAACATATCTGAAAAATGTATTATCCTCGCATTTTATTGCATTGGCTATTTCTTCTTCTTTTTGTATCTTTGATTTGTTGACTACTTTGCTAGCTTCTCTAAGTGTTTCCTAATATAGATGCCTGTCTTCCTCTCTCTGTAATCTCTTGTATTTCCCTAAGGTCTTCCTCTTTTTCTTCACCTTTTCAGCTATTTCTTTTGAGAACCACAGTGGCCTCCTTTACCTTTTACCTTTATTTACCATTCTAAAAAAAGGTTAGTTGCCCTTAAAATATCCCCTTACAGTTTTGCCCACTATTTTTCTACATTCCCCAGCTGTTCCTCTCCTTCTTCTTGAGGTATTGGCCCATCTTGGCAAAGTTAGTTTTCCTAAAATCGAAAACTCTTGCTTTTGAATGAATTTTTATCAGCCCTAGTCCTAATGCTGAACCACACCATCTGGTGATCACTGGATCAGAACATAAGTTATACCATACTGGCAGACCAAGGTCCATCAAGCCCAGTATCCTGTTTCCAACAGTTGCCAATCTAAGTCACAAGTACCTAGCAGTTTCCCCAAAAGACACAGGTTGCACAATGCTTGTACTGGGGTAAGCAATGGATATCCCGGGTCCCCTTTAATAATGGTTTATGGACCTTTCCTCCAGGAACTTGTCCAAACTTTTTTTAAACCCAGCTACACTAACAGCTTTTATTACAACCTCCGGTAACAAATTTCAGAGTTTGATTACATGTTGAGTGAAAAAATATTTTCTCTTTTAGTCTTAAATAGGTTACCCTGTAGCTTCATTGCATGTCCCCTAGTCTTTCTATATGTTGATGGCGTAAACAATTGATCTACGTTTACCCATCCAATAACTTTATTAAACCAAAAGAGTGGCCAAAGCCCAACACAGGCCGTGTTTCGTAAATCACTTCATCAGGGGCTATCAGGACACACTGTGGGTGTGATGTGCATAGACTTCACCAAGCTCAAAAGAGACAATGGAAGTCACTAATATCAGAAAAGCTTCTTTAAAACGTCCAATGAACATCTTGTACCACGTTATCCACTCCAAGATTCAGACACAATGTCCGTGAAACCAAAAGACCATCTGTGGAAAGCCGTTTGAGAAACTTCAAACGGCTTTCCACAGATGGTCTTTTGGTTTCACGGACATTGTGTCTGAATCTCGGAGTGGATAACGTGGTACAAGGTGTTCATTGGACGTTTTAAAGAAGCTTTTCTGATATTAGTGACTTCCATTGTCTCTTTTGAGCTTGGTGAAGTCTATGCACATCACACCCACAGTGTGTCCTGATAGCCCCTGATGAAGTGATTTACGAAACACGGCCTGTGTTGGGCTTTGGCCACTCTTTTGGTTTAATAAAGTTATTGGGTGTGAATCTGCCGCTTCCTGTCTTTGTTTTTGCTCGTTTGAGTGGCTAGTGCTGTTCTTTTTGTGGACCCCTCTACGTTTACCCATTCCACTCCATTCATTAATTTATAGACCCCTATCATATATCCCATCAGCCATCTCTCTTCCAGGTTGAAGAGCCCTAACCTTTCTAGCCTCTCTTCATAGGGGTATCCTTCATCCCTTTAACATTTTGGTGGCTCTTCTCTGTACCTTTTCTAATAACACTATATCCTTTTTAAGATATGGTGACCAGAATTGCACACAATATTCAAGGTGCGGTTACACCACGGAACGATACAGAGGCATTATAATATCCTTTGTTTTGTTCCCATTTCCTTTCCTTGTGATACTTATCATTCTATTTGCTATCTTTGCCGATACTGCACACTGGACAGAGGGTTTCAACATGTTATCCATGATGACACCTAAATCCTTTTCCTGGGTGGTGGTTCCTAATGTGGAACCTTGCATCATGTAACCATAGTTTGGGTTGTTCTTTCCTAGGTGCATAACTTTGCACTTGTCCACATTAAATTTCATCTGCCATTTGGATACCCGGTCTTCCAATTTATCAAGGTCTTCTTGCAATTTTTCACAATCCTTATGGGTTTTAACAACTTTGAATAATTTTGTGTCATCTGCAAATTTGATTACCTCACTCATTATTCCCATTTGCAGCTCATTTACGAATATGTTAAAAAGCAGTGGACCCAGCACAAATCCCTGGGGTACTCCACTATTCACCTTTCTCCACTGGGAAAATTGGCCATTCAGATCTACCCTCTGCTTTCTATCTTTTAACCAGTTCTTGATCCACAATAGTACACTGCCTCCTATCCCATGACTTTTTAATTTCACCAAAAGTCTCATGAGGGACCTTGTCAAAGGCTTTCTGAAAATCCAGATAGATATATCAACTGACTCACCTTTGTCTATCTGTTTATTCACACCTTCAAAAAAACATAACAGATTAGTAAGACAAGACCTTCCTTGGCTAAAGCCATGTTGGCTGTTTCCCATTAAGTCATGACTATCTACATGTCCAGTAATTGTGTTCTTTATAATGGTTTCTACCAATTTTCCCGGTACTGACGTCAGGCTCACCAATCTGTAGTTTCCCGGATCACCCTTGGAACCCTTTTATAAATTGACATTACACTGGCCATCCTCCAATCTTCAGGTATTACAGATGATTTTAATGATAGCTCACAGATTGCTAATAATAGGTCTGCAATCTCATATTTCAGTTCGTTCAACATCCTTTGATGTATACCTTCAGGTCCAGGTGATACACATCCTGGTGAATCGATATTTTTTTCAATTCTTCTGCGGCATCACCTTTAAATACCCTTTCCGTCGTGGGTAACATCCTTACATCTTCCTCAGTAAAGATCGAAGCAAAGAATTCATTCAGCCTCTCCGCTATGGCCTTGTCCTCTCTTAGTGCCCCCCTTATAACCCTCTATCAATTAATGGTCTAACTGATTCTGTTACAGGTTTTAGCTACGAATGTACTTGAGTCTTTATTATGCATTTTTGCTTCCACAGCAAGCTTCTTCTCAAATTCTCTCTTTGCCTGCCTTATCAATGCCTTGCATTTAACTTGCCAGTGCTTATGTTGTTTCCAGTTTTCATCATTTGGCTCCTTTTTCCATTTCCTAAAAAGATTCTTTTTTGGAAACAACCGCCTCTCTGACCTCACCTTTAAACCATGCTGGCAGTTTTTTGGACTTCCTTCCTCTTTTCTTAAAGCGTGGAATACAGCTGGTCTGGGTTTCCAAGAAAGTATTTTTAAACACCACCAATGCTTCATGTAAATCTTTAACCTTTGCAGCTGCTCCTTTTAGTTTTTTCTTAACTATTTCCCTCATTTTATCATAGTCTCCCTTTTGAAAATTAAAAGGTAGTACTGTGGATTTCCTTATCGTTCTTCCTCCATTTATTAAATCAAACATGATCATGCTATGATCACTATTTCCAAGTGGCCCAAACACCCTTATCTCTTGCATCAGATCTTGTGTTGCACTAAGGACTAGGTATAAAAAATGGCTTCCGCTCTGGTCAGTTCATGAACCAGCTGATCCAAGAAGCAGTCATTTATTTCATCTAGAAAGCACAGTTACTTACCTGTAACAGGTGATCTCTGGGAACAGCAGGAATAAGTCTTCACATATGGGTACGTCGGTACCGACGGAGTATGCGCGGGAACGCTTCCCAGCGTCCAATCAGAAAGCTTTTGGAAGCATCCCAACACGCCTGCGTGCTGCCTTCCCAACTGCCTCACCTCAGTTAAGTTTTAAAGCTGAGACAAAGAGAGAGAGAGAGAGCAAGGAAGGGAAAGATAGAGATAGAGAAATGCAACTCCTAGGGGAGGTGAGTGGGTTGTGAAGACTTATTCCTGCTGTTCCCAGAGATCACCTGTTACAGGTAAGTAACTGTGCTATCTCCAGGAACAAGCAGGAATGAGTCTTCACATATGGGGACTCCCAAGCTCAGATGCCCTGAGGGAGTCCTAGCATGTTGCAAGTCTAGAACGAGCCATGCTATTCCTGAGGACCTCAGGCAGCCTGGGGATGGAGGGTAGGAGTTGAATACAGACAAGGAGCTGTGGAACAGCTGGCTAGAACAGGGCTTCAAGAGGGGAAGACCCTGTAGCAAGGACATTTAGTAATGAAATATTGTAATCTGGGCCTCCCTTGTTGGTATTGCACAAGTGCACTGAGCTACATATGGATCTGATGGAAGAGCCAGTGAATGTGCTCAAGGGGTACCTCACTGAGAAGTAGAGGTGATAAAGTAGAATAAAAGCAAGTGGAGGTCAGAACCCTTCAGGGTGAGAAATAGCCCCAGGGGAAAAACTGGGGTAGTATGAGAGGTAGAGCTTCAGCGGAGACGCAGAAGGTACTATCAAAGAAAGCTTAAGCTGTTGTGGTCCAAAAATAGTACAAATGTAGGACCAAGAGAAAAAATGAGTCTGACCCAACTGGACTGGGGTTGGAATCAGTCCATGTAGGGAAGAAAGGGTATGGAGACCCTTGTATCTGATAAGAAAGTAAGGACAGACTCAGGAGCAGTAAGCTTTAGAGCAACTGAAGCTGCGCAATGTCTTTCCTAAATGGGGTCAATTAGGAAAGAAAAAAGGGTACATTGAGAGCTTCAGGAGTACCTAACCTGAAAAGGTTATGGTAAGGAAAAAATTGTTAATTACCACAGGGAGTGGTTATAGGTGTAGCCCCCTAAGTATGCTGGCACAGCATTGATAGGGGTAGTGCCCATCTGTCAGGATCAGATAGGAATGTAAGGATATCTGAACGTAACAGACAGATAGATAAGTAGATGGATACAGATCTATCTGAAAATATCTCTCATATTTATAAATATATATGTATATATATATATATATTGAAATATATACACATATAGGGTATATATGCATATATCTATAAAGAGATATGTATGGGCAGAAGACACTCAGATAGATATAGATAAGTATATATATGCCTACCTATTTCGTCTAGGTATATATATATATATACCTAGACGAAATAGGTAGGCATATAGACACATGTCTCCAGACATATGGATGGAGAGATGTCCATAGAACCTCATCCCCTCTAGGTATAGAGGGAGAGAGGAAGATTCATCTGACAGCAAGAAGGTGGATACCTGCTTGAATAGGTAAATAGAGAATTCTCTTTTCCTGGTTATAACTGGCAGAGTCAGAGGAAAGACCCCCCTGACAAGTGGAAGGCTGAATTCTTTGCAGAATTTGAGCTCTTGAATAACCAGGATGGCCAACATGAAAATGGCAGAGGATAACATCAGTCTGTAGACAGGAAGTCCAGATATCTCCAGAATTGCAGTATGGAGATTGAATAGAGGAGGCCTCTGGAGGAAGATACCCTAGTGATCCACCTATGAGGGCAAGATGGGTATTAGGCGTCCTCTAGCTGCCAATGGAGAAAGATATCTCTGACGAGAAGACTCAAGGAGATATGGGCCAAGCCAGGGAATTGGCCCTCCTTTAGGCTTTCACGTAATGAAAGGCCTGAGGCTTATGCCTCAAGAGAGATTTAGGATAAGATGGAAAAGGCAGGGAATACCCGCCAGACATGACTGGGGGAACCCCCTCCCCCTAACCATCTGGGGTTATCTGCTAGGCAAGATACTAATGCTCTCTAGCAAGGGCCCATAGTGCAAAGCTACTCTGTAGAGATGCAGAGAGCATGCTGCAGGTTGGTAGAAGAAAAAGTGGCAGTGGAAAGCCAGTAGGTGACCAGCTATTCTGCCAAGGCAAAGAATAGAAGTTAACCAAACCAGACTGTGATAATGGGGTTTCCCAAACAAGGTTAATAACCTGTTTGGGACTTAGCACTGAGGCTAGGAGGATTGCTAGTGGAGGGGAAGCCCTGGTTGCGTAGGGAACACAACCAGTGGCCTAACCACTAGAAATTGCTGTATTTGCAGCAACTACCAGGGCAGCATAGAAGAATTTTCTTTTCCCTTTTCCCTTCTTTAGAATGGGAAAAAGAAACAACAGTCCTGATAGGACTTCCTATTGTCTGATGAGCTGCCCTAAGGTAACAAGGGGGAAAAAGAACTCCATAAGGGAGAATCCCCCAGTAGAACAGGTAGAGGACTATAGGAGCTTACCGATGTAAAAGAACCACTCTTACAACCAGATGTTGTAGAAGAGGGAGGTAAGACAGAGTTGCAAGAGATCGACTATGGAGGAAGTCTCTGACAGGTGAGATGATACATGCCAGTATAGGGAAACAACTGTCCCCTGATAGTTGTTACCTCTCTTTCCTTCAAGAGGAAGAGGAAACTGTGAAGTATGGGCATGATCATCATAAGACTTTTAGAAAAAAAGATGTCTCATGAAGAGATATCTAGGTAGGTTAGGATAAATTTAGTGCAGATACTGCCAGTGAAAGAGGCAGACTGACACCCTAACCACTAACCAAGAGGGACAATGAACTATTTGAAACCCTGCGACTGCTGGGTTTGTTGACCCTGTTGATGTTGTGGATTCTTCAGACCAGTGCGATGTTTCCCCTGTTTGGGAACATCTGTATGATGGGCAGATGATGGGTAAAACCTTCTCCCCCTAGGGAAAGAAAGTTTGGTAGGACATTTCCTACCTATTGGGAAAGAAGAAGGCGTAGAACAGCCTCTGGAAAAGGGAAAGTCAGTGGCTAACTGAGTAACCTGGAGTAAAGACTCCTTGTTGAAGAGATTTTCTCCAGTGCAAGGAGTATTTCCCAGTCTTTCTTGTGCCCATTTGTCCAAGTCTGAAGCTTGAAGCCAGGCTCTACGTCGTGCCCCTATAGCCACAGCAGACGTCCTGCTAACAGACTGTAAACGGGGGCGCTGGGTGAGAATGTCCACAGTCTTGGCAAAGGCAAATATTAATATGACTTGCAAAGGATTGTGGGAAATGTAGTCCATTCATACCAGAATCAGCCGTTCACAATAAATTAGTTGTGCTTGCACGAGTGTAAAGCCAAGAAAATATATTTTATTTATGGGGTTATTTCTCCCAACACAGATTTGCTTGGTAGCACAGAAAAGGATACTTGCTTTCAGTATTATACTTAGAAAAGCAAAATCAGGAAAAACAACAACTGAACTTCTTAAGCCATCAAATCAAATCATAAAGACCTTGATGGGAACAGAAAGGTCTTTTCTGTAGGCTCCTGCTAATATCTTTTTAGCAGTGCTTCAAAACAAACCAAAACCCACAAAGTAATGAAAAACTGTTCTTTTTCAAGGCTAACTTCTGGTATTTTCACACACACACAGAAGTGTCTCTTCAGAGCTCACAGGCAATTAGGCAAGGCTCAATTGCTATCAATTAACCAGCTGCAAACCTCTTGGCTGGTTTATTTTCTATACGTGGCTCAAATCCTGCTCAGAAGCTTTTCTGAGTAGATCAAAGAACAAGTTTATATTTCTTTGTGATGGTTGTTGTATTTTGTAAAAGAATATTACCACAGAAGTTTAGACAGAGAGCAATCCATGTATTCACACTGCTCATTTACAATATTCCCTTCTTCTTCAACTATCATAGAATCAATATCATGGATTGGCACAGAGGAATTTCTTAATGGAGCATTCTCAGAACAATACTTGTTTCCCTGCTGTCCTCCAAGTGAATAGCTAGGGCATAGATCAGTGTTCATACCTGAGCTTCCATTGCTGTTAGGGTTCCTCTCTAAATATCCTGGCCAGTATGTAGTCCAGTTTTTATGTCCAGCCTTCCAATCAAGATCCCTGGACACTGGGTCTCTCTTCACATACCTTCTTGCACTGGTCTTAGGGCCCCTTCCAAATGCAACCGTCTCCCTCACAGGTCCCGTCCGCGGATTCCTGGCTCTGCAACCCCACTCCTCTGGTTTCCTCCAGTCCAATGGTGTATGCTTGCCTCTGGAATGCCTCCCAGCACACGTACTGCTATGGACTCCTTTAGACCTCCAAGATGCTTCTCTCTTCTTTCTTCCAAAGTGTTTCTTGCTCTCTCTGTCCGTGAGCTCTGGCTTCTGCTGCCTCTGCTCCTGCTCCTGCTGATGATGATCATGAAGATTCTGCTGATGATTCTGCTGTGTAGAATAAGCTCTACTTTTAACCTGTTTAGAGGGCTGCTCCACCCTAGCACAGCGCAGCTGTGCTGAATCAAGCCCTGCCCTTGGAGATGAGTGCTTGGGGATTACCTCATAGCTCTCCTGATTGAACACACGTTTTCCCACTTCAGCTCTTCTAGTGGCTGTTGGAAACCTGGTGCATTCTGGGACTGGTAGTCTTTTATGGAAACATTCTGTTTTATTATTTCTACCAGAAAAGACAGGTTGCTTGTTCAGAGCTAATTCACCTCTATTATAGCTCCTTCCTGAACTATGATAAGCTTCCTTATCACAAGACTCAAAAGAGTCTAGGGTAGCATGAGTAAGAAACCTATAGATATTTTGAGTATGACTAACCAGTGTGGAATAGTCTTTACTCTTGGGCTCTTGAAGAAAAGGAGTCAAAAGATGTAATTGCTTTGTGACCTCCTCAAGAGATAGACCCATATAAAAAATATATGAGAGAATTCTTGCTGAAAGCATGGATGTCTGGAAGGTTTGACGTCCAAAGGCATCTAGTGTCTTAGACTCATGTCCTGGCGGACAAGAAGAGTGCTTTTTATTACTCTTCACTCGCCTCATTGCTGATTCTACCACAATGGAATGATGAGGAAGTTGAGTCTTTTGAAACCCTGGAGAGGGGGGCACCTGATATAGGAGATCAGTTGCTCTGGAAGGTGGGGGTACCTTTAAAGGAGCTTCCCACATTTGGAGAAGGAGATCCTGCAAAGAATGATGCAAAGGAAGCATTATATTCTCCTTTGCTTTGCTAGGAGCAGAGAGGTATTCTGTATCTCCCTGTGTAGGATCTTGTCCAGGAATAGGAATGGCAAGTGATTTTGCCATATCCAGGAGGAAAGTCTGGAAAGAAGGATCCCCAAAGGGAACCTCCCTTGGACAGGCTAGATCTGATGAAGAACTAGCGTTGGCACCAAGTATATAGGAATAGAAGATCCTGAATGGTGCAGTATGGGATCCTTAGATGGTGGTCTCTGGTACTGCAAGTCAGAACCAGAGACAGTTGGTAACAGATCGTCCATGCTAGGGATCGATTCCAAACTCGGCATCGAGGGAAGCGAACCTGAGGAGAGAAGCATGGAAGGTACCGACAGCAATGGTACTGTGGATATCGGTACCGACTTTGGTACCGTATGTGATACCGATGGAAGAAGGCCAGCTGGTGGCAACTCTAACGGTATCGGAGGAACCGAGAGTTGTGAATCCGAATTATCGGAACCAAGCCTTCGGTACCGACGGGAGTTGGTACCCAGTCCTCCAGATTGGAGATCGATTCCAGACTCGGCATCGAAGGAAGCGAGTCTATCGATGCACGTCTGGAGGGTACCGTCGTTGGTACTAGTATCGGTGCCGGTACCGATACTGGAAGGTCGATCTGGAGCATATCCACCGGCCCCGCAGGTACCGAGGACGCTAGACGACGATCCTTGGTGAGGAATGTTTCATCCAACACCAGTGCCGATGCCGGGGTACCGGTACCGCTCGAAGCGGATGCCACCACCGGGCACAGCTCAGGTATGTTCTGTGAGGGGTGAACCTCAGGAACAACCTGAAACCCCACAGAGGTTTTGGAGGCCGAAGACTCCCACCGGGGTTTTGAAACCAGTGGATTCTCGAGGACAAGGCCATAGGCATCTCTATGCTGTGCATGAGAACTGCCGCTCGAGGACTGGCTAGTCTTAACAGACTGTTTTTGGGTTACCTGATCCTGTGTAGAAGAAGATATGGTCGGTGCCCTGTAGGTTAGACACCAATTGTGAGTGTCTAAAAATAAAGTAGTACCGCCACAGTTTGTACATTTCTTGGGGAAAGTGGCTGGCGGTTCCATGAAGGAAAATGGAGAGGCCTAGAAGGCCTGAGAACCGTGAGACACTAAGGAAGAAAAAATATATTCCTTAAAAAGGAAAATTTTACAAGAAAAGAAAAAAAGAAACACCGGCGGTACCGGGGAAGGCAGCCGCGACCACAAGAAAACGAAAAAATAAAAGAAGAATTTTCTGCGATGACAGGAGGACGTCCTGCCGGCTCCGCGGAAAAACGAAAACTGAGGAGAGGCAGTTGGGAAGGCGGGAAGGCAGCTCGCAGGCGTGTTGGGATGCTTCCAAAAGCTTTCTGATTGGACGCTGGGAAGCGTTCCCGCGCAGACTCCGTCGGTACCGACGTACCCATATGTGAAGACTCATTCCTGCTTGTTCCTGGAGATACTATCTCCCTAGCATGTCCTGCCGTGAAAATGATCCAGTCGATACCTGGATAATTGAAATCATTCATTATTATTACTGTGCTGTAACTTTTGTTAGCTTTCCTGATTTCTTTGAGCATTTCATCATCCATTTGTTCATTCTGGCCAGGCGGTCGATAGTACACCCCCATTGCCATTGCCTTCCACTTCTTACATGGAATTTCAATCCATAGAGATTCTAAAGTGAATTTTGTTTCCTGCAAAACTTTAATCCTTTGCGAGATGATCTCCCACTATAACATCAGAAACACTTTCACCATTAGTAAGCACTAAGTCCATTATGGCCCCTTCATGTGTGGGTTCTGTTATCAGTTGCCTGAATAGTTCTCCCTATAGAGAATCCAGGATCTCCTTACTTCTAGATGACATCGCAGCAGGGATGTGCCAATCAACATCTGGCATATTGAAATCACCTATCAGTGGCACTTCCCCTTTCCTGGCAATGTTTCATATGTCTTCTATTAAATATCCGTCCACTTCTTCTCCCTGTGAGGGAGGTCTGTATTTCCTGCCAATGTAAATGGATTTTTCTTTTCCCTCTTAAGTTTAACCCACAGTGCCTCCTCTCTCCCTTTTAAGCCCTGTAATTCTATAGCTTTAATACTAATTTTTACATATAGCGCCCCTCCTCCTCCCCTTTTTCCTACCCTGGCCTTTCTGAATAAAGTACAGCCTGGTATAATTATATCCAAGTCATGGTCATCCATGAACCATGTCTCTGTAACTGCCATTAAATCCAAGTCAGCCTGTTCCATTAAAGCCTCAACATCTGGAATCTTATTTCCCATTCTACGGGCATTTATACACACCGCTTTCCAGATGATCTCCACGCCAGCAATTAAACAGGGAAGTGTAAGTCTAATTAGTTGAATCCTGTCAGTACCACCTGAACACAGACGCAATAGAGAAACCGAAAAGCAAGCAGGTAAAAAAAATGGGACCCTACTACTATATACTTCTTGTAATAACGCTACCATGCATATACTTATCCATACAACAGGCAGGAGTAATGTTAACACAAAGCGGATTCACCATTCTACCATTATTTATAAGCATCCAACACAGCAACCACTGGCAATATACCAATAAGCACACAAATAAGTGGGCCCAGAGGCTCATACACATCAAGCGCACCAGCTCTTGATGCCTTACCAAGACAAACCCAATTCTAAACCCACCAGTAAGCTGCACATTTATCAATGACAGGTCAGTTAGAAACAAAACTGATTATCTACTTGATCAACACACTGACATACTATACATAACGAAAATGTGGCTTACAGACACAGACCAAGTCATCCTAAATCAACTCACACCACCCACATACATTGCATACAATTGCCCTCAAACGCATAAGAGAGGAGGAGGGTTGCTGATACTGGCCAGGAGTCACTTTAAATTCAAGACCATTTCATAAACAGCATAAGGGCTACCAACACTATAATCATTGCAAATAAACATGTGACAATATGAGGACATAGCATAATTACTCACCTGTAACAGGTGATCTCCGGGAACAGCAGGAATTTAGTCTTTACATATGGGTATCGTCGGTACCGATGGAGCCTGCACGGGAACGCTCCCCAGCGTCCAATAGGAAAGCTTTTGGGAGCATCCCACAGCGCCTGTGTGCTGCCCTCCCGCCTTTCCCAACTGTCCCTCTCCAGTTGAGTTTAAAGCTGAGACAAAAGAGAGAGGGAAAGAGAGAAAGAGAGAGAGATAGAGAGATACAACTCCTAGGGGAGGTGAGTGGGTTGTGAAGACTAAATTCCTGTTGTTCCCGGAGATCACCTGTTACAGGTGAGTAACTATGCTATCTCCAGGAACAAGCAGGAATGTAGTCTTCACATATGGGGACTCCCTAGCTACAGATGCCAGGGAGATGACCCCAGAAAGTTGTGTGCCCTTGTGAAAGGGCTCCACTTCCCCCATGGATCTCTGGCATCCTACCAGGGATGGTGGGTAGAAGTTGATTAAGTGTGGAACAGGTGTTGAAGAACAGCCTGACCAAACAAGGCATCCCGGCGGGAGTCCTTGTCTAAGCAGTAATGGGCTGTGAAGGTATGAACCGAAGCCCAAGTAGCTGCTCGACAGATGTCGTCGATAGACACAGAGTGAAGATGAGCCATTGAGGCTGCCATGGCTCTCACATTGTGAGCTGTGACATGGCCTTTAAGAGGAAGGTTCTTACTCTCATAGGCAAAAGATATACACTGTGCAATCCAGCTGGACAGTGTCCTTTTGGAGACTGGAAGTCCCAAATGACTAGGATCAAAAGCAACAAAGAGTTGAGAGGATTTTCTATGTTGCTGTGTCCTTTGCAAGTAAAAGACCAAAGCTCTTTTACAGTCCAAAGTATGAAGGTTCCTTTCTGCATTTGAGGCGTGAGGCCTTGGAAAAAATACAGGAAGGTAAACTGCTTGGTTCAAATGAAAGGGTGAAACCATCTTTGGCATAAAGTGTGGATGAGTCCTAAGGACTAACTTATCATGATGGAACCTTGTATAAGGAGGATCAGCCACCAAGGCTTGCAATTCACTGATACGACGTGCTGATGTGATTGCAATGAGAAAGATAACTTTCCAGGAAAGGAATTTCAAAGAGGTAGTGGCTAATGGTTCAAAGGCTGGTTTCATGAGCTGCCCAAGTACCAGTTTCAAGTTCCATGCCACCGGTGGTGGCTTAATGGGAGGCTTCGTTAAAAGAAGGCCTCTCATAAATCTCGCTATGAGAGGATGAGAGAAAATAGGTTGTCCATTTAGAGACTTGAAAGAAGCTGCAATAGCACTCAAATGAACTCTCACTGAATTAGTCTTAAGCCCTGCATTTGATAAATGAAGAAGGTACTCCAGTAATGATTCCAGAGGTATCGTAAGAGGGTTAAGACCCTTCTGCGAGCACCATATGGTAAACCTTTTCCACTTAAATGCATAAGAGCGTCTTGTGGAAGGTTTTCTGGATGCATGAAGGATATCCTTTACCTGCTGGGAAAGGTTAAGACCGTGAAGTTCTAGGCTTTTAGCAACCAGGCCCTGAGATGCAGAGACTGGGGATTGGGATGCCACAGCATCCCGTCCTCTTGAGAAAGGAGATATGGAGCAGATCCTAACTCCAGAGGCGGAGCTTGAGAGAGATGTAGGAGCAGAGGGTACCACATCTGCCGTGGCCAACGTGGAGCTATGAGGATCATATGACCTCTGTCTCTCTGAAGCTTGAACAGGGCTTTGGGAATTAGGGGAATGGATGGAAAGGCATACAGGAAGACCTGACCCCAATGGAGGAGGAAAGCATCCCTGGCCTGACAACCCCGAGCCAGAATTCTGGAACAGAACCGGGGACGTTTGGCATTAAGCGGACTTACAAAGAGATCTATGTCCGGGGTTCCCCAAATTTGAAAAATTTGGGCCGCCTTGTCTGCATGGAGAGACCATTCGTGTGAAAGCAGAACTCGACTGAGTCTGTCTGCCCAAGAGTTTTGAATGCCTGGAAGGAGATGAATCAGATGCTCTCTGGCGAGGGCCCATAGTCATAAAGCTTCGTTGCAGAGTGACAGAGAGCCTGTTCCACCCTGCTTGTTCACATAGAACATGGCTACTTGATTGTCCGTTTGAACTAGGACTGTCTTGTAGCTGAGCTGGGTGTGAAATACTCCAAGAGCAAGGAAGATTGCTCTGAGCTCCAGGAGATTGATATGGAGATAGGCCTCCTGTGGAGTCCAGGTACCCAGGGTCGAGAGGCCTTGCATGTGGGGTCCCCAACCCATCTGTGAAGCATCTCTTGTTAGAGTGGCTTGTGGTAGGGGTTGCTGAAAAGGAGACCCCACCATTGGAGGGACAAAATAAGGTGTTCTGAGTTTGCTATTTTGTCTGACGCCTGAGTCCACTGAGTGGATAGGGTCCACTGGGCTACACTCATATGGAGGCGAGCATAAGGAACCACATGCACGGTGGATGCCATGTGGCCTAGCAACTGTAACATTTCCCGAGCAGTGAGGAGAGGTTTTAGTACTGCTTGGGAAGCTAACTGCACAATGCGAAGGCAGCGAGGCTGTGGAAGGTAGGCCCTTGTTTGTCTGGTATCCAGAAGAGCCCCTATAAACTCTAGGGATTGAGTGGGAGCAATGTTGGACTTTGGGAAGTTTATGACAAGTCCCAAATACTGAAGGATGCGCATTGTGCGAGACAGAGCAACCCTGGCCTCTGGCTCTGAAGGGGCTCGAATGAGCTAGTTGTCTAAACAAGAGAAGACGAATATTCCCAGGGTGTGGAGAAATGCTGCTACCACAGTCATGCATTTTGTGAACACCCTTGGTGCAGAGGCCAGGCCAAAAGGAAGAACCCTGTATTATCATCAGGAAGGAGAGGACTCATAAGCTCTAAGTCTCCCGTGACCTCCTTAAGGAACATTCCCATATACAAGATATAGGAACTGATCCTAGCAGAAAGCATGGAAGCCTGGAAGGATCGACGTCCAAAGGCGTCAAGAGTCCTACACTCACGTCCTGGAGGATTAGATGCATGCCTTTTTACACTCTTTATCCGTCTCATGGCTGATTCCACCAACATGGAATGGTGTGGTAATTGAGTCTTCTGAAACCCAGGACAAGGAGGAACTCGATACATGGTATCGAGTCTTCGAGCGTGAGGAGATGTGGTCAGAGGTGTTTCCCACATCCTTAACATAAGATCATGCAAGATCTCATGAATAGGTAAGGTAGCTGCCTCCTTGGGAGCTTTAGGGTATTGTAGAATTTCTAATTCCTTTGCCCTAGGCTCTTGAAAGGACATATCCTCTGGTGGAGACATCCTATGCTGAGGAGAAGAGGAAACCTCAGGAAGAAGTACCCTGGTATCGGCAGAGCTTTCAGAGTCTTCAGACTCATCCAAGGATTCGAAGTATCTCCGATCCGGGTGATCGTGCAAGGCACAGTACCGGTACCGATCGAAGTCGGCATCGGAGTGGTCCGGTACAGACTTGTCAATGCCAGATAGAGATGCATGACTCGGTCCCGGTAGAATACCTGCCGATGTCGATGCAGTCGGTGCTGGTACCGGTTGAATTGTCTGAAGCAGTTTCAGGGGTATCGAGGCCGTGAGAAGAGCCGCCAGACTGCGTTCAATAGCCAAGAAAGCGTAGTTACTCACCTGTAACAGGTGTTCTCCAGGAGCAGCAGGAATCAGTCCTCACTTATGGGTGACGTCGGCGCCGACGGAGCCCTCGCGGAGCAATTTTCCCCAGCTTTCAAAGAAAGCCTTTGGGAATTGCAGCGCGCATGCGCGGTCGTCTTCCCGCCCAAGGGTGCCATCTTAGCCAGTCAGATGACATAGCTAAAAAAGACAGCATAAAAATTTGCAAAAAAAAGTAAAGCAGACGATTGCAACTCCAAGGGGAGGAGGGAGGGTTGTGAGGACTGATTCCTGCTGCTCCTGGAGAACACCTGTTACAGGTGAGTAACTACGCTTTCTCCAGGACCAAGCAGGAAGTCAGTCCTCACTTATGGGACTCCCAAGCTTAAGGCTACCGGAGACCCTAAGCACAAAAATGAGCTCCCTCTAGCTCAGCAGCACAGAAGGAAAGAATCTTCGCTGAATTATTACCCACCGGTAGCCCACATCCGGGATGGAGGGTAGGAGTTGCTCAGACCTCAAAGAGATTACGGAGGACTGCCTGTCCGAAAGCACTGTCCCTGCGGGACTCCCTCTCGAGACAGTAATGGACCGCAAAAGTCTGGCTCGAAGACCAAGTAGCGGCCCGGCAGATGTCTGCCAGCGGAACAGAGCGGAGGTAAGCCACTGACGTAGCCTTTGCCCGAACACAATGAGCCGTGACTAGACCATCCAAAGAGAGTCCGGCTGCCCCATAAGCCCAAGAGATACAGTCCGCAACCCAGATGGACAGAGTACGCTTGGAGACCGGGAGCCCCAATTTATTGGGGTCAAAAGACACAAAAAGCTGAGCAGCTTTACGGTGCTCCCGCGTACGGTCAAGGTAGAAGTTTAAAGCCCTTCTACAGTCCAGGGTATGGAGGACCGTTTCAGCTCGGCTGGAGTGTGGTCTGGGAAAGAAGGTTGGAAGTACCACCTCCTGATTGATGTGAAAGGGGGAGACCACTTTTGGAAGAAATTTTGGGTGAGTCCGTAGGACTACCCTATTTTTGTAGAACCGAGTGTAAGGAGGATCAGACACGAGGGCCTGCAATTCACTTACGCGTCTAGCGGAAGTGAGGGCTATCAAGAACAGTGTTTTCCAAGAAAGAAAACGGAGAGAACAGGTAGCCATAGGTTCAAAAGGCGGACAGGTGATCCGCTGTAAAACCACATTCAGGTCCCAGTCAGGCGCTGGCGGGCGCAGAGGTGGTTTAAGTAGAAGGAGACCTCGGAGAAACCTCGCTACGAGAGGGTCGTTGGAGAGAGGTCTGCGGTCCACCGGCACATGATGTGCTGAAAGAGCACTGAGGTGAACTTTGACGGAGTTGGACTTAAGTCCCAGATTAGAGAGGTAAAGCAAGTACTGCAAGACCACCGACACCGGGCAGGAGAAGGGATCCTGAGACTGTCGGGTACACCAAACGGAAAAACGACGCCATTTAAGGGCGTAGCATTTGCGGGTAGAAGGTCGTCGCGAAGCTAGGACGACCTCCTCCACCTCTGCCGGCAGGAGAAGGGGAGCGAGGACTACCCTCTCAGCAGCCAGGCCATTAGGTTGAGAGACCTGAGGTTGGGGTGTAGCAGAGACCCCTGATCCCGAGTGAGGAGATCCGGTTGTAACCCCAGAGGGAATGGATCCTCCACCGCTAATTGCAGCAGGAGCGGAAACCACGGCTGTCTGGGCCAGCGAGGGGCCACCAGGATCATGAAGGCTTTGTCTCGGAGAACCTTGAAAAGAGTCCGAGAGACTAGCGGGATGGGAGGGAAAGCGTACAGAAGGCTCCCCGACCATGAGAGTAGAAAAGCGTCCGCCGCAACCCGAAGGGGGTGTGGCTGACGAGAGCAGAAGCGAGGAAGTTGCCGGTTGTGAGGACTGGCAAAGAGATCCACCGTGGGGAGGCCCCACTTTAGAAAGAGCTTCTGAACTACCAAGGGATCCAGACGCCACTCGTGCGGCTGGAGGATCCTGCTGAGTTTGTCCGCCAGGTAATTCTCTTGGCCTGGGAGATAAACTGCCTTGAGGAGAATGCCGTGACTGACGGCCCAAGAGCAGAGCTTCTGAGCCTCCCGGCAGAGGGGGAAGGAGCCCGTGCCCCCCTGCTTGTTCACGTAGAACATGGCAACTTGATTGTCCGTCTGGACAAGGACGGACTGGTGAGAAGTCAGGTGGGAGAAGGCCTTGAGAGCCAGGCGGATCGCCCTGAGCTCCAGGAAGTTGATCTGCTCAGCAGACTCCCACGTGGTCCAGAGGCCCTGAGTACGTGCCCCTTGGCAATGCGCTCCCCAGCCCAGGAGGGATGCATCTGTTGTCAGCACCCGGGCAGGCTGAGGTGACTGGAAAGGCATTCCAAATATCAGGTTCGGCTGCTGAAGCCACCACCGGAGAGACGAGATCAGCGGCTCGGAGACGCGCACTAGGTCTGCTAGGCCGCCTGTGGCTTGTCGCCACTGCTGGCGGAGACACCATTGAGCAGGCCGCATATTCAGGCGGGCATTGGGGGTCACATGGACGGTGGAAGCCATATGGCCGAGTAGTCTCAGGAAGCGCCTGGCGGAGACCAGGGGCTGGCTGCGAAAACGGTCGGCTAGGTCCATGAGCCGTTGAGCCCTGTCGAGCGGTAGGTACGCTCGTGCCTGAAGAGTGTGCAGCCTTGCGCCGATGAACTCGAGATCCTGTGAGGGGAGCAAAGTGGACTTTGCGAAGTTTATAACAAAGCCCAAGTACTGCAGAAGAGTCACCGTGCGGCGCGTGGCGTTGGTGACCTCCAGAGCGGACGCTGCTCTGATGAGCCAGTCGTCGAGGTACGGAAAGACATAGAGGCCGTGAAGCCTGAGATGGGCCGCCACCACCGCGAGACATTTTGTGAAGACTCGCGGTGCGGAGGACAGGCCAAAGGGCAGTACTCTGTACTGGTAATGATTCCCTGCCACCACAAACCTTAGGTATTGGCGGTGGCTTGGGTGGATGAGGATGTGCGTGTAGGCATCCTTTAGATCCAAGGAGCATAGCCAATCTCCCTGCTGGAGGTAGGGCAGAAGGATTCCAAGGGTAAGCATCTTGAACTTCTCCCGCACGAGGAACTTGTTGAGGTTGCGCAAGTCCAGGATGGGTCTGAGGCCTCCTGTTCTCTTTGGTATTAGAAAATACCTGGAATAAAAGCCTTGACCTTTCAGGTGGTGGGGCACCGGTTCCACCGCCTGTTCCTGTAGAAGACCTGCTAACTCCTGAAGGAGTAATTCCCTGTGCAGAGGGGGTCGTGGAGGTTCTCCCGGAAAATAGGAGGGAGGGACCTGGTGGAAGTGGAGAAGATAGCCTTCTCGCACGACTTGAAGCACCCAGGCATCTGAGGTGATGCTGGACCACCTGTGACGCTTTGGAGGACATTTTGCCGCAGGGCCCACAGATCATTTCTTCATGATCCGGGCCCAGGCAGCGGAGGCAAAAGTCGTGTGTGTCAGTTAGTGACATATTTCGGTCACACTGACCACACCGCTTGAAACCACTGGCAGCCATCGGGGGAAAAAGGGCCCCGGCGAGGTCAAAGGACCGGGCTGCCAGGGAAAAACCGAAAACGAAAACTGACTAAGTCAGAAAAACCGAAAAGAAGAAGAGGACTTGTGACCGGCGTCGCGAGAGTACGGGCGGGAAAAAGACCGGCGTCGAACCGAAGGAAAAAGAATAAAATTATGAAGAAATATCAACTTTTTCGCGGGGACACGACGGGGACGTCTGTAGGGCTCCGCGGAAAAAAGAAGACTGGCTAAGATGGCACCCTTGGGCGGGAAGAGGACCGCGCATGCGCGCTGCAATTCCCAAAGGCTTTCTTTGAAAGCTGGGGAAAATTGCTCCGCGAGGGCTCCGTCGGCGCCGACGTCACCCATAAGTGAGGACTGACTTCCTGCTTGGTCCTGGAGAATCTCTGGTCTATCAACACTGCCGATGCTTGGGCATCGGTGCCGCAACAAGCGGCTGGAACCCCAGAGCATGGCACCAGTAGTTCTGCTGAGGTTGAAGCCTCGAGAACATCCTGGAGCCCGGTTAGTGCTTTGGAAGCCGAAGCCTCCCACCGGGGCAATTTTGCCAGTGAAAGTCCCTCAAGGGCAACGCCAGAGGCATCTCGATGTTTAGAAGGAGATCTACCCTTTGAGGACCGGCTAGATTTATGTTTAGTTACCTGAGATCCATGGGAAGAAGATGAAGCCCTGGAAGACGTCGATGCCATGGAGGCTGCATCGGAGGGAAAAAGGGTGCTAAGTTTAGCAGCTCGGTTTTGCCGGCCCCTTTTCGACATCATCCCACAGGCAACACACTCTGAAATAGAGTGGTCAGGACCTAAACATTTGAGGCACCACTCATGGGTGTCGGTGACGGAGATGGTACCGCCACACTTAGAACAATTTTTAAAACCTGAAGCGGGTTTTTCCATTTTGAAGGAAATAATTCGGCCTAGTGCCCAAAATGGTGCGTGGCACCCGAAAAGAAAATTACTGGAGAAAGACTCCAGAAATAAAGGTGTTTTTTTTTCAGAAATAAAGAAAAGAAGAATCGACGGTACCGGTATAGCGTCGAGGGAAGGCAGGTGCAACCACAAAAAAAAGAAGAAGAAAGGAAATTTTCTGCGGTGACAGGATGTGCGACCTGCCGGCTCCGCGGAAAACGAAGAACTAGAGAGGGACAGTTGGGAAAGGCGGGAAGGCAGCACGCAGGCACTGTGGGATGCTCCCAAAAGCTTTCCTATTGGGCGCTGGGGAGCGTTCCCGCGCAGGCTCCGTCGTTACCGACGATACCCATATGTGAAGACTACATTCCTGCTTGTTCCTGGAGATTATCTAAATTCAAAAAAGCATGGGACAAACACAGAGGCTCTTTAAAGGAAAAAAGGGGACTCTTGTAGTGGTTGATAGTTTCTATGTCTAACATATAGAGCACCAAAGGCCAACACTGGGGAGCTCGCCTCATTGTTAGAATCAACATGCACATTCATGTTACCACTTAAATCTATGCTAGTACCTGGGGTCCTCGACCTCAACTCAGCCGCCAACTACGCAGCTGAGGCATTCCACAGAACTATGAAGGACATGCAGTACACCTAGTTAACTGATGCTTCTACACACAAACAAGGCTCTTTGCCTGATCACATCTTCACCCCAAAACAATGCTGGAGAATAATCATATAACTCCTCTAATAATCATGCTGACTCCCTGGCCAGACCACTACCTAATTACATTCAACTTAGCAATTGCCAGCTCAGGCAATCAAAATCACATACAACCTATTGAAAGAAGGTACAGGAGTTTTAACAAAGACCAATTCCTTGGAGAAGTACTGCCTAAGATGGACCAAGACCTCACAGACATCGATAACTGAGTGGAGAACTGGACCCACCGCATCAGCAAAGCTGCGGGAGCACCACAAAAAACAACAGTAAATGTTATAACCCCAAGACTGCACCAGGCGCCCTGGTATTCGCATGACATTAAATTAGTAAAAAGAACTCTACGAAGAATTGAGAGGAAATGGAGACGGACCAAGGATCAGAATACTCTGCAACAGTACAGAGCAACACAAAAAGATTATGATGAGCTAATTAACTGATGGAAACAGGAGTACCTTACAGGAGTACAAATCTTATTCTGAAGACAGCAAACAAGCAGAGGGTACTTTTCGAAATAGCCTGCACACTCACCAAAGAATCCACACTCAGAGGCCAGCCCGAAATTCACCCACAAAGAACTGCAGACTACCTAGAGGTGAAACAAAATTACACACCCAAGGACTCATTAGCGCAGATGTCTGCCTCAAAAAACCACATAATCACCGCAGAAACATGGGTTGAATTTGTGATACCATATGCCTGCAAACTGCTCCATATAATAACTAAGCTAAACACAACATCATCACCAAATAGACCCATCCCCCATCGCATGGGTAAAGTCATCCAAGGAAGAGCTCACCCCATTCATCCACAGAATACACACATCTCTCACAAATGGCCAAATGCCTTTAGCATGCAAATGGACCTCAATTCGACCTATCCTAAAAAAACCAGCACTTGACAAGGAGGACCCGTTATGGCCAAAATCATTAAGAAGACAGTATAATTGCAGCTCCGAGATCACGTCAACACATGTGTAAGACTAAACCCTCACCAACATGGCTTCAAACCCAGCCATAGCATGGAAACACTGCTAACCTCATTCTTTGACACAATAATCAAAGGGATCCACAATATAATATTCCTAGATATATCGTTGGCCTTTGATATGGTCTCACACACCATACTCTTGAAACAACTAAGAGAAATTGGGCTTCACAACACAACACAAATGGTTCCATTCATACTTTAAGGGCAGACAACAATATGTGAAATGTGGAGGGAACACATACAGACCATTCAGCATACATCAGGGTATTCCACAAGATCTCATCACTCCTATTCAACCTCTACATCTAGCCTATCTGTGATACCATCCAAAAACATGATATTCTCTACAAGATGTACACAGATGACATTGTGATATACACCTCCATTAATATTGAGAAACCTGGTTACTCAACAACAACTAACTGCCTCACAGATATGATTACATGGCTCAGCGACCACAACCTCAGTATAAATTACAAAAAAACCCAGAAGCACTCATAATTACACGCAATATGCTTTTCACACCTTCAAGCACAATAAAACTACAAAATGCAAGCATAATCATCAAAAAGGAGATTAAGTACCTTGGAGTCACCCGGGATCAGACCCTGAATCTACAGTCACACATTAACAGGACAACAAAATCTGCATATCACAAAATGAGGATCATGAGGAAACTGAAACCATTACTCAGTCAGACTGACTTCTGCACGGTGATTCAGGCTACTATAACGCCGATTTTAGACTACTGCAACTCATTATAGCAAGGCCTACCAGCTCAAATAGCCCAGAATATGGCTGCACGTATCATTTCAGGCACAATGAAACATGAACACATTACACCCATATTACAACAATTGCACTGGCTCCCAATTAAGAGTCACATCAGGTACAAGTCTACTCTTAACATTTTCAAAAACCTGCACAAGAGTTCAGCTGAGACACTCCAAGACCTCATAAAAAGGGACCTTGAAGAATAAATGCCAAGAACATGTTGATCACACCCAGTGATTACCTCAAAGATAAGTAGTCAACAGCTAACAGAGCAATCTCACTTAATGCGCCAACACTATGTAACTCCCTCCCAGAAAGGCTTTGAGCACTACATGATACCAAAGACTTCAGAAAGAACTTAAAAACCTTATTGTTCACAGAACACTATGGAAACAATACATAAGAAGGAATGATTAGCTATCTCTACTGAAGTCGGACTCTGGTAGACCAACCTACTGCCTGTTCATACCTGCTCACGGTATTCAAAATGTACATAGTTATCGTGCATGCTAAAGTATCATATACGACCCCCTTTAACATTTTGTTTTGTTTTAACCTGCCTTCGTAACCCCTCACTTGATATGTTCTATGTAAACTGAAAGTTTGAATGTAAACCGCTTTGATTTAAGGAGAAGGCGGAATATAAAACCTCTTAAATAAATAAATAAACGTTGCCCCTTTGACCAATTTCTATAAGAGGTATTTAACGTTTCACTTACCTGGGGGCTTTCTTCACCAATCCCCAACAAATCTAGTCTAAACCAAAACGCTCTCAATGACACCATCCACTTCATGCAGCCATGTATTAATCTCCAGGATTCAAGCGTTTCTGCCTCGTCCTTTACCCTCAACAGAGAGGATTGAAGAGAACACCACTTGCACATCTATCTGCTTCACCCTCTGTCCCAGAGCCATGAAGTCACTTTTGATATGCACAAAGGGATACCTGGCAGCATATTTTGTGCTGACATGGATTAGCAACATCAGGTAATAGTCAGTAGGCTTGACGAGTCTCAGCAAACTCTCCATAACATCTCGGATTTTGGCACCTGGCAGACAGCATACCTCTCTGGACATCAAGTCTGGTCGGCAGATGGATGCCTCAGTACCCCTCAAAAGAGAGTCACCAACCACCACTACCCTTCGCTTCCTTGTGGTCACCGATTCTGCAACTTTGAAGTGCTCGAGCTCTGGTTCTTCTCTTTCCTGGGATGCTTTCACCTCCTCCACTTCCAGGGCTGTATAATGTTTTGTAACACCTATAGTCCCAGCAGGGCTGTGGTATAGGCAGTTAGCCAAGCTATTAAGTCACCTGACCTTGTATTGGAAAGGAGTGTAGTCGTGGATCCAAGTGGTCAAGGTTCAAAAGGATTTTATTTCCCCTCCCGGGGTTTATGGATTTTCAAAAACATCAACAACAGAAGTAAAACTTAGGATACAAAACTGGATGAACTTAAAGGTAGCAAACTTGCTTTCAAATGTAACAGAAACTGAATAATTATAGCAGGCAGCTGATAATCTCTTCTTAACCTTTTGTACTAATTTACAACAAAGAAGGATTCTCATCAGCTATCATTAGAGAGCATTCCATTTCTTCCAAGCTTGGATTCAAACAGCTATCTTCTGTGATCATTGGCTCAATATCACTGTCCTGTGAACAATCAGCCTGCGTATATCTTTGCTCTATATCTTCTCCTGGGTTTCTCAAATAGTCATAGTCAGTACAAGGCAAGTAATTACCATTTACTTTATAATGGCAAGGCAGAGAAACACACTTCCTGGAATAACGTTTCCCTCTGTTAACTGCTGGCTCTCGGCTACTCCCATTTACTGGTAGCTCACAGCACTGCTCTTTATAATGAACAGGTTTCTCTCTTATCACTCTGTGCCTTGGTTTATCTGGTATATAATTGTCTGTCTCATCCATACAAACATTTTCAATAGCCCAGTTTCCCTCAACGTTCTGAGACCGCTTCTTACAAGCCTGCTTCTCAAACACACATGGCTTTTTCACTGTCTCACGTCTCTCCCATTCAAGTAGGTGTTGAGGAATTCCTCTCTGTATCAGAGGTGGATATTTCTTTTGACTAACCTGCCAAGTGGAACCTTTTCTAGTTCCTGGTGTAGAACTCTTTTGTAGCTTTCTGACTGGAACTGCAGGGGGTTCAAACTCCGTCTCTGAGAAGTCTGAGCTTGCTTCAGAATCACTCAGCACTTCTCCCTCATGGCAGCTTCTGACGTTACAACACCCTCTGTAACTTCCTTTGAAGTCTCCCGTGTAACTTCCTTTGGAGTTTCCTGTTCCACTGGTCCTATCAGGTCTCTGAGTTCTCTGGGTCCTCCCTGAACTTCTTGTCCTCTCTGAACTCCGGGTCCTTCTTGAGCTCCCGGTCCTCTCTGAGCTCTCGGTCCTCTCTGAGCTCCGGGTCCTTCTTGAGCTCCCGGTCCTCTCTGAGCTTCTCGTCCTGTCTGAGCTATCAGCTGCTTTCTCTACACATTTTTTATAATGCCCTAGGGGCGTGTCTTCCCTCACGTGGAAGTTGTTCTCTCCCTCTAATGAGAGGTGTTTCCTAACTAGGCACGGCTGCAGATCCTGTGCCTGCCTGGGTTGCTTATGGCAACAGAAATGCTTTTGATCTGCCTGCCTGTCAGAACCTAGCCTGTTTGCATCAGGTTTTTGTCTATTTAAAGCAAGGGACAGATCTGCTGTGTTACAGTTTATTGAATTCAAGGGCTGGAGGAGTTGGATTGGTGATTCTGCAGGTCCTGGTGACTTGTGTCCAACTTCAATCTGTAATGCTCCCATCTTCACTTCTTATGGAGAGCTTGGATGTTTCAAGAAGCATCTCATAAATGTACTTCTCACTGTCTTGAATGATCCTCAGCCTCGCCACCTCTTCTCCGAGTTCCTCCACTTGTTTTTTTGACAACTTCAGCATGCAGGCATCCTGCACATGGAACCGGTCCATCAACTGGCATTGGGATCTCTATTTGGACAGAGGTAGAAGCTGTAATGGGGGCATCAGCTTTGGCAATACAATTTTTCCCAGCCATAGTTCAGCAACATTGTTAAACAACGCCCATGCTTGATGGAAATCTTTAACCTTTGCAGTTGCACCTTTTAGTTTTTTCTTAACCATCTTCCTCATTTTATCAGTGTCTCCATTTTGAAAGTTAAATGCTAGTGCCATGAATTTCCTTGCTGTCCTCCTTCCATTTATTAAATCAAATATGATCATGTTATGATAACTATTGCCAAGTGGCCCCAACACCATTATCTCTCGCATCAGATCCTGTGTTCCATTAAGGACTAGGTTTAAAATAGCTTCCCCTCCTGTTGGTTCACGAACCAGCTGCTCCATGAAGCAATCATTTACTTCTAATGGAAACTTTGGGGCTTGTTTACAAAGCAGCGGTAGTGGTTCGCGATCGCGATCGCAGCCGCGGCCCCATTGAAATCAATGGGGCCGCGGCTCCGATTACGATCGCAAACCGCTACCGCGGCTTTGTAAACAAGCCCCTTTGTCTCCCTATAATGTCCTGCTGTGACATTGAACTAGCTGATACCAGGGTAATTGAAATCACCCATTATTACTGTGTTTTCATTCAGTGCTATATATTTTAGCTAATCTGTCTTATTTTTAGACTTCTAGCATTTGCATACAGGCATTTCAGAGATTGCATTTTGTTCATATTAACAATATGGTTACCAGTTGATGGGGTAATTTGGAATCTTTCAACTCTGCTCTTTACTTAAAGGCATCTGGGTTACTTTTATATTTACTGGAATCTCTCTATCGGGATGCCCTAACTTCCCTGTTTTGCTAGTATCTTTCAAAGATACATCATTCTTAACCACATGCTCTTGGGTGACTGCTGGCTTTCCCCATTATCTAGTTTAAGAAGTGTTCTACTCCTTTTTAAAGGTTAATGCCTGCAAGCTGGTTCCACTATGGTTAAGGTAGAGCCAATCCTTTTGAAAAAAGCCCTCTTCCCCTTCCCCAGAATGTTGCCCAGTCCCTAACAAATCCAAAACCCTCTTCCTTGCACCATCATCTCATCCATGCATTAAGACTCTGGAGCTCTGTCTGCCTCTCAGGTCCTGCACATGGAATGGGAAGCATTTCTGAGAATGCTACCCTGGAAGTTATGGTTTTAAAAGCCTAAATTTGGTTTCCAGAAACTCCCTTCCACACTTTCCTATGTCATTGGTACCAACATGTACCAAGACAGCAGGCTCCTCACCAGCACTATCTAAAACTTCATCTAGCTAGCATGTGAGGTCTAGCACCTTTGCACCAGGCAGGCAAGTTACCAGGCGATCCGCACATCCACCAGCCACCCAGCTATTAACATGCCGAATGATTGAATCGCCAACTACAATGGTCATCCTAACTCTGCCCTCATGGGCACATGGCCCTGCAGACACATCCTCAATACAAGAGGGTATTAGAGAACTTCTACCACACCAAGGTGATGCTCTCCTTTCATGTGACCTCTCTCCTCCATGGCAACAGAGAAGCTGCCAGACAGGAGATGGGAATTCTCTACTATATCCCTGTAGGTTTCGTCTATATACCTCTCGGATTGCCTCAGTGCCTCAGCTTCTCCAAGTCTGCTACTCTAGCCTCCAGAGATCAGACTTGTTCCCTGAAAGCAAAGAGTTCTTTGAGCCTAGTGCCTTTCTTACCATCACTTGTTAACTTTAGATACATTTTTTTACTACAAATTATTGTTCTATGTACAACAGTTGTAACTACACTGACAATGTCCTACTAAATCAATTAACTACATCACAATATGCAATATTTAGCTGCCCTAGAGCACATCAGAGGAGAGGAGGGGGAGCGCTCATACTTGCAAAGAAGCACCTGAACTTCACACTTACGAACTCTCAGTCACTACAAACATTAGATATCTTAACCATCTCTAACTCCGAGCACACCATATCTGTAACTTATAGAAAGCCTACCCCCAACCCCGAAGATCTAGCTGCAATCCTAGACAAAGCATGTACCCATACAGCCACAAGAAACCACTTTACCCTCATGGGCGACCTCAACCTCCCTTCAACCACTGACAAACATGCCAATACATTCCTGATGCCATGGAATCCTTACAGCTAACCCAAACTGATGCACCAAACCACTGCAAAGAATCAATTTTGGACCTTATATTCGCATCCAATAACCTACATAAAAAAAAATGAAACTTACAAATTGACCCAGTATCATGGTCAGATCATACCATGATATCCCTCAATATACCAGCCAATACTACTCAACCAAAAACCCCTCAACAGCAACAGTCCAGACGTCAATTCAAGGCATTCAATGCGCAATACTTCCTTGACCAGAGCTCAGACATAACTGACCTAGACGCATTTATAGACTCGTGGAACCAGACAATAAATACTGCTGCAACTTCCACAAAAACCCCCACCACAAAACACCAAAAATCTACACAACCTCCATGGCTCTCCAAAAACCTGGACCAGATCAGAAGAGATCTTAGGCACCTTGAAAGAAAATGGAAAGGAACACAAGAAAATACAATCAAGACACAATTGCACAACTTACAAAAGAAATACGACCTATGTAACAAGACCCAAAAGGAATATATCACAAACACCCTTATGAAATCACTCAACTGCCCGAGAGAACTATTCTCAGTTGAATCCCAAATGACCAATGATCCCAACACAACCGACACAACAAACGAAAAAATGCAAATTGACCCACAAATTATGGCAGACTTCCTCCACAACAAAAACTCACAACATAACACTCCCAGCAAAATAAAGATACAGAAAAGAAACATCTATGGCACAACTTCAACCTAATAAATAAAGCACAGTTACTCACCTGTAACAGGTGATCTCCGGGAACAGCAGGAATTTCATCTTCACATATGGGTATCGTCGGTACCGACGGAGCCTGCGCGGGAACGCTCCCCAGCGTCCAATTAGAAAGCTTTTGGGAGCATCCCACAGCGCCTGCGTGCTGCCTTCCTGCCTTTCCCAACTGCCTCTCTCCAGTTGAGTTTTAAAGCTGAGACAAAGAGAGAGAGAGGGGAAGAAAAGAAAAGAGAGATACAAATCCTAGGGGAGGTGGGTGGGTTGTGAAGACTAAATTCCTGCTGTTCCCAGAGATCACCTGTTACAGGTGAGTAACTATGCTATCTCCAGGAACAAGCAGGAATGTAGTCTTCACATATGGGGACTCCCTAGCTACAGATGCCAGGGAGAGACCCTAGAAGTTGTGTGCTCCTGTGAAAGGGCTCCACTTCCCCCCATGGATCTCTGGCATCCTACCGGGAATGGTGGGTAGGAGTTGAGTAAGTATGGAACAGGTGTCGTAGAACAGCCTGACCAAACAATGCATCCCGGCGGGAATCCTTGTCCAAGCAGTAATGAGCTGTGAAGGTATGAACCGAGGCCCAAGTAGCTGCTCGACAGATGTCATCAATAGACAAAGAGTGTAGATGAGCCATTGAGGCTGCCATGGCTCTCACATTGTGAGCTGTGACATGGCCTTCCAGAGAAAGGTTTTTACTCTGATAGGTAAAAGAAATACACTGTGCAATCCAACTGGACAATGTTCTCTTAGAGACTGGAAGTCCCAAATGAGAAGGATCAAAAGCAACAAAGAGTTGAGAGGACTTTCTATGTTGCTGTGTCCTTTGTAAGTAAAAAGCAAGTGCTCTTTTACAGTCCAAAGTATGAAGATTCCTTTCTGCATTTGAAGCATGAGGCCTTGGAAAAAATACAGGCAGGTAAACTGCTTGGTTTAAATGAAAAGGTGAGACCACCTTTGGCATAAAGTGTGGATGAGTCCTAAGGACTACCTTATCATGATGGAACCTCGTATAAGGAGGATCAGCCACTAATGCTTGCAACTCACTAATGCGACGTGCTGATGTGATTGCAATGAGAAAGATAACTTTCCACGAAAGGAACTTCAATGAGGAAGTTGCTAAAGGTTCAAAAGGCGGCTTCATGATCTGCCCAAGAACCAGATTTAGGTCCCATGCCACTGGAGGTGGCCTAATGAGAGGCTTAGTTAGAAGAAGGCCCCTCATAAATCTCGCTATGAGAGATGAGAGGAAATAGGCTGCCCATTTAAAGGCTTTAAAGAAGCTGAAATAGCACTTAAATGGACTCTTACTGAGTTAGTCTTAAGTCCTGCATTAGATAAAGCACAGTTACTTACCTGTAACAGGTGATCTCTGGGAACAGCAGTAATAAGTCTTCACATATGGGTATCGTCGGTACCGACGGAGCCTGCGCGGGAACGCTCCCCAGCGTCCAAAAGGAAAGCTTTTGGGAGCATCCCACAGTGCCTGCGCGCTACCTTCCCGCCTTTCCTAACCGCCTCTCTCCAGTTCGAGTTTTAAAGCTGAGACAAAAAGAGAGTGAGGAAAGGAAAGAAAGACAGAGAGATACAACTCCTAGGGGAGGTGGGTGGGTTGTGAAGACTTATTCCTGCTGTTCCCAGAGATCACCTGTTACAGGTAAGTAACTGTGCTATCTCCAGGAACAAGCAGGAATGAGTCTTCACATATGGGGACTCCCCAGCTAGAGATGCCTGGGAGATCACCCAGGTTGTGAGTCCCTGGGAAGGGCTCTACATCCACTCATGAATCTCACGCATCCAGGCAGGGATGGAGGGTAGGAGTTGGTTAGGTATGGAACAGGTGTTTGAGAACAGCCTGACCAAACAAGGCATCCCGGCAGGAGTCCTTGTCCAAGCAGTAATGGGCTGTGAAGGTATGAACCAAGGCCCAAGTGGCCGGTCGACAGATCTGGTCGATGGACACAGAATTTAGATGAGCCATAGAGGCTGCCATGGCCCTCACATTGTGAGCTGTGACATGGCCCTCCAGAGAAAGGTTCTTACTCTGGTAGGCGAAAGAAATACACTGAGCAATCCAATTGGACAGAGTTCTCTTAGAGACTGGAAGTCCTAAATGAGAGGGATCAAAAGCAACAAAGAGTTGAGAGGACTTTCTATGTTGCTGTGTCCTTTGTAAGTAAAAAGCAAGAGCTCTTTTACAATCCAGGATATGAAGATTCCTCTCTGCACTTGAAGCATGAGAGGTCCTGGAAAAAAGACAGGTAAATAAACCTCCTGGTTCAGATGAAAAGGTGAGACCACTTTAGGCATAAAGTGTGGATTAGTCCTGAGGATTACCTTGTCATGATGGAACCTTGTATAAGGAGGATTAGCCACCAAGGCTTGCAGCTCACTGATGCGGCGAGCTGAAGTGACTGCAATGAGAAAAATAACCTTCCAGGAAAGAAATTTCAAGGAGGTAGTGGCTAAGGGTTCAAAAGGTGGCTGCATAAGCTGGCCAAGAACCAGATTCAAGTCCCATGCCACTGGAGGTGGTCTGATGGGAGGTTTAGTCAAAAGAAGGCCTCTCATGAATCTTGCTATAAGAGGATGAGAGGAAATAGGCTGTCCATTGAGAGGTTTAAGGGATGCGCAAATAGCACTCAAATGGACTCTTACTGAATTTGTTTTAAGGCCTGCATGGGATAAATGCAGCAAATACTCTAGTAAAGAATTCAGAGGTATTGCAAGAGGGTTAAGACCCTTCTCTGCACACCAAATGGTAAACATTTTCCATTTAAAAGCATAGGAATGTCTAGTGGAAGGCTTTCTGGAAGCATGAAGGATATCCTTCACTTGCTGAGAAAGATGCAAATCTTGAAGGTCTAGGCCTTCAGCAACCAGGCTCTGAGGTGAAGAGACTGGGGATTTGGGTGCCACAACGTTCCCTCCTCCTGGGACAGGAGGTCTGGAGCAGATCCCAAGTCCAGGGAGGGAGCTTGGGAGAGATGCAGAAGTAGAGGGTACCACACTTGGCGTGGCCAATGTGGTGCTATGAGGATCATAGACCCCTTGTCTCTCTGAAGTTTGAAGAGTGTCTTGGGAATTAGGGGAATGGGTGGAAAGGCAAAGAGGAAGTCATGCCCCCAATGAAGGAGGAAGGCATCCCTGGCCTGAACTCCCTGACACGGAATCCTGGAACAGAACCGGGGAAGTTTGGCATTCCACGGACTTGCAAACAGGTCTATGTCCGGGGTTCCCCAAATTCGGAAGATCCTGGCTATCTGGTCCCCATGGAGGGACCATTCGTGTGGAAGCAGAACTCGACTGAGTCTGTCTGCCCAAGAGTTTTGAACCCCTGGAAGATACACTGCCATGAGATGAATTTGATGCTCTCTGGCGAAGGCCCACAATCTCAGAGCTTCGTTGCAAAGCGACAGAGAGCCAGTCCCGCCCTGCTTGTTCACATAGAACATGGCTACTTGGTTGTCCGTGTGGATGAGGACTGTCTTGTAGCTGAGCAGGGTGTGGAAGACTCAGAGAGCTAAAAAAAATTGCTCTGAGCTCTAAGAGGTTGATATGTAGAGATGTCTCCTCTAGAGACCAGATGCCTTGAGTGGAGAGATCTTGAAGATCAGCTCCCCAACCTCTTGGAGAGGCATCTGTTGTAAGGGTTGCTTGGGGTAACACCTGTTGAAAGGGGGACCCCAGCAACAGATTTTGAGTGGACTTCCACCAGTGGAGGGACCAAAAGAGGCGACTGGAGGTTACTATTTTGTCTGACAGGCAACCTGATGCCTGGGTCCATTGGGTGGACAGAGTCCACTGAGCTGTCCTCATGTGAAGGCGAGCGTAAGGAACCACATGCACAGTGGATGCCATGTGGCCTAACAGTTGTAACATCTCTCGAGCAGTTAAATGGGATTTTAACTGAATTTGTGAGGCTAACTGCACCAAGCGTAAGCAACGGGCCTGGGGAAGATAGGCCCTTGCAGTTGTGGTATCCAGCAAGGCCCCTATGAACTCTAGAGACTGAGTAGGGGTGAGATGGGATTTTGGAAAGTTTATTACAAGTCCCAGATACTGAAGGATACGGCTTGTGCAGGTTAGAGAAGCCTGGGCCTCTGACTGGGATGGAGCTCGGATGAGCCAGTCGTCCAGATATGGGAATACGAATATCCCCAGAGTGCGTAGAAATGCAGCTACTACTGCCATGCATTTTGTGAACACCCTTGGTGCAGAGGCCAGACCGAAAGGAAGCACTCTGTATTGATAGTGCTTCCCTTGATAAAGGAACCGAAGGAACCTTCTGTGTGTTGGATGGATGAGGACATGGGTGTACGCATCCTTGAGGTCTAGAGAGCAAAGCCAATCCTGACTCTGAAGGTATGGAAGGAGAGTATCGAGAGAAATCATCTTGAATTTCTCCTTGCATAGAAACTTGTTCAATTCTCTGAGATCTAATATGGGTCTGTAGCCCCCTGTTTTCTTTGGGATAAGAAAGTAGGGGGAGTAGAACCCTGAGCCCTGTTGAAGAAGGGGTACTTCTTCTATTGCCCCTTGGGCAAGAAGGGTAGTAATCTCCTGACCCAGAAGGTCGAGGAGAGATGTCTGAGAATTGAACTGTCTCACCATGGTGTGAGGAGGAAGGTTTAAGAAATGAAGCTTGTACCCCTCCCTTATGATGGAGAGGGTCCATTGCTCTGCTGTGATTTGTTCCCATCTGGGAGCAAAGTAAGCCAACCTTCCTGGAATGGTGAGAGGCTCTGGATGTTCTAGAGCCAGAAAGGCTAAGCTCTCTAGTTGTAAGTCAAAGGCCCTGAGGAGGCTGAGGCTGTTGGGCTGTAGCAGTCCTAGCAGCCTTAGGCTTGGCCTATTTCGGTTGTTGCTGTCTCTTTGTAGCAAAACGACCTGCAGTAGATGACTGCTGACCATAAGCAGAATAATATTTCCCTTTTTTGGGAAAAAATCCCTTTTTGAACAACCTTTTCTTAAAAGGAGCAGAAGTAGACTTTGAAAGTCTATCTAAAGCAGAATTTTCAGCATCCATTTGGGTGGCCTTTGCTTGCCAATCTTTGCCAAAAAGGTTTTCACCTGTACAAGGAAGGTTTCCTAGTCCATCTTGAACCCAAGGTTCCAAATCAGAAGCTTGTAACCAAGCAACTCTGCGTGCACCTATGGCAATGGCCGAGGCTCTGCTGGCACCTTCAAAAGAGTCAAAGGCTGCACGGTTGGAAAACTTGGAAATATCCTGGGCATGTTTGAGCCAGGTGAGGAACTCTTCCCTTTTATCTTCTGAAATAAAAGGAGATAAAGTTTGCAGGTGATCTGTAACTTCTTTTAGAAACATCCCCATATAGAGACTATAGGAGTTGATTCTGGCAACAAGCATACTGGCCTGGAAAATTCTCCTGCCAAAGGCATCTAAGGTTCTGCATTCTCTTCCTGGAGGAGCAGAAGAGTGCCTTTTTGTACTCTTTATCTTCTTCATAGCAGATTCCACCACAATGGAGTGGTGAGGAAGCTGAGTCTTATGAAAGCCAGGACAAGGAGGAACACGATACATGGTGTCCAACCTGCGAGAATGAGGGGAAGTGGTGAGAGGAGTCTCCCATATGCCCAACATGTGATCATAAAGAATCTCATGTATTGGTAAAGTGGCTGCCTCTTTAGGAGCTTTAGGATATTGTAAAATATCTAATTTTTTGGCTCTAGGTTCTGTCTCAGGGGCCACTGAGATGGAAAGGCCCCTGGCCACTTCCCTAATGAAGTCTTGAAAAGACAAGTCTTCTGGAGGAGACATTCTCCTTTTTGGAGAAGAGGGCTCCTGAGGATGAATCACCGATGCTTCGACAGAGACCTCTGATTCATCAGAGTCTTCAGAGGAATCGAAGTATCGAGAAGGCAGACGCGCGACCAAAGAAATAAAATAAAATAAAGAAATTCTTCAGCGGTGACAGGAACACAACCTGCTGGCTCCGCAGAAAAGAAGAACTGGAGAGAGGCGGATAGGAAAGGCGGGAAGGCAGCGCGCAGGCGCTGTGGGATGCTCCCAAAAGCTTTCCTTTTGGACGCTGGGGAGCGTTCCCGCGCAGGCTCCGTTGGTACCGACGATACCCATATGTGAAGACTCATTCCTGCTTGTTCCTGGAGATATGAAGGAGATACTCCAGTAATGATTCAAGAGGTATCGCAGAGGGGTGAAGACCCTTTCGTGAACACCATATGGAAAACCTTTTCCACTTGAAAGCATAAGAGCGTCTTGTGGAAGGTTTCCTGGAAGCACAAACGACATCCTTTACTTGTTGAGAAAGGTTAACACCATGAAGGTCTAGGCTCTCAGCAACCAGGCCCTGAGATGCAGAGAGTGGGGATTGGGATGCCATAACATCCCGTCCTCCTGAGACAGGAGATCTGGAGCAGATCCTAACTCCAGAGATGGAGCTTGAGAGAGATGCAGGGTACCAGACCTGACGTAGCCAATGTGGAGCTATGAGAATCATATGGCCTTTGTCTCTCTGAAGCTTGAATAGGGTTTTGGGAATTAGGGGAATGGGTGGAAAGGCATATAGGAAGTCCTGACCCCAATGGAGGAGGAAAGCATCCCTGGCCTGAGAACCCTGAGCCGGAATTCTGGAACAGAATCGGGGAAGTTTGGCATTCAACGGACTTGCAAAGAGGTCTACGTCCGGAGTTCCCCAAATTTGAAAAATCTTTGCTACCTGGTCTGCATGGAGAGACCATTCGTGTGGAAGCAGAACTCGACTGAGAGTTTTGAATGCCTGGCAGATACACCGCAAGGAGATGAATCTGATGCTCTCTGGTGAGGGCCCATAGTCGCAAAGATTTGTTGCAAAGCAACAGAGAGCCTGTTCCTCCCTGCTTGTTCAGATAGAACATAGCTACTTGATTGTCCGTCTGAATTAGGACTGTCTTGTAGCTGAGCTGGGTATGAGCAAGGAAGATTGCTCTGAGTTCTAGGAGATTGATATGTAAGTAGGTCTCCTGTGGAGTCCAGGTGCCTTGGGTTGAGAGATCTTGCAGATGAGCTCCCCAACCCACCTGTGAGGCGTCTGTTGTTAGAGTGACCTGGGGTAGGGGTTGCTGGAAAGGGGACCAGCAACAGGATTTTGGTTGACTGCCACCATTGTAGAGACAAAATAAGGCGACTTGTGTTTGCTATTTTGTCTGATAGGCAGCCTGATGCCTGAGTCCACTGAGTGGATAGAGTCCATTGGGCTGCTCTCATATGGAGGCAAGCATAGGGAACCACGAGCACGGTAGATGCCATGTGGCCTAGTAGTTGTAACATTTCCCGAGCAGTGAGATGAGTTTTTAACACTGCCTGGGAGGCTAACTGGACAATGCGAAGGCAGCGGGCCTGTGGAAGATAGGCCCTTGCTTTTCTGGTATCCAGCAAAGCTCCTATAAATTCTAGAGACTGAGTGGGAGTTAGACTGGATTTTGGGATGTTTATGACCAGGTCCAAATACTGAAGGATACGCATTGTGCAAGATAGGGAAATTCTGGCCTCTGACTTTGATGGGGCTCGAATGAGCCAGTCGTCTAAGTAGGGGAAGACAAATATTCCTAGAGTGCGAAGAAATGCTGCCACTACAGCCATGCATTTCATAAACACCCTTGGTGCTGAGGCAAGGCCAAAAGGAAGCACCCTGTATTGGTAGTGCTTTCCTTGAAAAAGAAAACAAAGGAATCTTCGATGAGTTGGATGGATGAGAACATGAGTGTACGCATCCTTGAGATCTAGAGAACAAAGCCAATCGTGACTCTGAAGGTATGGCAGCAGAGTTCCTAGAGAAATCATCTTGAATTTCTCTTCTAACAGGAATTTGTTCCGTTCTCTGAGGTCTAAAATGGGTCTGTGTCCCCGTGTTTTCTTTGGAATAAGGAAATAAGGGGAGTAAAACCCTGTACCCTGTTGGGAAATGGGTACGACTTCTATTGCCCCATGGGCAAGAAGTAAACTGACCTCATGACCCAACTGAGTGTTGAGTGAAGCCTGAGAATTGAACCGTTTTACCACTATAGGAGGGGGCATGTTGAAGAAATGAAGCTTGTACCCCTCTCTTACAATGGAAAGAGTCCATTCTTCTGCTATTATCTGCCCCCATCTGGGGGCAAAATGACACAACCTTCCTGGGATGGTGGAAGGCTCTGGCCCGTTCAGGGCGAGGAAGGCCAAGTTCTCTAGATGGGAGTCAAAGCCCCTGTGGAGGCTGAGTCTGCTGGGCCGGTTGAGGCTTAGCAGTCTTTGATTTCCTTTGCTTTGGGGGCTGCTGTCCCTTTAGGGAAGAATGACCTGCAGAATGCACCTGCTGGGTATAGGAGGGGTAAAACCTCTTCTTTTTAGAGAAGAATGGTTTCTTGTAGGATTTTCTCCTTGCAGGATCAGCTGTAGCCTTGGTTAGTCTATCCAAAGTGGTGTTATCAGCATCCAGCTCATTAGCTTTCTCTTGCCAATTTTTGCCAAAGAGATTTTCGCCTGTGCAAGGGATATTCCCCAGTTTGTCCTGTACCCAGAATTCTAAGTCAGATGCCTGGAGCCAGGCAATCCTACGAGCACCTATGGCAATGGCAGAGGTTCTGCTTATGCACTCAAAGCAGTCAAAAGCTGCATGATTAACAAACTTGGAAACATCTTGGGCAGGTTTGACAAGTCTAAGATAATCCTGCCTCTTATCATCAGGAAGGAGAGGGCTCATAAGCTCTAGATCTCCTGTAACCTCCTTAAGGAACATTTCCATGTATAAGATGTAGGAACTAATCCTGGCAGAAAGCATAGAGGCCTGGAAGGTTCGACGCCCAAAGGCATCAAGAGTTCTACATTCACGTCCTGGAGGATTAGATGCATGTCTTTTTGCACGCTTGATCCTTCTCATAGCTGACTCCACCACTATGGAGTGGTGTGGCAACTGAGTTTTCTGAAATCCAGGACAAGGAGGCACTTGATACATGGTATGCAGCCTACGGGAATGAGGAGAGGTGGTAAGAGGTGTTTCCCACATTCTTAACATGAGATCATGCAAGATCTCATGAATAGGCAAAGTAGCCGCTTCCTTGGGAGCTTTAGGATATTGTAAAATCTCCAACTCCTTTGCTCTGGGCTCTGCTTCAGGAGCCACTGTGATGGAAAGACCTCTAGCCACCTCCCTGATGAAATCCTGAAAGGATATATCCTCTGGAGGAGACATCCTACGTTTAGGAGAAGAAGGCTCCTCAGAGAGAAGTACTCCAGCATCGACAGAGCTGTCAGAGTCCTCAAAGTCATCGGAGGATTCAAAATACCTTCTGTCCGGGTGCTCTTGTAAAGCACGATACCGGTACCGATAGAAGTACCGGAGGAAATAGCATGACTCGGTGTTGGTAGCACACTCGCCGATGTCGATGCTGTCGGTACCGGTACCGATAGCAGTGCCGGAACCGGTGTCAATACCGGATGAACTGTCTGAAGCGGTTCCGAAGGCACCGATGCCGCAAGGAGAGCCGCCAGACTGCGTTCAATACCCAGGAATCTCTGGTCAATTGACGCTGCCGATGCCTGGGCATCGGTACCGGACGAAGCGGCTGGTACCCCAGAGCACGGCACCAGTAGTTCTGCCGAGGTTGAGGCCTCGAGAACATCCTGGAGCCCTGATGGTGCTTTGGAAGCCGAAGCCTCCCGTCGGGGCAATTTTGCTGGTACAAGTCCCTCAAGGGCAACACCAGAGGCATCTCTATGCTTGGAAGGAGATATAGAAATTACACTTACCTGGTAATAGTCGTTCCTTGAGTGACGACAGTTTAGTCCTCCACCTCTGCGTTGTGCACCTCCTCCTGCAGCTTGGAGACTGGGCATGTCAAAGTCGTGACATCACTGGATATAGCCTGCTGGTATCTCCCATCAGCCTCCAGTGAACTATTGACAAAGCAAACTCAAAGGAACAACAAATAAGTAACTATACCATAGCTTTAAATAACTCTCCATTCCTCTACTTGAGGAACCTTTTTAACCTTATCAGTCTTATATATATATATATTTTTAACTTTACATTCACGTCCCCACTATGCAAACACGTTTCCTATACCATCCCCTCGTTTAAATAAGAGAGAAGGAAGAAACAACAGAGAGGGATACTCACTGCGATCTAGAATCTGAAAGGATCTGTCTACTCCTTGAGATTGATGCTCCACTCCGCCTGAAAATAAACTCTGAAGAAATCACACCCCTGGGCGGGAATGAGGACTAAACTGTCGTCACTCAAGGAACGACAATTACCAGGTAAGTGTAATTTCTATTTCCTTATCGTTCCTCCAGTTTAGTCCTCCACCTCTGGGATGTAACAGAGCAGTAATCATTGGGAGGGACCTATCCAGCCAACTCACCACACTGTCGACCCGGAACAGGCATCCTTTACTGCCAGAACATTTAGGCAGCAGTGGTTACTGAGGGAATGAAGGGACGACTTGGAAGCTGCTCTACCAATCCCCCCTGGTGGAATGACACAGTGATCCACCCATGAAGCTGCTTGCGCCCTGGTAGCAAGAGTCAGAAAGCCCTCCGGAATCGTACAACTTCGCCACCAGAATGCTGAGGCAACCACCGCCTTAACCCAGTGTGAAATGGCTGCCTTCGCTGCTGCTTCCCCTTCGCGGGGACCTCCAACCAACACACAAAAACAAAGAAACAAACGCCGCATCCTGCATTTTATGTTTCCTATCGGCGTAAGCTACGAATACAAGCCTCCCCTTCCAGAAAAACCGAGAACTGGAAGAGAAACCAATAGGCTCAGGAGAAAAATCAGATATCACCTTTTGGAAGGACAACGGGACTGGTCGCAAACACCACCCTCTATCCAGAAAGGGTGAAAACGGCTCATTACATGACAACGCCTGAAACTCCGAAACTCGTCGCGCCGAACAAAGAGCTATCAAAGCCACTGTCTATAACAGCAAATCCTTTACTGACGCCTGGAGTAAAGAATCAAAGGGCTCTTTAGTTAACGCCTCTAAGGCCCAATCGGTATCCCACGGCGGCACCCGAACTCTCCTTGAGGAGCGCAGTCGGGTCCCAACTTAAGGAAACGCCACACATCGATCCAAACACCTAGCGCTATTCCTTCCACAGAACCTCTACAGCTGGAAACAGTCGCCAGCTGGACCCTCTAAGGAACCGGCCTCTAGTTCCTTCAAACACTGTCCTGCAGAGAACTCAGACCAAGGATACAGACACCAAGGATACAGACACATTCAAAAAGGCGCTAAGCACGGACCTATGTACCAGACGCAGCCTGCCTCCTTGCTCTCAACAAGGTGGCGAAGACTGCCGCAGAATAACCCTTCTTCTTCAGCCCCGCCCATTCAAAGGCCAAACTGTAGGCGGGCACCGATCCACCTGAGACATTCGCCGCGGACCTAGCCGCAGCAGAACGTCCGCTACCGGCAACTTCTAGGAAATGCCCGTCGAGTAGGCGAATGAAATCAGCCTAGTACGGCCGTCTCGTCCAACCGGGCGCTACCAAGAGTACCTTTCCCCGAAAGCCTCGATACGCTAACTACTTGCCCTATGAGAGCCCACGGGGAAAGGACAAGACAAAGACTTTTAACTGGGAGCTTACTTAGCCTCGACTTGGACGAACCATCAGCCGCCCCATTCCTCCACCAGAGAGGCCTCCGGGTGAACCCCAAGGAAGCCTATAATATTAGCTAGTGCTCAATTTAAACCATAATGCACATTTGCCACATAAAGCAAATCAGGCTCTAGTCGATTCAACTCCCTGATCCTTTCCTGTTCCAGGCAAGTAGCCTTCCGTAAACACTGCGACCACCTGAAGCATGCTCTCGCCCCCCCAGGCTCCACAAATGGGAGCTTGTAAGGACAGAGCATTGCCCCCAACGATCGCTTCAGTGAACCATCTACTTTCCTATCTTGCGCTAAAGAAGATTGCTAGGGCTCTCTTCCATACAGTGAGTCCACAACCCCTGGTAATACAAGGTGTGCACCCACCCACGTAGTACCCAGGCCTGCCCCTGCTTAGCCTCAAAATGTCAATCAAGAACAGGCGAATTCAGGACAGCTGAATATTTTTTTTTTTCACAAAGACATCTCTTAACCAAAAATTCCTTCAGCATATGTTAGGAGAAGCTCTTTCCGTGCCAACAATATGAAGTAGAAAGAACTCCCAATCACAGGCATACTAATCCACGGCCTTCCTGCCAGAGTAACACCCCATTCCGTCTGACTGCACAAAGATGGACTTTATATTTTAAGTTCAACTAGCACCTGGTGTTAGGAAATACAGCTTTCTCATTCCGCAGTGGCAATTGAGTCAGCAATGAAGAAGCCAAGAAACTGCAGACAAGTTCCCATTATACCACCTGGTACAGATGCCACTTTTAGACCACCGAAGCAAAAAAGCATGCGAGAGTGCATTGTGTCCTGCCAGTAACTGATCGAATTTAAATGATTCAGTGTATGCAGGGCATTTTACAGAGATCGCAAGGTCCCTCATCCAGGCTGCCTCCACATTTACAGTCTAAACCGGCAGCCATCTTGGCTGATGCCGATCAGCGCGGAAGCCATCTTGTAAGCCCAGCATATGATGTATGCCTACTAGAATCTGAGCTGCTGCTATTGCTGCTAGAGAACTAGCCTGGCTGCGTGCTTCTGGCCCCCATTAAGGCATTCGCTGAACACTAGCAGAGACTCTCCGTACTGGAGAACCTCTGATAAATGGAATGGGAGCATAGATAGCTTCAAAGGCTAGAGTTCTATTTTGCAACCTCTCTCCGCTGAGCTGCCTTTTCCATATGTAAAATTAAACCACATATAGCCAAAATTAAGACATTACAAATCTACCATAAAATCTTATAATTTGGGCAAAGCCAAACTAAATGGGAATATTTTCTATTAAGAAACCACACAACTATAAAACCCCTCTCATGACATAATGCTTATGGCAGAGCATTCCACATCTGTGGACTGGCCATGGCGCTCACCCAAGCACCTGTTACAACTGTCCAAGAGAGTTATCACCATAATTCCTTTTGACTTGAATATGTTTACAGCGGATCATAGCGCTATATCACAGCAGCTAAGCCAAAATATTACCCTGCCATATAAACCGACTAACGCCTTATAGGACCTTCTATGGATAGCGGAAGGAGATTCTTGTAAATCAACATAGCTATGCCCTTTTTTTTTCCTTTTTAAAGTATAGGACTCCAAAAACCAAGTTTCCGCCAACTCCAATGAAATCAAAGCAGATCAGCTAAAATTACCCGAACTGCTCCTATAGCTTTGCAAGAAGCTACCAGCCCCTGCTGCACCCAGCTTTCTTTCCCCCCTTATCCTGAGGGATTCAGCGTTGCAGGACGCGTTGCGCACCCCCCTGCCAGGGAGCTGAAGAGCGAAATAGAGAGTAGAACCCCTGGAAGCAAACAGTGTCCCGGAATAAATCAACAGTGTTAGCTAAAAAATGAACAAGGCTATCTCTTACTAAAGAGAGTTTCTTTTTTCTTTTTGAAATCCCACCGAAGTCCGTGGGACCCAAGCCTTCGAACACAGCCCCTTAACGCTGTGCATTAACCATAACCAGAGACATGAAATGAAATCCTGCTCTAGAAATAGATGAGAATTTCCTGGGAAGGGCATGCTAAGAGGAGCTATGAAACACACAGGCACCCCCCCCCCCCCCAGCCTTCCTGCAGTCAGAGAAATAGCAGTGGGATACACCGACAACCTTGCTAATGGAGAACTTAGAGGTTGCTGCTTGTGTGAACCTGATGAGTAATACGATTTTGTATTTTACCCCCCCCCCCAGGGATGGGGGCACTGAATACTATATGTGATTCATGAGCAGCGCTGCCATCCGGTGGCCTTTAGGGCACCAGAGCCCGACAAACGATACAGAAGTTAAGAGCTTTAAATCTTGGTCAGATAATCTTGATTTGCAGAACATTAGTTGCTTGTTTAGTCACTAACCCCTGAGAGCCCATGAGGTGGCCCTGTGGTTATTTCTTCCCTTACTTGCAGAGAATGATCAATCTGATAAGGATACATACACAGAAAGGCACTATTGAGTGTACCAGCTGCCCTCTGGTGGCCATAGACCATAGCACAGGCACTTCTTGGTTGACAGTTAACTGTTATATACTTTTTTATATTCTAAGGTTTCCTAAACCTGTCCCTGTGAAACCCCAGGCATTTGGGCAACTTTCACTATAGAATACACAAAGGCACACTTCCAGCCTGTCCCTCCTTCCAACTACAAGTTAGTGCTCTGCTCTTGAACCTAAAAGCTGGCAATTTGCCTAATATCCCGGGACTTAACAGATGCTCCTCAGAGACATGATTAGGAGGGAAAGAACATGTGGTATCAGAGATCAATGCCAAGACTGCTGTCCTATAAAACTAAGAATAAACTTAAAAATAAAGAGGGCTGACAACAGCCCCCTTAAGGCTGAGGAACCCCCCGAGCCTCAAAAAACCTACAAACAAAAGAAACACTAGGCCCAAAAATCTAGCTATTCTGCCTGTCGTCTTCCTCACACAGGCAGCTCCCTGCAACTCTCGTCATGCGGTCCAAATACCTAGAGAGAAAATGGCTGCCCCTTCGCCAATGAATTTTGGCGCCAAGAACAACAGCTACTGCATAAAGGAGACCTCAGCAGACTGACAGAGCCCGAAGGTCTTACCTGCAGGGCCGAAAGCCATGCAGCCTGCTCCTACCGCCTTGAATTCATCCGATCCTCAAGCCGCGCTGATGCGCCTGTCAGCCGCGGCGAGGACTGCTCAGCCGGTTCCACAGAGTAAAATTAAAATCCCGCAGCAACGGAGAGGCTCCGTCTCACACAGCTTCAGTGTGGCTGTACGGGTCCCGGAGCTCTCTCCCATACTGTCCAGGGAGAGAGATCCGCACCGGCGAATGCCTGCAGCAAGTGAAAATAACTGACAAGGAGGGAAGGCGAGAGCTGCTACTAATGTAAAGAGCCAGGCTCAAATTTAAAATTACTGTACATATAAGGAAATTTGTTCCTAATAACTAAAGGGAACTAATCCCTGATTGCCAATTAACCAAAGGTAACTGAATTAAAAGTAAAATTAAAAGTAAAAATCAAAGAAAATCAGAATATAATTTGTCACACTAAATGCTCCTTATCTGTTCCCCCCAAGTGAGCCCAGAAGCTAGGCTCACTACGTCCTCCTGCTGCATGGAGACTGGACACACTGGAGGCTGATGGGAGATACCAGCAGGTTATATCCAGTGATGTCACAACTTTGACATGCCCAGTCTCCAAGCTGCAGGAGGAGGTGCACAACCCAGAGGTGGAGGAATAAACTGGAGGAACGATAAGGAACTACCCATTGAGGACCGGCCAGATTTATGTTTGGTTACCTGAGATCCATGGGAGGAAGACGAAGCCCTGGAAGACGTCGATGCCACGGATGCTGCATCGGAGGGAAAAAGGGTGCTAAGCTTAGCAGCTCGGTTTTGCCGACCCCTCTTCGACATCATCCCACAGGCAACACACTCCGAGATGGAGTGGTCAGGACCTAAACATTTGAGGCACCACTCGTGAGTGTCGGTGACAGAGATGGTACCGCCACACTTGGAACACTTTTTAAAACCCGAAGCTGGTTTTTCCATGTTGAGGAAAAAATTGGGCCTAATGCCCAAAATGGTGCGTGGCACCCGAGAGAAAAAAGGTTGGAAATCCAGAAAAAGATTAC